>CM060926.1:236412435-237620292 GCA_030737875.1 Allium sativum
AGTGGGATAAAAGGGGTAGTAAACTGATAAAATAGGGAGGAAAACTTGCAAAAGAAAAGCAGTGGAGGATAGCATGGTTTAAGGAAGGAAGGGAGAGTTGCAGGGTGGCGGACGTGGGAAGATGTGAGTTACGGTTGGGAGAGGAACGGTGGAGCTGGAACTGACATGGGGAGGAAAGCAATGGAGAAGAGAGGAAGCACGCGAGCAACTGAAGGGTGGTGGAGAATGAAATGATGCATATTCCTTTTTTTATAATATTCTTTTCTCTTTATTATCAGGCAAGACGGAGAAGAATACTTGTGAACGAAGAAGAAGAAGTGGAAAGGCCGAAACAACATGGGAAAGAAAAAGGAAGCGACGTGTTTGCATTGCAGAAAATAATGGACAAGTGGGTATGCACCTTCTAAGCACAATACAAATGTAAACCATGCATCAATTATTGGACCAGAGCCGAAATTTCAGCTGGCGGCAAAACCCCAATTAAACAAATATTTCTCAATAAATATTTATCAATAGTATATATTATAGTATTTACTCTCTATTTTATTCTTAGGTACACTAACCAATACTAGGGTATTTGTACATTATCAAGTCCACATCTACAATTTTTTTTAAAAACCAAACTAAACAAATTTATTTAAATTAAATCAAATTTCGCAAGTTGAATTGAAAGCAAAATTATAATTTGTCAACAGCATGTTCAATTAGTTTAAAAAATGTTACTAAAGTTTAATTCAACAAAAACTCAAATTTGAATCTTAAAATTTTAAATTCACGCTTAAAAATTCAATTCAAAACAAAATTAAAATGTACCATATTATAAACAAAATAGATTTCTTAAATAATAAAACTAAATTAACTTCATATCTTAAAGCCTTAAAATATTGGTTCGTTACAATCTCCCCGCCTTAAAGCTTTTCGTCCTCGAAAAGGATTGATTGTTAAAACCATACAAACATAAAACAAAATATTTACCAATACCAAATTTAGTTTTAAATAAAGGACAATAGGATATAAAATTGCAAATAAAATTGTGAAATAACTTCTTCAACCCAAAATCCCAATTTACTTTCAAATTATTTGAAATACTATATTGTTTGCATATCGAATCATACTGTCTTCGGGATTCCAAAATCGAAATCATTTCGAAAATTTCAAATATTTTTATGATAAATGACATAACAACATTTATTTTCTAAGTCGAGAGGTTTCTCCCAGTTACAAGGCCACTGGCACGGCCTATGCTCGCATCGATATAAATAAGTGATGTCTCTCCAGTCCACAGAGCAGAGCATCATCAAGGCTCGTCATACCTTTGTTTAGTCACGGGTTACTCGAATCTTAGTAACAAATCGTTTTATTTAATATCCCGAAGTTATTAACAATAATAATTTACATTATTTTCAAGACATGCTATTATTGCTTTCTAAATATTTCAAAATATCGGGATTTCAAGTCATCAGACTTTACATCCAATAACCTGGAAAATCAACTTCGTTCAATAACTGGAAATCAGAATTTCACTTTACGATACAACTTAGCAGTATTGTACAAATTTAAACTTTACAAATTTCTAAATTATAGGCTTTATAAACCATTTCAATTTATAAACCAAATCAAACTTTCGTGAAAATAAATTTTCAAATCATTCGCACCAAGTATACTATTTTTTTTCATTTTGGTTTCAAATATTTAAATCCTGCTTGAAAAATTACATTATTCGAGTAGGTTAAAATAATTTGAAACAATTTACCTTGTAAATCTTGTTTTCCAAAACATAGTATTTAAGATAAATTCAATATTTTCAAAATTCGTTTGTCAACTGTTTGCAAAAATTCAATGTTAATTAAAATTCCGAATACTTATTTCCAAATTCAAAACTGCGTTATTAATACAATTTGCCCTCGGATTTGTCAAGACAAGGCAAAGGGACTGTTCAAGAAATTCATAGCTTCGTGATTTCAAGCATGGAGAGACCGAAGAAATGATAAGCAAAAGATGACGGCGGGTCAAGGGCAATAAACACACTAACAAATGAAGAGGTAAAATTCTATTTTCAAACATCCGTTATTCCTTATTACATTATAATTTTTGTGAATTCAATTTATACTCTACAAACAAGAAATACGTTACTTAATTAACTTTTTCTTATCTCTTCCAATTCATATTAATTTTCTCATCATTTACTAAATATTTGTTCAAACATTTATTGAAACAATTTTAAGTATTTCTCGACATTTAAATCGGAATCATATAGTCATTACACCTTCGAAACCCGAAGATAATTAATGATGATGTCTGGATCATCAATAGAATTATCCTCTAGCGAATAAAGTGTGATTCTATATCTATCTAGTATATAGTGGACTTCGTATATACGTTGATCAGACATATATTCAAAATCCTTACATGCTCGATTGTCCAATCTCGACGTCAATAACATACTCAAAACCCTTATTTTAAATTATATTTCAAAGTAATTTTTCCAAAACGATTTACTTAGTTTAAAAATAATTTATATTTTCAAGACATGCTTTCTCAAACATAATACTCCAGAATCTTATTCTAGGGCGTTCTAACCCTATCTCTAATGAAATATTATAACTCTAATGAGTCATGTCCTTGTTCAATATATCGTACCTCATAGCTTTGTATAAACCAAAGCTCTGATACCAACTGTAATGGGTCTAGGCTTTTCAACCCTGAACCAACGTGCTAACCTCCCACCGTGGCATTACATTGGTACCGCATATTTGCTTTTATGGCCGCCCTCTCAAGTTCACAGCCAACACCTCAGGGACGTGTATGAGTAAGAGTCCATTGCTCGCCACCAAAAACCATGGCGAGAACCTCCTATCACGTTCGCGCTACATCTAGCAAGCGAGCTATGCTTAAACCGTGCTTTGATCATCACTAGCTCATTTCATAACTCGAGTATGCCACGTTGACAATTCATGACATTTCACTGATTTCCATCAATACATAACCTCTAAGTTCGTACATCTTAGAGACGAGAATAATATATTGCCAAAAATATGATATATGTTAACAAAAATCAGTGTTACGCGGGAAATTTCAACGTCAGACACACAATCCATATAATTCCGTTTTAGGTCTGAACGGAACAACAACCCAAAAGTATTCAAACATATTCAGACATCATGTCACTTATAACTTCATATCAGGTGTACGGCCTGATTCGATACATCAGCAATCAACCCAAACAATTAGAATATACTCGGTCTTCACTTATCGATTTCCAAATTTCCAGTTTTATACGTCGTATTATTACTTGGAATGGTTTTCGAACATATGTTCAATTCCGGACTTCCCAAATAATAAGCGTACTTTAAAACAATAGCTATGGACTTTACGAGTTTCTCAATTCAAATTCCCTTTTCAAATCTTTATCATCTTAACCCTTTGCTCTAAATTCAATATTCATTTCCAACCTTATATTTCAAAAACCCAAATCAATTTATCCGTCCTTATCCCAAAACTACCAAATCCTTATTTGGATTGAATTTCCGTTTATGACAACTCAAATAATTGATATTTTCAAATATAAGTTTAAATAGAAATAATCGACTTATATTTGATGTTGATTCACAAACTCGGGCAAACACCATCAGAATTTGGATATGAATATGTTCTAATATTTTTGATAGTATTTGTCCGTTCCTGAAATTCCATATCGAATATCCGAAGACTAACTCTATTCAAACTCATTCCTTTCTAATTCACTTTCCATATCTTATTTAATTAATAAATAAATTTCATACCATACATTTTAAACTCCTTTGAAATCTTTCAACATATTTAGCAAATCCTTTTTCCATAGCAGTTCATGTTTTATAATCTTTAAATTTACAATCATTCTCAAAGAAATGGTATACGTTATAAGCGTTATGGAAAGCGCTGAGAAATGGTTATTTAACCAAATGGATCCAAAATCATTTCGAATTCACATATTTTAACTCAAATTACTTTTAGATAACAAAATATGATTTATCATATTTTTTCTGGATTTTTAAATAAGTTTTATAAATCCATTTTATTCGATTTTTATTATGGTCGCTGAACTACACGTATAGCGACCTTTTCAAAATTTAATTTAAACATAACTTGAAAACCATACATTGTAATTTGAAAATTCCTTTTCTGTTCAAAAATTATCATTAATATAAACCTGAGTTTTTCATTTCAAGTCAATCCGGTTCAAAAATGTTCAAGTTATAACCATTTGAAGTTCAAAATCGATAATAATGAACTGTAGTTAAGCTACGCGTTCGATTCACGCTATATAACATTTTAACTACAAATCAAAAAAATTCCTATTTAGGAAATAAAGTACATTCCCATAACTTATTTTTTTTTTTTTTTTTTTTAAACCATATTCCAAATGATATTTGATATTCACCTTTTACTGCCAAAATAACTTTACGTTAAAGATCCTCATTTCAAATTCTCAAATTTTGATTCCAAATCAAATTGAACAAAATAATATTTTCTTAAAAACTCATTCGATTATTTTCCCAAAACCCGTTACAAAATCAAGTGTTCGCATAAAATCCATTTCTTTAGTATATAACTCAAAATCACATTTCCTTTTAAATTTCAACCCAGCTTAATTTCAAATCGTTGTCTTTTAAGAACATCCTCCAATCATTTTCGATTTCAAACAATTGAAATCCAATTTAAAACTCAATTTCCAATCATTCATTTCGACAATAAATTCGTTATTTGTATGAAAACAAGATTTAAATTGATTATCTGCATAAATCCGCAACTACGGTGTTTATGATGCAACCATAACCATAAGCAATCAATCAACAAACAAACGTAAGAACGTCCATCCATCGTACACAAAAAAAATTAACAACAACCAATTTCATGGTGCGCAAAGTGTTACGGTCGATAACGCTTAGTGTTCAGTGTGTTCTAACTACGAACATTCATAACATACAATAGTAACCATTAAAAATCATCGACTAATTATAATTATTAACTAATTATAGTAAGGACTAACCAAAAATTTATCGTTCTAACTAATTTGAAATTAATCAAATTAGATTTCTCACCTTCATGCCTTCCACTTTCCATCGTCAACGTTTTCTTACAAGCCAACGAACAACGCTACCGCTATAAGTGCTACTTCCAATCCAACTTCTACTAATGGTTGGTGATTTCTCTACTAATTAAATATTGAATCTTAAATTTATAATGACATACAATATACATACTTAGAGACTCTTATTTTATCACAATTTTGAACCTAATCATAACTTTTAAAGTCAACTTTTTACATGCTTCCAACACGGATGTAGTACGGGATTAAAATTCTAATTTTTCAAGTTTAGCTATTATAATTATTACCCTAGAATAATCTAAGGTTGCTAAACTGATGACTAACCTTTAAATTAAGAAATAAGACTTGTTTTTCACCGTAGAAGCATATGGGTTCGGCAAACCATCATCATGGAAAGCCCAGACACGAACAGCAAACGCCTTCATTTCCTTTCACCTTCCACCACATTTCCGCTATCCAAAAGCCATGTGCATGGCCCACCATCCTCTACATTCCCATGCAATTGTTCCACGAGCTGAGAATCATGCGCATGTGTGGAGACTGGTGTTTGCGGAGCTGGGTTTCAAGTGGATGAGCAGCCCGACATTCGGATGGTTGGAGGAACGGAGGCCGAAGGCGGCTGGTGATCTCAGGTGACGGTCTACGGGTGGTTGTGGATGATGGAATAACTTAGGTGCTGGAGTTGGTTAGCGTCAGGCGAGGAACAGATGCGGTTGAGGTGGTGGACTGGAAGAGGAGGGTCAGGTTCTATTCTTTTGGTGCTCTGGTATCGCTGGAGTGAGGGAACATATGTAGCGAGGCTTATTTGATCGGAGAAAGCCAGGATGGGATGCGGTGGTGAAACAATGGTGGCGGTGGTGCCGGAGTGTGGGTTGGCGTACTCAGGTGATGGACTAAGGGGGATTCGCGAAACAAGGAAGACGAGTGGGATAAAAGGGGTAGTGAACTGATAAAATAGGGAGGAAAACTTGTGAAAGCAAAGCAGTGGAGGGAAGCACGATTTAAGGAAGGAAGGGAGAGCTGCAGAGTGGCGGACGTGGGAAGATGTGAGTTGCGGTTGGGGGAAGAACGGTTAACGTCCCGTCTTTCTGACCGCTTCAAATCAGTATTTAAACCAACTTAAAACGTCCAAATAGACGGAGCGTGTTTAGCTTACGGAGTTTAAAACTGAATCAACACAGTAAAATACAGAGTAAATAAATAATACAGTATTTTAACCGCGAAATAAACTTTTATATATAAGTCAGAATTTTTGATATAAGAATTTACATACAGCAGAATTGGTAATACGGTTTAAATACAGAATAATATTTACTGTTTTTAAAATCTTCAGAATGCGCGTCTTCGAAACCCCTAGCTTCCCAGTCTTTAAATCCTAAGCTGTGATCTTTAAATCTGTAACACTCGGATCTGACCCGAGCGTTCCATGCAAAAATATAAAACACTCGAGTCAGGATTAAATCATAGTTTAAGTAAATTAACTTCAATATAAATTGAAATATAACAGTTGATACTGTCATCGATGTCATATATAAATAAACAGCTGTGGTATCTATTCATATCAGTTCTATCTATTTCCATGGACGAACGACACTGGGTGTTTGCGAGTGTACACGTGTACATAATATACGGATACACCGCCTCAACGTCCCTAACCGAATATAAATAATGACATAAGTGATGTCAGGGGTCTGCAATACACACGCATATAAATACACGTGTGTATTGCCTCAACACACTGGAAATACACACAACCGACTAGCTATAGATATGCAAAATAAAAGACTGCCGGATGAGGCATGTCATGGCTCGATGGCCATGCATATAAATAATCAAAAGAAAACACTAATATGGATGCAAGTGGAGAAACAGCCCAAGCCACCATCACAATTAAAAAGTAAAATGCCCCAGGCTCAAGCAAATTCATTTTAGTAAATAGAATGTCTGCAAATTCATTTCAGTAAACAGAATTGTTTGGCAAATTCATTATAATTCAGTAATGACATGCAGTCCAGCATTTCATATATGCAAACAAGTGGGTTTATAGTGACAAATTTGCGCAACTAAATAGTTTCATAGTTAAACAAAACTGAATGCTTTCATGGTGCAAAACTAAATGGTTTTAGTGAACAAAAAAAACTGAATGTTTTTCATGGTGCGAAACTAACATATACAACAAATGTATACATCCAACTTTCATGCATGCCAAACCACAGTTGATCAAATTTAATAGATTATGTTGGCAAATGAGACTGGTAATACCCATTATATACTGTTCAGGTTACAAATAGTATGACCCAACAAAGTAGTTTTAGATTTCTGCAAGCTTCAACTTAGTGCATCCATGAGTATCATTTATATACGCATGTTTCCAGCTTCAAAAAGATGAACTAATATCTCAAAGTTCAATCCATGAAACAATATATGGCATGCTTATGCTTAAGTTTTCTAACAACCCATCAAGTGTTTATATCCAAAAAAGGATATATTATCCAAAGGTGCAGCAAATCACAAGTAGGAAATTTATAAACATGCAGCGGTCTGTAAACATGCAACGGTGTTTACAAGCTAACGTTTGACCATTTTTCTTTTTATATTGGTCATCAGTAGCTAATTTCTGATTATGGAACAACTGTAGCTATTGTGCATGTAAATTTAAACCTAAATCACTACGGCATAAGCGTACGGAATGTATTAATGAAAATGTTATCATATGTCCAGAGTAGTAATACCACAAATGAGCCTGAAGTGCAAAAGAGATCACACTAAGCACTGACACATGACTTTCCAACGAATAGATGGTTTCAGATATGTTATTTCAGTGAACAAATGCTTCAGCATAATGGTTTCAGCATTTCTACCCAATTAACAAAATGGTTTCTAATATCCAAGGCAGGTATATACAATATAATATTGGCTTATTCCCTGTTGACATATTATAGCTATGTTGTTATAAAACTATCCATTTGTATCTGCTAAGTGATTTCAATGTATGAACAAAACACATTATACATGCTAACTATAAGTTAATACACATGCATATGTACTTGCATGTTCCAGTTTCATAAGAAAACAGGTCGAATTCAACGTAGAGGAACAGGAGCAAGAACATAATTCAGTTGTAATATAATACAATTGTAATATAATTCTCCTTGCTAACAATCAAATTTGATAGTATTAACATGAAAGTGTTAATATGAACTTATATCTGATAAGTCCCTTAAACGTAAGTTAGGGGTTGACCTTGGACTATTCTAACTTAACTGACCATGCAATTATGTAAATTCATTATTAGATACGTGCATCAGTAATTATTTTCTAGATCTTTCTTTTATCAGTTTTGAATCACAATTCTATAATTCTGCAATGAGGTGAAAACGTAATTCATTAAGACACTAAATAGCACATTGAAGCACCACAACATATTTTGACGTTAAGGTTACCTGACTAATTTTGTCTTTTCCCTGATCTCCTCTAAACATAAGGGAAAAACATCAACGGGACTTTTAAATAAGTAAGCATATATTCAATTAAGATATTACTAGAATTAGGCATATCGCACTTTTGAGGGAGCCAAATTCACGTTGCAGATACCCAAAAAAAATGCGAAGTATTTCCAGTTACAAATAGCAGCAGTCTGTCTCACGAAGGGATTTACATAGTTGTAATAAACACTACACAATCGAAAAGAAATAGTCACTTTGATGGTTATATAACCCAAACCATACCAAAAATCATAGATGGTTAAATGGCACAGGGAAGGAGACAACCAGTCGAACACGTAAAATAGAATGGATACATACAGCAAGGCTTAAGATCCCAATACCGAATCATATTAACGACTCAGTTCAACTCAAATCAATATTGGTGAACCAATCATCCAAACAGTAAAACAGCCAAGGCACCCAACAAATCAACAATTATACCTCAATTTAAAATCAAATTTAAATTTTCTTGAACATAAAATTTATCATGAGTCTAATAACTCACTATTATATTCAATTTAATTGAAATCAAATTACTTGTAAATAAGATTAACCGTGAGTGAGATAACTCACCTTCACTGCCGTGTTGGTCCCAAACAAGGCGACGCTCGGCTTCAACGTTGCCACTGAAAGCTGCGACTTCCGTGTTGCTAAGGTCTAGAAAATCGAACACTAGTGGCTTCGATTCCTTGGCGCCAGCTTTGTGGAACAGCGAAACTGATTTTGCTAGCAGCAGTAGACGTAGATGGAGATGACGATGGAATTTAGGCAAATTAGGTTTTCTTGCGATTTATAGAAGGGAAAGGAACTATTTTTATTTTAAGCTGAAGCGAATTGGGAAGAACAACGTGATTTATAGGGCAAGAAGAAGAGATAAGAATGAAGTAATATCATAGGGCTTAGGGTAGTCTGCGTGTTTTCCAGAGTATAGGTCGGCTTGAATCGTAACTGAGGTAGGTTAAAAGTAAGGTAGATAAATTCTTATGGAGATTTTATTTATGTTTAATTTAATATTATTTTCTACCGTGAATTATCGTCGAATGCTCAGTATTTGTACTGTTAATACCAGCTCCGAACGCAACGAAACTTGACATACCACCCTATTTCAACGTTCTGAATTCAATAAAAATTAATTCAGTTGTAATCTGGCTTCGTTTGTACATGACGTTATTCCAATTTTAAATTATTCATTGGTTTACTGATTTTATTCTGCTTGTTCGTCAATGACTCTGTTCGCTTAAATTTTCAAATGTTAAATTTATTTTCTTTATATATTCAAACACACACATATCCAAGCCAATCTTTTATATGTTTTAATAAATAAAATTTCCCATTCGTTCAACGTCAATCACGTTTATTTTAATTCAGCCATCAATATTTTCCGATCGAATTTCAAATCTGATTCAAATATCCAATAAAATTCCATCTAAATATTCAACAATAAATATTAAATTCACAACCAACCATTCTGAATTAAATATCGAATTCAATCCATACACAAAACAATATATTAAATTTCAAATCCTCGTATCAATATAAAATTGATTTTTAATAGTTAAATCTCTAAATTAATTCCATTTCAAATTGGCCAAATTTCTGGGATGTTACAATCTTCCCCCGTTTAAAACTTTTCGTCCTCGAAAAGGAGAGGCTGTTAGAGTTATACCATTGTATACATCACACTTCATATTAAGGTGAAATTTTTCCACCCCTATTTTCAATATCGATATTTAAGTCATCGATCCTTTTTGTCTATCCATCGTATTTAATTAACTCGAAAAATCAAATTTCCTTTCAATAATCAATTTTGATCAAATGCTCTTTACATTAAAATCAAATTCCTTATACTAATTTCCATCTCAAATTATTTTGAGATGTTCCCCATTTCTCATTATATCTGATCTCTTCAAAGATTCCAAAACCGCATAATTTCTTTTCAAAATCAAGCCCGTTTTAAATTTTCAATTTCTGCATAAATCGGATTTACGCATTTCAAATTATTCCAAATTTCTTTATAAACCTCACCTACTAATATTTACTTATCCATCGTTACACTGTAATGGGTCTAGGCTTTACAACTATCAACCCAATCTCCTTGCATTCAATCCATTGAACTTTTCCAACACTTATTGAAGAGTGTAAATAACATCTCTTCTTCAAGTTAAAATTTGTCAACTTGAAATTTTCCAAATCCAAAATCTTATAACTTTTATATGAAATTCATACAGAAAATACTTCAAAACTATGGACTTTAAAATACTTCGAAATCCTTTTCTTAGGTATATTTTAATTTCAAATTATTGATTTAAAACTATTTAATAACTCGAAGTTTGACAAGTCTATTATCATACTCATAGATGTTAGGCATACGCTGGCCAGGCGCATGACTAAAATCTTCAAGAACTACATATCCATGTTTCAACTCCCAGTGAAAATTTATTTCAAAATTCCTTTTAAAAACATATATGGAAAGTACCAATGTGATATTGATATATTGATTGTTCATAAGTCGTAGATACACAATGGTTTCGTCTGGATCCCCCAGAAAACATCTGTATCCGTAGGAAATCACTTCCTTGTGAATTTCGTCATGAACAGATCAACGGAAAATATTTACGAATCAAAAGAAAATCTGAGATCATTGAGCGTTAATCGCTCTCTCAGAGTTATGGAAACACGTTAAATTCCAAAAATAGATCAAGTCACGAGGACCACAAAGATAATTCAAGACAAATCAAGTCATGATGACAAATCCCGTCACGGAGACACATCAAGTCACGAAGGACAAATTTAGTCACAAAGACACATCATGTCACGAAGACACAGTGTTGCATCAAACAGGTGGCTCCACATCACTAAGATATCTCAACATAGCATGGCTCCGTTCTACCTTTAGTAACTCTAGTGGTTACATCTCTTTCACCTGTAGATATGCCATGGGGACCGCAGGTACACAATGGTTACGCCTGATTCCCTCAGGAAACATCTATACCCGTAAGCTTTCACAGTTCTGCGGATTACGCCCTTATCACGACTGTAGATCGCAGCAGACACAATGGTTACGCTTGGTTCCCCAAAGTAACATCCGTCCGTCGTACGCTATCTACAGCCCTGCGAATTTCGCTACATGGTCGAATTCCAACGACTCTAGATCGCAGCGATCACAATGGTTACGCCTGATTCCCCCAGGAAACATCTGACCACCGTAGGCTATCTGCAGCCCTACGAACTACGCTAGCAGTCGCGCTCAATGGCAACTCATGAGTTTTATGTCCGGACAACCTACTACCACCAGCAGCATATCTAAGCTCGAATTTCAAAGAGAATAAAGGTATTTCCCTTATTTTGCTTTGAAAACATATAATACTATATACGTATAGTACTCATAAATCATAATTACGATTTTCTTTTTAAATCATATTCTCAATTGTCTCATTCTTATATAAATTTTGTTATATCAGATTTCATTTCAATCGATTACCTTCCACATTAATAATTTTCGAATTCGCTATATTCTTATATATTTCACATATAAGTTTCAAAACTTTTATATCCAATATCTAAAATTGAATATTCTCAAATTTCGATTCAAATTACAAAATTCAGTTTTGATCTCTAAATTAATTCAAATATTTAACACATTTTCAAACTCTGATGTATTCTTCTATTGGTTTTAAACCAAATTTCTTCTAATTTTGCAATTATTAAGTTCATCACTTAATTCAAATCTTTATTCTCTCGCCATCTCACATTTTATTATTCACACACAATTACTCTTCCCTATTCACCTTTTTCGACTATAAATTAGCAAGCGAACAACTCCCTAAGTATCAACCCCAAAGGCCGAAACCAACATCAGATTAACACTCAGAAAATTATTCAACTGAACTAATCTTCAGTCAGTTTCTAAATTTTCTTTACTCCATTTCTTAATTTCTTCTCAGATAAATTCTTTCAACTCTCAAATTCATGTTGTAAATTCATTTCTCTTATGCTTTGCCGACCTTCGTTCTTGCCGTGCGGCTCCTTGTTCTTCAATTCTTGCTATCGAACTTTAATTATTTCTTAGTCAATAATGAAGTCAATCAAGTTGGGGTATATTTACCTTTCGGACCTTAACTAAACAATATTATTAACTTCGAAATAAATGAAGTTCACAACAAAACATCCATTCTTGCAACTTCCGAATTAAAAATTATCTTCTTTTACGAAAATTGTTGATTATTACAATAATTCACGCCTTCAAAATACTAGTCTTCAAAAAAAAAATACTTTATTTATTTATCTGAATACATAAATAATGAATTAACAATATATTAAATTTTAATTAAAACGGAAAGTAAATGGTACTTCCCTGAAATTCGACATAAATGTCTCCTCTAAGTAACTTCCTTTCGAATAATTTGTTATTCGATACAACATTCTGAACTTCGGAAAATATTCTGGACTTCAAAATAATCTCGCTGTACTGTTTAACTCCATTTCATCTATTTCCAATTTTGTTTGCAACACATTTATTTGCCAATGCTATTTACTTCTAAGAAGTTAATATTATTCTCTTTGTCGAAATTTGAACTTGTTACATCAAATTAGTTTGGTTTCATTTAAATATTGGTTCAAATCTCCCTAAAATCTTTTTTTCCACATTCCGCTCCATTTACAAACCTTGTTCATAATCTACTTCTTGTTAATTATTTAACAAGTTTATACTTCACTCTCGAATTCATGTGATCATACATCATTCGTTTGAAACCAATTAAAAAATTTCTTGTAACACTCTGAATAAATTAATCAAACATAGTCATATTACAATTATATCCCTTTTCCAATTTTATTTTTATTTATTTCAATAAATTTCATCGTTTCATTTTTGAAACGTTTTCAAATTTCTCTTTCATTTTAATTCCCGTCTGAAATCTTATTTCCAATCAATTTCAGTTATCATTGATTTCTAAAACACACAATCGATTCATTTATTTTCTTATACCTATCTTTTTTTCGATCACGGATTCGAGATTCAAATCTAAGAGGGACCTATCGAAGAATAGCTTTGGCAAATCTGGATTCGAAGACTTCGAAGATTGGGGATTCCGAACAAATTTTCAAATTTCAAAATAAATTTTTATTTCCGCTGTATTATTTTCAAAATACTAGTTTTCAAAATATATAATATTTCCAAAATATTTTTCCTTTCAAAATTTATTTTAAAATTATTTACACTTTTCAAAATTATATTTCGAAATCCTTTTATTTTCAAAATCCGCTTTTCCAGTGTCGATTCTATTTCAAACTCGATAAGCTACGCTTTGAATAAACCAAAGCTCTGATACCACTTGTAACGTCCTGACTTTCTGACCGCTTCAAATCGGTATTTAAACCAACTTAAAAAGTCCAAATTGACGGAGCGTGTTTAGCTTACGGAGTTTAAAACTGAGTCAACACAGTAAAATACAGGGTAAATAAATAACACAGTATTTTAACCGCGAAATAAACTTTTATATATAAGCCAGAATTTTTGATACAAGAATTTACATGCAGTGGAATTGGTAATACGGTTTAAATACAGAAAAATATTTACTGTTTTTAAAATCTTCAGAGTGCGCGTCTTCGAAACCCCCAGCTTCCCAGTCTTCAAATCCTAAGCTGTGATCTTTAAATCTGTAACACTTGGATCTGACCCGAGCGTTCCATGCAAAAACATAAAACACTCGAGTCAGAATTAAATCATAGTTCAAGTAAATTAAGTTCAATATAAATTGAAATATAATAGTTAATCCTGTCATCGATGTCATATATAAATAAACAGCTGTGGTAACTATTCATATCAGTTCTATCTATTTCCATGGACGAACGGTACTGGGCGTTTGCGAGTGTACACGTGTATATAATATACATATACACCGCCTCAACGTCCCTAACCGAATATAAATAATGACATAAGTGATTTCAGGGGTTTGCAATACACACACATATACATACCCGTGTGTATTGCCTCAACACACAGGAAAATACACACAACCGACTAGCTATAGATATGCAAAATAAAAGACTACCAGATGAGGCATGTCATGGCTCAATGGCCATGCATATAAATAATCAAAAGAAAACACTAATATGTAGGCAATTGGAGAAACAGCCCAAGCCACCATCACAATTAAAAAGGAAAATGCCCCAGGCTCAAGTAAATTCGTTTTAGTAAAGAAAATGGCCGCAAATTCATTTCAGTAAACAGAATGGTTCGGCAAATTCATTATAATTCAGTAATGACATGCAGTTCAGCATTTCACATATGTAAACAAGTGGGTTTATAGTGAAAAAAATTGTGCAACTGAATAGTTTCATTGTTAAACAAAATCGAATGCTTTCATGGTGCAAAACTAAATGGTTTCAGTGAACAAAAAAAAACTGAATGTTTTCATGGTGCGAAACTAGCATATACAACAAATGTATACATCCAACTTTCATGCATGCCAAACCACAATTGATCAAATTTAATAGATTATGTTGGCAAATGAGACTGGTAATACCCATTATATACTGTTCAGGTTACGAATAGTATAGCACAACAAAGTAGTTTTAGATTTCTGCAAGCTTCAACTTAGTGCACCCATGAGTAACATTTATATACGCATGTTTCTGGCTTCAAAAAGATGAACTAATATCTCAAAGTTCAATCCATGAAACAAAATATGGCCTGTGTATGCTTAAGTTTTCTAACAACCCAGCAAGTATTTATGTCCAAAAATAAAAAAATAAAAATAAAATAAAATATGATATATTATCAGAAGGTGCAGCAAATCACAAGTAGGAAATTTATAAACATGCAGCGGTCCGTAAACATGCAGCGGCGTTTACAAGCTAACGTTTGAGCATTTTTCTTTTTACATTGGTCATCAGTAGCTAATTTCAGCTTTTGGAACAACTGTAGCTATTGTGCATGTAAATTTAAACCTAAATCACTATGGCATATGCATATGGAATGTATTAATGAATATGTTATCATATATCCAGAGTGGTAATACCACAAATCAGTCTGAAGTGCAAAAGAGATCACACTAAGCACTGACACATGACTTTCCAACGAATAGATGGTTTCAGAAATGTTATTTCAGTGAAAAAATTCTTCAGCATAATGGTTTTAGCATTTCTACCCAATTAACAAAATGGTTTCTAATATCCAAGGCAGGTATATACAATATAATTTTGGCTTATTCCCTGCTGACATATTATAGCTATGTTGTTATAAAACTGTCCATTTGTATTTGCTAAGTTATTTCAATGTATGATCAAAACACATTATACATGCTAACTATAAGTTAATACACATGCATATGTACTTGCATGTTCTAGTTTCATAAGAAAACAGGTTGAATTCAACGTAGAGGAATAGGAGCAGGAACATAATTCAGTTATAATATAATACAATTGTAATATAATTCTCCTTACTAACAATCAAATTTGATAGTATTAACATGAAAGTGCTAAGATGAACATATATCTGATAAGTCCCTTAAATGTAAGTTAAGGGTTGACCTTGGACTATTCTAACTTAACTGACTATGCAATTATGTAAATTCATTATTAGATACGTGCATCAATAATTATTTTCTAGATCTTTCTTTTATCAGTTTTGAATCACAATTCTATAATTCTGCAATGAGGTGAAAACATAATTCATTAAGACACTAAATAACCCATTGAAGCACCACAACATATTTTGACGTTAAGGTTACCTGACTACTTTTGTCTTTTCCCTGATCTCCTCTAAACATAAGGGAAAAACATCAACGGGACTTTTAAATAAGTAAATATATATTCAATTAAGATATTACTAGAATTAGGCATATTTCACTTTTAAGGGAGCCAAATTCACATTGTAGATACCCAAAAAAAAATGTGAAGTATTTCCAGTTACAAATAGCAGTAGTTTGTCTCACTGAGTGATTTACACAGTTGTAATAAACACTACACAATCGAAAAGAAATAGTCACTTGGATGGTTATATAGCCCAAAACATACCAAAAATCATAAATGGTTACCTGGCATAGGGAAGGAGACAACTAGTCAAACACGTAAAATAGAATGGAGACATACAGCAAGGCTTAAGATCCCAATACTGAATCATATTAACGACTCAGTTCAACTCAAATCAATATTGGTGAACCAATCATCCAAACAGTAAAACAGCCAAGGCACCCAACAAATCAACAATTATACCTCAATTTAAAATCAAATTTAAATTTTCTTGAACATAAAATTTATCGTGAGTCTAATAACTCACTGTTATATTCAATTTAATTGAAATCAAATTACTTGTAAATAAGATTAACCATGAGTGAGATAACTCACCTTCACTGCCGTGTTGGTCCCAAACAAGGCGGCGCTCGGCTTCAACGTTGCCACTGAAAGCTGCGACTTCTGTGTTGCTAAGGTCTAGAAAATCGAACACTAGTGGCTTCGATTCCTTGGTGCCAGCTTTGTGGAACAGCGAAACTGATTTTGCTAGCAGCAGTAGACGTAGATGGAGATGACGATGGAATTTAGGAAAATTAGGTTTTCTTGCGATTTATAGAAGGGAAAGGAACTATTTTTATTTTAAGCTGAAGGGAATTGGGAAGAACAACGTGATTTATAGGGCAAGAAGAAGAGATAAGAATGAAGTAATATCATAGGGCTTAGGGTAGTCTGTGTGTTTTCCACAGTATAGGTCAGCTTGAATCGTAACTGAGGCAGGTTAAAAGTAAGGTAGGTAAACTCTTGTGGAGAGTTTATTTATGTTTAATTTAATATTATTTTCTACCGCGAATTATCGTCGAATGCTCAGTATTTGTACCGTAAATACCAGCTCTGAACGCAATGAAACTTGACGTACCACCTTATTTCAACATTCTGAATTCAATAAAAATTAATTCAGTTGTAATCTGGCTTCGTTTGTACATGACGTTATTCCAATTTTAAATTATTCATTGGTTTACTGATTTTATTCTGCTTGTTCATCAATGACTCCGTTCGCTTAAATTTTCAAATGTTAAATTTAATTTCTTTATATATTCAAATACATACATATCCAAGCCAATCTTTCATATGTTTTAATAAATAAAATTTCCCATTCATTCAACGTCAATCACGTTTATTTTAAGGGTCCGTTTGTCACAGGTCCCTATTAAGTTTCAAAATTAGTCTCACATCCGGTCCTAAACTTATTGTAAATTAGGTCCCTATTTTTGGAAAATTCATTAAAATAAATTAAAAAATATAAATAAATCACGAAAATTCGTTATTAAATAAGACACATTCACGCCAAAAAATTCATGTGGAAAAACAATCGATAAACATGTCAAAATCAAAGAATACACAAAACAGCGAAAAATGCATGAAAACATGCACATATTTCAAATATCTGCATACACGTATGCATCTATTTCAATTCTGCATCATACAGCAGCATATATGCATACATATATGTAGATTTTCCGAAATACATGCATGATTTCATGCATGTATTCGATTTCTACATGGAAAGCACGCATGCTTGCATATGTGCATACGAGTATGAAGTTATGCAGAAAATATGCATTCAAGTATGCACATATTGCCACGCCTTCGGCCTCCAACGCATTACTGCATACAAATATGCAGCTATTCTGAATAACAACATACTTGTATGCAATTATTCAGCAGGCTTGCGGATTTTTTTTGCATCTGTATTAAAAAAGTTGCATACATGTACGCAACTATCAGTAATAGTTGCATACATATATGCAACTTTTTTTTTCGATTTGCATGGACTCCTGGGATTATTTCCTGATTTTAGAATATATATTTTTATGTAAAAGCACATTTTTTTTGGTCAAGAAGGGGAAAAGGCGGAAGTTCATGGTCCAGAAGGCGGAAGGGATGAGAAAAATGGGGCGGCAGCTGAAAATAGGGACCGGAAACGTAAGTCAAACTTTGGGTGGATGTGGCTTTAATTATGTTTCATTTTAGGGATGTGTCCCTAATTTTCACTTATTTTAATTCAGCCTTCAATATTTTCCAATCGAATTTCAAATCTGATTCAAATATCCAATCAAATTCCATCCAAATATTCAACAATAAATATTAAATACACAACCAACCATTCTGAATTAAAAATCGAATTCAATCCATACACAAAACAATATTTAATTTTCAAATCCTCGTATCAATATAAAATTGATTTTTAACGGTTAAATCTCTACATTAATTCCATTTCAAATTGGCTAAATTTCTGGGATGTTACAAATGGTGGAGCTGGAACTAACGTGGGGAGGAAAGCAATGGAAAAGAGAGGAAGCGCACGAGCAATTGAAGGGTGCTAAAGAATGAAATGATGCGTATTCCTTTTCTTATATACTTTTCTTTTCATTATTAGGCAAGATGGAGAGGAGTACTTGTGAAAGAAGAAGAAGAAGTGGAAAGGAAGAAACAACAAGGGAAAGAAAAAGGAAGCGACGAGTTTGTGTTGCAGAAAATAATGGACGCGTGGGTATGCACCTTTCTAAGCACAATACAAATGTAAACCATGCATCAATTGTTGGACTAAGTGCCGAAATTTCAGCCAGCAGCAAAATTCCAATTAAACAAATATTTCTCAATAGTATATATTATAGTATTTACTCTTTACTATATTCTTAGGTACACCAACCATACTAGGGTATTTGTACATTATCAAGTCCACATCTACAAAAAAAAAAAAAAAAAAAAAACCAAACTAAACAAATTTATTTAAATTAAATTAAAATTTTCAAGTTGAACTGAAAGCAAATTTATAATTTCTCAACAGCATAGTCAATTTTTTTAAAAATGTTACTAAAGTTTATTTTAACAAAAACTCAAATTCAAATCTTAAAATTTTAAATTCATGCTTAAAAATTCAATTCAAAAGAAAATTTAAATGTACCAAATTATAAACAAAATAGATTTCTTAAATAATAAAACTAAGTTAACTTCATATCTTGAAGCCTTAAAATATTGGTTCGTTACATAGATACCGTAAAGTCCATCATTATCCAGTGGCTATCAGAGGGCACTCCATAGGTACGGTACAAATAAAAGTCGGTTGGGGGTCAATCATGATAATATGACAAGGCACACGAGGAATGCCCAGAGTAGGAATGTACTAGTTGCACTCCCGGGCTGGTGGTAACGCATAGCCGTGGCTACTGCCCACCTCGAGCAACACTCCCAAATCACGGATGTGCATCAAATCAAATCAAACCGAGGGACTATATTGATAAAGGAAGAAGTGTTGCCGATGGAGGTAGCTAACCCCACTTGGTCTTGTATAGCCCTATTTTAGTCATTTTAATTATGATCTGAAGGTCAAGGACATCCATAATCGTTCTCTTACTTCATTTCAGTAGCGTTCGCCAAACCAACCTAATTCATTCTGGAGCTCCACCACGTACATAGTTGTTAAAGTGGTTTTCGGTATTGGCAGAGCGTACGACAATAACTGATCCCGGTCTCTTCAACAACCAAATGTTTATATTTTTCACATTGGTCAGTTCTTTTACCTTTCATAGAGATTCCTACTTCATATAAAATATCAGATTTTTCCCTAAACTCGTTTCAATAGTCATGATAGAATATTTTATAATAAAATCTCCATTTAAAACCAAACTTAAAATCTTGAAACAATTCCAACTTTAAAACAATTTGAATACTAGAATAGTTAAAAATATATTTAAAATAGTTTAGATATATAATTGTAATAGTTCTAAAATAAATAATTTGTATTTAAAATAGAAATAGAAATTTCAGATTTAGTAAAATCTTTAGTTAAAATATTAAAATAGTTTATAAGATAAATAGTTAATTATCAAAATGGTTTATTTAAAATAAGTAATAAAATAAAATAGTTTTAAGATAAACAATTTATAAATAAATAATTATTGTAAAAATATTTTATAAAATGGTCTAAATACTATAGTTGAAATTAGAATCGTTTCTTCAAAATTTAACCTAACTGGATATCATATTCCAGTTTCAAATTAATTCGACTAAATTCCAATATCTTAGTTCAAAAGGATTTGACTTCCCATTTATATTTCAATTCGATTCAACGATTCGATTTCAACAACTCGATTTAATAATTCGATTCAAACAATTGAACTTCAACTATAATTCTCATTTTGAATTATTCGTTTATAAAAATCTCGAGTTCACAATTCAATTATTACTATAAATCAAGTTAATTTAAAATAAATATCAAAGATGGATAAACAATTAAATTTCAATAAATTTAGATCTTATTCAATTCAATTTTTAACTTCAGTTATCCACATTTACGAATTCTTTTAAATTCTAAATTTTAAATATAAAGCTCAAAGTTCAAATTTAAAGAAAATCGATTAATAATATCATTTATTTTGTGTTTAAAACAGTATTCCAAAATTCAAGGTTAATTTTTTTATTTAACCAATCGGTGTCCGTATATAATTTTCTATCCTATGACCAAGTAATAATACTTACAATTTAATTTTAGTATTTTGGGAAAGGATATATATCATTTTAATCAAAATCAGGGTCATAGGAATTAATCATTTCAACCTACGTTCTTAATTCATTTTAATGATTAATCCCGGGTTTATTTGATGCCTGTAACATCTAGGGTAATGGTTGGGATTAATCAACAAAATCAGTAACATATATGAACAATGTCGATAACAAGATGAATTACATATCAATACATTAAATATATAATTTCAAGGCATCCATCAAAATCAATACATCTAAACAGTTCAATATAATATCAGTGTACTAGCTATTAGGTATGAGATTTTTAAACTAGAAATTAAATTCTAACTGTACAATTTATAACAGAAGTTAATCAAATTATATTGTCTATACCGATTAACACAAATAAGCAGTTTAAACAATCAAATAGCAAATATCATAACATAAATTTGATTTAACTAACAACCAAATATTCTATTAGGTATGAGTGGGTTTAATCACTCACCTTTGGTTCTGAACGCGTTTGAAATCCAAAATAATCCCCAAAATTTAACTATCTTCGAATATATCCAAATCAATGCCATCGCGATGAGCTCGTCGATATGATTCCAATGCAACAAACCGCGTGTCAATTGGAGCTTGTATGAAAAAGTTATAGGCATTAACGCGATTGAATCTCAAAATAAATAAAATAATTTGTAACACCCCACCTCCGTTAAGGTCACTCACAAAGGGAATGCCTTAACTTTGGTGGAGCATTTTAGTAAACAGAACAGAAACTTACAAGACAGATAAAACAGTACTTGAAAAATTTATAACTTTATTACAACAGAAACCGAAATAAGCTTGGTTACATCCTTTCAAATCACAATATCAAAATTCAAGTACAAAATATCAGTCTTGTACAAAAGCCTTCAGAACTCATAGTTTAAAATCATAATCGCCACAGAAGAAGACAAGCCATAATTTAAGAACTTCAAGCAGAAGAAATCTTGATCAAGCTAGAGTATTCCCTTCTACAAAACCTAGGGGGGAAACGGAAGAAAGGAGGCGAAACAACAAGGGTCAGACAAAAAGTCTGGCAAGTCCAGTGATTTTCAGTTATGAACAGATAATAATAACATGACATGAAAATAAAACTAGATGAGAGATAACAGTAACAGGTGTAGCGGATATTACAGAAGAACAGAACGACATAAGTTATTTCTTTACACTTCTCTGCACTAATACTAGTATAACAGAATTAGGTGTCACCCTAATGTCTAAACTGAAACAGAAACGGGTACAGAATAATTTCCACAGAAGAGAGTGCTAGTAATGGGCCTTTACCACCCGAACAGAAACAGACAGAAGCAGAAACAGACTAATCCCTACGGAAACAGAATGTAGAATTAGATGTACACTAGTAATGGCCTTTACCACCCCAACAGATGGTACCACGCAGAAACAGATAGGTGTTACCACCCAATAGAAACAGACGTTACCAACAGAAACAGATAGAACTAAGTCTACCCTAAAACCCTACCCCAAGCGATTGGCTCCCTAATACATAAATACCCTGTGCCAGCCCCACAAATGGGTGTATCACTTCCCAAAGTGGCAACCTTTAAATGACACAGACCTATTTACAGATGTCACGGCGTCTTACATCCTCAGAGGCAGACCGGGATCCATGCACGCACATGACCCGGTTGGAACGCACCATCAACACCCCTCGCCATTATCAGAATGAACCGCTTATAATTAGTTCACTAAGCGTGCCCCGACCCTACCTACTGTTGGGTCAAAGTTTTGATACCAGAAAGGGTTACTGACTAATATGGGTCCCAAACAACAGATGACACCAGTAATTCCCCTCCTAACCTTGTGTCCCCAGACTAACTGATTTCAGATTAACTTGTTTACAAGTTTCAGACATACAAAATTTAGATCACCTAGTTCACAGATCAGATAAGTTTTCAGATTAACGGACCAGATATACGGATTTAACAGATTTACATATTTGTCTAACTTTGCAATTGGGCCTACATATTCACGGAACAAATTAATTAAATTCATCAGTCTAGTGGGTTTAATCCTATCCGCCCAACACGTTTTAGACATTATATTTATCTCTGATTTTCATTAATTAAATATTAATGCCCAGACCTCTCACATTAGACTGACAGTTTGCGGCTACTGGTTAGGCCGGTTGGTTCCGGGTAGATTTCTGCCGCAAACTGAGTCTAACCTCGGGTTTCAAGCACGTTATGACTAACTTCTCACATTAGAACCTATTGTTTGCGGCCACTGGATGTGCTGGGCGGTTCCGGGCAGGATTACGCCGCAAACTCATTCTAACCTCGAGTTAGCCATGTTTATCTTTGCGGCCAATTAATTAACAATTTCCCAATTATGCCCACGCCTAATATACATGTCAATTATTCATAACTATAGCCAATTCATATTATGTCAATAACAGACCAAATATATCAACTCAACAGATATAGAAGATAACAGATTTCGCAGATTTGGTGACATAACGGATTTAGCAGATTAAGCAATTTAGCAGATTTAGTATATAACAGATTAGGCATTTTCAGCAGACTTAGCAGATGACAGATTTAGCAGATGAACAGATCTAGCAGATTAGGCAATGTAGCAGAACTAGCAAATTAGGCAATATAACAGAACTAGCGGATTAGGCAATGTAACAGAACTAGCAGATTAGGCAATATAACAGAACTAATCATTCCTTAAAGTTTCATCAACATATCTTGCCTAATTGTAAATTTATCCTAAGTTTGCATGCCTAAATAGTTGTCATGATTCACAATGTGATCATATACCCCACGTTTGAATTGAATTTACATGGCATAAATTATGGTCATAATTCACCATATTACACATGTCTCAAATTTAGTTAAACTTGCCTAGTACAAGAGATTCACATATAAATTATACCAAATATAGCCATTGATTTCAATGCATGTCATATATTCAAAAATCTCCTACTTAGGTGTTATTCACATTTGATAGTTATCAAATCTTAATATAGATCTTCACACCTAAGTCAAATTCTCTTTCAAATCATGAACAATATGCCCACCAATCTAGTTATAACAGATCTTAATTCAAAATATGCTTTATGTCCAATGTCTCAAGTCACATGTTAACATACCATGGTTCCTCTTCTTCCAATTCACAGAATATGCATAGATCTAAACCTAGTTTACAACCTATGTCCTTTTTCTTAACTCAGTCACAGATTAGCCATGTCCAATTATGCCACATTCATTATTTGTCCCAAACATTTTAGCATTCGTGCGTTAATCTCTTAGGAGATTGGCGCAGGCTCGTAGTAGCCTGGCTATAGAACAGAAAGAAGAAGAGATACAGAATAAAATAGATCAGAACAGAACATACACAATCTCAAATTCAGATTTACAATCATGTCACAATTATGATTAAAGTTTATATCGGAAAATAACCGCACTTGCCTTGGTTGGATTAAAGAAAGAACTTTAATTGTTGTAGAATCGTTGCAGAAGCTTTAATGTCTAGTTTGAATTGAGTTGCTTAGGTTGATGTTGATTAGCTTCTATTTTTGATTCCAGCAGAGTAGCGACGCCATTTTTATTTTTATATATAGAACAGAGGCAGAGCAGAAGCAGAACAGAATTGTGTGTAGAGAAGGCTAGGTTTGGGGCTGTTTAAATAGGTTTAGGCAGATGAATCTGGATAGAAATCGGACTGGAAACATCAGAACGAACACTGGCCCAAAAATGGGCTCGGGGACCAGGTCGACACCCAGGTCGACTGCCCAGTCGACCTGGTCTGGGGGGGGGGGGTCGACTTCCCAGTCGACTCCCCAGTCGACCTGGGTCTGGGCGGGAAATTTCCCGCCCAGTCTGTTCTGGGTTTGAAATTCGAATTTTGAATTCGAATTCTCACTGTTTTGAACTCTGAATATTTCTGAAACTTTGGAGGGCCATAACTTGGTCATACGGGCTCCGATTCTCACAAACTCGGACTCGTTTTCATGCAGAATTTCGAGACGAATGCAATGGCGCAACCCGCTTTCCCTGATTCTTATTTTATATTTTAATTACACTTAGATTTGTAATTCTTAAGTTCACAGAAAATACGGGGTGTTACATTCTCCCCTCCTTAAAGGATTTCGTCCCCGAAATCTTCGAGTTAAGAAGAATGTGTCCTACCATCCAACATCCATCTACTCAATCATCAATCACTGGCGTCCATTGTCCTTAGAAACTTCTAATGTTGTATGAACAAATGCAAAAGTGTGTGTATATGTTCCTTATCTAATGCAAAGATCAGGCGGTCCACTGATTCAGTTGACCTCCTTAATGCGAATTATGCCAGTGCCATGAGTCCAACATGTATGCAATTTTCCTACTCGATACATATCATTTCTATATGAGTGCACAACCATTCAGTCATATGCAACATCCATGTGCTGAGTCAATCATTTTTCATCCACAAAAATTGAAAATGCTCACACATCCATATGCAGTATGAGAGTGTTTTCGAGCCGATCTAGTGCCTAGTGTGTGTATATGCATCCACGAGAAACCACTAGCAACCACTTGCATCCACTTGCAACCATCAAACATAACATGTCTCAAACACATGTTTACACCCATTAGTTTCTACCTAAAGTTCGAAGATTCGATCGATAGGATACAGTCGAATGATGGAAGCGAGTACAGATAAAACAAAAACTTGGTTCCCATTAGACATGGGTCCTAAGTATCGACCCCGAAGACCGAAACCAACATCAGATTGACACCTAGAGGATTACCCTCTTTAGATAATATCAAAACTGGAAATCTTAACCTTATCAGAAATATTCAGATATTTACATATTACTGGTATAGATCAGATTACCGAATGGTTCTTAGGAAACTAAGCATGATAAATCCCAGAATGTATGCGTCCTACTTGACGCCTAACACGAATATCTCTCAAACCCCAATCACAAATAGATGAGTCATAACCCTTATGGATTTGGGTCTACAGCGGAATCAGAAACAATATTAGTATTTAAAGTGCAGAGTATCGATTACAGAATCAAAATGCCAGAATCAGAAAGAGTTTTAACTCAACAATCAGATAAGAAAATTAAACCTTCTACTTAAATTTTCTTATTTCTACCCTATCTACCTGTCCCTTGAGCATTCTCCTGTCCTCTAGAAGTGGGTTCTGCCCTCTGCCCTTGCCCTCGTTTCTTCGGGAAGTCCCTAGTGAAGTGTCCCATCTCACCACAGTTGAAGCAAGTGCCCTTCCTTTTTCTGCAATCCTTGTTCATATGAGTCGAGCTTCCACAAGTAAAGCACTTTTTCCCCTTCTTATCTTCAGACTTCTCATCCTTCTTTTGTGTTTCCTTTTTGGGCCATGCTTTCTTATTTTGTGGTTCTTCCTTCTTTGTCTCTTTCGGGCCCTTGTCTTCCTCGTGCAGTAGTGCCATGTCCACTAATTTCTCGTAAGTCGCTCCCATTGGTACATGGGTCATGGCTAGGATGTGCAGTGGCTCGTTCACTCCTTTAACAAAGCGGAGAGCCTTTTTATGCTGAGTGTTGACTAAATCCAATCCGAACCTAGCCAGTTGGTTGAACTGGTTGACGTATTCCTTGACCGTCATACTTCCTTGCTTAAGAGATAAGAAATTTTCCAGTTGTAGACTTCGTTCAGCTTGCGAGAGGAATTTTGTCTCAAACCTTGTTCTGAAATCCATCCATGTTTCAACCGGCCTCTCGGCGTTAGTGACTTCCCACCAATAGGAAGCTTCGTCTTTGAGCAACCATACTACCAACTGTACCTTCTGCCCATCATCCACCTCGAAGATAACGAATAGATCCTCAGTTTCTTTGAGCCAGTTCCTCGCCTCTACGAATGATTCAGTTCCCTTGAAATCCTTTCCACCCATGGCACTAAAATCTCTACAGATCTTTGAGAAAGAAATTGCACGAGGAGGAGGCGGAGGAGGGGGATCATTTGCTGGACATGCGGCGGCGGTCCTAGCCTCAAGATATTGACGAAACCAACCGGGTACATGAACACCCTCTGGTATCTCAGATGCTTCAGACATGCTGAAACGAAAAAGGAAAGATTCAATTACAAAGAGGACTGAAGGAATGGTATATGGCTCTTAGGGATTATGTTTTTCAAAATAAGCTTTATTTTTGAAAATACTTCCTTTCAAAACCTTTTTGAAAATAGTTTTCAAAAACTTTACCCAATCTGGTAACCTTCGGCTCTGATACCAAGTGTAACACCCCACCTCCGTTAAGGTCACTCACAAAGGGAATGCCTTAACTTTGGTGGAGCATTTTAGTAAACAGAACAGAAACTTACAAGACAAATAAAACAGTACTTGAAAATTTTATAACTTTATCACAATAGAAACCGAAATAAGCTCGGTTACATCCTTTCAAATCACAATATCAGAATTCAAGTACAAAATATCAGTCTTGTACAAAAGCCTTCAGAATGGATAGTTTAAAATCATAATCCCCACAGAAGAAGACAAGCCATACTTTAAGCACATCAAGCAGAAGAAATCTTGATCAAGCTAGAGTATTCCCTTCTACAAAACCTGGGGGGGGAAACGGAAGAAAGGAGGTTAAATAACAAGGGTCAGACAAAAAGTTTGGCAAGTCCAGTGATTTTCAGTTATGAACAGATAATAATAACATGACATGAAAATAAAACTGGATGAGAGATAACAGTAACAGGTGTAGCGGATATTACAGAAGAACAGAATGACATAAGCTATTTCTTTACACTTCTCTGCACTAATACTAGTATAACAGAATTAGGTGTCACCCTAGTGTCTAAACTGAAACAGAAACGGGTACAGAATAATTTCCACAGAAGAGAGTGCTCGTAATGGGCCTTTACCACCCGAACAGAAACAGACAGAAGTAGAAACAGATTAATCCCTACGGAAACAGAATGTAGAATTAGGTGTACACTAGTAATGCGCCTTTACCACCCCAACAGATGGTACCATGCAGAAACAGACAGGTGTTACCACCCAACAGAAACAGACGGTACCAACAGAAACAGACAGAACTAAGTGTACCCTAAAACCCTACCCCAAGCGATCGGCTCCCTAATACATAAATACCCTGTGCCAGCACCACAAAAGGGTGTATCACTTCCCAAAGTGGCAACCTTTAAATGACACAGACCTATTTACAGATGTCACGGCGTCTTACATCCTCAGAGGCAGACCAGGATCCATGCACGCACATGACCCGGTTGGAACGCACCATCAACACCCCTCGCCATTATCAGAATGAACCGCTTATAATTAGTTCAGTAAGCGTGCCCGTACCCTACCTACTGTTGGGTCAAAGTTTTGATACCAGAAAGGGTTACTGACTAATATGGGTCCCAAACAATAGATGACACCAGTAATTCCCCTCCTAACCTTGTGTCCCCAGACTAACAAATTTCAGATTAACTTGTTTACAAGTTTCAGACATACAAAATTCAGATCACCTAGTTCACAGATCAGATAAGTTTTCAGACTAACGGAGCAGATATACGGATTTAACAGATTTACAGATTTTTCTAACATTGCAATTGGGCCTACAGATTCACGGAACAGATTAATTAAATTCATCAGTCTAGTGGGTTTAATCCTATCCGCCCAACACATTTTAGACATCATATTTATCTCAGATTTTCATTAATTAAATATTAATGCCCAAACCTCTAACATTAGACTGACAGTTTGCGGCTACTGGTTAGGCCGGTTGGTTCCGGGCAGATTTCTGCCGCAAACTGAGTCTAACCTAGGGTTTCAAGCACGTTATGACTAACTTCTCACATTAGAACCTATTGTTTGCGGCCACTGGATGTGCTGGGCGGTTCCGGGCAGGATTACGCCGCAAACTCATTCTAACCTCGAGTTAGCCATGTTTATCTTTGCGGCCAATTAATTAACAATTTCCCAATTATGCCCACGCCTAATATACATGTCAATTATTCATAACTATAGCCAATTCATATTATTTCAATAACAGACCAAATATATCAACTCAACAGATATAGTAGATAACATATTTCCCAGATTAGGTGACATAACGGATTTAGCAGATTAAGCAATTTAGCAGATTTAGTATATAACAGATTACGCATTTTCAGCAGACTTAGCAGATGACAGATTTAGCAGATGAACAGATCTAGAAGATTAGGCAATGTAGCAGAACTAGCAAATTAGGCAATATAACAGAACTAGCAGATTAGGCAATGTAACAGAACTAGCAGATTAGGCAATATAACAGAACTAATCATTCCTTAAAGTTTCATCAACATGTCTTGCCTAATTGTAAATTTATCCTAAGTTTGCATGCCTAAATAGTTGTCATGATTCACAATGTGATCATATACCCCAAGTTTGCATTGAATTTACATGGCATAGATTATGGTCATAATTCACCATATTACACATGTCTCAAATTTAGTTAAACTTGCCTAGTACAAGAGATTCACATATAAATTATACCAAATATAGCCATCGATTTCAATGCATGTCATATATTCAAAAATCTCCTACTTAGGTGTTATTCACATTTGATAGGTATCAAATCTTAATATAGATCTTCACACCTAAGTCATATTCTCTTTCAAATCATGAACAATATGCCCAACAATCTAGTTATAACAGATCTTAATTCAAAATATGTGTTATGTCCAATGTCTCAAGTCACATGTTAACATACCATGGTTCCTCTTCTTCCAATTCAAAGAATATGCATAGATCTAAATCTAGTTTACAACCTATGTCCTTTTTCTTAAATCAGTCACAGATTAGCCATGTCCAATTATGCCACATTCATTATTTGTCCCAAACATTTTAGCATTCGTGCGTTAATCTCTTAGGAGATTGGCACAGGCTCGTAGTAGCCTGGCTATAGAACAGAAAGAAGAAGAGATACAGAATAAAATAGATCAGAACAGAACATACACAATCTCAAATTCAGATTTACAATCATGTCACAATTATGATTAAAGTTTATATCGGAAAATAACTGCACTTGCCTTGGTTGGATTAAAGAAAGAACTTTAATTGTTGTAGAATCGTTGCAGAAGCTTTAATCTCTAGTTTGAATTGAGTTGCTTAGGTTGATGTTGATTAGCTTCTAGTTTTGATTTCAGCAGAGTAGCGACGCCATTTTTATTTTTATATATAGAACAGAGGCAGAGCAGAAGCAGAACAGAATTATGTGTAGAGAAGGTTAGGTTTGGGGCTGTTTAAATAGGTTTAGGAAGATGAATCTGGACAGAAATCGGACTGGAAACATCAGAACGAACACTGGCCCAAAAATGGGCTCGGGGACCAGGTCGACTGCCCAGTCGACCTGGTCTGGGGGGGACGACTGCCCCGTCGACTCCCCAGTCGACCTGGGTCTGGGCGGGAAATTTCCCGCCCAGTCTGTTTTGGGTTTGAAATTCGAATTTTGAATTCGAATTCTCACTGTTTTGAACTCTGAATATTTCTGAAACTTTGGAGGGCCATAACTTGGTCATACGGACTCCAATTCTCACAAGCTCGGACTCGTTTTCAAGCAGAATTTCGAGTCGAACGAAATGGCGCAACCCGCTTTCCCTGATTCTTATTTTATATTTTAATTACACTTAGATTTGTAATTCTTAAGTTCACAGAAAATACGGGGTGTTACATAATTTTTAGAAATCCCTCACCAATAACTTCCTGCCACATCAGCAACCACTTGTCCGCCTTTCTTCTTCATCGCGTTTGCTCTAGAACGAAACAACACATAGCCGCTATAAATTGGAAATCACGCAACTCAATCCCAAGCACCGAAATTCGATCAAATACCACCACCAGAACCGTTGTTCTTTCCTCCATCACTGCCTGGAAGTGGGGCCCACTTGATCGACGCCAGAGCCCACAAAATATCAAAACCCGCACCGCATTTCTCAACTGATTCTGGTGAACCTAGGTCACTGCAATTACAATCATCCGTATGGATGGAAAGATATCTCGATGGTCTACGTTTTTCATTCACGAAGTTTTCAATATTATTGAATGGATTGGAAACGATTAAGCAAGAAAGTTTCGACTAAACATGGCCATTGATACTCTAGAAACGGGGTCTCAGAAAATCAGCTAGGGATTCGATTATTTTAGTAGTATATTTCGATTTGCATGTACAGGCCCGCTTACTGCCTAACAATAGGTTTTGACACCTTCTGAACACAATGGAATAGGTTTCAAAGCCCAATTCCAAAGTCTTTAGCAATTTCTTCTAGACTTGTTTATTTAATTAAATTACACACAAATTTCTATGCGTTTTAAATTCTTACGGTCAAACGATAACTACGTTGGTTATGAAATTTTAGATTTTATAATAAATTACAATTCTGTATCCAATAAAATTAATTTCATCGAATCTGAGATTGTTTGCAAAATGACAAATTTAACCAGTTCATTAATATATTCATTTTTCGTTTATTAACCATTTAATCCAATCCAGGTGCTTTATTTATAAATTCATTGACTCAATTTAATTCAAATAATTAAAATCAAATTTCAATTATCATTTATTACGTTGCAAACCAATTTATAATTTATATTTTCAATCCATGTAGATAATGACATTTATTATGAGTTTACATTCATTGTACAACAACGAATGTATATTATTACTATATTTAATAAATTAAAATTTTCAACATGTCTAGAATTCCAAAATTAGTTAATCCATTATAATTTCAAATTCTATTATAAATAAATTATCAAGCACCGTTATTATCATACATAGCCATTGCAGTTCATTTTTCAGCAAGTTAATTTTAGTTCATACCATATCAATATACGACATAAATCATAAATTTTAATATTTAAAACAATTTTGTTAAAAATCACATTAAATTTAATAATTCAAATCGTCGCAAAATCTCGGGATGTTACAACTGTCTACTCCCATAGCATACTACCCTTCCCTCTTGCATCAAAACAACACCAAGTCTTGTACCACATGCATTAGTGTATACTGTGAACACCTTTCTCCCATTGGGCAATGTCAGAACTGGGGCTGTTGTCAGAGCCGTTTTTAATCGCTGAAAATCATCCGAACGATCAATGTTCCAAGGATAGGTCAGATTCTTCTTCGTCGGTTTGGTGAGTGAGGATGATATCCTATAATATCCCGCTAAACCCAAAAAACTTCTCACCTCCGTTGCATTCTTTGGAGGTTTCCAATCTTGAACTGCAACAACTATTGCGGGATCAACCGTTATCCCTTCCTTGGAAACCACATGCCCTAAAAATCTTACTTCCTTCCTCCAAAAGTGGCACTTGGAGAATTTCGCCTTAAGCTGGTGTGTTCTGAGAGTCTTCAAGACCTCTCCTAAATGCAGGGAATGCTCTTCTTCATTTTGGAGAAAATCAAGATGTCACTGGCAAGGACCATAACAAATTTATTCAGAAACTCCCTGAACACCCTACTCATCAGATCCAAAAAATATGTGGGTGCATTAGTCAACACAAAATGCATGATTAACCACTCAAAGAAACCATCTGGAGTTCTGAGAGCAGTCTTATCTATACTGTCTTCAGCCACTCTCAACAGATGAAATCCAGTAGCCAAATCTTACTACGAGAAAGCAGATGCACCAACAAGCTGGTCAAACAGATAATCAATCCTTGGGGTGGGTGTCTATTCTTCTTAGTGAGCTTGTTCAACTCCCTGTGATCCACACATAAGCGAAGAGAGCCATCTGCCTTGATTATGAAAATGACTGGAGCATCCCATTATGATATGCTTCACCTAATAAACCCTATCTCAAGTAGCTCCTCTACTTGCTTGCTGAGCTCCCTCCTTTCCCTGGAAGTCATGTGGCGCACAGGCAATGCAACTGGCTTTGCATTGTTCACCAACTATATCCGAAAATCAATCTCGCGCCTTGGAGGTAATCCCCAAATCTCCTCAAAAACATTAGGATACTCATAGACTATAGGTACAGATCGCAAATCATCTACAGAAGCATCGAGCGACTCTAGGAAACTAAGCATGACAGACCCCTTAGGTCACAAGAAATCTAGAGAGTCCTCTTATGGCAAGTCAAAAGTCTAACGACCCTCCTCTCACATTCTAGAATGGCACCATACATGGCTAGCCAATCCATCCCTAGAATCAAACCGTATCCCACGAAACTAAGCAAAAATGCATCGCACTCAAACTCGATGCCTAACAAAGGTATCCTCAAACCCCGATAAATCATAGACAAATGAGTTGTGGCGCCATTGGGGTTTGAGACAAAAATGGGATCAGAAACAATACTAGTACTAGGGTATAGAGACTCAACCATAGAATCAGGTATAAACGAGTGAGAAGTGCCAGAATCAAAAAGATACCTAACTGGATGATCGGAAAGAGAAATCAAACCTTTAACGAAAACTTTCCTACCTTTGTCCGCTCTGCTAGCCTCGAGAGCATGCACTTGCCCTTCAACAGGTCCTGTCCTCTGCCTCTGTCCTTGCTTCTTCGAGCATTCCCTACTATAGTGTCCAGTTTTAATGCAGTTGTAACAAGAATTCTTCCTCTTTCTGCAATTCTTGATCACATTATCCAAGCCTCCACAATCATGACATTTTTTCTTATTCTGAGCTTTGTCGTTCTTTCCATCTTTTTTGTTGTTCTTTCTTGGTCCACATCTTCTTATTTTGAGTCTCACCAGTCTTTTCCTCTTTCTTTTCGCTTTTCTGTTCTTCGTTCATCAATGCCATATCAACGAGCTTCTCAAAAGTTGCTCCCATCGGAATATGAGACATAGCTAGTCCATGGAGGGGTTCATTCAATCCTCCTGCGAACCTCAAAGCATTCTTGTGTGGAGTATTTACTAGCTCCAAACCAAACCTTGCCAACTGGTTGAACTTATTGACATACTCTTTGACCGACATGTTTCCTTGTTAAGTGCTAGGAACCTCTCCATCTACATAATCTCTTCAACCTGAGAGAGAAACTTCATCTTGAACCTCTGATGAAAATCAGCACAAGTATCTACTGGACGTCCTGCTTGCATCACTTCCTACCAGAAAGAAGCCTCATCTTTCAGCTTCCATGCGACCGACTGAATCTTCCTACGTTCGTTGACCTCGAAAATCCCAAACAAGTCCTCCGTCTCTTTAAGCCAGTTATGTGCTTCCACAAAGCTTTCAGTTCCGCGTAATGGTTGTCACCTATAGCACATAAGTCCTTGCATATCTTAGAGAAATTATCCGCTCGCGGAGGTGGAGGAACAATGAGTGCAGCTAAGGGAGGAGCGTCTGGTTGGCCTCCGATAGGCGTCTTAGCCTCAAGGTATCTACGGAACCAAGCCTGTATCTGAATGCCCTAAGGAAGATTCGGTTACCTAGACACGTTGAAAAGAAGGATGAGGGATTCAAATAGAGGATCGAAAGATATTTCATATGGCTTTGAGGAATATGTTTTTCAAAAACAGACTTTTCTTTTAAAAACTCTTTCTTTTTGAAACCTTTTGAAAACAATTTTCAAAATCTTTTATCCGATCTTGTAACCTTCAATTCTGATACCAAATGTGACACCCCACGTCCGTTAATGTCACTCTTTATCAGAATACATATAGTTTCGTAAAGCGTTATAGGTAAACAGACATAGAATTAAACAAGACAGATATTAAATAGCAGCGGAATAATACTTTATTTTCCAAAAGAAAATATTGTGGTCCAAAAATCCAATAGTATAATTCTGAAACACTGAAAACTAATTACATCAAATTAAAGTATCTGCCTTGTACTAAAACCATTAGAATACATAAATATAAATCCATAGTCCCCAAAAACAGCCATAATAAGGTAGATAGGTAGTCAATGCGATACATCTTAGCAAAGCAAAGAAAATCCAACTCCAAGTAGAACAGGAGACAGAATCCTAATCAAGCGTGAGTATTCCCACCCGGAGAACCTAGGGGGAAGGAATAGAGAGAAAAGGAAACAAAACAGGTCAGACATAAATTCTGGCAAGTCCAGTGACTTTTCGCATATAAAGAGATAAAAGTAACGAGACAGTAAATAAACTGGATGAGAGATAACATTAGCATATAACAGGTATAAATGGGATAAACAGGGTGAATTATGCTTCTCAAATACTTTCTGTAACAACCCGAATTTTTATAACATGTTAAAACAAGAAATCAAGACAGAATTAAATTTTAAAATCTAAATCAAGGGAAACGGGCTGCGCCTTTGCGTTCGTCTCGGAAAAATACGCGAAATAGAGTCTGAGTTTTCGAAAATCGGAGTCCGTATGACCAAGTTATGGCCCATAGAAGATTTCAGAAATTCAAAAATTAGCCCGAAATTCGAAATCATATCCAAGCAGATTGGGCGGAAATTTTCCCGCCCTACCCCAGGTCGACAGGGGGGTCGACTGGGGTGTCGACCTGCCCCCCCCTCCCAGGTCAACTGGGGTGTCGACCTGGGTGTCGACCTGGGGGTCGAACCCCCCTGGTCGGACCCTGTTGGTCAGGTGCACCAGTTTGCTCCTTTGGTCTGTCTACTTAGCCTATGACGGGATTTGATGGTTCAGATCTAAACTAGGGTTAATCCTACGGCCTAAACTAGTATCTACACCAAAAAAACACCCTAATACCTAGCCTAAACCATCACAAATCAACCTAACAACTAAATTCTGCCAAAATGCTCCCTAATCATGGCCTCCATCTTCATCTTGAGAGCTTCTAAGGCAAAAAGGAGCAAGCTTTCTTCTTTCTATCAAAGGAGCCACTTATTCTCAAGGCTATTTGTGTTGCTACATCATTCCTAGAGCCTCTACAACGTCTCTATCTTGTTTTATTTGGTTCTAGTTCTCATAGCCACGCTTTGTAAGCCCCACTCTACTCTTCGATTTAAACTATGATGTTAATATGAACATGTAGCAAGTTGAAATGGGACTTTTGGGTATAATACTTGTCTCGGGGCTATATTTGTATGCATAGATCCATTTATGACTCTTTTGATCTATGATTGTGGCACTATCATGAACCTAGTATCATTTACCTTGATTTTTGGGTAGAAAGCTATGAGCTTTATTTGGTGGTTATGCATAATGCAACATAGAACTTGGTAGTTACGCATAATGCAACATAGAACCTCTCATAACCTTGATGTTAACTTGCATACGATGTTGAACTACATGCTACCCACAAGTTTATCACACTATGTCAACTATTATCATGTTTCACCTTTGCCTATGATGATTAAACTACATGTCACCCACAAGTTTGTTTGCTAAGTTTGATGTCATGCATGTTTTGAGGCCAATAATCCGATATGCTAGTTGTGATGAACACCTTTGCCTCAAATATCATCATGTTTAACTTATGACCAATCTTTACCACCTTATGCCCATCTTGGTCATATTCTTATGTTCCTTGATTTACTTGTGTTAATGCGAGTTTACGTGCGAATGGGAATACGTTATGGGTAGATTAGGCAAACTTGAAATGACATGAAAACATGACTTGAAAATGACATGAAAAACATGACTTGAAAGGTGACATGAAACTTGATTATGCTTGGAAACTTGAATATGGTCATGACATGTAGAAAACCATAAAGTGGCCAACTCAAGGTTGGGTTGAGTTTGTAGCGTAAATCTGCCCGGAACTGCTCGGCAAATCCAGTGGCTACAAACAATAGGACCCAATGTGAGAAGTTGGTCACATCGCGCTTGAAACCCGAGGTTAGACTAGGTTGTGGTGTAAAGCTGCCCGGACCCGCCCGGCATATCAAGTAACCACAACAAAGTCTAATGTGAGAGGTTGGGTGCATTAAATTAATTAATGCCACATGATTAGGGTTAAGTCATGAACCACTTGGAAACACTTAACCAACTTGATACATGATTGGATGGGGTTAAGTCATGAACCACATGGGTACACTTAACCAACTTGATTCATGATTGGATAGGGTTAACCACACTTAACCCATTAGAAACCCTAGTTACATGGTCCTTTTCAGCAGTAACCCTCTTGTATGTATCAACGATACCCTAGGGACTAGGCTAGGGTGGGGCACGATTACTGGGCTGATTATAAGCGACCAGAACGACGGCTGAGTAGGTGCGCCGGTGTAGGTTCAGGCGGACTATGGTCATGCACATAGTCCGGAGTTAATAAAACAGGCACGGGCACCAGTAGGTTTAGACTATGTGTGCTTGATTCGTGTCAGTGGTTGGTACCCTAGGACTTGATACACCCTAGGGTGGACCTAGCACAGTTTGACTACATTCCGAGATTGGGCCGTATGACACCGACACTTGACGAGTTAGGCTTATAGGGAGCCGATCGACTAGACCGTGTAGTTGGACCCCGACTTGGGTCATCTCATGATATTGGGCCAAGGGATCATTTCTTGTTTACACTTGACATGGGTTGGATTACTAGTACTATTGGTGCAAAACTAAACCTTGTGTATGCGACGCCACACTTGATCTACCTTGATTATCTATTTATCATGCCAGTTAGTTACCACCTTTATGTTTCATCTCAATTTCTCATGTTTAGTTAACTTCATTAGTTTTTATACTAATAGTAGGTAGGACTTACCAGTCTTTATGACTGACCCTTTTTCTTTTGCCTCTTTTCTTCCGTTCCCCCCCCCCAGGTTCTCAGGGAGGGAACACCAGTGCTTAGCTTGGACACTTGGCTTGCTTTTCTTGACAGCTCATGTACGGTTTGGACTTGAGCTTGTTATGGCTTCATCTATCTTGGGGATAGTTTACATTATGTTATTTTCAGTTTATGTTTTCTAGACTTGTGGTAGTTGGAAAATAATGACTAAGTACTTTGATGTAAGATGACTATTTGGTTTTGAAATGGTTATCTATGGGTTTTAAATTTCTACCGCTGCTTTACTTATTTATTTAATATGTTCTGTCTAGTGATATCTCTGTGCATGTTTACCTTGACAACACCCCTCCAAAGCTAGTGCCAGCGCTCGTGAGTGTGGCCCTGGCGGAGGTGGGGTGTTACACTTTCTCTACACCAATACTTGTATATCGCATTAAGTATTTTCAACTACTTAACATAAGCAACATAGCATAAATGGTAGACTTATGTGTACTTCTAGCAATGGGTTTTATCCCAAGCAGAATAATAAGTACCTAAACAGAATATAACGGGTGTTACCCCAAACAGAAATAACAGGTACCTAAACATAATTAGATGTACCTTAATTACTACCCCCGCGATCGGCTCCCTACCACGTAAATACCTTGTGTCGGCCCCACAGTAGGGTGTATTACTTCCTAAAGTGGCAACCACTAGAACGACACAGACCTATTTACTGGTGTTATGGTGTCTTATTTTCCCAGATAGACCGGACCCATGCATGCACATGACCCCGTTGGAATGCGCCATCAGAACACCCCATTCCAAATGAACCTCTAGACTTGCAACCCCAAATCAACTAAGCTTTACACAAGTTAAGTTTTACATGGATTAATAGTGTCCCTACAACCCCACCAGATTAACAAGTTTACTTAAGCCTCCCAACAGATCAAACAGAATACATAGGTGACACACAGTTTCATTTACATGTTCCCTTAATCTTTGTATTAAGCCTACATGTTTCCATATTTATACCCCCATATTTCAGTTATATTGCATAGTATAAGTTATGCCCCAAACTTTAGTTATATTCATAGTACAGGGTATTCCCCCAAATTACCATTCCAAATCATTCGCAATTACGTTCGTATGCATAATTCAGCGATATCGGCCTAGGCTCGATGGTAGCGTAGTTATAAAAATAAAAAGGAATGAGGGAGGAAGAAGAACAGAAATAGGCATATAGAATTAACTAAACAAAATAGGTGTACAACAAATTTCATGTCATTATAGCAGATCTATTTAAATATTAATCAACATCTTAATAGGCGTAAGTTTTAGATCCTGTTTATTAACATGTCAGGATTACTTGTTAAATTTTTATATCTAAAAGAAACATGGACTCACAGAGACTGGATCTAAAGAACTGAGAAAATTATGTTGATGTTGTAGCAGAGATTCTTGTATATGTATAAGTTGTTGTTAAAGAGAAATAGGCTAGTTCAATCAAAGATGAGGCAACATCTTGTTATCTCCATTGTTTTGGGTAAATAAAACAAATGGAAATGTTGTGCTGTTTATAGCCTACGACCAACGAATCTCATTTAGAAACAAGTCCAGGTTCAAGTTACGAACCTGGAAGGATCTAGGGTGGGTCGACCCCGTGGTCGACCCTAGGGTCGACACCCCCTTGTGTGGGTCGACCTTAGGGTCGATCCTTATAGGGCATGGGTCGACCCCCAACAGGTCGATTTCCCGCATGCCTTCCCGCTCTTCGATTTTGATTTATTTTGAATTCTGGACTGGTTTTGTTTATATATATATTACTTATATGTATACAAACTTCAAACCCTAATATCTTCTTCATATTATGTCCTTTTTACACAAACTCGGAGTCTATCATATGCAGAATTCCTAGACGAACGCAATGGTATAGTCCTTTTCACTTAATTCCCAATATTTAATTAAGTATTCAATAACTTATTGTTATAATGTCCCTTAAAATTAAGGGGTGTTACAAGGTAAGCTGAGCAAGCATCGAAGCCTCCTTATTAGCCGGTGAAGGGTCCTCATAGAAGGACCTTTCAACAAAGACCAGCTGCTCTTCGGCCTCCCAAACACGGTCGACTTGAAAACATGCATGTTCCAAGCCTTTAGACAAGTCTTGAGATGATGCAGTTTATGGGGAAAAATAGCTGTAAGAGAGCCAGAGGTGGCGGAGTTCAAAGAATCTTCCATAACATGGTGGAAAGAGTGATGGAATCTCCACATACTTTGAAACCTAAAAGACGACGGACCAGAGAGAGATAAAGGAGAGCAACGGAGAATCATAGGAGCATGATCCGAGAAGGTGAGATGAAGATGAGCGATAAATCAAGCCAGGAAAGAATCTGGTTAGGACCATCTTAGTTATTACCCCAAGTAAAGGCTGAGCCGACAAAGGATACCTTAGAAAGGCCCGAGCTGACAATGAAGGCACTGAAATCTACTACCGTATCCCGGTTAAAAACATTGCCTCTCCTTTTATCAGCTTGTCAGGCAACTACAATAAAGTCCTATCCCAAAACTAAAACTCCAAAGCCTAGGTCAGAAAGCAAGAGGATGTCGGTCTAGAGGGTTAACCTCTCAATCTAACCACACTTTGCAGTGATTGCCGAGAAAAGGAAAGAAGAAGAGATGGATAGAGTGGAAAATACCACCGAGAGAAGCTGATTTGAGTCGAAGATAGAGCGAATGACATCGTTGGACCATAAAATCCATATCTTGGCAGACATGTTAGCAACGACACCACTAAACCCATTGGAAAGGATGGAATTGGTGATCATTTCCGAACCCGTGAAAGACTGAAGAAGAGCCACCAAACAAACAGAATGTTTCCAAAAAATGCGCTTAACCCTAGCTATCGACGCATCGTTGCCAATACCATGAACATTACAGAACAGAAAATTCGCCATTCAGAAAAAACAGGAAAACAAAGATTATCTCCCGTAGAAGAAAACCCCAGGGAACTGCTCAAATAGGGTAAAGCAAGTGACAAGTAGATCATATGATCTTCTCGGATGCCGATATAGAGCGTGTGCGGATGATATAAGGAGTGCGTGGACCAACGTTTGGTCTTCGCCGTGATGCACGAGAAGTCCCCTTACTAGTTTCGGGGTGCTCGAAAGAAACCCCAGAACCTTAAGCAAACAGGTGAGAACTGGAGATGTCGGACCTTAAAGGGTAAGAATTCTTAGTAAGTCAATCATTTAAGTTCTCAATCTATGTTTCATTTACATTTTTTCCCATCAATTACAAAGATTTACATTGTTTGATGTCTATTGGGGTTAAAACTACACATGTGACAACAAATTTTTGTGTAGAAATTAGGTGAATTGGAAAGTTTTTCCTAAAACATGAGTTGAAACCACGATATATTTAAAGTTTATCAGTCAAATGAACCCTTCACTCCATTGATGCTCTCTTTAAGCGATATCCTTATAGAAACTTTTGAGGGACAAGAGAAGCATATAATGTTTCACTTGGAGCTCATAAATGTGTTAATTCATAATTTCAAAGAAGTGTTACAAAATTGATATTTACTTCAGGAAAATTTTACTAAACTTTTTTTTATATAGCAACATCAATAAAGTGTTACAAATCTGTTCATATAAATTGTTAACAATAACAACATAAAGTGTCATGAAATGGTTGCAAATCTGTTATCACAAAAAGTTGTCTAAACTTTTGCAAAAACGTTGCAACCAGAAGAATACAATAATTAAATGTAATGTAACAATCAGTAATGAAATTACTAATTAATCTGTCCAAGTCCAGCAATTTTTTTTTTTTTTTGAAACAATATTGCTTCTTGTATGCACGAAAGATTATGAGCAATTTGCTTTGTAGGATAAAACGGACCTAACCCGTAATGCAGTGCTTGCAAGCGAAGCAACGACGAACTGAAGAGAATATAAAATTTTAAGAACAAAGTTATTTGGAAAGAAGAATGGTATAAAACAGAAAATAGAATGGTTTAAGGTCGTTTTTCTATTTGCCTATTTAGAATATTGACAAGATGTCCATTTGGATTTGAACGAATATGTCTGTTTGGAAAGGTTGTGACCCTTTACCAATAGATCGTTGTGTTGCCTGTTTGTCCAAACTAGCCATTTTTGTCAGAGTTAAAAAAACAAAAAAAGTTTGGTCTAAATAGGTAACGCTAAGCCAAGCCAACCGCCAAATTCAAAGTGTTAAGTGCCTCTAATACGCCTCAAATACCTATTCGTCCATGCCGCTGATGTCGACGTGAGCGCACTTATATGCGGGTGGTGTAATGCACCACACACTAGGATGGCCAAGTTTAGTTGTCTTTCTTCATATCATAGTAATTATACTATGGTCCACATAGTTATATATAAACATATGTTGTTTTTTTATATTCTATTATGTGGGACTATTCATCTTACAAGGCATTTAATGCCTCTCCCTATTTCTAATGTAACCCTCTCTTCCCATTAACTACTTCATTCATTTTCCACAAAGTATTGGGTTTTCTCGAACCTTTTCTGAGTTTCTTGAAATCTATTATGCCAACTTAGCATGAGTAATCTTTTTGTTAGTACTAACTTCAACAGTTTAATCTTCTTCGCTAATTTTCTTAAGCATGTCAGATGCTTTAGTTACTAGTTGAAGAATACAATTACATTTTACGCTCAGATTTGTAAATCTGAACAACGATGAAGCAGATAAGTTTTGAACAGAAAATTATAAGGGTGCATTGCAATTTTTGCTAACAAAGGAGAATACAGCAACCTAAAACATGATTGAACGATAAAAGGTGATAAAATATTTAAATTTGTATTTGCATGAGATCAAGGGAGATCAAAATGAGTGTTTTAGAATGAACTAAGAAGGATGGTTTTAACAACCCAAATTTTAACAAATAGTAATTAATTAAAAATTTAATTAATTAAAGAATAAGTTGAAAAATATTGGGAATTCGGCAACAGGGATTGCGCCATTGGATCCATTACGATTTATGGTTCATATGTATTTGGTTTGCAAAAAACAGACTTAACACGAAGAAGTTATGACGATCCGAAGTTTAAATTTCAAATCAGAAATTAAATCGGAAAAAATATATATAATAAATATCATGGGTCGATCGAACATCCATCCAGGTCAATCCAGATTTCAGATGGGTTAGCCCACTTGGTGGGTTGGTCGACCCAGTATGTGCTTGGCATGCATACTTGCCAAACACGAAACTGAATGAGCGAACAGATTTTTATCTGACTTTTCACTATTGTTTTGTGCAACCTGATTGGCTGATGTTATTATTCCGTATTGACCCAAAGATATAGCCAGTTCAGATTTAAAACCTAAATCTAATGACTAACGGTCTTTTGCTCCACCTATAAATAAACCTCCAACCACTCCCTATTTCTTCACAGCACATCTCTTCCCCATATGGGCAAGTCTTCTTTTGGAGATAGGCCCATCTAAATTTATATTTTAGGCTAGTCTTCTTTTGGAGATGGGCCACCCTAATTTTATATTTTAGGCTAGTCTTCTTTTTGGAGATAGGCTGCCTTAATCAAAAAATTAGGGGTTGATATTAATAAAAATATTTTCTATTTTATTTTCTTTTGGAGGTTCTGCCAAATCCACAAGGGAAAGCATTTCAGGTGAGTTTTTTGATTATTTAGATTTTTGATTTAGTTTGGGTAATTAGAAATAATAGTAGTTGTAGTTTGGTTTAGAATTCTTTTATTTATAGTTTATTTGCGGTTTCTGTTCATTTCTATTTTTCTGTAATTTCTTTCTGCAATTAGTTTCTATAATTTCTCAATCTTTTCTTCAATCTTTGTCTAATTAATATTCATATGACTTTAAGTAATATCCTCATTCTTCTTTTCCTCTTGTTCATCGGACTTTTATAGTTTATTGTAATTATTCTCAAATATGCGTAAAAAGCATACATATTATGATTGAGTTAGGAATAGATTTGCATGCCTAATTGACTATAACTGGTTACTATCCTTTATTCTGTGCACGTTTGGGAAATCTGATTAAATAGGGATAATTGAATAATATGGGACTAATTTGACACATGTTGTAGAACTGTAATAAAAAGGGAACATTAGACTGTTAATAGGCAAAAAAAATTGTAAAATAGTTATAGTATAGGTTGTGATAAGAAAATGATCTGTAACATACATTTGCTTAAATATGATAAATTTTGGAATCATAATAAACAAACGTAGTTTATTTTCAAATATTAATATGCAAAAAACATTGAGTTAAAAAGGTATTAAGTTACCAGCCTAATAAAATTCTATGATGGCCTTATGATTAGGCATTTTTATGGTGGCCTTGTGATTAGGCTATTCTATGGCTATGATTTCTAGGGTAAATGAACCAAGAGTTATGTTTAATAAATATTAACCTTAAAAATGACATTAAGTTATAAGTCTAAATTCTGTGGGGGCTCATGTCAAGGGGAATTTTGGTCAGGTAATTGTTTGTTGGGGATACATACCATACAACATAACTCTTTTATCACATAAAGTCTCATAAAGGAGGCAAAGGCACGCACCATGCTACAGGATGTAGTAAAATGGTCCAAATTGAGGTGCATATGGGTGCGTTCCGATGGTTCAGTGTGCTTACATCGACCCAACTAGGGAAAATAAGACACCATGACACCTGTGATAATGTTGTCTTTTTGCTGATGGTTGGGCTTGATAAGCTCAAGGTCCATAGTAGGCATAGGTTATCACTTTATGGTTTATTGACAGCCGATCGTTGGATAGTTTAGAAAGATCTTCCTAATTACATTCTGAATTTGTAGAAGTGCAAACAATCAAAAGTTGAATGAGAATAGTCATCCTATATGTTCACTTTAGGTGTTAGACGCTTACCCTATCTGACATTAGAACTACTATTTTATCTATTTTCTTTCTGCTTATCAATCGTTCTAGTAATTGCGACATCTCACCAGACTTTATGTCTGACCCATTTTCCTACCTTCTTTGCTTTTTCTTTCCCCCAGGCTCGCATGGTGGAGGTGCATAGTTCAGATTGTTTAGCAGTTTCTTTCTTAGAGGATTTTCTTTGTAGAAGAAATTATTATTCTTTGTTACTTCATCTCTTTTCCACGGTTTAGTTATATCTACGACTACTATTTAAGAGATATTATTTATGTACTTCGATATTCTATAACCGAGATTTTCTTTTCACTAGACATGGTTTTTTGGTTTCTAAAATAAAATGTAACGATGTTGTGGTAAATTGTCTTCTTCTTCTTCCACTTTGTTTCAATAATTTCTATCTTATGAGTCTTAGTCTCTGGGTTCTTTTATGTCTTTATACCTATAACGCTTCATACTCTTTAGCAGGACCCTACTTTGGGTAATGCTAAGGGTGTGTGGTGTTTCACTAGTTAAGTGCATAAGTGTAGATTTTTCTTTGTTAGATCTTCGGTATAAGCATACCAAGATTAGAGTAAACCGTTATGGTAATGAAATACAATATGATTTCTATATATTAACAGAGGGAAATGAAATTTAGGCAGGGAAAAAATTTCTACTTTTGTCACAAAGGTAATGAGGTTATAAATACTGAAAACTTAACCACTTTACTATGTTCAAATTGAGTGAAATAAAAAAGTATCTGAACTATAATGGACCTACGTAGTCCATTGCGTACACATTAAACTTAATTTATTTATTTAAATAAATCATATTTTGTTTAATTATCATGGTTTTTAATAATTATTCTGTATTAGTTAAAATCAAAAATTGCACAAAATCATTTTTTACAAATTTGAAAAACTACATACACATTTCCATGTACACGATTATCACAATTTAATAGTTTAAATTAAAAAAATAGTTATTTGCAAACATTATGTCACAAAATATTTGTAATACACACACATATATATATAAATAATTTTTACATTCCAATTAACATTTTGATTGAACTTTTAATCTATGGATGAAATTAGATTAAGAATTTTATAGAGACTTTAATTTAAGAAAACCATAAATAATAAGAATTTGAACTTAATTTCATTTATAATTTTTGAATAATTATTTGTTTCTTTTAATTCCAGAAAATAAAATAAAACAAAACAAAATAAATTTGAGCAAAGTAGGCACATGTAATTTGTAAAAAGAATTTATAGGTATAAATTATTTGGAAAATAATAACATGTTATCAAAATTAACATAGGATCCAAAACTTTTGTTATGAACTAATACTAATAGGAGATAATGAATATTAAATATGTTGTAATCTAGATAGACATAAGAGAAATATTAACTCTAATATTGAATAATACTATCACTAATGCCACTTTTAAACTCCACTTCAAATGCAAGGATCCACAAATTGGCTCCCTCATATTAGCTGATGACCTTACTGTTATAAAAAAACCATGCACTTCTTCCATTTTGGAAATAGTAGGAGGTTTAGACAAGTTCTACAAAATTATAGGCCTTTGTATTAACTTGCAAAAATCTGACATTATGGTAGTTAGAGTCTCTCAAGCTCATTTTTATTCTATCTCCAGTATTACGTCTTTATAGCCTAGAACTGATGCAGGCTAGTAGGCTCACCCTCATCAGATCAGTCATCTTTTCCATGACAATATACCGGTTCCTGATTTTATTCTTTCCATGAAGCTTCCTAGCATTATTAAAAGAGCCATGATTGGATTTTTCTAGCATGGATCAATCCTTATGAAGAAGCTGATCCAATGTGCTTTTTAAAAAAAAAAACTACAGTTGTCAAGAAACAAAGGTGGAATATGGGTTACAACTTAATTCTTTGGAACAAATTTGCGTTTGCGAGCCACATTTATGATTCGCTGAGTCAAAGAAATTAGTATTTGGGTAAAATTATCACACAAGAATATTATCAAATCCAATCACCACTGGATGATGGACCCTCCTCAAAATCGTAGCTGGGATTGTCATTGAATCTTCAATCTCAGAAGCACCTTCCACCCTATGAACAAATTTGAAGTTTCGAACGGGGTCAATCTCAGCTTTTGGCATGACCCTTGGTTGCACCATCATCTGATAAAAATGGAATATCGTCTTCTGTTGGAATATATTTTGAAGATTCAGATGTTGGGGCTTTAAATTTCAGGAATTTGGTGTTGTGAAGAGATTTAGATTTGTGAGAAGATTCTAGGAAGCATGCAATTTCCCTAAATTCAAATGGTAATCTCTTTCTTTACTTTATGACATTTTGTCTTCGTTATTTTTCCTATAAAGGTTCTAGAATCATCAAGTTTGTGTTGTGTTGTGTGTGTATATATATATGTGTGTGTGTTTGTGTGTATATATAACAAATATGGGCATGATAAATATTTGTTATTCCCACATTTACAACAAATATTTCATACCGTATGTTTTTATGCAACTAAAATTTCCATTTACAAAACATTTAAATTTTGTTCAAAAATATTTTATAATTTTAGTATTTGCTGTAGAAAATTCAAATGCACATAATTACTATCTTTATTTTTTTGAAAAAGATTTTTCATCTTTATTATATCATCAAATGTATGCTATAATTTCTAGAAAAAATTCTACTAATTTTAATCTTTTATAAATTAAAGCTACACACTCTTAATATGTGTTAAAAATTATAATATACACAAAAATTATAATATATACAACTATTTTAAATACATTTATTTGAACTAATACGTGCTAAATTCACTTTATAATATAACCAGATTCTACAACCAACCAAACCACATATTTTAGTCATTTAACATTTCTAGTATTTGTATTAAAAATATGTTAATATTTCAAGAAATTAATAATGATAATAACTTATGAAAATTACTTCACATTTATTATTTTTCATTTCATTATATTTTTTGCAAAATCTATTATTTCAATCATGAACTTAAATATTTATAGATCTATCATAAGCTAAAATCTTGCATATCAAATATTTCCCTAAGTTTCAGTTATATATATATATATATTATGTACCGTAATATATACATATACACGTATACGTATATACATACGTACGCTCGTACATACATACATACACACATACATACATATATATATATATATATATATATATATATGTTAGCCTGCCTTTTAATAAAGCAGTTACTTTTTGCACTTAGACATTTGGATTGCTCGGAATCTAGTATGGATGATCACTCAAACCCGCAATCGTTTAGATTCATTAAAATATCGCTTTGGAATAAGCTGTAAAAACACTTAAAATTTTGCTAAGTACGAGATTGATACTTATATGAAACATGGATTTGTAAGACTCCAAAGCAAATTGGACTCGAAATTTGGCTAAGTACGAGGACGAAATGTATCTGAAATAAGATTGGTATATATATCATATACTCAAAACTTTAGAACTCAACAATTGATCATTTTTGCTTTAATAACTTGAACTCCCAATATCAAAATGAAAAATCGTTAGCTAGTGGAGGAAGCTAACACAAAATGAGACCTATCACTGAGGTCGCACTACCTAGATGTAATCCTCGGGGATTGGGACCGATCATGAGGGATTAGGTCCGAACTCTTGCAATAACCCATAATTTTAATGAATAATAATTAAGTACCAAATTAATTAATTAATAGATAAGTTAAAAAATAATGAGAATTGTGCAACGTGTTTTGCGCCATTGTGTCCTTTATGAATTTCTGGTTCGGGTAGGCTTTTGGTTTGCGTAAAAGGACATAAAACGAATAAGTTATTCCCAGTTGAAGTTTGAATTTCAAATCAGGAATTAAAATAAAAAATAACAAAATAATATAATTAATTACGCAAAATTAGCGCAACTATTGGGATGACCTAGCCCCAGCTGTTTCGACCCCTGGGTCGACCAAGACCCCAAGTGGATTGATCCATGTGTCGACCCACCTGGGAGGTGGGTCGACCCATGTAGTGTAGCCGAATATGTTTTCTTGCACGCCACGAATCAATTTTGCTGGAGTGTATGGGAATGTTATTACTGACGTGGATCTAAGGGTTATGATTAAAAACCTAATTATCCAAAGGCCAAAAACTCCCTACTACGTCAATAAATATACTCCTTCTCTATATCCCATAATTCCCATTCTTCTCTTCTCAGCCTCCACTATACCTTTCCTTTACATGAGATGTAACCCCCCACGTCCGTTAGTGTCACTCACAAAGGGAATGCACTAAGTTCTGTGGAGCATTTTGGGTAAAAGATGCAGATAAATTACAAGATAGACAAATATTAAACAGCGGAAAATAGAACTTTGCTTTATTGATAAAATAGTCTGTACAGGATTCTTTTACAATATCAGAGTATCATCTGTCTTTACAAAATAAAGAAGCATAAAACAACATTTTATATTCCCCAATGTAGCAAGAGCCAACCATAGCATCTGAAAGAGAATCCAAGGACGACTTCGTCAAATCTTCAAGCTGGGGAAAGAGCAACGGTCCAATCTAATCCTGAGTTATACTATTCCCTCCTCAACTACCGGGGGGGGGGAACGGAAGAAAAGAAGCGAAAGAAAAACAGAGTCAGACATAAAGCCTGAGTAAGTCAGTAACTTCTAGCATGTGAACAGGAAAAAATGAAACGACATGAATTAACTGAATACAAGACAATACCATGATGATAGGGTCAACAGGATAAGATAAGATTACCACAAGATATACTAAGGCAAGATAAACTGGATATACTTTAATACTTTCTCTGCTTCGCTATTACCTTATTATTCTGGTTTCTATATCTCTGCACCGCCTAAATAGTGTCCCTACTAGTAACGATAATGTGATCCCAATCCCTGTATTTTCCATCGCCTTCAAGCATCCATTTATTAGTTATTACCTAGATCTAATCTAGGGTTTTCTATCAAGTGCCTTCTGGATTCAACTAGAACTTACGCTATCTTTCTGAACGCTTCTTGGATTCAGGGTTTACGCCACCTAGTTCCAAACTAGGGATTATGCTACCTGTCGAACGATGCCCTTTAGTCTAGGACACACCACCAAGGGTGGTACATGTTCCTAGACTTTTCCCACGCATGTATCGCGAATCGTTATCGCTTATCTAGATGCACATGTCTAGTAATGTGCGGTCCGAGTTCCGCTGTCAGGGCTACTCTAGAAATACAGAACTCGGTCGGGAGCTTTCAATATCTGCCGATGCGGATGCTAAGGTCTGTTTTTCCAGTGGCTATGGTCCCACTCGACCCCTCCCTCAACTAATGGAAGGCCACCCTTGTGAAATGAGAACTGTACGAAGGCCCCTATCTGCCCCACTAATTCTATGGCCAACAACACCCCGCAACCACAACTAGATAGCAAGTATGTGGTCCGTATGAGTCCTCCAGCCTTCCCGCTTCACGTGTCTCGCTTGACTGAAGATGGTAGGTAGACGACGAGTTGCTATCACAGGGCTTCCGTCTTCTCGCCGAATCATGCTGGTCCATCCTAGTCTTTTGGTTGCCATATATTGCAACCAAGGCATACCCTTGGCTCTTCTACCGCAGACCTTAGCCTCTGTGCGCCCAGGCGGATCATCTGCAGCCTCACAGAGGGATACCAAGAGTACCCCCACGTCCCCTAGAAGCCTCGGGCTTCGTATTCCAATTCGTTGGAGTCTTCTTTAAAATCAGATGGACGTCCACTCCTTCGTGTTATACTAAGAATTACTACTTAGTTCTACTAACTAAGTTTTACCACTTAGTCTCCAGGATCATTGTCTTCTTAACTAAGTTTTACTACTTAGTTCTCTTTCCCATTAAGTTGGATTGGTTAAGTGTCTTTAGTCGATTCAAGCTAACTTAACCCTCTTCCCTTATCCTGTTAAACTGGTTAAGGGTTGTCAGTATTCATGTTGACTTAACCCCACCACAAACCAAGTCATATTGGTTAAGTATTTCTTAACCCTACCCATTCATCCTGTATTGGTTAAGTGTTCCCTTTTTAACTTAACCTTTTCCACCGGTTTTAACTAAACCTGTTATTAATGGTTAAGTATCATCTCTTCGTGTCTTAGACTTAACCCTATTCATTAATCATATTTTGATGGTTAAGTTTTCAAGTTTACTTAACCCTACGGTCCAACCCAGCTAACATATTAAATTGGCTAAGTGTATTACTTAACCCCATCCTCTAGTCTAATTAACATGTTAAATTGACTAAGTGTATTAACTTTACTTAACCCCACCTTCTAGTCTAATCAACATGTTAATTTGGCTAAGTATTCCCATGGACTTAACCCTCCCATTCTAGCTTTAACTGTGTTAAGTTGGTTAAGTGTTTCTATGGACTTAATCCTACCATTCTAGCTTAACAGTGTTAAGTTGGTTAAGTGCTCCTATGGACTTAACCTTCCCATTCTAGCTTTAACTGTGTTGGTTAAGTGTTCCTACGGACTTAACCCTCCCCTTCTTGTTCTAGCTTTAATTAATAAATTAAAGCCGCAACCTCTCACATTAGACAGATATTGCTGCGGTTATTGGATGTGCCGGTCGGTTCCGGGCAGGTTTGCACCGCAACTCAGTCTAACCTCGGGTTAGGCTTATTCATGTTTTCTAAGTTCAAAGGGTTTTCTGATTAATTTCCAAACCTGGTTTTGAAAGCAACCATCCCGTTCGTCGGATCAGTTAGGGATAGCCAGGGAGGGCAGGAAACTTATATTTTCCAAACCCAAGCCTAGACACTATCCTCTCTGTCACCCTAAAACTTTCTGGTATGAGTTATAAAAAGGGGTGTTATCAAAATATCTTTCTTTTTTTTATAAATTGTTAACAATTTATCTTACAGCCCATTTCCCCCTTTTTAAACAAATTTGGCCTATATTCATTTGTCGCTAACAGACTTATATTCTAGGCCCAAATCTTGATTTGCCTAACCTACAGTTCATAGCAATTTAGATCTATCATCTTAATTTTCAGTTTATGCTAAACTAGATTTTATATGCCAAACTAGATTTTCTATTCTAGTTCACTGTTTATGCCCAAAAACTAGATTTATTCTTCTAGTTTACAGTCTACATACAAACTAGATTTATTATTCTAGTTTTTCAGTTTATAGGCCAATACTAGATCTAAATTTCATAACCTATAATCCATGTCAAATCTACCCAATTCACATGTCTTAACACATGTTCTAAAATTGTATAAATCAGAATCATGTTCGCTTCCAAACTATGCCAATTTCAAGCTTACAACTATATTTATGTTTATTTTTGTGTTTTTCCCAAATCGCATTCCCACCGTTCGTATAATAATGATTCAACCTAGATTGTAAATAAATCTAGATTCGTAGAAAATAGGGAATGAACCAAAGATGCTATGAAAAAGGGTGGACATAATAATTGGCATAAAAAGATTTTGAATAACGACGCAGGTTCAAGAATATGGGTAGACCTAACTTAATAGGTAAATTCCCATGGTCTAAAACCAAGAATAGACAGAATAGGTTCGAGAACATGGGTAGACCTAACTTAATAGGTAAATTCCCACAGTCTAAAACCAAAGAAAATCAAGAACAGACAGAATAGATAAATCGGGTTTTATACCCTATTTCATAGTCACAAAACCTAAGCAACAATTTTCCTAGTCATGAATCATAGGTGTTTAAATCACCGTTGTTATGTCATAGGTAATACTTTATGTCCAAATCAAAGGCTTGCGTTCATAATCGTAGGCAAATGTCCATAGTCATAGGCAATATTCATAGTCAAAAGGGAAAATAATTCCCACAGTCATAAGTCACCGTCATAGGCAATGTTTTATGTCCCAAAATCAAAGGCTTATGTTCATAGTCCAAAGGCATATGTTCTCAGAATCCATAGTCATAGGCAACGGTCTTAGGCAAAGTCTTATTTGTCCTTGAATCATAACAGTTCTTAATTTAGTCCAAGAGTATAAACACAGATTCAAATAGAGAGAGAGATTTGGCATATTCTTTTATTCCTTTAATTTCATGTCACAAAATAAAGCAAAACGTTCAAATCTAGAAACAACTGACTTACAGAAATTAGATCTAGAATAGAAGAATGGCGATGCTAAGATTCGTATGCCGTTGCTCGAGGTTTGTTGATTTAGGCTTTGAATTCTTCACTTTGATTTGAATTTTCTCGTGAACAGATTTGAGAACGCAGTGCTGAGTCAGCATTGAGTCCCACTATTTTGGCATAGAAATTTGATTTTCAAACTTTTGAATTTCTGGAATTTATTTAACTGTTTTATTCACATGGAATATTCTTATATGTATACAATTCCTCTAACGACCATTTTACGCGTATATATATACGCACAACTTTCATTTTATTTTCAAAATTCAAATGATGTTGCCATATTTCATTGACTGTAGCCTTATCTTGAATTTTATCTTTCGTATACATACATTTTTGCATATATATATATATTTATATTTATATTCTCATATGTATATATATTTTTTCTTTATTTCCTTATTTGTACGTTCTTATCCTTTCAAATTTTGAATTTGTATACGTACATATATTTGCATGTTCAGTTGGCCCTCTCTAAAACAAAGATAAAAAATTGTGCCGCCGCCGGGGTTCGAACCCCCGACCTCCATGCTACAAGTCCAATGCCTTAACCAACTGAGCTATAGAGGCTTTTGTTAATAAGTCTTAGAACAATAATAATTATTGTTCTCTCCTTACTTCTCTTTTTCATGTTAGTTACAATACTGAAATTAAACAACTGCATGGGTCTTTTTCTTTTAATTTTTCTTTTAAAAATTAATTGTACTTTAATTTGAGAATCTTAATGTCACAGAATTACGGGGTGTTACATTCTCCCCCACTTAAAAGGATTTTGTCCCCGAAATCTTCAAGTTAGGAAGAATGTGTCCTACCATCCAATCACCTATCTACTCAACCATTCAATCACAGGCATTCATTGTCCTTAAAAGATTTTTAATGCTTTCATGTTCATATGCATACTGTGTGTATATGTCTCTATCTAATGCAAAATCAGGCGGTCTACTGATTCAGTTGACCTCCTTAATGCAAATCATGTTAGCGCCACGCGTCCAATCATGCATGCAAACATCCCTAGTCATGTAAATACTACATGCGTGCACAGCCATTCATCCGTATGCAACGTCCATATGATATCATATCAAGTTCAACTTATAAACAAATGCATATATGTAAATGCAATATGAGAGCGTCCGAACTTGATCTAGTGCCTAATACGTATGCATATGCATCCACGAGCAACCATTTGCAACCACTTGCAACCATAACATGTTTCAAATACATGTTTACATCCATTGGCTTCTACCTAAGGATCGCAGATACGACCTAGAGGATATACTTTGGAAAGAGAGAAACAACTACGCGTAAAGCTCCTAAACAGAGAAATCAAGGATGCACCCTTAAGGAAAAAGGGCATGTTGCTATTATCTAGCCTTCTTGAGCTTTACTCCACTGTATCTTAACCAATTTATCTTCACGATTGTGAAGTTCCTAACCTCCATTTCCAAAATAAACAGATGTCAATCACGGTACCAAGTGTATGATTAGAGGTCTCTCCTCCTATCTTATCCATCCTGCCATAATTATAAGGGTCAAAAGGTCACTACGCGCTTTTTAGAGTGCCTGCCACAACTATCCATCTCTCACTCAAACCATCCTAGTCGAACTCGACATTCCTCAAGTACAAGCCCCAAAGGCCTAAACCAATATCAGACAAGCACCCAAGGAATATCTCCTTTAGACAATCTACGTGATATGATATAAGCAAACTCGATAGCTATTCAAACCCCTACTAACCAAAAATAAATGGGTTGAACCACCCATTGGGTTTGAGACTGATTGGGATCTTCTTACTATACAAGTACTAAGGTGCAGAGACTCAACTATGGAAGCAAATATGAACAAATGTGAAGCGCTAAATCCGAACAGAAAAACTAGATTCTTCCAACAGAAACATTTACCACCTATCTCCTAGGTATGCTCAGCATGTACTTGCCCTTCTAAAAATCTTGTCCTTTGTCCTTAATTATATGCCCTATCATACCATAGTAAAGATACTTCCTCTTGTTTTAGGTTTTATAATCCCTTCCTCCTTCGTGAGCCAAGTCTACATTCATGATTTTCCTCATCCTTGGGTCGTGCTCCTTTGCCAAACTTCCGCGTGTAACCATGTTGGCAAATCTCTCGAAAGTTGCCTCTATCGCACGGAAAAACCCTATAAACTTGAAAGAAGACTGGCCGTAAGTAAAACAACTAAGGCTATAAATGGAAGTCGGGCACTACTTCACCCTTCGATGAGGTTACCTCCAAGAAAGCCAGGAGCCCCAGAGAGTCAAGAAAGAAGGAGACAAGAATTCAAATAGAGGAAGAGAAGATAGTGCATATGGCTTTGGGGAATATGCCTTTAAAACAAAACTTTTCTTTTGAAAATGCTTCTTTAAAGACCGTTTTGAAAAATATTTGTTTATATCTTTTATCTGATCCGGTAACCTTCAGCTCTGATACCACGTGTAACCCCCCACGTCCGTTAGTGTCACTCACAAAGGGAATGCACTAAGTTCTGTGGAGCATTTTGGGTAAAAGAGGCAGATAAATTACAAGATAGACAAATATTAAACAGCGGAAAATAGAACTTTGCTTTATTGATAAAATAGTCTATACAAGATTTTTTTACAATATCAGAGTATCATCTGTCTTTACAAAATAAAGAAGCATAAAACAACATTTTATATTCCCCAATGTAGCAAGAGCCAACCATAGCATCTGAAAGAGAATCCAAGGACGACTTCGTCAAATCTTCAAGCTGGGGAAAGAGCAATGGTCCAATCTAATCCTGAGTTATACTATTCCCTCCTCAACTACCTGGGGGGGGGGGGGAACGGAAGAAAAGAAGCAAAAGAAAAACAGAGTCAGACATAAAGCCTGAGTAAGTCAGTAACTTCTAGCATGTGAACAGGGAAAAATGAAACGACATGAATTAACTGAATACAAGACAATACCATGATGATAGGGTCAACAGGATAAGATAAGATTACCACAAGATATACTAAGGCAAGATAAACTGGATATACTTTAATACTTTCTCTGCTTCGCTATTACCTTATTATTCTGGTTTCTATATCTCTGCACCGCCTAAATAGTGTCCCTACTAGTAACGATAACGTGATCCCAATCCCTGTATTTTCCATCGCCTTCAGGCATCCATTTATTAGTTATTACCTAGATCTAATCTAGGGTTTTCTATCAAGTGCCTTCTAGATTCAACTAGAACTTACGCTATCTTTCTGAACGCTTCTTGGATTCAGGGTTTATGCCACCTAGTTCCAAACTAGGGATTTTGCTACCTGTCGAACGATGCCCTTTAGTCTAGGACACACCACCAAGGGTGGTACATGTTTCTAGACTTTTCCCACGCATGTATCGCGAATCGTTATCACTTGTCTAGATGCACATGTCTAGTAATGTGCGGTCCGAGTTCCGTTGTCAGGGCTACTCTAGAAATACGGAACTCGGTCGGGAGCTTTCAATATCTGCCGATGCAGATGCTAAGGTCTGTATTTCCAGTGGCTATGGTCCCACTCGACCCCTCCCTCAACTAATGGAAGGCCACCCTTGTGAAATGAGAACTGTACGAAGGCCCCTATCTGCCCCACTAATTCTATGGCCAACAACACCCCGCAACCACAACTAGATAGCAAGTATGTGGTCCGTATGAGTCCTCCAGCCTTCCCGCTTCACGTGTCTCGCTTGACTGAAGATGGTAGGTAGACGACGAGTTGCTATCACATGGCTTCCGTCTTATCGCCGAATCACGCTGGTCCATCCTAGTCTTTTGGTTGCCATATATTGCAACCAAGGCATACCCTTGGCTCTTCTACCGCAGACCTTAGCCTCTGTGCGCCCAGGCGGATCATCTGCAGCCTCACAGAGGGTTACCAAGAGTACCCTCACGTCCCCTAGAAGCCTCGGGCTTCGTATCCCAATTCGTTGGAGTCTTCTTTAAAATCCGATGGACGTCCGCTCCTTCGTGTTATACTAAGAATTACTACTTAGTTCTACTAACTAAGTTTTACCACTTAGTCTCCAGGATCATTGTCTTCTTAACTAAGTTTTACTACTTAGTTCTCTTTCCCGTTAATTTGGATTGGTTAAGTGTCTTTAGTCGATTCAAGCTAACTTAACCCTCTTCCCTTATCCTGTTAAATTGGTTAAGTGTTGTCAGTATTCATGTTGACTTAACCCCACCACAAACCAAGTCATATTGGTTAAGTATTTCTTAACCCTACCCATTCATCCTGTATTGGTTAAGTGTTCCCTTTTTAACTTAACCTTTTCCACCGGTTTTAACTAAACCTGTTATTAATGGTTAAGTATCATCTCTTCGTGTCTTAGACTTAACCCTATTCATTTATCATATTCTGATGGTTAAGTGTTCAAGTTTACTTAACCCTACGGTCCAACCCAGCTAACATATTAAATTGGCTAAGTGTATTACTTAACCCCATCCTCTAGTCTAATTAACATGTTAAATTGGCTAAGTGTATTAACTTTACTTAACCCCACCTTCTAGTCTAGTCAACATGTTAATTTGGCTAAGTATTCCCATGGACTTAACCCTCCCATTCTAGCTTTAACTGTGTTAAGTTGGTTAAGTGTTTCTATGGACTTAATCCTACCATTCTAGCTTAACAGTGTTAAGTTGGTTAAGTGCTCCTATGGACTTAACCTTCCCATTCTAACTTTAACTGTGTTGGTTAAGTGTTCCTACGGACTTAACCCTCCCCTTCTTGTTCTAGCTTTAATTAATAAATTAAAGCCGCAACCACTCACATTAGACAGATATTGCTATGATTACTGGATGTGCCGGTCGGTTCCGGGCAGGTTTACACCGCAACTCAGTCTAACCTCGGGTTAGGCTTATTCATGTTTTCTAAGTTCAAAGGGTTTTCTGATTAATTTCTAAACCTGGTTTTGAAAGCAACCATCCCGTTCGTCGGATCAGTTAGGGATAGCCAGGGAGGGCAGGAAACTTATATTTTCCAAACCCAAGCCTAGACACTATCCTCTCTGTCACCCTAGAACTTTCTGGTATGAGTTATAAAAAGGGGTGTTATCAAATTTTTTTTTTTTTTTTTATAAATTGTTAACAATTTATCTTACAGCCCATTTCCCCCTTTTTAAACAAATTTGGCCGATATTCATTTGTCGCTAACAGACTTATATTCTAGGCCCAAATCTTGATTTGCCTAACCTACAGTTCATAGCAATTTAGATCTATCATCTTAATTTTCAGTTTATGCTAAACTAGATTTTATATGCCAAACTAGATTTTCTATTCTAGTTCACTGTTTATGCCCAAAAACTAGATTTATTCTTCTAGTTTACAGTCTACATACAAACTAGATTTATTATTCTAGTTTTTCAGTTTACAGGCCAATACTAGATCTAAATTTCATAACCTATAATCCATGTCAAATCTACCCAATTCACATGTCTTAACACATGTTCTAAAATTGTATAAATCAGAATCATGTTCGCTTCCAAACTATGCCAATTTCAAGCTTACAACTTTATTTATGTTTATTTTTGTGTTTTTCCCAAATCGCATTCCCACCGTTCGTATAATAATGATTCAACCTAGATTGTAAATAAATCTAGATTCGTAGAAAATAGGGAATGAACCAAAGATGCTATGAAAAAGGGTGGACATAATAATTGGCCTAAAAAGATTTTAAATAACGACGCAGGTTCAAGAATATGGGTAGACCTAACTTAATAGGTAAATTCCCACGGTCTAAAACCAAGAATAGACAGAATAAGTTCGAGAACATGGGTAGACCTAACTTAATAGGTAAATTCCCACAGTCTAAAACCAAAGAAAATCAAGAACATACATAATAGATAAATCGGGTTTTGTACCCAATTTCATAGTCACAAAACCTAAGCAACAATTTTCCTAGTCATGAATCATAGGTGTTTAAATCACCGTTGTTATGTCATAGGTAATACTTTATGTCCAAATCAAAGGCTTGTGTTCATAATCGTAGGCAAATGTCCATAGTCATAGGCAATATTCATAGTCAAAAGGGAAAATAATTCCCACAGTCATAAGTCACCGTCATAGGCGATGTTTTATGTCCCAAAATCAAAGGCTTATGTTCATAGTCCAAAGGCATATGTTCCCAGAATCCATAGTCATAGGCAACGGTCTTAGGCAAAGTCTTATTTGTCCTTGAATCATAACAGTTCTTAATTTAGTCCAAGAGTATAAAAACAGATTCAAATAGAGAGAGAGAGATTTGGCATATTCTTTTATTCCTTTAATTTCATGTCGCAAAATAAAGCAAAACGTTCAAATCTAGAAACAACTGACTTACAGAAATTAGATCTAGAATAGAAGAATGGCGATGCTAAGATTCGTATGTCGTTGCTCGAGGTTTGTTGATTTAGCCTTTGAATTCTTCACTTTCATTTGAATCTTCTCTTGAACAGATTTGAGAACGCAGTGCTGAGTCAGCATTGGGTCCCACTATTTTTGCGTAGAAATTTGATTTTCGAACTTTTGAATTTCTGGAATTTATTTAACTGTTTTATTCACATGAAATATTCTTATATGTATACAATTCCTCTAACGACCATTTTACGCGTATATATATACGCACAACTTTCATTTTATTTTCAAAATTCAAATGATGTTGCCATATTTCATTGACTGTAGCCTTATCTTGAATTTTATCTTTCGTATACATATATTTTTGCATATATATATATTTATATTCTCATATGTATATATATATATATATATTCTTTATTTCCTTATTTGTACGTTCTTATCCTTTCAAATTTTGAATTTGTATACGTACATATATTTGCATGTTCAGTTGGCCCTCTCTAAAACAAAGATAAAAAATTATGCCGCCGCCGGGGTTCGAACCCCCGACCTCCATGCTACAAGTCCAATGCCTTAACCAACTGAGCTATAGAGGCTTTTGTTAATAAGTCTTAGAACAATAATAATTATTGTTCTCTCCTTACTTCACTTTTTCATGTTAGTTACAATACTTAAATTAAACTACTGCATGGGTCTTTTTCTTTTAATTTTTCTTTTAAAAATTAATTATACTTTAATTTGAGAATCTTAATGTCACAGAATTACGGGGTGTTACATGAGATTTATGTGATTTCAAGATTTCTTTTAAGCAAAAGATAGATCTATAAAATAGCAGTTGTAGATTCAAATTTAGTTTGTCTTTGTTCTTCTTTCTGAATTTCTTCTCTCTATTTCTTTGATTTTATTTTAGATGTTCATACAATGTTGTATTAGATCTATCCTTCCTGTATGCTATATTTTTGCATTGGACTATTTCTAGTTTTCATTTATTCAGGGTTGAATTAAGGAATAAAAATTAATTGAAAATAAATAATCTAGATTGAGGTTTAATTTGCATATGTTAAAACTGCAAATAAGAAGGGAATAATTGAATTAAGACAAATCAGACTGAACACATGCCTATTAGACATATTTTGATGATAATGGACTATAATTAGAAAAATGACATAATTATGATAATTAGAAATCATCATAATAAATATAAATAGATTATTTGCAATATCACTTGGAATATTTGGAACGAGCAGTTAAGCTTAATATATGCATATTGATTACGATCCTAGCAGTCCATGTTGTCACGCTTTAATACAACAATATTAATTTACAATGTATAGGTGGATTATAAGCTTAAATCAAACTGTCATGGTTAGGCCTTACATGTACATATTGATTTATAGTTTTTGGGTAAATTTGATACCCCTCATTGTCCGGATTTAATATATTAATTTACAGTGTGCAGGTAAATTATGAGCCTAACACTCCTTATTTCAAGCTTTATGTGAACATATTAGTTTGTAGTAAATTAAAATTAGTACACCTCGCTGCTAGGTTTTATTTAAGGACCTAATAAATTGAATTTGTTTGTGGAGGTCAAATCAAGGGTTAGGATTTGGCCAAGTTATTTTGTTGGGATCCACTCCATGCAGCATAATATTTTATCATTTTTGGTCTCGTTTGAGGCAAGGGCACACAACATGTTACGTTATGGATGTAAATCAGTCCAATTGGAGGGTGTGAGTACGTTTCAGTGGGTTAGTGTGCATACACTAGTCCGGTTTGTAATATAAGCCACTTTGATACCTGTGGATAAGGTTATGTCGTTTGGTTGATAGGTTAGGGACTAATAATCCCAAACTCATAGTAGGCATTGGTTATCCATGATTCGTTGTAGCCGATCGATGAGGGTAGTATAGGAATTTATTCTTAATTATTATTTTGCTTCGAATTTTGTAGAAGCGCAAAACAGTCATCATCATTATTGAATCTTATGAATGAGAACACTTACATCTTTTGTCATTCTTATTCTACTTTGTCACTTTAGGTGTGCACGGACACTTACCTTTTTGTGACATTAGAAATACGGTTTTAACTATTTTCTTTCGCTTATCAGTCGTGCTAGAAATCACCACAGCTCACCTGACTTTTGGTTTGACCTATTTTCTCCTTTTCTTCTTTTCTTCTTCTTGTTCCCTCTAGGCTCTCAAGGAGGATGTGCTTAGCTTGGACTGCTTTGTTGATTTCATCTTGGAAGACCTTTTGCTAAGATTTATTGTTTATCTTCATTCCACGGTTTGCTTGTATTTTTTGGCTATTTGGCGATATACTATTATTGTACTTTGATATTTCTATTATGAATGAGATTTGAGACATGGTATTTTTAGATAGTTTGATTTGGATAAAATAATAAAAATGTTTTTGTTGCTTTTAATATAATTTTTCTTTTTCTTACGGTGTGAATTTATTTTATATCTTGTGAAATCTTAGTCTTAGTGATGTTTATTTGTTTTTATACCAACAATGCTCCATGCTTCTTGATGAAACGACCCGAACTTCCCTGTGAAGAAAAGCACGGATTGACTTGAGAACAAGCCACATTGGAACGCAAACAGAAGAACATTGCTTATTAAAATAATTCCACCAGAATACAAGAATATACAGAGTATGAATGAATAAAATACAACAGAAAATATCAGAGATTTAAATACATTACTGCAGCGGAAAATAATACAAAACACAGCTGAAAAGAATATATGGATACAGAGCTTTCTGAATATCATTCTAGCTGTAAACCAGGATCCTATGAATATAAATCTGCAAAACCAAAACTACTAGCTGCCCATGTCGAAATTAAGGGCATCTAGAGTTTAAGTTAAAACAATAAACATCAGGTCAGCCATGTGACTGGTGTGAGAACTAAAACAGTTATTATTCTTTATTTTAAAGTTAGGTAAATCCAGGGACCATGCCGTATAACATGAAACGGGTTTCCTCCCAAGGATACTAGTGCATAAAACAACAATGCAATGCTAAATAAAGAACAATGAAGCTATTATAAGACCCAGCTCCCATCACACAATGCAACATAAGCCGAAGGATAGGGTTTTTACCTTATAATAGCCAAGAATGTTTGGTACGTGAAATTTCATGTTTTATTATTACTATAAGTGTATAGTGTCAAAACAATTTCAATCATAAGTATCAATCATAGATGGCATAAGTGCCCCGTACCATTATGTCGCCATATATAGGTTCTACAATCAAAACCACAAAGTCAGGTATTGGAAGTTGGATTTCCATCTGTGAACCGAGGCAAGGGATCGTCCTCACCTCTTCGGGACTCTCTAGCCCGAGCCTCAGGTCAGAGCTCGAGTGACCTTTGGATCATCTGGGTCGGTCCACCGATGTGAATTAAAATGCTTGAACACTGCGTTTCCCCGCCCTTCGGGGCGTAAATGAGACAAATGACTCCATCGGCTCCACATAGTCACCGATATATCCGAGGCGCCTCGCAATCCAACAACCACACAGGTGAAAACAATATAAATGTCAGGGCTGGTAGGTCACTGACACCACCCTAGCTAGAAGGAAATGCATGTCCTCCCTAAGGTCCTTCTCCTGTTTCTGGTTCACACCGGGGTGTGAGGCTCGCAAATTAACGCTACACAATGCTGTGCCACACAGCGGTGCTTTGATCATCAACCACAAGACTCTGCTTTTCAACAGAAGCCTTGATCATTTGCATCTTAGCATGCCACACAGGCAAACCACTCCATGCAACCGATATCCATCAGTCACACAGAATGATATCCAATGTCAGACACATAGTCCATTTACAAGTCCACTCTGGGTCTGAACGAAACCGGAGGCACCTTGTACCTCGCATATCCATCGATCTCCAAGTATGTCTGGACGATCACCAACTGATTCCCTCCTCTTGGGTGTACGGCCCAATCAAGATCATCAGTAATTATCCAAATGATGTGAAGACCTCCGGTGTAACAACCCGTATTTTGATAACGTGTTATAACCATAAATCTAGGAAGAATTAAATTTTAAAATAAGAACCAAGGGAAACGGGTTGCGCCATTGCATTCGTCTTGGAATTCTTCTTGGAAACGAATCCGAGTTTGCAAGAATCGAAGTCCGTATGAGGGAGATATGACCCTCCGAAGTTTCAGGAATTTTCAGAATCGAAAACAGCTCGAATTCGAATTCAAAATTCGAATTTCAAACGCAGAACAGACTGGACGGGAAGTTTCCCGCCCAGACCCAGGTCGACTGGGAAGTCGAATGGGCAGTCGACCCCCCCAGACCAGGTCGACTGGGCAGTCGACCTCGGTGTCGACCTGGTCCCCGAGCCCATTTTTGGGCCAGTGTTCGTCCTGATGTTTTTAGTCCGATTTCTGTCCAGATTCATCTGCCTAAACCTATTTAAACAGCCCCAAACCTAACCTTCTCTACACACAATTCTATTCTGCTTCTACTCTGCCTCTGTTCTAAATAAAAATAAAAATGGCGAAGCTACTCTGCTGGAATCAAAACTAGAAGCTAATCAACATCAACCTAAGCAACTCAATTCAAACTAGAGATTAAAGCTTCTGCAACGATCCTACGACAATTTCTGTTTTTATTTCTCAAAAACCACGATCTGTATGCCCCAGTTACTCTTAGATCTAAACTCTAAACTTAATATGGACATGTGTAAATTGAAGTTGAACATAAACATGATAACTACTTGAGAACTATTCTTGTATATCTTTGATCTATGACTATTCCTTTTTGATCTATTATTTTAGATCTACTCTTGTTCACCCTAGATATATTCACCTTGAACCTAGTACCTTTCATATTAAACTTTGATTTGTGGAATACTAATAAGAACTTGATTTAGGGGCCTGTTCATGTCATAACCTAAACCCTATCGTTATTTTAACATGCATGTGATGTTGTGATGTTGAAACTTTTGCTAGTCACAAGTTTAGGATTATCATCTTATGTCATTTATTGCTATGTTTAGCACCCTATTTCATATGCCGGTGATGTTATGATCATATCTCAAGTTACACCATGCTTGCCTTGAAATCACCTTTGCCACTTTATACCCATCCTTGTTATGTTATTCCCTAGTTACATCTATTGTCTTGATTCGAATTCACGAGCGTTGGGGATGCGATTTGGGTAGTTTAGGAAAACCTGAATTTAGTATGAACTTGAAAACATGAATATCGTTATAACTTGAGCTTGGATAGGAACATGAACTTGACATGAAATTATACTTGAAAATATGAATTTGGGACATGACACTTAGATAACTTAAACGTGGCCAACTCGAGGTTGGGTTGAGTTTGTAGTATAAATCTGCCCGGAACCGCCCGGCGAATCCAGTAACTGCAAACAATAGGACCTAATGTGAGTAGTTGGTCATATCGCACTCGAAACCCAAGGTTAGACTAGGTTATAGTGTAAAAATGCCCGGACCCGCCCGGCACATCCAGTAACCATAACCAAGTCTAATGTGAGAGGTTAGGGGTGCATTAAGTACATTAATGCCACTGGATAGGGTTAAGTCATGGACCACTTGAATATACTTAACCAATTTGACACGTTGATTTGATAGGGTTAAGTCATGAACCGCTTGAACACACTTTACCAACCTGACACATGATTCGTAGGACTAAGTCTTGAACTAGAATGACACACTTAGTCAATTTGACATGACACGTAGATGGGGTTAAGTCTCGATTTTAAATGACAACTTAACCTGCTGAACGAAACCCTAGTTACGCGGTCCTTTTCAGCAGTAACCCACTAGATGTATCACGGTACCCTGGGACTAGGCAGGGTGGGGCACGATTGCTGGGCTGATTGTAAGCGACCAGAACGACGGCTGAGTTGGTGCGCTATTGTAGGTTCAGGCGGACTAGGGTCGTGCACTTAGTCCGGAGTTGAAAAAGCAGGCATTGGGCATTAGAAGGATTGTCTATGCATTCTTGATTCGTGTCGGTGGTTGGCACCCTAGCGCTTGATACACCCTATGGTGGACCTAGCACAGGTGACTACATTCGTGATAGGGCCGTATGACATAGACACACGACGAGCTAGACTTGTAGGGAGCCGATCGATTAGATCATGCCGTTGGACCCCGAATTGGGTCACTTCACGACATTAGGCCAAGGGATTATTTATCGATTTATAGTTGACACGGGATTAGTATACCAGTATAGTTGGTATGGCGAACCTTGAATACGAAATGTTAGACTTGAGTTATCTTGTTAGCTTAGTTATCATGTCAGACTTATCATCATTCCTATGTTTAATTCCAGTTTATTCATGTCTTGTTAACTTTACTAGTTTCTATGCTGATAGTCACTAGGGCTTGCCAGTCTTTTTGACTGACCCGTTTTTCTTTCGCCTCTTTGTCTTTCGTCCCCCCCCCCCCCAAGGTTGTCAGGGAGGAGACTCTAGCTCTTAGCTTGGACTTTGCTTGCTTTCTGACAGCTCATGTACGATTTGGTCTTGAGCTATGCTATGGCTGTACTCATGCACTTTTTGGGGAATAATATTTTACTTATGTTGTTTTAAGTACTTTGCTTCTTTAGAACTTGATGTAATGTAATAATGACTTGGCATTTTGATGTAAGAGGTTTTGACTCTATTTTTCAGTAATGAGATTTGGTTTTAAAGTTTATATCCGCTGCTTTATACACTCTATTTTATCTATGTTCTGTCTTGTGTTATCTCTGTGCCTGTTTACTAGATAATACCCCTCCAAAACTAGTGCATTCCCTTTGTGAGTGACCCTAGCGGAGGTGGGGTGTTACATTTGGTATCAGAGCAGAAGGTTACCAGACTGGGCAAAAGTTTTAAAAACCTTCTGAAACTATTTTCAAATAAAGAAGCATTTTTCAAGAAAAGTTTTATTTTTAAGAATAGGCTATTCCCCAAAAGCCATTAGCACTTTCCTTTGTTTCCTCGTTTGAATCTTTTTCCTTTTCGCTTTTCAGCATGTTTGATCTTAACCTTCCTGAGGGAGTACCCATACCTGGCTGGTTCCGAAGATACTTGGAAGCCAGGGCCAACGGCGCAGGCCCGGTAGATATCCCTCCTCCTCCTCCCCCGGTGGCCACGGTTCCTCCTCCTCCTCCTACTTCGGGTACCGCCTTCGCCAAAATATGCAAGGACTTTATAGGAATGGGCGGCAAGAACTTCGTTGGAACTGAAACCTTCGTTGAGGCGCGAAACTGGCTAAAAGAGATTGAAGACTTGTTTGTTATTTTCGATATGGAGGATCATAGGAAAGTTCAGTTGGCAGCATGGTTGTTGAAAGAGGAAGCTGCATTTTGGTGGGAAGTCACCAATGCTACCAGGCCAATTGAGATTTGGGCAGACTTTAGAGAGAGGTTTGGGCTTAAGTTTTTATCATCCGCAGAAGCGAGCCTTCAGATGGAGAGGTTCCTGGCACTCAAGCAAGGGGACATGTCAGTTAGGGAATACGTGAATAAGTTTAATCAGCTTGCTCTATTTGGTTTGGACTTAGTCAACACGGCTGAGAAGAAGGCTCTACGCTTTGCTTGAGGATTGAGCGAGCCACTCCACACTATGGCCATGACTCATGTACCCATGGGGGCGACCTTTGAAAGCTTGGTGAATATGGCCCTACTTCATGAAGAAGACGAGAATGGCAAGAAGAAGGTCAAGGCGAATGAGTCTCAAGACAAGAAGGTAGACTCTGAGAAAGGAGGAAAGAACAACAACAACAAGAATGACAAGTCACGTGAGAAAAGAAAATGCAACTTTTGTGGTAATGACGGGCATATAGTCCAGGACTGTAGGAAGAAGAAGATGAAGATAGGAGCATGTTTTCAATGCGGTGAAACTGGACACATCAGCAAGAACTGCCCTAAGAAGCAAGGGCAAGCCCCGCAAGAAGGACCTTCTAGGGGTACATCCTTAACTTCTTTTCCCTAGATACTCTGTTTTATCTTGTATATCCTTTCGATCCTGTCTTGAGAACCTTAGGTAGAATCCTATGAATGTAAACATGTATTTGAAACATGTTATGCTTGACGTTTGCGAATGGTTGCAAGTGGTTGCAAGTGATTGCTCGTGGTTGCATAACACACATTAGGCACTAGATCGGCTCAGACACATTTTCATATTGCATATGCATGAGTGTTTATACTTATTTATGGATGAAATTGAATGTGTTATCATATGAATGTTGCATATGGATGAATGTTTGTGCACACATATAGAGCTTACGTGACTAGGATTATTTGCATACATGTTGTATTCACGACACTAAACATATTTTGCATTAGAAAATTAATCAGGCCTGATCATTTGCATTAGATAAGGAACATATACACACACTTTTTGCATATGTTCATACAGCATTAGAAATCTCTTAAGGACAATGTTTGCTTATGGATGATGTTTTGAGTAGATGGATGGTAGGATACGTTCTTCCTAACTTAGAGATTTCGGGAACGAAATCCTTTAAGGAGGGGAGAATGTAACAACCCGTATTTTGATAACGTGTTATAACCATAAATCTAGGTAGAATTAAATTTTAAAATAAAAACCAAGGGAAACGGGTTGCACCATTGCGTTCATCTCGGAATTCTTCTTGGAAACGAGTCCGAGTTTGCAAGAATCGGAGTCCGTATGAGGGAGATATGACCCTCCGAAGTTTCAAGAATTTTCAGAATCGAAAACAGCTCGAATTCGAATTCAAAATTCGAATTTCAAACGTAGAACAGACTGGGCGGGAAGTTTCCCGCCCAGACCCTTGTCGACTGGGAAGTCGATTGGGCAGTCGACCCCCCCAGACCAGGTCGACTGGGCAGTCGACCTGGGTGTCGACCTGGTCCCCGAGCCCATTTTTGGGCCAGTGTTCGTTCTGATGTTTCTTGTCCGATTTCTGTCCAGATTCATCTGCCTAAACCTATTTAAACAGCCCCAAACTTAACCTTCTCTACACACAATTCTATTCTGCTTCTACTCTGCCTCTGTTCTAAATAAAAATAAAAATGGCGTCGCTACTCTGCTGGAATCAAAACTAGAAGCTAATCAACATCAACCTAAGCAACTCAATTCAAACTAGAGATTAAAGCTTCTGCAACGATCCTACGACAATTTCTGTTCTTAGTTCTCAAAAACCACGATCTGTAAGCCCCAGTTACTCTTAGATCAAAACTCTAAACTTAATATGGACATGTGTAAATTGAAGTTGAACATAAACATAAACATGATAACTACTTGAGACCTATTCTTGTATATCTTTGATCTATGACTATTCCTTTTTGATCCATTATTTTAGATCTACTCTTGTTCACCCTAGATCTATTCACCTTGAACCTAGTACCGTTCATATTAAACCTTGATTTGTGGAATACTGATAAGAACTTGATTTAGGGGCCTGTTCATGTCATAACCTAAACCCTATCATTATTTTAACATGCATGTGATGTTGTGATGTTGAAACTTTTGCTAGTCACAAGTTTAGGATTATCATCTTATGTCATTTATTGCTATGTTTAGCACCCTATTTCATTTGCCGGTGATGTTATGATCATATCTCAAGTTACACCATGCTTGCCTTGAAATCACCTTTGCCACTTTATACCCATCCTTGTTATGTTATTCCCTAGTTACATCTATTGTCTTGATTCGAATTCACGAGCGTTGGGGATGCGATTTGGGTAGTTTAGGAAAACCTGAATTTAGTATGAACTTGAAAACATGAATATCGTTACAACTTGAGCTTGGATAGGAACATGAACTTGACATGAAATTATACTTGAAAATATGAATTTGGGACATGACACTTAGATAACTTGAACGTGGCCAACTCGAGGTTGGGTTGAGTTTGCAGTATAAATCTGCCCGGAACCGCCCGGCGAATCTAGTAACTGCAAACAATAGGACCCAATGTGAGTAGTTGGTCATATCGCACTCAAAACCCGAGGTTAGACTAGGTTATGGTGTAAAACTGCCCGGACCCGCCCGACACATCTAGTAACCATAACCAAGTCTAATGTGAGAGGTTAGGGGTGCATTAAGTAAATTAATGCCACTGGATAGGGTTAAGTCATGGACCACTTGAATATACTTAACCAATTTGACACGTTGATTTGATAGGGTTAAGTCATGAACCACTTGAACACACTTAACCAACCTGACACATGATTCGTAGGACTAAGTCTTGAACTAGAATGACACACTTAGTAAATTTGACATGACACGTAGATGGGGTTAAGTCTCGATTTTAAATGACAACTTAACCTGCTGAACGAAACCCTAGTTACGCGGTCCTTTTCAGCAGTAACCCACCAAATGTATCACGGTACCCTGGGACTAGGCAGGGTGGGGCACGATTGCTGGGCTGATTTTAAGCGACCAGAACGACGGCTGAGTTGGTGCGCTATTGTAGGTTCAGGCGGACCAGGGTCGTGCACTTAGTTCAGAGTTGAAAAAGCAGGCATTGGGCATCAGTAGGATTGTCTGTGCATTCTTGATTCGTGTCGGTGGTTGGCACCCTAGCGCTTGATACACCCTATGGTGGACCTAGCACAGGTGACTACATTTGTGATAGGGCCGTATGACACAGACACACGATGAACTAGACTTGTAGGGAGCCGATCGATTAGATCATGCCATTGGACCCCGAATTGGGTCACTTCACGACATTAGGCCAAGGGATTATTTATTGATTTATAGTTGACACGGGATTAGTATACCAGTATAGTTGGTATGGCGAACCTTGAATACAAAATGTTAGACTTGAGTTATCTTGTTATCTTAGTTATCATGTCAGACTTATCATCATTCCTATGTTTAATTCCAATTTATTCATGTCTTGTTAACTTTACTAGTTTCTATGCTGATAGTCACTAGGGCTTGCCAGTCTTTTTGACTGACCTGTTTTTCTTTCGCCTCTTTGTCTTTCATTCCCCCCCAGGTTCTCAGGGAGGAGACTCTAGCTCTTAGCTTGGACTTTGCTTGCTTTCTGACAGCTCATCTACGGTTTGGTCTTGAGCTATGCTATGGCTGCACTCATGCACTTTTTGGGGAATAATATTTTACTTATGTTGTTTTAAGTACTTTGCTTCTTTAGAACTTGATGTAATGAAATAATGACTTGGCATTTTGATGTAAGAGGTTTTGACTCTATTTTTCAGTAATGAGATTTGGTTTTAAAGTTTATATCCGCTGCTTTATACACTCTATTTTATCTATGTTCTGTCTTGTGTTATCTATGTGCCTGTTTACTAGATAATACCCCTCCAAAACTAAGGCATTCCCTTTGTGAGTGACCCTAGCGGAGGTGGGGTGTTACATCCGGTCTTCGACCACCGTCTTCATCCTCGACACATCGTCGAATCAGTTATTCAGAATGGGATAAACCCGGTCTTTCTGAATAACTCGCGTATATAATAAACTAGTATTACACAAACACAACATATGCCTCATTCCAATTCAGAATATTCTTTTATTCAAATATTCTTATACTTTGGGAAAGGTTCCCATTAATTTTATCAAAGATAAACTCTTTAAATTTATTCTTTAATCCTCTTTTGAATATTAATTCAGACCAAATTATGGTTTATCCAAACTAGTCGGGATTAACGAACCTTACCGAAGTAATCATTTGTTAAATTTTCCAACCCCAACCTATTCATCCCATGAAGTAAAACTAGTCATACTTCATATCTAATACCACGGTGTTATCGGTAAATTCAATTACCATTTCGCGTTCAAATCTAATTAAAGATTTAACTATTGCCTGGAGCAAAACTGGTGATACTCCATTCTCGATCATTTCAATCTAATTAAAGATTCATTAAAACTCCACTTGGTTTTGATCTTCCCAAAAATCAATATTAATGATTGTTTAACTTGGGAAATCATATCCTGTCTTTAACTGGGTTAAAGAACCAATGTCATTTAAAACACAGTTCACTATGAACCCAAAATCACATTCCATTTACAATGGAATCTTCATGGAAAACAAATCGATATATATAATCAATATAAACTTCCATATCCGACTAATAATATAAATGGAATAACGGCAAAGCCTTTTAAATTCTAGATATATTAGTTGTCTTCCTTTACAGAAATTCACTTCGATTATTACCAAATCGAATTCCATTCCATTCCAATTTATTTTATTAAATTGGAAAACTTTACTTTGGAAAATCCCCTTTAAATCTTAACAAAAGATTTATAAATTCCAAATCACATTTCACTGTAAATCGGGTTAAAGAATGAATGTCATTAAAACACAGTTCAAGATAAACCCAATTCGCATTCCATTAATTATCGGGTTAAAGAACAAGTGTTATTTAAAACACCGTTCACGATAAACCCAAAAATCAATTCAAATTCTGTTCCAATTAAATACCATTTAATTGGCATAATTCATTAAATCTAAATAAAAAGATTTAATCGTTTTCTCAACTGGGTTTAAAAACAGTGTTAATGAAGGCACCATTCACGACAAACCCAAATCCCATTTGATATTAAATACAAGGCTCTAAATAGAAAATATATTGGCTTATATTCAATATCAAATTCTACGACCAACAAATATCGTATTAGAAATAACGATATAAATATATCTTTCAAATTTCCATAATAATATTTGTATAATCACGAAATCCAACATCGAAATATTCCAAAGACAATTTTGATTCAAATCCATTCCAATTCCATTATTGGAAATTATGGTTACTTTTAAAACTCTTTCAAATCCAATTTAATATTTCAAAAATAAATGGATTATAATTCTAGTTCAAAACTAGTTCATTTCGATAAAAGTCTATTTTTATCTTTTCAAATATGGAGTTTTTCATCCCAATTCTTTCCAAATCATTTCTTATGATTTTACACAAATTATTACTATTTTAATAATTTTATCAAGGCCCGTACAGTCGATTTCCATAAACGGCCATCGAACTACACTTACTGCGACCTTTTCCAAATTTTATTTGGACATAATTCCAAATCCAACTGTTAGATTTCAAATCTCTAATATTCGTTAGAAAGCCCTTTTCAATACGAACCCAATGGTTCCGGTTTTAGGAGAATCTGACTGTCGGATCTCTCGTAATGTCCATTCGAAGTCAATGGTCGAAATTCGCGAACTGATGCAGCGCGGTGCGTTGTATTCAGGCCATTATATTATTTACATAATATATATAATATATATCTCGTCGATTTCCATTTAAAACGTATTTTATAAATCTTTTTAAATTCGTTTTCAAAATGATTTCAACTTCATATTCAAATTTTAATCAAAATTGAATATTCCATATCATCGATATATAAATGATAATTTTTCAAAACATTATATTTTGAAATCAATTCCTTTTCGATATTCATTATAAAAAATGGATAAAATCGATATAAATATTGTTCATGTCAAAATGGCGTCAATCTAATCAACACGGCTTTATATATTTAAATATATTCGTGTCCATCCCAAATCGGACATCAAAATCATATTTTGATTCTCTTCTGAATATTATTTGAAAAATATTCGTTATTTTAAAATAATCGTTATTTTAAAATATACATTCTTTCTGAATTGGAATCAGGCACAGTCTATTACCATACAATGTGAATTATATGGATTTCATACACACACGTACACTACAACAATCAAACATAGTCAACCATCACCCAAAGTGCATTCTACACTGCATAAGCATCAAATATAAATATTTAATGCTTATAATAGCCTGTCAATCAATTGATCGACATACAGCTAATTATTGGGACTAATGTATGGCCAATTTCATCCCAACACCCGTATTGGGTTTTCAAACAATCAAACACAGGTTTTATCTGTGCAGTTGGGCGATGTGTAAAATTTACCGTCCCAATCCATATCAGTCAAATGTTTGTACATAAACAAATCATCCGATTTTGTTATAAATATTTATTTTATATACCCGTTAAAAATTATATTTTTAACCATAAAATAATTTATTCCGTTCCACATCACAAAATCAATATTCACACCGCAAACAACAAACAAACAAGTCGTGCATGGTCTGTGGACAACGGGTGTCGGGTGTTGCTAAGTACCGTCTGCATCCTAGTATATATTTCAACTAGAAAATAAATTAAAAGTGAGGAGTTCTCACCTAGAAGCTAAACCAAACACCGCGACTCTTCATATGTAGAAAATCTTCGTCGTGTTTCCAACGGGATCCGTTTTACGTGGTTCATGTTAAAAATCACATTTTTAACGTCGCTATATATATAATTAAAAATCACATTTTTATTCTGCTTTTACATATATAAAGTTATATTTTATAACGGTGTTTATTGTATAGAAATCATATTTTTATTTCGATTCATATATAAAAATTATATTTTTATTTTCATACCATTCACATCTAAATCATATTTTTCATGATATAAAAATCTAATCTTTTTGTTTTCAAAATCATAACTTTTTCATTTTAAAAATCTTATTTTTCAAGTTAAGAAAAATCATGTCTTTAAGGTGTTAAAAATCTAATCTTTATGTTTTCAAAATCATATCTTTATCAACTAAAAATTCTATTTTTATGTTAATAAAAATATAAACCTTTCTATTAATAAAAATCAAAACTTCCTACGATAAAAATTTAAACTTCTTTCTATTAAAATCGTATTTTTATCGTGCTACAAACCATCTTTTTATAAACAAAAGAACAACAAAATCAAAGGAGCAATCTATAAGCACTTACAGTGCAAGGGAGGAGAGGTTTGCTGCAATCGAGGAGGGGGAATGGCGCTCAGGCCAGGGCACGGCGGCGGTGGGCCATCAATGGCGGCGACGGTGCGTTTTTGGGGCTGGAGGCTTCGAATTGGGGATCGGTGATGTTAGAGAGAGAGGAGAGAGAGCGAGAGGAGTGGGACGCCAACCGAGTTTTAAGAAGAAGAGAGGAAGAAGGAGAAGAGGGGGATGGCGGAGAGGATCGAAAAGAGGGGGTTCGACGGAAGGGAAGGGCGGCATCCGCCGAAGGCGCGGTGGCTCCGGTGAGAGGGTGCGACGGGTTTCTCGATCCGTTTCTTTTTTTTATTTGCTTTTTTGAAATGAATTTCAACGGAGGGGGGGGGGGTTTGATTGGGTAATAGGAGATGGGGAGGAAAAGGAGATATATAATTATATTATTTAATTAATTAATTCCGTAAAGTGACTTTTTGTTTCGAACTCAAAATCAAACCTACCGACTGTCGTCCCTAGCTAATTACCCCCATTTCGAACACAATGGGATATGAATTGTAAGCTGATTCGACTATTTCGATCAGTTTCCATCAAAATCAAAATATAAATCTATATATTGAATTTGAACGCACATTTCAATTTACCGGGGCCACATACAGACTCTAAAAATTCCAGAATTTTTTTTCTAGCTTCGTATTGACGATTCGGTCCTAGCAGAACTAATTTCGTCAGATTATGAGACCTTTTGAAAAATGGCTATATTCTGGTCGATCAAAATTGACTGAAATTGTTAAAACACGTTTAACTTCGCCACGCTCACTTATTGATTCAGAAAATTATGCAAATTGGAATTTAGCAATAATTTGACATCCCGGATCCAACAAAAGTGGTTTCGTCGAAAACGAAGGTCGTTTTCAAAATTATTATTTTTAATGGCTATATTTCCATAGCTACTATTCTGAATTTTCTACTGGACATAACTTATTATTCCCGCTATGAAATTTTGATTTTTCGGATTCGTTGGAAAGATATTTTCAAATAGATTCAAATATTTTTGGTTTCGCTAAAATCCGGTTTATTTTGAATCCTGTACATTCATTTGAAATTTGAAATCGAATTTTCGAACTACCGCGCCATTTTCAATTCTATTTATAATTAAAAATAAATATTCATATTCTAATGACGAGCTATATAAATATATACGTTCTAATTCTATTCAAAATAAATTTCTCATCGTTATTATTTAAAATTATTCATTTTAAATATTCAAAATTCATTAAAATTGCCGAAATAAAAATTATAAATTGGCTCGGATTTCCGGGTTATTACAATCTCCCCTACTTAAAACTTTTCGTCCCCGAAAAGGACCGAAGCTGAAAGTTGTTTTACAAATCAACTCAACTTTCATTATTTTGATTATGGCTTAAGTTCTTCAACTTTTCAGTTTCTAGGAACTTTTCAAATTTTTCAAAAATTTAGCTAGCACCCTAAATTTTCGAAAAATTTCGCCATAACCTCCCTGCACAGGAGCACCGGGAAAATCCCGAAATTGCCATACAGGCCTCTCCAATCCAAAAAGAAAACGAAACAGTGAACAGCTAGCCATTCGGCTCATAAAATCATCCAAAACCCAAGAAATACAATAAACATGTACCTATTTGTTGGGCACACAATTTTATTCCTCTTCTCTAGCCTCCTTGCTATGACCTGTTCAATGTAAGTACATGTATATGTATATAAATGCGACAAATTTTCAATACAATTCACTATTTGACTTGATTTGGCTAAATGGTTAAAAATATCAAACCGATAATCAAACAACACAACCATTAATCAATTAGTGAATTACCATTTCAAATTCATAATTTTAATGCATAGTCCAAAATCAGATTTTTTATGCCAAATCACAACAATAAGCCCTATCTAGTTTTGGTTCTCACACCAGTCAATTGGAAATATATAAATATCACACCTTCTAAACTCGAACACAAATACTGATGATGTCGCGACATCACCAGAATTATCCCCAAGCGACTAGAGCGTGATTCTATATCTATCCAGTATGTTAAAACTTCAAATACCTGTGTATCAGACGTATATGCAAAAATATTATTTATTGGATTGTCCAAATTCAATACAAATAAGTATTCAAATACGTTGAATAAGGTTTAGATTGTCAAACAAAAATTATTTTCATTTTTATTTGAAAAATATACTCTTCACACTCGTTCGAGGATACTACTGATCCTATCTATAACGAGTCATTCTCGTTGGATATTACTAATCCAATCTCTGATGAATTCTTTCGTTCGGTTCTAATGTGTCTTGTTCTCGAGCTTTGTAAACCAAAGCTCTGATACCACGATGAAACGACCCGAACTTCCCCGTGAAGGGAAGCACGGATTGAGTTGAGAACAAGCCACATCGGAACGCAAACAGAAGAACATTTCATTGCTTATTACAACAATTCCATCAGAATACAAGAATATACAGAGTATGAATGAATAAAATACAAGAGAAAATATCAGAGAATTAAATACATTACTGCAGCGGAAAATAATACAAAACACAACTGAAAAGAATATATGGATACAGAGCATTCTGAATATCATTCCAACTATAAACTAGGATTCTGTGAATATAAATCTGCAAAACCAAAACTACTAGCTGCCCGTGTCAAAAATAAGGGCACCCAGAGTTTAGGTTAAAACAATAAACTCTAGGTCAGTCATGTGACTGGTGTGAGAACTAAAACAGTTATTAATCTTTATTTTAAAGTTAGGTAAATCTAGGGACCACGCCGTATAACACGGAACGGGTTTCCTCCCAAGGATACCAGTGCATAAAACAACAGCGCAATGCTAAATAAAGAACAATGAAGCTATTATAAGACCCAGGTCCCATCACACAATGCAACACAAGCCGGAGGATAGGGTTTTTACCTTATAATAGCCAAGAATGCTTGGTATGTGAAATTTCATGTTTTATTATTACTATAAGTGTATAGTGTCAAAACAATTTCAATCATAAGTATGAACCAGAGATGGCATAAGTGCCCCATACCACTGTGTCACCATATATAGGTTCTACAATCAAAACAACAAAGTCACGTATTGGAAGTTGGATTTCCATCTGTGAACCGGGGCAAGGGATCGTCCTCACCGCTTCAAGACTCTCCAGCCCGAGCCTCAGGTCAGAGCTCGAGTGACCTTTGGATCGTCAGGGCCAGTCCACCGATGTGGATTAAAATGCTTGAACACTGCGTTTCCCCGCCCTTCGGGGCGTAAATGAGCCAGATGACTCCATCGGCTCCACATAGTCACCGATATATCCGAGGCGCCTCGCAATCCAACAACCACACAGGTGAAAATAATATAAATGTCAGGGCTGGAAGGTCACTGACACCACCCTAGCTAGAAGGAAACGCATGTCCTCCCTGAGGTCCTTCTCCCGTTTCTGGTTCACACCGGGGTGTGAGGCTTGCGAAGTAATGCTACACAAAGTTGTGCCACACAGGCGGTGCTTTGATCATCAACCACAAGACTCTGCTTTTCAACAGAAGCCTTGTTCATTTGCATCTTAGCAAGCCACACATGAAAACCACTCCATGCAACCGATATCCATCAATCACACAGAATGATATCCAATGTCAGACACACAGTCCATTTACAAGTCCGTTCTGGGTCTGAACGATACCGAAGGCACCTTGTACCTCGCATATCCATCGATCTCCAAGTACGTCTGGACGATCACCAACTGATTCCCTCCTCTAGGGTGTACAGCCCAATCAAGATCATCAGTAATTATCCAAACGATGTGAAGACCTCCGGTCTTCGACCACCGTCTTCATCCTCGACACATCGTCGAATCAGTTATTCAGAATGGGATAAACCCGGTCTTTCTGAATAACTCGCGTATATAATAAACAAGTGTTACGCAAACACAACATACGCCTCATTCCAATTCAGAATATTTTTTTATTCAAATATTCTTGTACTTTGGGAAAGGTTCCCATTAATTTTATCAAAGATAAATTCTTTAAATTTATTCTTTAATCTTCTTTTGAATATCAATTCATTCCAAATTATGGTTTATCCAAACTAGTTGGGATTAACTAACCTTACCGAAATAATCATTTGTTAAATTTCCCAACCCCAACCTATTCATCCCATGAAGTAAAACTAGTCATACTTCATATCTAACACCACGACGTTATCGGTAAATTCAATTACCATTTCACGTTCAAATCTAATTAAAGATTTAACTATCGCCTGGAGCAAAACTGGTGATACTCCATTCTCAGTCATTTCAATCTAATTAAAGATTCATTAAAACTCCACTTGGTTTTAATCTTCCCAAAAATCAATATTAATGATTGTTTAACTTGGGAAATCATATCTTGTTTTTAACTGGGTTGAAGAACCAATATCATTTAAAACACGGTTCACTATAAACCCATAATCACATTTCATTTACAATGGAATCTTCATGGAAAACAAATCGATATATATAATCGATATAAACTTCCATATCCGACTAATAATATAAATGGATAACGGCAAAGCCTTTTAAATTTCGGATATATTAGTTGTCTTCCTCCATAGAAATTCACTTCGATTATTACCAAATCAAATCCCATTCCATTCCAATTTATTTTATTAAATTGGAAAACTTTAATTTAGAAAATCCCCTTTAAATCTTAACAAAAGATTAATAAATTCCAAATCACATTTCACTGTAAATCGGGTTAAAGAATGAATGTCGTTAAAACACAATTCACGATAAACCCAATTCACATTCCATTAATTATTGGGTTAAAGAACTAATGTTATTTAAAACACCGTTCACGATAAACCCAAAAATCAATTCAAATTCAATTCCAATTAAATACCATTTAATTGGCATACTTCATTAAATCTAAATAAAAGATTTAATCTTTTTCTCAACTGGGTTTAATAACAGTGTTAATGAAGACACCATTCACGACAAGCCCAAATCTCATTTGATATTAAATACAAGGCTCTAAATAGAAAATATATCGGCTTATATTCAATATCAAATTCTACGACCAACAAATATCGTATTGGAAATAATGATATAAATATATCTTTCAAATTTCCATAACAATATCTGTATAATCACGAAATCCAACATCGAAATATTCCATAGATAATTTTGATTCAAATCCATTCCAATTCCATTATTGGAAATTCTGGTTACTTTTAAAACCCTTTCAAATCCAATTTATTTATTTCAAAAATAAATGGATTATAATTCTAGTTCAAAACTAGTTCTTTTCGATAAAATACTATTTTTATCTTTTCAAATATAGAGTTTTTCATCCCAATTCTTTCCAAATCATTTCTTATGATTTTACACAAATTATTACTATTTTTAATAATTTTATCAAGGCCGGTACAGTCGATTTCCATAAACGGCCATCGAACTGCAATTACAACGACCTTTTCCAAATTTGATTTGGACATAATTCCAAATCCAACCGTTAGATTTCAAATCTCTAATATTTATTAGAAACCTCTTTTCGATACGAACCCAATGGTTCCAGTTTTAGGAGAATTCGACTGTCGGATCTCCCGTAATGTCCATTCGAAGTCAATGGTCGAAATTCGTGAACTACCGCAGCGCGGCGCATTCTATTCAGGCCATTATATTATATATATATATAATATATACCTCATCGATTTCCACTTAAAACGTATTTTATAAATCGTTTTAAATTCGTTTTCAAAACGATTTCAACTTCATATTCAAATTCTAATCCAAATTGAATGTTCCATATCATCGATATATAAATGATAATTTTTCAAAACATTATATTTTGAAATCAATTCCTTTTCGATATTCATTATAAAAAGTGAATAAAATCGATATTAATATCGTTCACGTCAAAATGGCGTCAATCTAATCAACACGGCTTTATATATTTAAATATATTCATTTCCATCCCAAATCGGACATCAAAATCATATTTTGATTCTCTTTTGAATATTATTTGAAAAATATTCGTTATTTTAAAATAATCGTTAGTTTAAAATATTCATTCTTTCTGAACTGGAATCATGCATAGTCAATTACCATGCAATGTGACTTATAAGGATTTCATGCACACACGTACACTACAACAATCAAACACGGTCAACCATCACCCAAAGTGCATTCTACACTGCATAAGCGTCAAATATAAATATTTAACACTTATAATAGCCTATCAACCAAACACAGATTTTATTTGTGTAGTTGGACAATGTGTAAAATTTATCGTCCCAATCCATATTAGTCAAATGTGTGCACATAAACAAATCGTCCGATTTGTTTATAAATATTTATTTTATATACCCATTAAAAATTATATTTTTAACCATAAAATAATTTATTCCATTCCACATCACACAATCAATATTCACACCACAAACAACAAACAACAAACAAACAAGTCGTCCATGGTCTGTGGACAACGGGTGTCGGGTGCTGCTAAGCACCGTCTGCATCCTATTATATATTTCAACTAGAAAACAAATTAAAAGTGAGGAGTTCTCACCTAGAAGCTAAACCAAACACCGCGACTCTTCATATATAGAAAATCTTCGTCGTGTTTTCAACAGAATCTATTTTACGTGGTTCATGTTAAAAATCACATTTTTAACGTTGCTATATATATAATTAAAAATCACATTTTTATTCTGCTTTTGCATATATAAAAATTATATTTTTATAACGGTGTTTATAGTATAAAAATCATATTTTTATTTCGATTCATATATAAAAAAAAATATTTTTATTTTCATACCATTCACATCTAAATCATATTTTTCATGATATAAAAGTCTAATCTTTTTGTTTTCAAAAACATAACTTTTTCATTTTAAAAATCTTATTTTTCAAGTTAAGAAAAATCATGCCTTTAAGGTGTTAAAAATCTAATCTTTATGTTTTCAAAATCATATCTTTATCAACTAAAAATCGTATTTTTATGTTAATAAAAATCTAAACCTTTCTATTAATAAAAATCAAAACTTCCTACAATAAGAATCTAAACATCATTCTATTAAAAAATCGTATTTTTATCGTGCTACAAACCATCTTTTTATAAACAAAAGAACAAGAAAATCAAAGGAGCAATCTATAAGCACTTACAGCGCAAGGGAGGGGAGGTTTGCTGCGATCGAGGAGGGGGAATGGCGGCGGTGGGCCATCAAAGGCGACAGTGGGCCATCAAAGGCGGCGGCGGGGCATTTTTGGGGCTGGAGGCTTCGAATTGGGGAATGGAGATGTTGGAGAGAGGAGCAAGCACGAGAGGAGGCGGACGCCAGCGCGAGTTTTAAGAAGAAGAGAGGAAGAGGGGGATGGCAGAGAGGATCGGAGAGAGGGGGTTCGACGGCAGGGAAGGGCGGCATCCGCCGGAGGCGCGGTGGCTCCGGTGAGAGGGTGCGACGGGTTTCTCGATCCTTTTTTTTCTGAAACGATTTACAATTGGGGGAGGGGTTGACTGGGTAATAGGGGATGGGGAGGAAAAGGAGATATATAATTATATTATTTAATTAATTAATTCCATAAAGTGACTTTTTGTTTCGAACTCAAAATCAAACCCACCGACTGTCTTCCCTAGCTAATTACCCCCATTCCGAACACAATGGGATATGAATCGTAAGCTAATTCGACTGTTTCGATAAGTTTCTATCAAAATCAAAATATAAATCTTTATATTAAATTTGAACGCACATTTCAATTTACCGGGGCCACATACGGACTCTAAAAATTCCCAAAAAATATTTTCTAGCTTCGTATTGACGATATGGTCCTAACAAAAATAATTTCATCAAATTCTGAGACCGTTTGAAAAATGGCTATTTTCTTGTCGATCGAAATTGGCGGAAACTGTTAAAACACGTTTAACTTCGCCACGCTCACATATTGATTCAGAAAATTATGCAAATTGGAATCTAGCAATAATTTGACGTCCCAGATCCAACAAAAGTGGTTTCGTCGAAAACGAAGGTCGTTTGCAAAATTGCTATTTTTTAGGGCTATATTTCCATAGCAACTACTCTGAATTTTCAATTGGACATAACTTTTTATTCCCGCTATGAAATTTTGATTTTTCGGATTCATTGGAAAGATATTTTGAAATAGATTCAAATATTTTTGGTTTTGCTAAAATCCAGTTTATTTTGAATCCTGTACATTCATTTGAAATTTGAAATTTGAAATCGAATTTTTGAACTACTGCACCATTTTCAATTCCTTTTATAATTAAAAATAAGTATCCATATTCTAACGACGAGCTATATAAATATATACGTTCTAATTCTATTTAGAATAAATTTCTCATCATTATTATTTAAAATTATTCATTTTAAATATTCAAAATTCATTAAAATTGCCAAAATAAATTTTTTAAATTGGCTCGGATTTCCGTGTTATTACACTTAACGAGATTCTATCTTAGGATAATGCTAAGGGGTGGGGGGTATCACATTTGATATCAAAGCCTAAGGTTACAAGATCACTAAAATTTTATGTAACGCCCCGCCTCAATGCCCATTATCGTCCGGTTCATTTCAAAGAAATGTCACAGACCATAACGGAGAATGAGGTTTGTGAAGGGCGACCGATTGTATGATTACTCCTTGTGAGGAATGCACATCGAATTCTGATACCGATTAAAATTTCGACATGACCATTCGGCAAATAGGGCAACTACACAACGGCTATATGCAATCCGGAAAGCAGTATAAAATAGACAACAACAAAAATATAAATATGGTATATCTCAAATCCAGACACAGAATAATCATATCACAAAGGCGGAATAGATATGAATAACCAAGAATGTGTACAACAAGATAGTGGTCAACAAAGATCCACTAATCCCAAAAGAATAGGTACATGCACCATGATCTACATAAAAGGATATGTACGCAACAATAGATAAAGTCATAGGTACAACAGTACATAAAGCTGCAGAGACAAAGTAGCAAGCTGAAAGCGGAAGATCAATCCTGCTATGAGTCCCGGAGGAGTACCTAAAATGACTCGTCCTGACCCGAGTATTATTTATAAGGAATTAAACAATAAACGGATCAGTCTAGCTGTACTTATCAAATAAACGGAGATGACAAGAGATATAACACAGGATGACATGATTCTACTAATAACATCTAATCTTAACTAAATATGAAACATAGCATGTCAACACAACTATCTCTAAATAATCTCCTAGCTGATGTGGAATACAACATTCCAATAATCATAAATCATCAAGAAATCATAAATCATCAAGAAATCATAAATCACCAAGAAATCATAAATTACCAAATAATCATAAATCACCAAGAAATCATAAATCATTAAGACATCATAAATCACCAAGAAATCATAAATCACCAAGTAATCGTAAACCATCAAGTAATCATAAATCACCAAGAAATCATAAATCATCAAGACATCATAAATCACCAAGACATCATAGAAAACATCACCAAGAGGCAGTCCTGTTCACCAATATGAGATACGATCTCTAGGTAGCGAACCCATAAGTTTGAGCCAAAGCTTTCCACGGTGTCGGGCTGCCGAAGCTCCCCACCGTGCCCGGGTTGTGACCCAGAGAGAGGAAATCATAAATCATAGAAAATCATATAAAGTTGGACCGAAGTCTCATAAATGAGGTCACAAATCGTATATTCCCACTCGGGCGATCGCGAACCAAACAACTATGTCATAGAGGCGGATACCATGGATCCGGGTGAATAGAAATTACTCTGAGCTAGTGAATATAAGAAAACAGCAACATGTCCCATAACCACACGCTATTCTCGAATATTTACGAACTCATAATTGGTTCCTATTTAAAATAGAGAAAATCATAGAAGGAGCATTGCCACGGTTTTCAATCGGACGAGTCCAAGAACTAACCATCGAAGCAAAAGCAAGGGTTCATAGTCCTTGATTTTACTAAGACGTTTAATTAGATTTCTCATACGAACGAGAAAAAGGTTTATAAAATATATACTAGTAGATTTGAAGGAGGTTCGTAAAACGATTTCGTAAATTAGCTTCGTATAATGAAGTAAGATTGGAAACCATTTTAGTACAAGAATTTGATATCTACTAATAACATAAAATCTCTTTATATAACTTCAAAGTGGCAATAAACAATAGTATGATTGCCGAGGCAAATCGATAAAGGGAATTCACGTTACAATGACATGATTTCAAATCATAAATCATAAACTCACATCACAACAACATATAGGAAATCAAGGGATAACAGTTGTAATTTCTATCAACGAATGAATCGAAATCCAAAACTAGCACCCGAAGGTTTTAAACTACATCGAAATGTACTCGAAGGATACCGAGTCCCTTTGTTTTTCACTGTTCGGTTATTTTCATTGGATGTTTTCCTTCATCAAAAATTATCAATAGCTCTAAATCACTCCAAATTAGTTTCATTGGAAATCTCTCGTCGAGACGGTTCCAACGCACCTGATTTCGCTCGATTCCGAGTTCGTATGAAAAAGTTATGATCGTTTTAAGAATTCAAGTATTTCCACCTGACAGACGTCTGTTGCATCGGTTCAGACGTCTGAGCTGAAGCAAATAATTTCCCAAGAGATAAATTAGACGTCTGTTGCATCGGGTCAAAGGTCTGACCTGACGCAAACAATTATTTTCCTGTCCGAGGGCTAAATTAGACGTCTGTTGCGTCGGTTCAGACGTTTGACCGATGCAAATTGCAGGAAATAAGTTTCCCGAGAGCATTTTCAGACGTCTGTTGCATCGCTTAGACGTCTGAAGCGGTGCAACAGACGTCTGAGCTGAGCCAAATACTAAAGTTTGCCTACGAATGAATGTGCAATCGGCCGCGGATGAAGCCAGGACAAATGGTGTTGATATATGATGATTTCTAAGTGAAAATGAAGCATATAAGGTTTGCCGAAACATCATATAACACCAACACACATGCACACACATGCACACACAGTACAAACATGAGATTGCTATGATTTCGATTATAAACTCGAAGACGACTAAATTCTCAAATCAAAGCAAATCGAATACAATTCAAACTATGGCACAATGGTGTTATATACATGCAAATTAGGCTTCAAAGACCGAGAAAACTTATAACACCCAAATGCACATACACAAACATTCATACAAGAGATTTGCAATGATTCGGCTTAAGGATTCACATATGAGCAAAATTCCAAATCAAAGCATATGAAAATGATTCAAGCGACTTGCAAGACTTAGAACTTTATCGGGGGACAACAGAGCTTCACAACATCACCAAATCAACTCAAAACCTATGCATAAGGTCGTATGAACAATCGTTATCATAATTTTCAACTCAATGAAACATAAATTCATGAAATCGGCTAAGTTACACTAGCCTAACCAATTCACAAGCACAAGCAAACTCGTATGAACATTAAATTACACTTGTACAAGCCAACGGCTTGTGGCATAAATGTGAGTTCAAGAAGAACTCACCTTTGGCTCTTGAATACCAAGAACAAGCTCCAACAAGGAAGAACAAGCATCAATACGCATAAAGAACCCCTCTTTCTCCAATAGCTCCTCAATAATCACCTCATAAACACAAATGAAGACACATGAGTGTTAGGGCATGATCAAAATCCGAAATTGAGAGGAGAATAGGATAGAGAAGATGAAGAGAGAGCTTACCCAATTTGTCTCTTTGATTCCCCTTTGATTTGAGCTTGAAATTGCAAAACCTAGCTTAGGGAATTTCTATTTCCCATTCCCTTCCGCATTCTCTATTTTCTTTGAAGTGAGAATGAATGAAGGAGGAGAGAGCTAGGTGGAGCTCTTAAGTGAATGAGCTAAGTTGGCTAACCAAGCCTTAGCCCAAAGTCTCAAATCTCCGAAACTCAGAACATATCGAACCTTATAGTTTTCGAACACCTAAACGACGTTTTGAACTCGATGGAAGTAGTTTTGAGTCCAAGCTCGTCCATATGTAGAAAGTGATATTTTGGTCTTATATCCAAACGAAAAAGACCAAAATTGCCCAACTCAAAAGGTATCGATGTTTATAGTCAAAAAGGTCGTAAACGATAATCCAGACTCAGTGGAAGTGGTCCCCAGTCCTAATTCAACCGTATGCAAAATATAACTTTTTGGATACACGTTCGATTTACTATTAACGACGATATATTTAAATAAAATATTTAAATACATTATCATTAAATGAGCGGGTTGTTACAGACTTCTCCCCTTAAAAGAATTGCGTCCCCGCAGTTCCTTAAGATTGAAGTTATGAGTAACAACCAAAAATAACACCACGGAGTGGTATCACAAGAACCAATACGAAATGTAAAGATCACACCAACGGCTAGGTGAAATCCCAATTTCATCTCGCAAGATCATAAAAGCTAGAGTTCAATCTCGAACTTCATTACCCATGAAGGTAGTCATCACAAACGGGTAAAATAATTCTAGAAAAATTCATAAGCATTATGAATTCAAATAGACTCGCCTTTCTTCATATGCTTCTCAAAGGAACGAGAATCAATAGAATGCACAAAAACCAAACGAATCTAACTTGGAATTTCAAGGAACAACAAGGCTGCGTCCTACGAACGTGAGATATCAATAGTAGATATTATTCTTAGGATATGAGATGGGAATTTACAATGGTTGACTAATCCATTCCCAAAATTCAATCACGACAAGGTAGCGAACACCGATCTTCAGCACTTTAGTCTTGCGATACGGTGGCTAACACCCACAAAAGAACAACTCAGAGATTCCAACGAAGTTAGCAAAAGAGAGGAATTATCGAAGTAATAATCAATGATCGCAGGTTGGTACGGAGTAACAACGAGCTAGAAATCGATAACTAGTATTGGTAATGGAGTACCTATGAACTATTCGGGGAAATCGATTTCTAACCAGGTATAAAATCTCATTTAGTAACCATGAAGACAAATCATTAGAAATTATGCCAAATTCCCAATATTCAGAAACTCGAATATCAATTCTAGAAAATCAGAAACATCAAGAAGATGATGGATAAGTAGTGCACAACTTATCACTTCGGAACGACATTATTTAAGATAATTTTCCGCCTAAAATCTCAAATCGCAAAAACATCAGCAATTAATCAAAGAAACAATAGACAATTTCTATAACAAGATGAGATTAAAACAAAGAGGTCGTAATCCCCAAAGATTTGATTGACAAGTGTTAACAAACGTGCGGAGACAATTGTCAACCCAAATGATTTAAACAAACTAGTGATGAATATCAAAAGAGCTCATCCTTTCGATATTCATTTCTAAGAACAATGCAAAGCTAAGTCCATAAGTGAATTGACTATAGCACTTTCGGATGATCGACTAGATCATAGACTCGAAGAAAGGAATTGTTGAGTTTGTCGTGGATCGCAAAATCTCAAATTTCCCTCCCCAACGGGAACTCTCATTCTCTCGAGTGATCGTTCACTAAAGAAAATAAGAAGACCCATGGAATCATAAGAATACTAAATTCTCCAGCAAATCGAAACAAGGATTAAGAATTAGGCGGGATTCTTAATCACTAAGAATTCTCGAAAATCAAAGATCTGAATTCCAGAAACAAGAGACATAAATAAATAACTTTTTGGGTTGTTTCTGGAGTTATTTAATTTACTCAAAGAAAAGATTCAAGATAGTTTCTAACTTAAAATCTTGAACCACTCAAATTCTTGGAATTGCTCCAAGGATATCTAGAAATAAATTATCTAGAAAAACAACAACCAACTACTAAAAATTGCAAAAGCCCAAATTATTATTTTGATTTACTTATTAGGAGTGAATTTTAATTTTAGGAATCATTTTGAATGTTGGATTGTCACATAATGGTGTTTACGAATTCCAAACTACAACATGGCGTCCCATATCTTGTTCGAGATCCTTAATGCACCCCATGGACAAGTTAACACAAGAAAGTCCTCGAAATTTCTAACGTTCACGCGAATCTCACGAAAATATAAAAATTCAATAAATCAGTCGAGATGGCATAAAGGAAATAAAATTCCTTTATCAACTTACGAATAAAACACAAATGATATCTTTTGATAACGAAGAACAAGATCGACGTATATCAAAAGAACATAATTAAAATAATCTCTGAACAAGGCAAATGACATTAAGGAATTAATTACATGTACCTTGACTCAAGAGGAGGGATCACAAGAAGCGGGATGCTTTCCCCCATTCTTGATCTTGAGTTTGGGACGCAACGAGGTAACACAAATGTATCATTGCGCCTTCGTTGAGTTAATTTAGCACAAATGCTTGGTGACTCATACCGGCACAACGAGGTAACAAATGAGTTGTTTTAGCCCGAAGGCTTGGTGATCTCACACCGAACTAGAACTATATAGATGACAACAAGGGAGTAGATTTAGTCATAACGACATGGTATCTCCATACCGATCGACAAGAAACCAATAGACTATGTTAGGTACGTAACGACGTACGAAACAATCTTAACTAGAAATCAAGAAATATCAGTAGTGATGCACGGGCAAGATATCCAATGATCAATCAACTTCAAGGACCATAAATGATCAACAAGATAAGTGTGATACACAATTGGGCAAATAGACGTCGATTAGCAACTCGAGTCAAAGAATGAAACAGAAGCACTACCAAAGCACACGGGCCTTAGATGGACTATAGAAATCAACCCGAAGGGACGAGTCAATAACTATTCTAAGAGACTAAAAATAGGCCACTAGATACTCAAACACCCCTCCGTAGGAGGTACACTGGGTGAATCGACACTTGCACGGCTACGACCAACTATTTCGCTTATTTAAGGAAAAAGAAGGAGGAAAAAGTTAGTCTCAAGTTAAATTCAAACGACGTGAATTCAATCAAAATGGAATCGTATAGGAAGATAAGCTATGACGGGTCTTAAGACTCTAACTAAAACCCTAAAGAACGATTCCTGAGAGAGGCTTAAGACAATACCATCGCCATACTATCTTACACTGTTCCGAAAAGTTGCTCTGATACCAAACTGTAGCGCCCCGCCTCAATACCCACTATCATCCGGTTCATTTCAAAGAAATGTCGCAGACCATAACGGAGAATGAGGTTTGTGAAGAGCGACCGATTGTATGATTACTCCATGTGAGGAATGCACATCGAATTTTGATACCGATTAAAATTTCGACATGACCATTCGGCACATAGGGCAACTACAACGGCTATATGCAATCCGGAAAGCAGTATTAAATAGATAACAACAATAACATGAATTTGGTATATCTCAAAGCCAGACACAGAATAATCATGTCACAAAGGCAGAATAGATATGAATAAACCAAGAATGCGTACAACAAGATAGTGGTCAATAAAGATCCATTAATCCCAAAAGAATGGGTACATGCACCATGATCTACATAAAAGAATATGTACGCAACAATAGATAAAGTCATAGGTACAACAGTACATAAAGCTGCAGAGACAAAGTAGCAGGCTGAAAACGGAAGATCAATCCTGCTATGACTCCCAGAGGAGTACCTAAAATGACTCGTCCTGACCCGAGTATTATTTATAAGGAAATAAACAATAAACGGATCAGTCTAGCTGTACTTATCAAATAAACGGAGATAACAAGAGATATAACACAGGATGACATGATTCTACTAATAACATCTAATCATAACTAAATATGAAACATACCATGTCAACACAACTATCTCTAAATAATCTCCTAGTTGATGTGGAATACAACATTCCAATAATCATAAATCATCAAGAAATCATAAATCATCAAGAAATCATAAATCACCAAGAAATCATAAATCACTAAGTAATCATAAATCACCAAGAAATCATAAATCATCAAGACATCATAAATCACCAAGAAATCATAAATCACCAAGTAATCATAAATCACCAAGAAATCATAAATCATCAAGACATCATAAATCACCAAGACATCATTGAAAACATCACCAAGAGCCAGGCCAGTTCACTAAGATGAGATACGATCTCTAGGAAGCGAACCCATAAGTTTGAGCCGAAGCTTTCCACGGTGCCGAGCTGCCGAAGCTCCCCACCATGCCCGGGTTGTGACCCCGGAGAGAGGAAATCATAAATCATAGAAAATCGTATAAAGTTGGACCGAAGTCTCATAGATGAAGGTCACAAATTGCATATTCCCACTCGGGCGATCGCGAACCAAACAACTATGTCATAGAGGCGGATACCATGGATCCGGGCGAATAGAAATTACTCCGAGCTAGTGAATATAAGAAAACAGCAACATGTCCCATAACCACACGCTATTCTCGAATATTTACGAACCCGTAATTGGTTCCTATTCAAAACAGAGAAAATCATAGAAGGAGCATTGCCACGGTTTTCGATCGGACGAGTCCAAGAACTAACCATCGAAGCAAAACCAAGGGTTCATAGTCCTTGATTTTACTAAGACATTTAATAAGATTTCTCATACGAACGAGAAAAAGGTTTATAAAATATATACTTGTAGATTTGAAGGAGGTTTGTAAAACGATTTCGTAAATTAGCTTCGTATAATGAATTAAGATTGGGAACCATGTCAGTACAAGAATTTGATATCTACTAATAACATAAAATCTCTTTATATAACTTCAAAGTGGCAATAAACAATAATACGATTGCCGAGGCAAATCGATCAAGGGAATTCACGTCACAATGACATGATTTCAAATCATAAATCATAAACTCACATCACAACAACATACATGAAATCAAGGGATAACGGTTGTAATTGCGATCAACGAATGAATCAAAATCCCAAACTAGCACCCAAAGGTTTTAAACTACATCGAAATAGACTCGAAGGATATCAAGTCCCTTTGTTTTTCACTGTTCGGTTATTTTCATTGGATGTTTTCCTTCGCCAAAAATTATTGTGAGCTCTAAATCACACCAAATTAGTTTCATTGGAAAGCTCTCGTCGAGGCGGTTCCAAGCACCTGATTTCGCTCAATTCCGAGTTCATATGAAAAAGTTATGATCGTTTTAAGAATTCAACTATTTTCCCCCTAACAGACGTCTGTTGCATCGGTTCTGACGTCTGAGCTGAAGCAAATAATTTCCCAAGAGATAAATCAGACGTCTGTTGCATCGGGTCAGACGTCTGACCTGACGCAAATAATTATTTTCCAGGCCGAGGGCTAAATCAGACGTCTGTTGCGTCGGTTCAGACGTCTAACCGACGCAAATTGCAGGAAATAAGTTTCCCGAGAGCATTTTCAGACGTCTATTGCATCGCTTAGACGTCTGAAGCGGTGCAACAGACGTCTGGGCTAAGCCAAATACTAGATTTTGCCTACGAATGAATGTGCAATCGGCCACGGATGAGGCCCGGACAAATGGTGATGATATATGATGATTTCTAAGTGAAAATGAAGCATCTAAGGTTTGGCGAAACATCATATAACACCAACACACATGCACACACAGTACAAACATGAGATTGCTATGATTTCGATTATAAACTCCAAGATGACTAAATTCTCAAATCAAAGCAAATCGAATACAATTCAAACTATGGTATAATGGTGTTATATACATGCAAATGAGGCTTCAAAGACCGAGAAAACTTATAACACCAAAATGCACATACACACACATTCATACAAGAGATTTGCAATGAGTCGGCTTAAGGATTCAAATGTGAGCAAATTTCCAAATCAAAGCATACGAAAATGATTCAAGCGACTTGCAAGACTTAGAACTTTGTCGGGGGACAACGGAGGTTCACAACATCACCAAATCAACTCAAAACCTATGCATAAGGTCATATGAACAATCCTTATCATAGTTTTCAACTCAATGAAACATAAATACATGAAATCGGCTAAGTTACACTAGCCTAACCAATTCACAAGCACAAGCAAACTCGTATGAACACTAAATTACACTTGTTCAAGGCAACGACTTGTGGCATAGATGTGAGTTCAAGAAGATCTCACCTTTGGCTCTTGAATATCAAGAACAAGCTCCAACAAGGAAGAAAAGGCATCAACACACACAAAGAACCCCTCTTTCTCCAATAGCTCCTCAATAATCACCTACATAAACACAAATGAAGACACATGAGTGTTAGGGCATGATCGAAATCCGAAATTGAGAGGAGAATAGGATAGAGAAGATGAAGAGAGAGCTTACTCAAGTTGTCTCTTTGATTCCCCTTTGATTTGAGCTTGAAATTGCAAAACCTATCTAGGGAATCTCTATTTCCCATTCCCTTCCCCATTCTCTATTTTCTTTGAAGTGAGAATGAATGAAGGAGGAGAGAGCTAGGTGGAGCTCTTAAGTGAATGAGCTAAGTTGGCTAACCAAGCCCTAGCCCAAAGTCTCAAATCTCTGATACTCAGAACATATCGAACCATATAGTTTTCGAACACCTAAACGACGTTTTGAACTCGATGGAAGTAGTTTTGAGTCCAAACTCGTCCATATGTAGAAAGTGATATTTTGGTCTTATATCCAAACGAAAAAGACCAAAATCGCCCATCTCAAAAGGTATCGATGTTTATAGTCAAAAAGGTCGTAAACGATGATCCAGACTCAGTGGAGGTGGTCCCGAGTTCTAATTCAACTGTATGCAAAATATGACTTTTTGGATACACGTTCGATTAACTATTAACAACGATATGTTTAAATAAAATATTTAAATACATTATCATTAAATGAGCGGGTTGTTACATTTTATTTTAAAAATAATTCTTTTTGTAAAAAAGCTATTTGTCAAAAGCCTAAAGTTATTTTGAAAATAAAATATACCCTCTCTATTCAGGTTACAACATTCCTTTGATTCCTTCGAGTTCTACTTTTCTATTCTTTTTTTTGTGCAGCATGTCAGGTGCCCCTAATCATCCTAAGGGGGTTCCTATCCCAAATTTGTTCCATAGGTATTTAGAAGCTACGATGCCTATTGAGGGAGAAGAAGATGCACAAGCTCCAGCACCTTCTGCATTGGTTCCTCCCAACCCACCAACAACCGCAAATTTCTTTAAGCTTTGTAAGGACTTCTCTAACTTGGACGTCAAGATTTTTTTGGAAACCGACACTTTTATAGAGTCGTGCACTTGGATTAGAGAGACTGAGAGGATTTTCAAGCTTTTGGAGCTGGAGTATAGGACAAGATTTCGATTACCACATTGGTAACTTAAGTAAGAAGCCTCGTTTTGGTGGGAGGCTATAGAGGCTGAGAGAATTCGGATTGTGCCAAATTCAGGAATAGATTTGAGAGAAATCTTTTGTCTTCTGCTGAGGAAGGGATGTAGTTGGAGCAGCTTTTTAACTTAAAACAAGGAGATTTGTCATTAAAGAAATACTTGACCAGTTTAATGAGTTATCGAGGTTTGGTGTGGATTTGGTTAATACCGCTCATAAGAAGGTTGTTCTATTTGCGAAAGGGTTGAATTAGTTTAATAGCCCAACTTTATACTCGCGTTAGCTAAGGTCAATGCAAGCAATGATGTCAACTAACCTGAAGAACAAGGCTATTGAAGAGAAACCATCTGCATATTAGCTTTGAACAACTGTTAAACATGTCAGATAATGTGGTCTTACTTCTTAAATCTAATGTGAAAATCCAACAAATCTAATTTTAGTTCGAATCTACTACATAGTGGCTATATATAATTTGGAAAGCAATATAAAATACATAACAATAAAATTAGAGTCAGACCCAAATACTCACATCACTAAGGAAAAAATAGATATAAGTAATAAGGCAGAAGTGGTGGACATAATATAAATGGTCATGCAAGATCCACTATATATAAAATAATAAATACATAAAATAATAGATACATGTACAACACAAAAAATATGTACATATAAGTGTCATTATCTCAAATACATGAATGATAAAACAACTAAAACAAGTGTGGTTAGACAAAAGGAGAAGCTAGTCCATGATATAGTCAAGGAGAAGCACCTGTAATACCTCGGTCAGGCCCAAGTATTATTTATAAGAATAAACAATAAATGGATCGGTCTAGCTGTACTCATCATAATAAACTGAGATAGAAATAGAGATATAAAACGATAATGACATATCAGTAATAACAACAATGGTCACAAGTAAATGTGAAGTCTCAGAAATGTCCATAAGATATGTCAAAGAAATCTAAGTGTTAAGGAAGAATAACAATCATAAATTATAAAGCTATTCAAAGAGATGATGTCACCCATCAAGTCAAAAAAAAAAGATAACTCAGACGGATAATATAGTATCAATAAACTCATATTCTAGAAATCGATAAATAAGAAATCTGGAAGATCCTGAAGAGGGAGAAGCCTAAATAAAGGCGGGAGCCCGAAGCCTCATCAACTCATGTATCGTACGTGAGATGCGATCTCAAGGCGTATAGCCTATCATATTGATCCAAAGCTCCTCGGATGGTCTGGAAACCATCGATATAATCAAATGAAAAGATGTTTTCCAAGATGATCTGAAAATCACCGATATAATCAAATGAACTGAATTTCCTCAAGATGATCCGAAGATCATCAATGATCAAAATTGGTCAAGTATAGTGTAAACTATTCCAAGATATTAAATATAAGAGTCAAGCTACATGTCCCATAACCACTTGCTCTAGTCGAATATTTATGAGCAAGTTGCATATTCCACTAGAAATACGAAACGATCATTGCCACGGTTTTCAATCGAACGAGTTGAAGAATTAACCGTCGAAGCAAATGCATGTGTTGGTAGTCCTTACTTTTACTAAGGCATTTAATAGATTTTCATAGAATGAGAAAAAGGTTTATCAAATATATGCTAGTAGATTTGTAAAGCAATTTGTAAAATAACTTCATATAATGAAGTAGCATTAGAAAACATTTTACATAAATGATTTAGTATCTACTAATAATATAGAACTCTTTATAGTTTTGAAATGACAATTCTCATAAAATATCTATTGTAGTATCAATCGATCTCAAAGTTCATGTTTTAATAACGCAAACTAAATCTCACGACTATTGATTGTAAATCTGTTTACCAGGAATAAATCAAAAGTTCATAAAATCGAGCTGTAGAAATATAAAACCAAATAAACTGAAAAATCACAGAAAAAGGCCGAGCTGGCCAAAACTCGGCCGGGAAAGAGCTTGAATGAACCTAAATTGTTGGCCATGGTCTCCACTAGTCAACAATAGAAATTTGGTCCTCGGACTTCTGACACTTCAGCTCTGACGTCTGAGCTGACAGTATGCTGTTTTTTTTATTTTTACCGAGAGCGTTGACAGACGTCTGACCAATATGGTCGGACGTCTTTGTTCAAGCATGGGCAACACTTTGCCTAAGCAATGAAGGTTTTGAAGGTACAAATGGCCTCGGACGAGCTCAAACTAATGGTGATGGCTTATGACGATTTCAAAGTGTCAGTGAGGCCTCAAATGCTAACCGAATCATTTCACAAACTCCAAACTCAATTTCCAATAATGATTACGCATTGAATTCATAAAATCAAATTCAAAACTCATGAATATACATTCACACACAACCAACCCAAAACATACAATGCACACACAACAAATACGTTCCAAGGGCACACTATACAAGCATACAAGTTTGTAGCATATATGTGAGTTCGCAAGAACTCACCTTTGATCTTAATATATAAGGAGGAGGTGCAAAACCAAGCTAGATTGCTCTCTATTCAACTATAGCACAAAAATATTCAATCTACACATGAATATACAATATGTCCTAAGAATTAGGTTTAGGAAATATCAAAAATTGAAGAGGAAACAAAATGGAGAGGAAGTTGGAGAAGCTTACCCAAGTTTCTATACTTGATTTCCTCAAGAATTGAGCTTCCAATTACAAAGCCTAGCTTAGGAATTTCAACTTCCTATTCTTTCCCCCATTTTCTAATTATTTAAGTGAATAAGGGAGAAGGGGCTGGTTTGGTTATAAGGAAGTAGGCTAGGTTGGCTAACCCAAGCCCCAACCAAAGTCCCAAAATTCACAAACTCTGAACATATCGATGTTTATAGTTTTTCTTGTCGTAAATGGCATTTTGACTCAATGGAATTGGTTTCGAGTCCAAATTCATCTGTATGCAAAATGTGACTTTTTGGACACACAATCAATTAACGATTAACGATGTTGTATTTAAATATATAATTGTCAAATATGCGGGTTGTTACAATCAACCTCTCCAAGATTTAGCGATGACTCACATTCTTATGGGAGCGACATTTGATGCTTTGATTGAGATGACATTGATGCGTGAGGATAAGAAAGAAGAGGTTAAGGATGATAAGTGTTGAGCTTCTAAGTTTTCTGGCCCTAAAAAGAAATTCTGGAATAATAAAGATAAGAAGAAGTGAGTCAGGAATCATCAGAAAGAGTTGATCAAGACTGAGATCAAGTGCCATGGGGGTGGAATACCAGGACACCTCATTAAGGATCACAAGAAGATGAAAGGAAAGTGTTATAGATGTGGGCATCCAGGACATGTGAGTAGGGCATGTCCACAGAGGGCTGGACAGAGTACTGGTACAACAACAACAGCTCAGATGCATGCTTTAGAGGCAGCACCGACCAGTAGTGACCCGGATAGAGGTAGTAAAGTCTTCGTTGAAAATTTGATCCTTATCTTTTATTTTCTTATTCGTACTCTTTTCGATTCGGGAGCTTCTTATTCATTTATTTCTAGTACTTTGGTTGACTGTTTGCACTTAGAAATCTCACTAATTACCGATCCCATAGTATTTCAAGCCCTATAGGTGGTTCAACACACCTATCTATGATTTCTAGGGGTTTGAAAATTTCGATTCAAGGCGTTGAGTTTGATTGTGATGCCTATATGTTGGGATTTTCGGGGTATCGGATGATCTTAAGGATGGATTGATTAGCTATGTATTAGTTGTACTTAACTGCAAAAGCAGGGTCATTCGTTTGATGACATGTAGTGGTAGGACCCTAGAGTTTTCTTGCAATCTGCGTGGGTCAGTCATGTTGAGTTTTCTTTACTCCCTGGATTCTTCTATTGATATCTATTCTATACATGTTGTCTGTGAGTATCCGGATGTATTCAAGGAGGTTAGATTATTGTCACTTAAGCGAGAGACTGATTCCCAAATTTATCTTAGTGAGAACACGAAGCTTGTAGCGTTACCTGTTCGGCATATGGCTTAAAGGAAACGGAAAAAGTTGAGTAAGAAAGTATGCGAGCTTTTGGAAAAGGGTTTTATTAGACGGAGTATTTCTGATGGGGAGTACCTATTGTCTTTGCCACTAAGGTTGATGGTTCCTTCCGTTTGTGTGTAGATTATTGAGAATTGAACAATCTCAAAAAGAAGAATCGTAACCCAATTCCTCGGATAAATGATTTGTTTGACCAAATGGTAGGCATGACTATATTCTCTCAGTTGGATTTAGCACTGGTTTTTGTAACGACCTGAAATTTTGGAACCAATTAATTTTTTTAATTCAAGTTTAAATAGTTTATATAATAATTTTTATTTAATTTGAAATTCGATACTTTAAAGTTATTCTAGTAGCCTAGAAAATAGAAATTTTGCAAATGATCTCAGAATTTTTTGAAACAAAATTTAATAGATCTAGAACGTCAAAATATGGTAGGAAACTGTTAGACCAAAAAATGGCACTAACACCCAATTGATCATGTTTTGCAGAGAATAATAAGAAACCATGTATGAAAAAGCAAGAGAAATCAATCAGCACACAAGATTTATAGTGGTTCGGCGTTAATGAGCCTACATCCACTTTATAGTTCCTCATTTCATTCCGGAATTACAATTACATCGAATATTTATACTCAAATACAATGAATCATTCTCTCCGAATTCATTATACTCATTGGAGAATAAGGTGGTTATTTATGGAGGAATTCGGCCATGCTGCCATGAATAAATGAAGTGCAAAAAAGTCCCCCAAAATGATGCGTTATATGTGTATTTATAGGTAGAAATTCGGTTAGGGTTGAGTGGCCACGTGGCAGCTTCAGAGTAAATCTCGAAAGTAGTGGAGAAAATGGTGAAATGGTCTTTAACTGCCCAGAATTCGGTTAGGGTGAGTGACCCGATCCGGATGGCTCGATCCGAATGGCCCGATCCGGATAAACCGATCCGGATGACCCAATCCGGTTGACCCGATCCGGTTTACTCGATCCAGTTTGGTCAGTCAGAAATATTCGCTTTAGCTTGATCCAAAATGGTGGAATCCAACCCAAGGATTATGTGCGCAGAAATACGAGTTTTCCATCCTTTGTTACTTCGTCCAAGCAGATGCCGATCTCTGCCAGTTCATACTCAATCCCTGAGTGGCCTTCCTGATAGAGTTCTTGGGCTTTGGATAGTCTGGTCATAAAGCAGGCTAACATTTTGCCCCATAAAGTACATCTTATTGCAAATGAGATGTGCTTTGAATAAGACGAGCTGAATCTTTTTGGAACGTCATCCACCCTTGAGGTGGCTTTATCAGACTGTTGTGTCCTATTGAGTATTGAGTAGTTCCGTCGTATGGATCTTTTCCTGTATAAATGGCTTGTCATATACCACACTGCTTCCATTGATGTTTATCAGGCCAAATTCCATGGCTAGAGTGGATAAGATGATCAAGTAATCGTTTAGACCTCGTCGAATCAAGAGGTTGAATTCCTTCATCATAGGTCATGCAATATCATTGGCTCCCGTGTGAGATTGTACATGCACAAGTTAATGCCAAACGACACCGTCTTCCTAAACAAGTCAATTGCATTACTAAGCTAGTATTTCTTTTATGTATAAGTCAATGTATAAAATAGCCATCCAAGTCATAGGGTGGTGTCAGAATCTTCGTGTTTTGAGCTAGCATCTGGATCGTTGGGACAAAGCGCATCAGAGTTGGCATATGAATCTGTCATTTTTTCTTGGATTTGGATTATCTCGATATCAGGATATTAATCTAGTACTCCATGATTGCGTCTAATCGTAACAATAGGGTATCTGAAAGCCATGATCACTCCGGATCGTTTTATAATCCCGTGATCACATACGAGTCAATACGAGATGTTGTTGAAAACATGCAAGTCAATAGCTGGTAGGATTATCACAATCGTAAGGCAGCAGAGGAGTTCATCATACTCTCCATTTGATGAAGTTACGGATCAAGTCTTTGGATTTATGCTTGATTCGTTAGTTGGCTCACTTAGATGGTCGATATGAATCATGTCATTTTCTAAAGATATAATGTATACGTTCTGAATCATCCATTGAGTCAGGGTCATGTTCAAAGTCAATCTGTCGGTTGAAGGTGATGCTCCCAGCATCAGTGGAGGACGAGCGATGTTAGTGTTTATGCCCTCAGCATCGGTGGGGGTAATGCAAAGTCAATCGGACATCCAGTCTTTAACCTTTATACTTAATTCCGCCGCATCGGGTTAGAGATGTAGGATCAGCAATCTCAGTTACCATGTGTCGTTTTGTGCACTTTCCGAAGTCATCAAGGGTTGGAGTTATATATGCGAATGGTCGAATTATATTCATGTCGGGGTCATCCCATCTGTTTAGTTAGAAAGCAGTGATCTCCTTATTGAGTATCAGTGAACTTAGATACTCTCCTTGCATCAGCCACAAAGTTGAGTAAGCTCGTCAATCATGCAAGCAAGCGAATGTCATTAGTGAGTTATTCAAGCTCTTTCGTTCATACTTTGGCATGATCCGAAATAGCCATCATAGTCTTGTTGAGTTTATCTCCCATGCTTGGTTCCATTAAGCTCGACAATCAAAATCGTGGGCCCGATTAATGAAATTGGTCTTTTCCGGAATTGTAAATTCCTGTCAGTCATTCCTGGGGATTTTCTTTTTCCTTTATCATTTCAAGAGTCAGATGCTGCTCCATTTTGTTGTGAAGACATGGAGATCATCCATTTCAACATTAGCACCCTCTTGTTACATGAATTTGTCTGTCTCAGGATAGGATTTTCCAATGTTTCTAGGAAAATCTCATGGTAGAGAGATACCGGGGTTTGTTTCAGAAGTGAATCTGCCAAGTCCTCTTGGTGGGTCTCGTTGCAGAGAGATTTTGAAGTTTGAGATATCCAGAATGCCGGATACTGCTGCGATCAACACCATATATGGTCCAGGTAGATTTACCGATGCTACTGCAGCGTTGAATCTTTCAAGCAATGCATGCAGGGTCTCGTTGGAGCTCTGCTGAAGCATCAATTAATGTTGGCAATCTGGCCCTCGCCTTTGAGACTATTGTCTTCGGTACTTAATCTTAGCACCTTTATACTCTCCTGACGTATGCCCAGGTTAGAGTGTAATCAAGGCGGTCTTTAATCATGGTGCACCATCACGCCTTGAGGACGTCATCTTCCCGTCCTGTATACTCTCTCTCGAATCATGAGAGTTAGAGTTAATTAGGCGAACAGTCGCATCATTCACCCCGACGCTCCTTCTACACTCTATTTCCAAGAGTGGGAGTCCACCGTGTCGAGTGTCATTCTCAAACTCGGTTTTAGTCCTTACTCCATGCTTCACTCTGGCGGATGGAGTTTTTTCGGGCAAGTGATTGAACCACACTCGTCGGAGGGCTACCTCATAATCCTTGATTCATGGGTAAAGGTGGCCATTTGCAATAATCAAGTCTCTCTTGTCCCGTCGACTCATGGGATGGAGTTTGATCGGACATTGCAGTATCGTCCTTTAAACGCTCTCTCAAATCATAAGAGTTAGTGTCATGGATCGATTAGTCTTTAATCCTGGGGTGTCCCTCACACCCGTCCTAGATTCATACATCTATCCAAGCTCTGAGGATTAGAGTTAGTTGGGAAAACAGTCAAAAAATGTTTGCCAAGACTCTGCGTTCCTTCGATGAATCCATGTGAGGAGTGATTGGCACCGAACTTTGGGTACCTGCATCATTTATATTGCATGAGTTAGTTATGTCAATAACTTGGGAAGCATGTAAGATTAAATTGCATGATTGAAAAGTAAGCATATCAAGGGGCAGTGCTGCCTCCTTTATTTGGATTCATGTAATTTGGTGGCATCAAATATAGGATCGAGCCATTTAGACGGTCGAACTGCATCCATCTGAAATCGGATTCCAACTTTGAAAGGCAAAAGTCAATGCATAACTATCTTTAGCTCTGCCACGTATGAGCCTAGGAGTGAATGGTCATCTCATATTCACCTTGAGCTATACAACCTCTTTCAGGCGGAGGGAGTGACTTTGTATACGAGAAGTTCAGTCGAGCCCATTATGGGTTTATTCCATAACTCCATATGCGGGTGCTAGAAGTTTGATCGATGTCAAAACCGAGGTACCTAATCTTTGCCGGGGGATGGCTTGATTGGGGTCTTGGAGCGACAAAGGCAGCTAGGTAAACACTGTAAGCGAATGACGAGGTTGCATCTCCTTTGAATCACCTTCTTGCCCTCATGCCAAAGGCAAGGATTGAGTGTCAGGGAGTCACGTCTGCACTGCTAATAGTAGCACATCATCATATTGGTTCTAGGACGGTGGTTGGCATGAGAACAATAGATCTATGGTTAGAGGAACTTTGCACTCTCCATGCTATGAGGTAGGACATGGCTGAAAATGGGTCCATGCTTAAAGGATTTTTGCCCCTGCTATGTCAAGAAATTGGTTCGGGAGCCATAAGGACAAATATGCCTCATTCGTCTGTAGATATGCTTTCGATCCCATGTCGAAGATAAAAGCTTATACACAAACAATCAATCAGCATCCAAGTTTAAGTGTTCTAGTCCCTCAACTCGCCACTCTTCCGGAAAGACTAAGGCAATTGGTCATGCAGGCTTATGATGTATCAGCATTGAATTAGATGATGTAATCATGAGCAATCCACGCTTGAGTCTCCTATTGCCCCCGGCATTTGGAGCATGAGTTACTTGGCAGATAATCAATCAATGGGGTGGAATTGTGAATCTTTATTTTCTAACTCCAAGATGTCTTTCGTCAGAATCTTCATTCGTGTACATCTCCCATCTAGTGGGAAGTTGATGAGTGCTTTTGTCTAATCATTCAGGTTGGTTTATTTAGCAATAAGGCTCGTTGTCGTCAATCTTAGGACAACCTTCCAAGGGAAGTAAGCAATGTCGCCTTGTTGGATGCAGTCCATGTCGCGAGAAATTCTTTATGGGGGTTGTCCATGAATCTCTTTCGGGTTCGGTCTCTAAAACTAGATCAACTTCCATCAGATCAATGGTCGGAGTTTGTAATGTCTTGATTGGGATTATCTTCATCTCTTCTGTATTGTTGGAACTTTCTAACTTGGCCAGGTAATTTGCTTTCTAATTTTCTATGTGCAGAATTCGAGACATGTTGTAATGTTCCCATCCATCTAACAGCTCTTCTACTCTATGTAAGCTGCGAGTCGTAGTCCCTTCATTTGGGACGTCCTTCGAATCAATACAACTCCAATGCTGGACTGTCAATTATTCTTTGCACCGTCTGTATACAACATCCATGTGCTTGGTTTTCATCTTTCATTTTGAGGGATCATCTTCTTCATCTATTACGCCCTCTTTGGGAATGATAAACTTAATGATGAAGTCGGTTAATACTTTCCCTCATATGGACTTCTATAGGAGGGAATTATGGTCAAACTGGCTCGGTTTGATGTTTCGTTTGAGCAATCATCCAGATGCCTTGGGTCGTTGTAGGACCTTTCGTATTGGCCAATCAGTGTGTATCACAATTAGACGAACTTGGAAATAATGGTGGAGTTTCCTCGAAGCAATCATCAAACTATAAGAAAGATTTTCGATCTTTGGGCAGTTGCTTCATTATATGTCGCCCTCCTATATCCTGAATCTTCATCTTATCTAAGATCCACATCTTCGGGCAGATCATCGGGCAACTCTTTGTGTGATGTTTCCTTTGCTTGCTAAGCCAATGCCTCCTTTACACTCCATCTCATCAGGAAGGGAAGTGTATTTGGGTTCTGTCTCTGATGTGTAGCATATTCCATCTCGTTCCCACTCCAGTTTCTGTTGGGAATTTTGAGCAATAGACATTAGGCTACAGTTTAAGTTCTAAATTCTATTGGAGCTGGTCGGTCTAGACCTTGATTAGATAAGCTTGAATACGACATCATAATTTGCAAGACTTTAGTAATATTCATGCGTTATGTCATAATGGAAATAAGAAGTAGAGAGCTGATGGTTGATTCATATTTGCTTTAATCCCTAGCTCTGATTACTTGACCAAGATCGTATGGTGGCTGGTGAGCAGTCAAGTTGTTATAATCCGGGAAAGGATTCATATGTCCATTCATAGCGTGTGGTGGTTCAACTAGTACCTAACTCTGGGCACCAAGGTATGTTGACCCCTTATTCGATGGAAATCAGTCTTCGTCGATGCGGTTGATAGCAAATAGCCATTGCAAAGGTTATCCGAGTTTCTCGGGAGGTGAACTACAGGACATATGTTATTCATCACATCTTACAACTGAAGTGTAGCTTTGGGATGTTGGGATCCTTAGCTGCTTTCTGGTATCCCATTATTGACAATCATGGTCACCAAGATCATATGAATCATCTTTGAAGCCGTGCTCGGACTGTTCTATATAACTGTCATTCGGTGCTCCGCCGATTGGACAGGTTTAAGTCATATAAATGAGGTGGTCAGTACTCATTAGGGAACAACATCAGTTACATTGCTGAAATCTATACACTATCGGAGTTCCAAAAGAGGAGGCTACTACTAGACAATCATTATCTCATATATTGTCATTGATAGCAAGCTGAATCTGATATCCTCACATTGAATAACATCGACAAATAGAGGTCATGGCTTCTGGAGGAATCCCAGTCGTTGCCATTTAGTTGTCATGTTCTTTGACTATCCGTCTAATCTTCATTGACAAGATTGGATGATTACTATTGGCCAAAATATACGTCGAGCCGAAGGCGAGCCAGGCTCCGAGCCGAAGGCGAGCCATGCTACGAGCCGAAGGCGAGGCCGTCAGCGGGTCCGGGCGCAGTGCCGGTGGAGGTCCGGGGCCCCACAGTCCCGGCGGTGATCGACCAAACCGGTTAGGTCGAAAATGTGGGCACCGCATGATTTTTTTCGATTTTGGAAGGTGGAGCCTTTTATGAAATGATCAGAAAAATGCATTTTTTTCCCAAAAATAACTGTTTCGGGTCAGATCGGATCATGCCTTCAAGTGGCGGTTCAGAGATGTCTTCACGTTGGGTCGGATCGGACCAGTTCCTCCGATCCGGACCGAAGCATTGTCAGCTGATTGGTTCGGGCGCCCCTCCTATGGTTCGGCTCGGGTTCACTCTTCCAGGTCGGATCGTGGTGTCACCCTTGGGTCAGTGGTATACTCATCTGCCTTATCCGAACCGGTTACTTTGATCCTAGTTACTTCGATCCAAGCCGGTTACATCGATCCGAGCCGGTTACATCGATCCGAGCCGGTGGTCTGTTTATCTACTGCGTCCACACCAATTTCCATCCGATCCGACCTTTTGCTCGATCCAATCCACAAGGACTGTGCAGCTTTTTTAAAATCTACTTCGGTATATCCAACTTTGACTTCCAATCAAAACGATGTTGGTTCATCACATCTCCAACTCCTTCGGCCCATTTAAGCAGCAAGCGACTCTTTCAGAATTGAATACGGATCTCCCTTCAATGAACTATGACATCCATTAGTAGATGAGGAGATCTATGTTTGAGAATCAGTCCGTTCTCGGTGAAAGCACCAAAATGTTAGACCAAAAAATGGCACTAACACCCAATTGATCATGTTTTGCAGAGAATAATAAGAAATCATGTATGAAAAAGAAAGAGAAATCAAACAACATACAAGATTTATAGTGGTTCGGCGTTAACGAGCCTACATCCACTTTATAGTTCCTCATTTCATTCCGGAATTACAATTACATCGAATATTTATACTCAAATACAATGAATCATTCTCTCCGAATGCATTATTTTCATTAGAGAATAAGGTGGTTATTTATGGAGGAATTCGGTCAAGCTGCCATGAATAAATGAAGTGCAAAAAGGTCCCCCAAAATGATGCGTTATATGTGTATTTATAGGTAGAAATTCGGTTAGGCTTGAGTGGCCACGTGGCAGCTTCAGAGTAAATCTCGAAAGTAGTGGAGAAAATGGTGAAATGGTCTTTAACTGCCCAGAATTCGGTTAGGGTGAGTGACCCGATCCGGATGGCTCGATCCGAATGGCCCGATCCGGATGACCCGATCCGGTTGACCCGATCCGGATAACCCGATCCGGTTTGGTCGGTCAGAAATATTCGCTTTAGCTTGATCCAAAATGGTGGAATCCAACCCATGGCTTATGTGTGTAAAAATACGAGTTTTCCATCCTTTATTACTTCGTCCAAGCAGATGCCGATCTCTGCCAGTTCATACTCAATCCCTGAGTGGCCTTCCTGATAGATTTCTTGGGCTTTGGATAGTCTGGTCACAAAGCAGGCTAACAGAAACCAAATTTCACGTCAAACAGAGTTAGTATGTGACCATGCAAAATTTAAATGCAAATTAATCGATAATTTGAATTCGAATTGAGCTCAAACGAGAAAATTTTGAGCAAATGGACCAAAAATTCAAATAAATCAGTTTCATTGGAACCATATTCGAAAAACATAGTTGGATTACGAATTTCATCAAAAACGAAATCGGTATGTGGACACACGAGTAGATAACGCGTAATTGACTGAACATATCTTAAGTTTGCATTCAAACCTTATACTAGTTATCTCCAAAGTGTGTTTCTTTTGAGGTGTCATGCAATGAAGGCTTCTTAGTGCGCTTTCTCCCCTATCCTAAATGAATGACACTTCAATGATCCATGAGAACAATTTTTGCCTATATATACAAGCCTTCTTTCCACCTTAACTCACTTTACATTTCCATTCTCCTTTTGTTCTCTCCCTCCTCTCTCTATTCTTCACTCCACCGACTATACTATGAGTTCTCCAATCTGAAGCAAGGAGATAGAACTATTTAAGAATATCTAAGTAAGTCCAGTGGGTTTTCCCGCTTTGCCCTAGAATTGATCCAAGCTCCGGTTAAAAAAAGTCAAGTTTATTGATGGTCTACAAAAGAGGTACAAAAGCAGGGTGACCATTCATATAAAACTCCTGTTTGCAGAGATGGTGGAGATGGAAAGTTACTATGAGTCTATAGACAAGCATAATTTTGTGGAAGACAAAGAAAAAGGTAATTCAGGAAAGATAAAGACATTTGAGAAAAAGAAGTCTGAAGCGAGTAACAAAGGGAATCAACCTAAGGAGGAATGGTTGAAGACCGTCAATTACTTCATTTGCGATTTGAAGGGACACTTGTCAACGGATTGTAAATTCCCAAAGGAAAAGAAGAAGAATGAATTCGAAACTAGCAAGAAATCTCAAGAAGGCAGGGAATGCTTCAACTGCCACATGATTGGTCACATTTCAAGGAATTGTCTACTGACGAAGAAGGCTATAGTAGCTCATGTCGATAACCTGAAGGAGGCTCCGACAACCTCAGCTGGTAAGATAGTATGGAATTTTTGGAAGGTGCACTTTCAGTTAATTATATTCCGATTAAAGTATTGTTTAATACCGGTGCATCGCGTAGTTTTATATCACATAAGATGGCTAAGAAATTAAATCTATACCTCAAGCATATTAAAGAACCTATTTGTGTTAGAAATCCAATAGGAGGCTCCATCAATCTTTGTTTATATTGTATAGCGCCTATCTCTTATTCCTATTATTGCTTTCCCTTCAGTTTGATTATCTTGGATACTACCGAGTTTGATATTATACTTGGAATAGATTGGCCAACCGGATATAAAGATAGTGTTAAATGTGTGGAAAGAATCGTTGGAGTTAAAACTAAAGTCGTGAATTTTATAGAAATACCATGTGAAGGCTTAAATCAAATTAGGGATGAATTTTGGTATTCTCTCGATGTTTCCCTCACTCCTTTGGAAACCATCCTGGTTGTAAAACAATTCGAGGATGTGTTTGAGGAAGTAGAGAATTTGTCTCCACGAAGGGAGATCGGCTTTAGGATTGATTTGGTTCCGAATGCGAGGCCAGTTGTGCATGAAATTCGGAGGATGGCAATGAAGGAAAATGAAGAGTTGGGCAACCAAACTTGATAACTTTTATGGAAAGGTCTAGTCAGACCAAGTTTCTCAAGCTAGGGTGTAGTTGTGGTGTTCGTTCCAAAGTACGATGGTTCCCTCAAACTATGTGTGGATTATCGTGATCTCAACAAACAAACTCTCAAGAATAAGTGCCCTCTTCCTCATATCGACAACTTGTTGGATCGTTTAAATGAAGTCGGAGTATTTTCCAAGATGGACCTAGCTACCAGGTTTCATCAGTTAAGGATTGCAGAAGACTGAGTTCCACTAACAGCTTTCAGTGGATCCAACTTGTTTTAGAATGGTTAGTGATGCCTTTCGGACTAACAGCTGTGGACTTGATGAATCGAGTATTTCGAGAGGTATTAAACAAATTTTGCTAGTCTTTATGGATGACATTCTTATCTTTTCTATGATAAACGAAGAGCAAGCGAAGTATTTGGAAATTTTCATGGAGATTCTGAGAAAGAATATATTAAAGGCCAAATACCCCAAATTTCATTTCTGGAAGTACGAAGTGAAATTTCTTGGGCATGTGGTGTTGGAGAAAGAAATCTCAATAGACCCAAATAAAATTGTTTCCATCCAAAGTTGGAAGCAACTAAAGACCCCACAGAAGTCAGAAGATTTTTTGGATTAGCCGGTTATTATCAAACGTTCATAAAGGATTTTTCAAAGTTATCTTATCCTTTGACAAAGCTGACCAAGAAGCATGCCAAATTTATTTGGACTCCAAAGTGTGAAGAGGCTTTCCAAGAATTAAAGGAAAGGCTGACCACTGCCATGGTATTAATGATTATAGATGGTAACCAAGATCTCATAGTCTACGAAGAATCTTCTGGAGAACAAGTCGGTGCAGTATTGATGCAAAAAAGAAAAAGTATTAGCCTATGCAAGTAAGAAGTTGAAACTGCATAAGAAGAAATATAACACTCATGATCTTGAGTTACTCGTAGTAGTATTTTCCTTCAGGATTTGGAGACATTATTTGCTGCGTGAGAAGTTTGGACTCTATACTGATCATAAACCACTGAAGTATCTTTTTACTCAGAAGGGTTTGAATATGAGGCAGCAATGTTAGTTGGAGTTTTTACAGCATACGATTTGGATATTCTTTACACTCCTGAAAAAGCCTACGTTGCGGCAAATGCGCTCAGTAGAAAGAATGTTATTTTTGCTCATCTGATGGTTACACCCACACTGACTAAGAAGGTTTCAATTCAACATTAGGATGACGAATTTATTTAGAAAATTAGTAAAATAATTCAAGAGGGTGAAGTCTCGAACTTTAAGATTGATAATAAAGGAGTTATGAGGCTGAAAGGCCAAATTTGCGTTCTAGATATCCAGGAGCTTAAGACAGAAGTACTGGATGAGTGCCACAAGTCCAAGATCAGTATTCATCCAGCTATGCATAAAATGTACCAAGATATGATGCGTATGTTTTGGTGGAAATCGATGAAAAGAAATATCTCGATATACATTAGCAGGTGCCCAACTTGCCAACAAATTAAAAGCGATCAGTAGAAAGTCGTTGGATTACTCCAACCTTTGGAAACTCCTGAGTGGAAGTGGGACTAGCCATGGATTTTATTAAGGGTTTGCCTCGACCAACAAAACTCAAACCAACACAGCAAAATATCCAAAGATCAACAAATAAGTAAACAAAGCACAAGAGCTTACTTCTTGAAGATACCTCCATATTGAACGCCACCTAAAGACCGACCATCTTCCTTATTTTTCTTTGTTTTTGATCTTGTTTGTATTTGTGACATTAACTTTGTCCATTTTGGATTTGTTCTCACCAACTTTTCATCACATAACACTACATTTCCTCCTTTAATCTTATGAGTTTTGAACTTATTTCTCCTCTTCCTGAAATTGAAACTACTAGATGAACTATCGGAATCTTCCATCGACATATCTTGCATCAAACTATTATTATACTCTTGATGATCTAATTTTGAAAAATGATTAGCCTTTATATTGGTTGCATTATCTTCTACACTGACATAAACTTTTCCTTCCTCAGATTTATCTTCCACTTTATTCGAAGTTTCTTGTATCATCTTAATATCCTTATCAGCTTCTATAGATTTGTCAAATGAAACATTAACCTCCTTACTGTTTTTCATGTTAACGACCTCAACAACATTCCCATCTGCCTTTCTAAGAACTACTGCCATCTCATTATTATTACTTTTTACCTACTTATATATATTAGAACTTGCACGGGTATTAGAAGTAGTAGTTTTATTAACATCCTTATCTGCAATAATATCACTTTCATTTCTCAAACATGCACGCTTAACTTCACTATTTTTCACAGAAGTAGAAGAATCATTATCTACATCAATTTCCATTCCAACATCCTAACTTAATTGGTTTTTAGTAACACATACTCTATATGATCCACATATCACATTAGATTGCCTAAATACCCTATAGCTACAATATGAAGAGGGTACCCACTCGTATTGAAATTTTTGCCAAAGTGAATCCCCATTATAATATTGTACTGGAATCATCTCGAGGAACTTGAAATCAATATTAATTTCTATCAATACTCTAGCAAAAGGAATACGAGTTAAATCTTCTGTCACACTATCCATCTTTAAAGGCTGACCTTAAGTAGAAACAATCCTATTTATGACTTCGATTGACCAGAAATCCAAGTCTAAATTTGGAAATTCAATCCAGATAGGGATTGAATTTAGAAATTCTCCAGATAATTTCATTTCGGGTTCAATTTTTTCATAAACACTAGCCTTTTATTATAATAATAAAGTCCAGCATCCATTGTCTCTAAAATATAGACTATAATTACCCTTTAATTTCCAATTTTTGTCAATGTAATCTCTCAGATAATTATAGTAAGATTTGCAGCCATAAACATAAAATACTATCGAACTTGACCACTTTTCTCTTGCTGTTTTAACAAGATCTTCACTTATAATGCAATATTCAGATTATCCCTTAATACTGGGTCATAATAAGTAAGATTAACAACATTATGGTGTGAATTATTTTCCTTAACTGCTTCTAACTAGGATCTAGTTTGCATAATGTTAGTTGTAGAACTACTTGCCTAGATCTTTGAGTGTAGATCCGAACAGTCGGTCTTTGAATTCAGATCTAAAGAGAAAATTGTACCTTGAGATGAAGTAGGCATACGTCCTGCATGTTTCTTTAAATATCTGGAATCAGGCGAAATTGATGATCTATGATCAGAATTGAAAATTACTCCCTCCTTCATCCAAGATTTTGGAGAGAATTTGAAAGAGGTAGCCATTAGCAAGTTTCACTGGTATATTCAAAATTTTACTTGGTGAGAGGTTCGAGCCATTTACGGATCATAAGTTACTCAAGTATTTATTCTCTTAGAAGGATCTCAAATAGAGGCAACAAAGGTAGATGGAGTTCTTAACATCATATGATTTCAAGATTTCTTTTACCCTTAGTAAGGGAAATGTAGTGGTGGATGCTTTAAGCAGACATGAGGCATTGAGTCTTTATTTATTGAGTGGCAAAGTTCAAAGTACACTGCTGCATTTGATTTTCAACCGTGTACGAATTTCACTCCAGGATTGCTGGCTTCTTTGTACATTCAAGAGATTGTTAGATTCTATGGCATTCCTTCGAGCATCTTGAGCGATAGAGATCTGATTTTTTACTAGCGGGTTTTGGAGGACTCTGTAAGAAGCCTTGGGAACACAACTTAGACTGAGTGCTTCTTATCACCCTCAAATAGATGGATAGACTGAGGATGAATAGGATTTGGAAGAATAAATGAGGATGTGCATTTTAGACTTCGAAGGCACATGAGAGGATCATTTACCCCTTGTAGAATTCGCATATAATAATAACTTTTGGTCTAGTAGTGGCATGGCACCTTTTGAGGCCTTATAAGGACGACCTTGTAGGTCTCCGATGTATTGGTGGGATTCGACTGACAGATTACTTCTTGGACCACGGATGATTAGAGAAATCTCTGATAAGGTTGAGTTGATCAGAAGAGAATGAAGGAAGCAAAAGATAAACAAAAGTCTTATGCGGATAAGAGAAGGATCGACTTGGAGTTTTCCAATGGAGAATTGGTCTTCATTAAAGTATCACCCCTTCTAAATGTGGTAAGGTTTAGCTCCGCATGGAAGCTAGCCCCGAGGTTTGTTGGACCATTCTGATCATAGAGTTCGACTATCAGAGAGATTATCAGAATTCATGGTGTGTTCCATGTATCGCACTTACGAAAGTGCCTACACGATTCAGTGGTGGTAGAAGAGCCCAGCGCATTGGAATACGTGGAGATTGAGTAGAAAGCATCCATCTGGCGAGCCCCTCGGCAGATTTTAGATGTTGAGACCAAGAAGTTGAGAAACATGGAAATATGATTGGTCATGATGCAGTGGGGAGACGATGATCGTGAGACCACTTCAGAACCTAAAGATAAGACGCGTATATCATATCCCTATGTTTTTGATGGTATGTTCCAACCATTCTTTTTCTATCTTTATATCTTAGGTTCTATCTTTTGAATTTTTTTGAACCTGATCTTAGGAGAAACCTATAGATAGTAGGATATGGTTGAAACATGTTATGTTTGATGTTTGCAAGTGGATGCATATACACACACTAGGCACTATGATCGGCTAAATATGACACTTGCATATGCATATGGATGTATGTGCATTTTTATTTATATGATTGTAGCATATGGATGTCATCATATGGTTGTTACATATGAATGACGTTTGATGCACGCATAGAGAATTATCTGTTATCATTAGGATGTTGCATACATTTGGATGCATGGTACGGACATAATTGCATAAAAAAGGAGGTCGGCTAAATCAGTAGACTGTCTAATCTTCTGCATTAGTTAGAATCACATACATTACACTGTTGCATAAGTACATGAATTGCATTAGATAAATTAAAGAAAATGGTTGCCTGTGGATTATGGATGAGTAAAGGAAGTAGAAAACACTTATATTATTCTTCTACCTTAGAGATTTCAGGGATGAAATCCTTAAAGGAGGGGAGAATATAACAACCCAAAATTTTAACAAATAATAACTAATTAAAAAATCAATTAATTAATGGATAAGTTAAAAAATAATGAAAATTTGGCAGCGAAGTTTGCACCATTGGGTCCATTACTGTAATAACCCGGAAAATGTGAACCAGTTTAAAATTTTTAAATTAGGTTATTAACAAGAAATTTGAATGATTAAAATAGCCTATTTCCATAAAATCTAGAATTGTGTATAATATGGCCGTTTGAAATTTTGAATATAACGGATTTTAGTGAGACCAAAAATATTTAAATCTGTTAGTCAATACCTTTCTAACGAATCTGAAAGATCGAAGTTTCATAACGGGAATCAAAAGTTATGGCCGAATGAATTTTCAGAAGAGTCGGTATATAGAATATATAGGTCTGGAAAATTGATATTTTGCAAACGGCCTCGGAATTCGACGAAACCACTTTTGTCGGGTCCGGGATGTCAAACTATTACTAGGTTTCGAATTTCATAATTTTTCGAATCAATATGTGAGCGTGGCAAAGGAAAACGCGTTTGACCAGTTTCTGTTGAATTTAATCGACTGGAAATTGGCCATTTTTCAAACGGTCTCAGAATTTGATGAAACTAGTTTTGTTAGGACCGTATCGTCAATACGAAACTAGAAAATATTTTTCTGGAATTTTTCTAGTTAGTATGTGACCCCGGTAATTTGAAATGTACGTTTAAAATTCAATATAAGGATTTAAATGTAAATTTCAACGGAAACTGATTGTAACGATTAAACCAGCTTACTATACATATCCCATTGTGTTCGGAATGGGGGTAAAACGCTATGGACGACAGGCGGTAGGCCTCCTTTCGAGGTCGTATGTAAAAGTTAACCTTTTTGCAAAATTAAATAATTAAATAATTAAATAAAATAAAAATAAAATTCCCTCCTTTTCTTCTGCTTGCCCCCCCCCCCCCCCGATTCATTATTCAGAAACAAAAAAAAAAGGAAAACCTAACAAATCGAGCCACCTTACCCTCGAAGCCGCCGACGAACCTATCGCCGCCCACCTCGAAGTCGCCGCGCCCCCTCGAAGCCCTCGAACCTAGCTCGCGACGCCCCCCAGTCGAATCAAATCGAAGCCGCCGACACCATCGAGCCACCAGCGAACGCCACCCTCGAAGCCGCCGACGCTCCTTCTTCTTCCCTCCCCTTCGCATCCAGCGGTGAGTAATTTAGGGTTATTTTATTTTTTTTATTTTCATTTTTGTTTTGTTAAAACTGGTTTTTTTAAAGAGCAAAAACTGATTTGAAAAAGAATATAAAAACTGATTTTTAGGATTTTTAAAAACTGATTTTTAAAAGAATATTAAAAACTAAAAACTGTTTTTGTTAAACATTTAAAAACTGATTTTTTGAAGATGTAAAAACTGATTTGATAATATAGAAAACTGATTTAATAAAGAATATAGAAAACTGAATTTTTAAAGAGTTATAAAACTGATTTTTTTTATAGAAAGTAAAAACTGATTTTTTAAGGTTTCAAAAACTGATTTTTTGAAGATGTAAAAACTGATTTGATAATATAGAAAACTGATTTAATAAAGAATATAGAAAACTGAATTTTTAAAGAGTTATAAAACTGATTTTTTTTTAAAGAAAGTAAAAACTGATTTGTAAAAGGAATTGTAAAAACTGATTTTATTTTAAGGTTTATAAAGGGTTTAAACTTTGAAATAGAAAAGGTTTAATCTTTTAAAAGAAAAAGGTTTAATCTTTTAATAGAAAAAGATTTGAACTTGCAAAAATAAAGATCATATTTTTAAAAAGAGAAAAGACGGGATTTTTATTAGGTAGAAGGAGCAAGACATGATTTTTGTATTTTTAAAGTAATAAAAATATAATTTTTACATCATAGGAATATTAAAAATATAATCTTTGTTTTTAGAATATAATCTTTATATATTGAATAACATAGTAAAAATTTGATTTTTACCTATGTAGAGAATACGGGCAACGAAAGCGACAAGAAGGCGAAATAGGCGAAGATTACTATAAAGGAAGAGTCGTGTTATTGGATAGCTATTGGTGAGGATTTCTCACTCTTCAATTTCTTTTTATAATTATATATATGTGTTGAAAATGAAAGTGAATTGCTATATATAAATATCTATATATATATATATATATATATATACGCCCCTCGTCCACAAACCATGGACGATATTTATTGGTTGAAATTGTTGTGAAAATTGATTGATAGCAAAAGATTGTTTGGGATTGTTTGTGATTGATATTGGTTGATTTCGGTTGAAAAATACCCGTTTGTGGTTGAAAAATATTTGGTTGAAACCACATAGGATTAGTTTGTGGAAATGAAATAAATATATACATGCCGCCTGCGTGCGAACTAGATGCATGATTCCCATTGTCAAAAACCGCGAGGTTTTAAGGTAGAGCGAGGAGCCGTACGAGGGACGGTGCCGGTGTAACTACCCTGCCGTTATGCTGCCGAAATTTTGAATAATATTCTTGTGTTTGAATTATTTTCATATGCTTAAACTATATTTATTCATTGAATAGAAAACCTTCATGTGTTGAATTGATATTCATTCGTTGATTAGAAATTCATGTGTTGAATGGTATTCATATTTTGAAATAAATTATTCGATAATAAAAATCACATTTTTATCTATATATAGAAACTATAGAAAACATTCATGTGTTGAATTGATATTCATTCGTTGATTAGAAATTCATGTGTTGAATGGTATTCATATTTTAAAATAAATTATTCGATAATAAAAATCACATTTTTATCTATATATAGAAACTATAGAAAACATTCATGTGTTGAATGGTATTCATATTTTGAAATAAATTATTCGATAATAAAAATCACATTTTTATCTATATATAGAAACTATAGAAAACATTCATGTGTTGAATTGATATTCATTCGTTGATTAGAAATTCATGTGTTGAATGGTATTCATATTTTGAAATAAACTGTTCGATAATAAAAATCACATTTTTATCTATATATAGAAACTATAGAAAACATTCATGTGTTGAATTGATACTCATTCGTTGATTAGAAATTCATGTGTTGAATGATATTCATATTTTGAAATAAACTGTTCGATAATAAAAATCACATTTTTATCTATATATAGAAACTATAGAAAACATTCATGTGTTGAATTGATATTCATTCGTTGATTAGAAATTCATGTGTTGAATGGTATTCATATTTTGAAATAAACTGTTCGATAATAAAAATCACATTTTTATCTATATATAGAAACTATAGAAAACATTCATGTGTTGAATTAATATTCATTCGTTGATTAGAAATTCATGTGTTGAATGGTGTTCATATTTTGAAATAAATTGTTCGATAATAAAAATCACATTTTTATCTATATATAGAAACTATAGAAAACATTCATGTGTTGAATTGATATTCATTCGTTGATTAGAAATTCATGTGTTGAATGGTATTCATATTTTGAAATAAATTGTTTGATAATAAAAATCACCTTTTATCGACTATATGAACTGTTTAAAATAATCTCGTCTTAAAAGAAATTGTCTTATGATAAAAATCCCATTTTTATCACCAACTTGAACTATATAGAAAAATAGTGTTTTGAAATGAATTGTTTTACAATAAAAATCACATTTTTATTGTATGCATAAATCGTTGAAATGTGAAGTGTTAAGAATAGCCACTTGTTCAAAATAAACATATATGAGATGAAATATTCATTAATTAGCTAATGAAATGATTTGCACCTATGTATGTAACATTAGAATAAATGGTGTCTTTAAACCAAACGGAAATCAAATATGAAGTAGAATAGAAGATGATAAATGATAAGAACTGTATATATATGTACCTGCATATTTATTGAACAGGTTATAGCAAAGGGGCTAGAGAAGAGGAATAAAATTTGTGCCCGACAAATAGGTACACATTTACTGCTTTGTTTGGGTGATGATTTTATGAGCCTGTTGGCTAGCCGCTTGGCTTTTTCTTTTTCTTTTTGAGATTAGAAGGACCGGGAACGCTATTTGCGATTTCCCGATGCTCCCGGTGTAGGGGAGGTTATGGCGAAATTTTCCAAAATTTTAGGGTGTTAGAAAAATATTTGAAGTGAAAACGATATAGAAATCATTGAATGAACTATATTTATATAAATATATAAATATAAATAGAATTAAAACGAAACGTGGCCATGCAGTTCATATTTTGAAACCGTGATTTCAAATGACTAGTGCGGAAGATCCGACCATTGGATTTTCCCGAAACCTCAACCGTTGGGTTCGCCTTGGAAATATCTTTCCAACGGCACCAACTTTGTGAAGATCCGACGGTTGGATTGTCTGGAATGTTTAATTCAAAATTAAGGAAAAACAGCGCCAGAAACGATTATATTTATATATATATATATATATATATAATTAAATTTAATCGAATAACGACGCTGCAGTTCGTAAATTGAAATCGTAACTTCAAATGGTTAGTGTGGAAGATCCGACCGTCGGATTTTCCCAAAACTGGAATCGTTAGATTCGTTTTGAAAAGACCTTCCTAATGATGTAAAATTTGTGAAGATCCAACGGTTAGATTTTCCGATATGTGTAAAACAAATTAAGGGAAAAACAACGCCAGTGACACGAAACGACCTGAAACGTCGTTTAATTAAATATGGCCATTTTTAAATAAATAAAAATGGCGAAAAATTGTTATAAAATATTATAAGCAACATAGGTTGCAAATAAACCAATTGGGCTTGAATTGTTTGATATTTGATGGTTATATGTGTATGACATGAAAATAACACTAAATAACTGAAAGATGGATGTCGAATAATATAACCATATAAAGAATCGATTTAAATTCTAATGACGTGAATTATTTGAAAAGGCCGAGCTAACCCTCATTTCAAATAATTCATCGAGCGATTCGAATTGGAAAATGCAAAGACGATTCAAGACCGACGATCTTCGTATCGGTTGGATGGGCGCTACTGAGGTTCCTAACCGGAGTAGCTACCGGAAAGGGACGGAAGTAGTAGCCGTCTGAACGTATATGTTGATTGGACGGATATACGAGGAATTTGACGCCTCCGGTTTCGTTCAGACCCAGGACGGACTTGTAAATGGACTGTGTGTCTGACATTGGATTTTGTTCTATACTGATTGATCTCTGTTAAATATATATCTGTTGGCGGCGGAGAATTTATTCTCTTGCTTAACGCCCTTCTCTGAGACGTACGAGCTTAGAGGTTATATATCGATGGAAATCAATCGTATGGAGTGGACTGCCTATGTCGCATGCCAAGATGCTGTGATCAAGGCTTCTGTTGAAAAGCAAAGTCTTGTGGATGATGATCAAAGCAAGGCTTACGTGGCCTAGCTTTGTGTATTTCGTAGATTCACGAACCTCACACCCCGGTATGAGTTAAAAACGGGATACGGACTGCAGGGAGAGCACGACGTTTCTTTCTAGCTATGGTGGTGTCAGTGACTTACCAGCCCTGACATATTTATCTACTTTTCACCTTTGTGGTTGTTGGAATGCGAGGCGCCTCGATTATAGGTCTGTAAGGACCGGGAAACGTGTGTTCAGGAATTGCCAATCCTCTATCGTAAGTGAGGACCGGCCCTGAAGATCCAGGGGTTACCCAGTGTGCGTAATCCTGAGACATTTGCTAGAGTGTCTCGAAGCGGAGAGGAGCTTGCCCCTTGCCTCGACTCATGACGGAAATCCAATTTCCAATACGAAATAACGGTCTTGATTGTAGAACTAGTATGGCGACATAGTGGTATGGGGCACTTATGCCGTCTATGATTGATATTTATGATGCTATTCGTTTTTGAAACATATATGCACTAGTAATAATATCAAATGATTTCGCTTTATACGTATCAAGCATATTTGGCTATTATAAGGTAAAACTCTATCCTCCGGCTTGCGTTGCATTATGTGATGGGACCTGAGTCTTATAATAGCTTCATTCTCTCTAAAAGCATTGCGTTGTTTTAAAAGAATTTACCTTGTTTTAAATGCACTAGCAATCACTGGAGTGAACCCGTTCCGCGAAAGTGGCGTGGTCCTATGATTTGCTATTACTGTTGTCTAACTGTTAAATAGATTCCTCATACCAGTCCCCATGACTGACTCGTTGTTTGTTTCACTTTGCAAACGCGGGTGCCCTTATTTTCACACGGGCAGCCTAGTACACAGGTGACAGGTGGTTTTTGGTTCTGCACTGCTGCATAGCATGCACTTTTGGCTCATGGCGAGGCTGACTTCATAGAGATGACTTAGATATTTTCCGCCATTCCTGTATTTATGTTATGATTCCGCCACTGGCGATGCAGACTGATTTACTTTCCGTATTTCTCACTATATGTATATGTATTCCGCCTTAGGCGATGTAGACTGATACTCTTATTATGTCACTGCATGTATGTATTCCACCTCTGGCGATGATGACTGATCACTTCCCTTTCTTTTTACTAAGTATATCCCACGTTATGCTATTCTGATATTCCTACATGTTGTGATTCCGCTGTCATATCCATGTAAAAATTTATTTTATTTATTGTTTCTGCTATTATCTGTACTCTGCTATGATGATTAATGTGTTATTTCCTAATGATTATCCTTAATACCGCCCCTCGGATTTTGGGATCGTCACAATTACGATTTTCTGTTTAGGATAGACTTTTGGTTTGCGTAATACAGACTTAAAATGAATAAGTCATGACCCGTTGAAGTTTGAATTTCAAATAACAAATTAAAATATAAATATAATGAATTAATATTTTGAATTACGCAAAATCAATGCAATTGCTGGGATGACCCAGTCCCAGCTAGGTTGACCCCAAGTGGGTTAACCCATGTGTCGACCCATCTGGGAGGTGGGTCGACCCAGGCAGTGTAGGCAGGCACGCTTTTGTGCCTGACACAAATCGACTTTGCTTGAGTATTCAACAATGTTATTTCTAACGTGGATCTGAGGGTTATGATGAAAAACTTAATTATTCTAAGGCCTAAAACTCCCTACCACATATATAAATGAACTATACTCCTCCCTCATTCCCCAAAATTCTCATTCTTCACTTCTCAGCCTCCACCGTACCTTTTCTCTCTAAAATAAAAATCGATTGTTCGCACACCATTTGGTGTAGTTCTATTCATAGATTTTGGGGATCTTCTACTAGGGCTTTGGATTTGCATTTTTTTAGGTAAGATTAATGTGATTTCAAGATTTTTTTAAGCAAAAGATAAATCTATAAAATAGCAGTTGTAGTTGTATCAGATCCGAGTTATTAATAGTTTCTAGATTCAGATTTAGTTGTCTCTATTAGTTTCTTTTATGACTCTGTCTATTTCTTTGATTTTATTTTAATTTCTATACACTGTTGTATCAGATCTTTCCTTCCCTTTCTTCTATTTTTCTTAGATTTTGCATTTACGATAAAATATGCCAAAAAGGCATATAAATAAGATAAAAGCAGGCTTGAACCTAAATGCTATATTTTTGCGTTGGATTAATTCTATTTTTTTTTATTCAGCATTAAAAATTATTTAAAAAGAAATAATCAAGATTGAGGTTTAATTTGAATATGTTAAAATTGCAAATAAGAAAGGAATAAATGAATTAAGACAAATCAGACGGAATAAAAGCCTATTTAACAGTAATGGACTGTAATTAGAAAAATGGCATAACTATGATAATTGGAAATAATAAAAAAGACAAATATATTATTTGCAGCATCACTTGGAATATTAAGAATGGACATTTAGGCTTAATATATGCATAATGATTACGAGCCTAGTACTCCTTGTTATCAGGCTTCAATACAAACATTCTAATTTACAGTATATGGGTAAATTATAAGCTTAAATTAGACTATCATGGCTAGACCTTATATGTACATAATGATTTACATTATTTATGTAAATTATGAGCCTAATACTCCTCGTTGTCGGGCTTTAGTATATTAATTTACAGTGCGTGGGTAAATTATAAGCCAAGTACTCCTCGTTGTCAGACTTTAGTATGAATTAGTTTGCAGTAAATTAAAACCTAGTACTCTTCGTTGTAAGATTTTAATTGAGGGCTTAATAAATTGGATTTGTTTGTAGGGGTCAAATCGAGGGCTGGGATTTGGTCAAGTTATTTTGTTGGAATCCATTCCATGTAGCATACCCTTTTATCATTTAACGTCTCACTTGAGACAAGGGCACGCACCATGTTACATTATGCATATAAGTCAGTCCAATTAAAGGGTATGAGTGTGTTTCGACGGGCTAGTATGCGTGTACTAGTCTGATTTGGAAACATAAACAACTTTGATACCTATGGATAAGGTTATGTCTTTAGGATGATGGGCTAGGGCCTGACAAACCCGAACCTAAAATGGGCATAGGATATCCATGATTCTTTGTTGTCGATCGATGGAGTAGTATTAGGAATTTCTTCATAATTATTATTTTGTTTCGAATTTTGTAGAAGTGCAAAGCAGTTATTATCATTATTGAATCTTGCAAGTGAGAACACTTACATATTTTCGTATTCTATTTTTCACTTTAGGTGTGCATGGACACTTACTCTTTTGTGACACTGGAACTGTTGTTTTATCTATTTTCTTTTGCTTATAAGTCGTGCTAGAAATCATTATAGCTCACCAGACTTTTTGTCTGACCCATTTTCTCCTTTTCTTCTTCTTCTTCCCCCTAGGCTCTCAAGAAGGAAGTGCTTAGCTTGGACTGCTTTGTTGATTTCATCTTGGAAGATCTTTTGCTGAGATGTATTGTTTATCTTCTTTCCATAATTTGCTTGTATTTTATTGGCTATTTGAAGATCTTACCATTATTCTACTCTGATATTTCTATTACAGCCAAGATTTGAGACATGGTATTTTTAGATAATTTGATTTGGCTCTTTTTAATATAAATTGTCTTTTTCTTTTGCTATAAATTTATTTTATGTCTTGTGTCTCTGTGATGTTTATTTGCCTTTATACCTATAATGCTCCATGTTTCTTAATGAGATTCTATGTTAGGATAACATTAAGGGGTGTGGGGGGGGGGGTGTGTGTTATACCACTTATATGGGGAATGACCTTGGCCTTACTTTGTAGACCAGGTTGTACACTTTGGTGCGGCGTTGTGCGATTTCCTGCTGATTCGACCTCACCATTATCTATAAATATACCCCCAGACTTTAGAAAAGGGATCTTGATCTTCTTCTTCCTTGGATGTTCTAGGATCTTCTTCTTCCTCGTATCTTCTCAGATTTTCATCTTCTATTCTCCACGTGAAAGCTTTGTTACAACTTGGAGATAACTTCAACCTCTTCAGTCTACATTCATACAACAAGTCACTGTACTTATAATCAACGTTATAATCAAAGATCACTAGAAATAGGCGTAATTCGACTTTTACTGAACAACTATAAAAAATTCCATGTTCATTTACTTTTCTAAACCCTGTGGCTATGATCTATTTTCGTTCAATGAATATTATTTGTGATTTACATATTATTCAGCTATCGCATATGACTGATCAAAACCCAATGTCAACATTTTGGCATGTCGGGAAGCATTCAGATCGTTCTAGCAGCATGATGGTTCAATCTGGATCGTCAAACACCATCGTGTTTGAGAAGGGCTAAGTCGTTCCTTGATCGGTATGACTTATATAGGATCATCAAGTACCGTCATAATTGGCAAGGCTCAAGTCATTCTCCAACATAATGGCTTGATCAGGATCGTCAAGGGTGAATAATGTCCAGCAAGGGTTGGATGGATCTGCATGCTAGTTCGTTAAATCACGATCGTTGATCACCATCCTGGTAGCCAAGAGCCTGAAAAGGCTAGGATCGTCAAGTGCTGTCATACTTGGAAAGGGTCAGGTTGTCTCGAAACTGAGAAGATTTGATCAGGATCATTGTTCACCTTCATGGTTGGAAAAAGCCTGAAAATGTTAGGATCTTCAAGCTTCCTCACGCTTGGCAAGGCTAGGTTGTCTTGAAACAAGGATGGTTTGATTAGGATCCTCGATCACTATCATGATCAGTAAGAGCCCGTCGAAGCCAAAATCATAAATTATCGTTGCACTCAACATAAAGAAATTGGGATCATCGACCATCATCATGATAAAAAACAATCCGATGAGATTGTGGATTGCTAAACGCATAGAACTTGGAGCATCGAACACAGTGGCGCTCAATAAGAACCCAGCGAGCTTGTAAAGCAATGAGCATAGCTTACGCTCAACTAAATCCCTGCAAGGTTGGAATCACTAATTATGGATTGCGATTGTTGCAAACAGAACTTGAATCGTCAATGCGGATGGCACTTGGCATGGATTCGACTTAACGTGGTCGTGGACACTAAATACCAACTCGAAAAGGTTGTGGAACTTGGAAAAAGCTTAATGAAGCTATCAATACTAGTCAGAGAGGCTATTAAACATATGAACAATTTGGCGAGATCGTGGACATCGATTAAGTCTTAGAACGACTATGGAACTCAAGATCAATTCAAAGAGATCGCAGATATTGGACTTACACAAAACACGTCTTCCATAAAATGACATATTTTGGGGCAAGTGTTAACCCGTATTTTTACAAGGTTGTTACTCTTTGGACTTGGGCATTTGGATTGCTTGGAATCGAGTACGAATGATCACTTGAACTTGTAATCGTTTGGATTCATTGGAATATCGCTTTCAAATAAGCCTGAGAAACACTCAGAATTTGACTAAATATTATATCGACACATATTCGAAATAAGGATCGGTAAGACTCTGAAGTAGGACTGGAAATTTGGCTAGGTGCGGGATCATAACATATCCGAAATATGGATTGATACATATTCGATGCTCAGAACTTTAGGAAATTCATAAACTTCAGAAATCAATAGATAATCAGAACTTCGTTAATAACTTGAACTCCGGTGATCCAAACTACGAACCTTAAACTCGAGTAGAAAGCTAACACACAATGGGACTTACGTAAGGGTTGGGTACTGATATCACATGAGAGATCGGGCTCGACCCCTCATGTATGTGGGCCACGACCTTAGCCCTGGGTTGTACCCCCTTGGTAGGCCCCATGCAATTCCCTACAGATCCGACCTCACCTGCATATATAAATAAACCCCATAGACTTAAAAAAGGGATTTATCTTCTTCTTATCCGGATCTTCTCGAATCTTCATCTTCTCTTCCCCATGTGACAGCACTGCTGCAACTTGGAGATAACTTCAACCTCTTCTTTTTACATTCATACAACAAATAATTGTATTTGTAATCAGTAGTATAATCAGTAATTATTTAAAGTGGACGTAGGCCAACGTTTGCCGAACCACTATAACAACTTCCGTGTTCATTTACATTTTTGTACGTTATGATTGTGATATGTAACTAATCAGTTATTACTATTTGTGATTTGCACAAGATTTGAGTGTTGCACTCAATTGATCAAAACTCAGTGAGTGTGTGTGTGTGTGTATGTATGTATAGCAAAATCTCACATCATATTACCTTTTTTCTCTTTATTTCCTTGGTTTATTGTTTAAAATGCTACGTCATGTTCTTTCATATTAGTCATCATTAATTGTCATCTTTAAACATTAAAGATCGCTTCTACAAATTTATTAGTGCTTACTTTGCGAAATCTACTTCGATTTTATTTCTTCCTTTCGTACAGTTGCTTGATTGAAATTGTAAGTGGTTGACTTTTCTCCGTACTTGATCGATTGAGGAATCCGTTGTTCAGTTGACGTTTGTGCTTTTTTTCTAGATTGACAATGTAAAAAAAGTGAATAGACTAATGTAAATTTTTTGGATGTGTTTGGTTTACTATTTTTAGTTTTTGGTTTTTGCCTATATAAAAATGCAAAAGATGCATGTATATTATAAAAAATATTTATTTTAGAAAATGAAGTTAACACACTAAATATGAAATTACTTTTTTTCATTTTTTGTATTTTGAGAAGTAATGAAAGAATATGAGATAACTCATCCTCCTTTATCCCCTCCTCCTTCTCCATCGTTCTTTCGCTCCCTCCACCGTCCCTTAACCCATTTTATTTTTTATAATTAATATTGAAATCGTAAAACACAATATAAACCAAATGTCTCCTTATTATTTTTATTTTTATTTATTGTTTAAAAGAGGGATGCATTTTATAAGTTGTAACTGTGAGTGATAAACAACTACATATTTTTTATATAGAAGAATGTGAGCCAATTAAAAAATTTGGTTCATAAAGTAATTCGTCTTACTTGTAATACACAATGAAATAATATATGAAGCATCTCCGAGCTTCATTTTCTGACCTTGGGGGAACTCCAACTATTGGCATGAAAACAAAAGTTGAAGTTTGCTCCACTTTCTGCTCACCTCAGACCGCTTGAGATCGATGTTTTAAAGACTCAAGTCAACCTCAGGTTGACCATAGTTAGCATTCGACATTGGAGCGTCATGGCTTTAAAAATGAAATAATCTTGCGCATGCTCAAATCAATGGTTTAACCCAAAAACCCTTAAAAAGAACCACACTGATGTCTTTGAACCTAACTGTTCTTCAAATTAAGAAAAAAAATTATCGTTTTGCTCTTTGTTTTTAGGGTTAATTAATTTAACAAATAATTTCATAACAATTATCAATAAATTTGGATGATGTAATATATTATTAGTTCACATTTTATGAACTATTCTTGAACTAATTCTCTTTTATTATAAAAAATAATTAAATTAACAATTTTACTACAAAAGTTGTTGTATAGTTAGCACTTGCTATGAAATATTCAAAGATAATTGTTTTAAATTTTAATAAATTAATTATAATTAGTTAAATTTCAACTATATTTGAAATGGTTTTACATTTAAAATAGAAAAATAAAAATAATATATCAGACCAGTTATAACGGTCTGGCCGGTCGAATCGTGAGAATCTTTGATCTTGCACTAATACGGTTTAACTCACGGTTCAATCTTCTAAAATATGCTTAGATGTCTATAAAAATAGCATTCGTCCTACTGGTCTAAGATGTTATAACATTGAGAAACATGCCATATAACATGTAAAGAACCTACGGTTGATTTATTTACAAATAATCCTACAGGATAATTATTTTGCTCTTTCCTTTTCTCACCAAACTCCTATTTTCCATCGAACTGTTGAATCAATCTCTGTCTAGTTTTATTTTCTTCCTGTTCTCACTCCCCAATAAACATTAATAGCATATATTTGATATAGCAGGTTATATTAGGATATATCTGATATGGCACTAGGTTATATTATTATAAATTTGATATGCCATATTGCAATTGGTTATATTCGGATATATTTAATATGGTATATAACACCAAGTTATAAAAGGATATATTTGATTTTTCATATTGCACTGGGTTATATTAGGATATATTTGATATGGTTATATATTTTAGTGTTTCCTGATATGCTCGGGTTGAACATGTGTGTGTGTATATTGGTTTATTTTGTATGAAAAGCAAGCTTAATTTTCTCCAAAGTTTCTTGATCTTATCATGCTATCAAAGCCTCCTAAGTTAATTTACAGTTGCCATGGATAACTCTTGTCAAAGCCTTTTGAGCTATATCAGTGAAGTGGATTGTGCTGCATACCTACTCTCGCTAATGCGTAAATACAGCAGCTCATTACAGCTCTCAAAACTTGTTTAGCCATGTCTTCTACTCCAAAGTTGCATGGTAAGAAATTTTCGGACCAATGGATTATTGATACTGGAGCTTCAAACCATATGTCGAGTAATCTAAATTTGTTTTGTTGATATAAAAGAAATTGCTTCAGCTGCCATTGGTTTTCTGAATTAAAAACATGCCACTGCCACTAAAGAAGGCCGTATTAAATTAAGCCATGACTTAACTCTTAATAATGTTTTACATGTACCTACCCTTAATTGTAATTTTTTGTTTGTGTCTCAACTTCTTGAAAAACAAAAATTTATTGTATTTTTGACTAACAAGCTATGCACCATTCAAAACGAAGTTTGAGGAACCTAACTGGCACAGGGGAGCAGTGTAATGGGGTCCATCTCTTCTGACCAGTTCGTAGTATTCAAGCAAATAACTCCATATTTGTAGACTCTGCTCAGTTATGACATAGGCAGTTGGTACATCCTTCCATGAAAGCGGTCTGTTCTCTATTAACTATTGGAAGCAGTAGCAGTACGAATAAAATTTGTGCTGATAATTGTGATGCTTATTTTATGGCTAAACAGCCTTGTGACTGTTATCCATTGACTACAAGTAAAGCAATTGATTTATTTGATTTAATACATTATGATATTTGGGGTCCTTATCATGTTACTTTTAGTTGTGCAGCTCATTATTTTTTGACTATAGTTGACGATTTTCCAGTGCTACATGGATATATTTGATGGTCGGTAAATATAAAGTTGGCGAATTGATTCAAAATTTCTTTTCTATGGTCAAAATGTAGTTTAATAGATCAAAGAAGGTTTTGCGTAGTGATAATGGAGAAGAATTTAAATGTTTAAGGGATTTTTTTTGCTCAACAAGGCACCTTGCATCAGACCTCTTGTGTCGATACTCCCCAACAAAATGGCAAAGTAAAACGTAAACATAAAAATGTTCTAAATGTTGCTCGTGCCCTGCATTTTCAAGCTTGTCTACCTGTTTGATTATTTTTTTTGGGTCGGGGGGAGAGGAGGAGTGTGTCTTAACTGTCTATCACCTTATTAATCAGATTCCCACTCCTATTTTGGATGGTAAAACTCCCTACGAAATACTTTTTGGAAGTCCACGTAGTATGTCTTCTTTAAAAGTATTTGGATGTCTTTGATATGCTGCAAATCAGCCTCATGACAAAGAAAATTTTGGCCCTCGTTCTAGGAGATATATCTTTGTTGGTTAATATTTTGGTCAAAAGGGATGAAATTTGTATGATTTAGATGCTCATGTGTATTTTATTTGTCGATGCCGAATTTATTGAACATGTCTTCCCTTTTTCTACCCATGATTCCTGTACTGTCACCCCCAGTGAGCATTTGGACTAGTTTTTATCCCATAATTCCACGAATGGTGTGTTTGATAATTATGATGAGTAGGGTAATGCACGAGATGTTAAGATTGTAGAGGATGTAATAGTTGAAGATAGAGGTGAGGTGAGTGTGCAACAGCCAATAGGGTGGTCGTAGAGTCGAGGGGGAGTACGGGAGTTGATTTAGATGGTGTGGAGTCTAGAGAAAATTCAAGCATTGTTTCAAATGGCGATAACCTTGGTCGTGGACACCGCATCAAGCTTCCCTCTTCTTGTCTTCAAGGATATGCTACTAACATAGTTATATGCAAAATAGACCCCCTACATCTCATACTGCTTCTCCTACTCCATCTCGTTACTCTAGCAAACCTTTTAATACAGCTTGTTAAATGAATTATGATGTATTTTTTGGAAACATAAGCATTTCTTAGCAGCAATTACAACTCAAAAAGACCCTATTTCCTTTAAAGAGGCCGTACAGGATGAAGTTTGGCGTTAGGCAATGAATGAGGAGATTGATGCATTTGAACAGAATGACACGTGGACATTTGAGGATTTTCCACCTAGTAAGAAGGTATTGGTAGTGATTTAGTTTATAAAATAAAGCGACATGCTAATGGTGATGTTGAGCATCTTAAGGGAAATTTGGTTGTGTATGGTAATCAGCAGGTTGGTAGTATTGATTATAATAAAATTTTCGCTCAAGTTGCTAAGATGTGTATTGTTCATATTTTTCTTGCAGTTGTTGCTGCTTGTAATTTGGCATTGCATCAGATGGATGTATGTAATGCTTTTCTTCATGGTGATTTAGAGGAAGAGGTCTATATGCAGCTTCCCCCAAGTTATAGTTGTTCTCACCTGGGAATGTGTGTCAGTTACACAAGTCATTATATGGTTTATGTCATGCTTCTACACAGTGGTTTGCTAAGTTATCTAATGGTTTGTGGAAATTTGGTATTACACAATCTTATGTTGATTATTCCTTTTTTAGTTATCAGCAGGATGAGGTTTCTTTACATGTACTAGTTTATGTGAATGATTTGATTATTGTAGGTTCCTCACATAATGTGATCTTGAGGTTTAAGAAATACTTGAGTACATGTTTTCATATGAAGGATCTTGGTGTGTTGAAATATTTTCCTGGGATTGAAGTAGCCCATGGTGATGAGGGGTTGTTTCTTTCTCAATGGAAGTATGCTTTGGATATATTGACAGAGACAGGTATGTTATGTTGTAAACCTATTAATACACCAATGGAACATAATCATTAGTTGGCTTATGCGGCAAATGATCCTTATGAGCATCCAGAGCAATATAGGCATTTGGTGGGGAGCTTGGTGTATCTTTTTGTTACTCGACCTGAGTTGAGTTATTCCGTTCATACTCTTGCTCAGTTTTGGAGTAATCCTCACGTCGCACATTGGGATGATGCCATCCGTGTCTTATGATATATATTAAAAGTCAACCTGGTTAACGTATTTTTCTTCGTCCCAGTGATATGCAGTTGACAACTTATTATGATAGTGATTAGGCAGCTTGCCCTTTGATGCGTCGTTTGTTGTCTGGTTATTTTGTGCTTTTTGATCACTCTCCTGTTTCCTGGAAATCTAAGAAGCAACCAACCGATTCTCTTTCATATACGGAGGCGGAGTATCGTTCAATGGCCGTTACGACTTGTGAACTTAAGTGGATAAAATCATTGTTGCATTCTCTTGGTGTGATTCATTCCAAGCCCATGCGGTTGTTTTATGATAGTCAATATGCTTTGCATATTGCGAAGAACCCAATGTTTCATGACCTCACCAAGCATATTAAATTTGATTGCCACTTTGTTCATGATGAGTTGTAGTGTGGAAATATTACTACTTCACATGTAACTACTGGTGATCAGTTAGCTGATATTTTGACCCTTGATCGTCAATATTTTGGTTATTTGTTATGCAATTTTGGGCATTTGTTATTTGCATGCTCCAACTTAAGGGGGAGTAATAGGATATATTTGATATGGCACCAGGTTATGTTAGGATATATTTGATATGTCATATTGCAATTGGTTATATTAGGATATATTTAATGTGGCATATGACACCAGGTTATATAAAGATATATTTGATTTGCCATATTGCACCAGATTATATTAGGATATATTTGGTATGGTTATATTTGGTTATATATTTTAGTGTTTCCTGATATGCTCGGGTTGAACATGTATGTATGTATATATATGTATATATATGGGTTTATTTTGTATTGAAAAGCAAGCTTAATTTTCTTGATCTTATCAAACATCTCTCCACTTAACAGATTTTCTTGCTTTTGTACTTCTTCCTTAACTTGTAGCATTGCATTCTCAATCTAAAATGGTTAGGATGATGTTCCTTAGTTTCTTCAATTTCTGGGTCTCTAAGGTCATCTTCGGTGTTTGGAGAGTATTACTAGTGAGAAACCATTGAAGAAGAAATGTACAATAACTAATGGATCAAAAACCAGAATTCTAAACAATGATCGTGCCTGCGCAGTTTATGCCCCGCTATTACCCCGCTATATCCCGTAGCGGATTACCACTGCTACGCTTTTCCCAAATAGCCTTTGATATAGCCTCTCCGCTTTAAGCCCCGCTATATTCCGCTATTCCCGATATATCCAGTTATTTCTGCTATATTACGTTATTCCCGCTATATCTATGATGAAAGAAATAAATTGAAAAATAACATTTATACATTATAACAAAATATGAAGTTAGGTTTTGTGATTGAATTTTTTAATATATATTTTTAGAAATAAAAAGTATCTATATTCTATAAAATTTAATTAACTTAAATAGCAATATACGTTTATATATAAATATTTGTACATGTTTTTGTTTAGAACTAAGAATGTACCGATTATAGTTAAATTGAGTGATAGTTTTCCATTTAATTATCCTTTTTTACTTTCACAAAAACAGTACAAACGAGTTACATGTGCTATTTAAGAGTCATCCGCTATATCCTGCTATTTCCTCGCTTTATCCCCGCTGTTATTTTTGGACCTCCACCGCATTGGATCCGCTATGCGCTTTAACTGCACAGGTTCATGCACACTGCACACAAGTCAACTATGAATTCTGTTCTTACCGATGTGATCAAGGAGTTTTAGGTAACATTTATCTATCATATTTAACATCAGTTTTAAAATTTAAATATTAGTACAGTACAGTGCGGCGCTCTTGCAAAGTAGCTTACGATAGAAACACCGATGATTACTAAAATGCTAAAAGAAAATTCAAAAACCATGGCTGCAATCATATTGGTGGAGTAGGAACTCGAATTTTTCCTCTTACTCTAACAAGGGAAAAACCGTTTGTAATCAATGCTCAGTATTATGAACACACGCACATTTCCACTCTTAGATACATATTTTTTTTTTCGAATTTGGGTATATTATATACATGTGTTGGTAGTCAACGTACTACATGTCGGTATAAGTTCAAATCACACTATGCATGTTCCAAACCTATCGAATTGCCTAACCATTGGGCCAAGAGTGCTGGTCTTAAATGCGTACTTATTGGTATATCTACATATGCATATGTATATGTGTGTGTGTTCTGGTACATGTAATATAAGTGGAAATGGCTTCGTAGAGGTATGGACTTAGAAAATAAGTATAATTATTAAATTTCTTATGTGAAAGGAAATATCACACAATAATTTTGGTACGATAGGTGCTAGCAGCTACATAGACACCTGGAAAACTGGGTATGAAATGGTTTAAAGGAACTGTGGATGTTGTTAGGCAATTCACATTCCTTGATGTTTCAAACTAGAAAATAATGTATTCATATAATATTTCTTGAAAATTATGAATGTTGATTTGCTTGTACTATGAAAAAAAACCGTTTTGATATAGGATGCCAACCTCAAAAATATGGAGAACATACTTATATTGTTTGGAGATCCTCTGTACAGAATGCATTATTTTCAAGTTTAAGATTTCTTTTCTCATACAGTTTGATAACTTGCAGTGATGCAACAAAAAATGAAAATGATAATGTTTTTGTTATTTCGGCATTATGCCTTATTCGGATCTTTGAATACATTGTTGAATACATTATATATATATATATATGTATATGTATGTATGGACTTGTATTTATAATATCAGATAGAGAATAAAGGAAAATAGGAATGTAAGGGAAAATAGGAATGTGAAGTATCGGGGAAGAAATCATCCTGATATGAGGGAACAAATCATCCTAACATTTGGATATATTTGGCAAGATATTTATCTGTTATTTCTTACTTCCCACTCAAACCTAATTACCAAAATTAGGGTTGCAACTGACACCATCAAATCATCGAATGAAAAGCGATTTCGAGCAGATTTGAGCTTGAGACGCCAAGCTAACAACAAACTTTAGGTGAGAGAGAGGAAACATAGCTTCTATTCTGGAAGATAGGCAAGAGCAGAGGATCTCAATTACAATTCCTCCTCATTCACGTTCAACTCATGTTTGAGCTTGATAAAGCTTGATTTTGAAAGCGGGTTAGTGAGTGTGACGGCCCGCCCCGCACCAGCCTGCATTTCCTCCGAAAGTGCGCTGTACACATGCCCGACTAGCACGGGACGGTCGTCAGAAGAAAGAAAAGAAGAGGATGAACTAATCAAGGAACCTGTAGAATGTCTCACAGCGCATGGGATAAAATATAATAATAACATACTTGACATAAAACAGGCGAGACAGTGCATAAGCTGATAACTAAAACCAACATCAATCTCAAAGCAGCGGAAATCCAAATACAGCTTATTACAACTTTTCAAAATCTACTGTCTCTAAACAAAAGAAAGCCAAAATAGAAGATACACCACCAATGCCCAAGCAGTGATCTTCAACAACACAGGGAGAATACGATATATATGTTACGTGGAAGCCTCCTGCTCGTCTCCGGATCATCTACCCGTGCATCACCAGCTAACCTGTCTCTAGTCTGCTCGTGTGAGCACCCAGAGTAATAAGAGGAGACATAAAACTCTGGGTCAGACATAAAGCCTGGTATGAGCGATAAGCATCTAAACAGAACAATAATAGGTATACTAAACCATACCTGAACCTGGACCTGCAACCAAAGAGTTAGTACCACATACCGTACAATGCTCTAAGGTACCATAATGAATAGTGTAAGAATACGGGGGTGGGGTGTGTATGTCCAACAATCAAGCATAGCAACCATCCTCACGTCTCTCACTCAGTGCGTAAAGTATACGATATCTACCACTTTGGAACACTAGACAAACTGAGGTAACGACGAATCCCGACTTGTAGAAACCCCGCTGTGACCAAGCCAAACACTTGGAGTCATGACCAAACATTTCAATGACCCACTTCATTGGTCGTAGCCCTTGGTTCTACCGATGCCATAATGGCCCTGAATCCGCCTTCGTACCTCCTACCATAGTGGTCCAAAGCTATAGACGTCGATAACTCCTTAGCACGCGTCCCGCAGCAAAGCCCAACCATGAAGCGAACTCGTTGATTCCCATCTGAATCCTGAGCTCTAACTTCTCATTTGGACTTCCTTTGCATCTCGGGTTTGGTCGAATTGGAGTGGGTCTTCAGAAGAGTTGTCGTGCAGCAGCAGCTCTAGGATTCTGTTCGGTTCGGTAGTCATCACCTTCATCGGTTCGGGTCGGTAGTCCACTTCGGGTCGGGTCGGTGTCTCCCTCCGGGTCGGGTCGGTTCAGTGATTCTCCCCCTTCAGATATCGGTTCGGTTCGGGTGTCTCTGCTTGAGTTCGGTTCGGAGGTAGTTCATCCGATCTGATTCCTTCTGTTTGACTTGTTTGCCTGCTCCGATCCGTCATGTTCCCTTTCTCCGATCCGATCTGCTCTATTGCTCCGATCCGATCTTCTGTCCACTCCAACTCTAAGCAATGGCCTTCCTTCCTGCCAAGCTCCTTCCAGTGACAAGTCCCAATCCAGTTCGGATTCCCTTGGCCAGTTCACTAGTCCGATCCGACCCCTGCTCCGATCCGAACCGGTTCGGGACCTGCATATTTCTGCAACTTTCCAGCGAGCTTTCTACGCCATTCGACGACGTTTTCGACCAATTTAACTATTCTAATCAATCATAAAACATAACATAGAGTCATAGCAATATGTAAGAGCAACCCCAAACATCAAACAACAATTTAAATGAATCAAAATAGATCAAAAGTGGCTAAAACCTCACATTTTCCTATAATCCTTCTTAATCATGTTTAAGCACATACTTAGTAAAACTTAATCAAATCGTCTAAATTTTCTAACAGAGGCATGAAATATTATTTAAGAATTTCTAAACAATTTTCCAGAATTTATTAGTGTATAAATTCGCTAATCTTCACTAATTACCCCTAATTAACTGTAATTAGTGTCAAAACGATGCTATCACTCACCTTGGCCGCAACTAAAACCCCAAAACTGAAATATTCTCTGATTTGGCGTTGTTCTCAATCTTACACAGCAGCTCTACCTCGGTTCTCGTGCTAATACTCCTTGATTTGATGTTTGCTAAGCCTAATCTTCAATTAGGAAGTGATTTTTGGGTGTTTTAGAGAGATTTAGAGAGTGGATGCCATGGCTAGGTCAAGAGGAATGAAAGCGGCGGCTGGAAAATGTCTAAAGGAATGTTTTCTAACCCTAATCAGCACCTATATACCCCTAAACCCGAAATTCCCCTTGGGCCTAGCTGCTAATCACCCGTTTAAGCCCAATTAAGCTGTTTTTCACCATCTGAAACTTGTTTCAGCCATATTTCCCAAACGGTGAGTCCGTTTGGCTAATGTGACCACTCTACGGAAAGAGAAACCATCATCCGGAGCCAATGGAAGTGGTTTCAAGTCAAAATTCCCTTCCAATCAAAAGTTATGGCCAAAACAGTGCCAACCAGGGGCAAAATGGTCATTTAAAAATAGGGAAAAATCATGAACATGGGAAATGACCCCAATAGCCGTCCCCCAAAGTTACATGACCATACTACTTCATATGTGAAAGAAATAAATATTCTACGATCCTATGATGCGTAGAATGCGGGTCGTTACAGTGAGTATATCCGCCTTTTGGTGCGTAGATGGTATATATCCAATTCTCATTTTTTTTCTTTTGATTACTTGTTCTCCAAGGAAGTACAAATCAAGCTCGATATGTAGTTTTGGAGTGTAGAATTGGATTGGCTGTGAGGGCAATCGTACTTACATTGTCACCCCATATGCAAGATTTCCTTTTGGTTTTGATTTGTAGTTCATTTAATAGTAATTGCACCCACAAAATTTATGTTGCACAACTCGCTACACTCCTAAACTCCGCTTATGTGCTCGAACGAGATACTGTATTTTGTTTCTATGCACACTCCTAAACTCTGCTTATGTGCTCAAATTTAAAAACAGCTCGAACTGAATTCAAAATTCAAAATAGAACCCAGAAGCGGGCTGGGCAGCAAATTTCCCGCTCAGGACCCAGGTCGACTAGGGGGTCGACCTCCCCCCTATAGGTCGACCTGGGGGTCGACCCGCCCTGTTTTTTCAGATCCGAGGTAGAATTCATTTTTATGTATCCGTGCTGATTTCTAGACCAAATTCATGAGTTCTACGCTATATAAACGCCCCCAAACTTCACTTTCTCCACACAACCTCATTACGCCTATACTCTGCCTCAATCCTAATTAAAATAAATCTTATTCTCCATTAAAACAAGTTATAGTTCTTCTTCAAATTGGAGATTCAAATCAAGACAAAGCTTCAAGTTGGACCATAAGCATTCTGCTTCAAGCAACGTCACTCGAATCATAGCAAATCGCCTTTTCTAAACCGATCACTGTAAGTTTGGTTATTCCTTAGATTTGAATGTGTAATTGGAATTGTGAATATAATGAATCAAAATATAGAACTATACCAATTTGCAAATTAATTATCTTTCATTCGTACTTATGTCAAATCTAACGTTATTTATGCCTTTGGATCTGATTCTCGATTGTGGCCTAGAACTTATTGTAGCTAATTGCCAATGACTATGATTATGGGACTTTTGCCTAAGACTATGACTATGAAACTGTTGCCCATGAAACTATCGCCTATGACTATGATTCATGACAAAAAGATTATTACATGTGACTATAAGACTGTTGCCCATGACTATGACTATGATTCATAATTTTAAGACTATTGCATATGATTCATGACTATGAGACTATTACCAAGATTTATGACTGTGAGACTATTGCCTATGACATTGATTAAGAAACTATTGTGATTAGTCGCCCATGACTATTGCGGTTAATTGCCTATAACTGTTGTAGTCAGTGACTTATGCTGATTCCCATTAACCTATTAGGTTGTACTTCGAACTGGCATTATGTTAGACCAAATCACCTATGCCTATTCCCTTAATTATGTTGGATCCCATTTTTGGGGTGTAACTTGTCTAGTTTATTCCTATTCACTGTTATGTACATCAAACCCATTGGAACCATTATTTTGAATTTGGTTCATTCTTGCATGGCTATTCTTTTATGTCAATTCTCGTGCTTATCCCCTATTCCTTGCTTTAATACTATTAGTATCATTTCATGAGTACTTAGAAACTTGTGAAATCATGTTATACGTACGATTACGGCGCAGGAATTTGGGCGTTGCTTAATTTAGTTATTTTGGCATAATAAATATATTGGCATAGTCTAAATTGGCTATAATAGTGAATGATTTACATGTATATTAGACTTGGGCATAAGTTGGTAAATTTAATTGGCCGCAAAGTGTGTAATTGGCGGGTAAACCAAGTTTTGGACATAAACGGTAAACTAGAATATTAAATCTAGTTTTGACATGAACCGTAAACTGGAATATTAATCTAAATTGGGCATGAATTGTAAAAGGGGAATATTAAATCTAAATTGGTATCAACTGCAAGTTGGGCTGATTGATAGGTAAATCAAGTTTTGGGCATAGAATATAAATATGCTAATTTGGATGACAAATGAATATGATCTAGGCTAAATTGATTTACGGAAAATTTACATAAATAGTAAATATGTAAATTTAGTAAAAGACGAATATGAGTAACCCGAGGTTAGACTGAGTTGTGGTGTAAAACTGTCCGGAACCGACCGGCACATCCAGTGACCACAACAATACCTGTCTAATGTGGGTGGTTAGTGCATCAAGCCGAGAAAGACCCGAGGTTAGACTGAGTTGTGGTGTAAACCTGCCCGGAACAAACCGGCACATCCAGTAACCACAATAATATCTGTCTAATGTGAGTGGTTGGTGCTTTAATTAATTAATTAATTAAGGCTCATAAATAAATCAAGCTAGAAATGGTGAGGTTAAGTAATTAGGGAAACACTTAACCGTAATAACATGTTAACTAGGCAAGTGGGTGAGGTTAAGTAAAATTAGAACACATAACCGTTACAACATGTTAATTAGATAAGTGGGTGAGGTTAAGTAAATTTAGAACACTTAACCATTGTAACATGTTAATTAAGTAGATGATAGGGTTAAGTTAACTAAGGTAACACTTAACCAAAATATATAATGACACGTGGTGGGGTTAAGTAATACAAGAGAAAAACACTTAACCAATTATATAACATGATGTATGAGAAGGGTTAAGTTAACATGAGAACAACACTTAACCAATATAACATGATTTGAGGTAGGGTAAAGTCAACACCAGAAGGAAACACTTAACCAACATGACGTGACGGGTGGATAGGTTAAGTCAACTTGAATTGATTAATGACACTTGAGCAATATAACTTGATGAGCGAATGAGGTTAAGTTAAATGGGAAATACTTAACCAATATAACCTGATGAATGAACAGGGTTAAGCTAATAAATCACACTTAACCAATCCAACAAGATAAGCAAGAAAGGTTAAGTTAATAAGAACTACTTAACCAACACGACCTGACGAGTAGGAGGTTAAGTACACGTTGGGTAGGTGGGTAATATTAGTAAATATAGGCCCACAAAATTTAACCGTTAAGAATACATGCTAGAATCGGTGGGAAGGTTAAGTACATCTCGTATAGGTGGGTAATATTTGTATATATAGCCCCACAAACTTAACCAGCAGGAAACCCTATTACGAGGACCCATTTCAGCAGTAACCCACATAGATGTATCATGGTATCCTGAAACTAGGCAGGGTGGGGCATGATTACTGGGCTGATTATAAGCGGTCAAAGATAACGACAAGGGGTACATCAGTGTAGGTTCCAACGGTTTACGGGCGTGCACGTACTCCGGAGTGGGAAAAAGCAGGCACTGGGTACAAGTAGTTATACACTGTGCATCTTGAATCAAGTCGAGTCGCTATCATAAGGCTTGATACACCTTATGGTGGGGCCAGCACAGAGTATCTACACGCAAGAGAGGGCCGACTGACACAGACACATGGAAACTTAATACAAGTAGGTTGCATAACCCCTAGTTGGACCTAGGTCGCGTAAACCCTGAATCTGAGAAGCGTTCAATAGGTAGCATAAACCCCAGTGGCCCTGGGTAGTGTAAACCCTGGTTGAATCTAGTAAGCACTTGATAGTAAACCCTAGATTAGATCTAGGTAATAAACGGAATCCCCATAATAGATGTACACCTGAAGGCAACCGCAAATACGGGGATTGGGATCACGTTATCATATGATCATAGATTACTAGTTTGGACACCAGTTAGGTAGTGCAGAGATATAGAAATCAGTATAAACAGGGTAGTTGCGAAGCAGAGAAGGAGTAGAAGCGTATTCAGTTTATCAGTACATTCAGTTTATCAGTAAATTCAGTTTATAAGTACATTCAGTTTATCAGTACATTCAGTTTATCAGTACATTCAGTTTATCGGTACATCCAATTTATCTTTACATATCCCATGCTTATCCCATATTATCTTGTTACTATGGTTTAGTCTTATATTTAGTTTATTCATGTCATGACCCTTTTCCTCGTTTAAATACTAAGAATCACTGGACTTACCAGACTTTATGTCTGACCTAGTTTGCTTTCGCCTCTTTTCTTCCGTCCCCCCCCCCTCAGGTAGTCCGGGAGGGAATAGCTCAGGTTTGTTTGGACCGTTACTCTTTCCAAGCTTGAAGACTCTTTGACGTGTTGCCTTGGGCTCTCTCTTCTACTGTTATGGCTGGCTCATGCTTTATTTGGGGAAATCATTTTATGCTTCTTTATTTTTGTAAACAAGACATGATACTTTGGTATTGTAAAAAAATCTTTGTACAAGCTGTTTATCAATGAAATAAAGTTTTATTTATTTGCCGCTGCTTTAATTGCCTATCTTGTAATTTATCTGCATCTTTTACTTATAATGCTCCACCGAAATTAAGGCATTCCCTTTGTGAGTGACCTTAACGGAGGTGGGTTGTTTCACTACGATACTGGATTTTTTTTCCTAGGAAAATACAATATCCTGATGTTAACTTTCTATCATCATAGTTGGTTCCCCAGTCAGCATCAGCTATGCATTGATATTTAGTGAGTTGCTTGTCTTAATTATCAGTCCTTGATTGATAGTTCCTCCTAGATACCGAAGTATCCTTTTTACTTCTTTCCAGTGACCATTTGTAGGACACTGCATGTATTGACTCATTTTATTAACACTGTAAGAGTTGTCTAGTCTTGAAATTACAACATATTGCAGGGCGCCTACTATGCTTCTGTAATGTCTTGGGTTTTGAAATGCTTGCCCTTTGTGTTTAGACAACTATGCATTGGTTACCATAGGCATTGGAAGAGAATTGGCTTTTTCCACTTTTGCTTTGGATAGTATCTCCTAAATGTACTTTCTTTGGTTGAGTTGTATTTCAGTGTCATTTGCTCTTTTTACTTCAATGCCTATAAAGTAATTCAACTCTCTAAGATCGTTTATAGAGAACTCAATGTTCAAAAGTTGAGTAATTCCTTTGATATCTGCTTCACTATTGCCAGTTATAATGAAACCATCAACATAGATTAAAATATATGTGATGGAATTATTAGAGAATTTATTGAATATAGAGTTGTTTGATTTTGTTGACTGATAGCCATGCTTTACAAGAGTGGACTTTAATTTGTCAAGCCACATTTTGGGTGCCTACTTTAATCCGTAAATTGATTTGTTGATTTTGCACACCAATGTTTCTTATCCTTTGCTAACAAACCTCTATGTCTGTTCCATAAAAACTTCCCTCTGAAAAACACAATTTAAAAAAGCATTATTAACATCTAATTGTTTGATGGCCCAATTCTTATGTAAGGCTATGTTTAAAATTATTCGAATTGAGGTTGGTTTCACAAAAGGTGAAAAAGTTTTTGTCAAGTCGAATCCACACTGTTGTGAGTACCCCTTCGGTACAAGCCTGACCTTATATTTATTTATTGAACCATCTGCACTTTTTAGTTTATAGATCCATTTGCTCCCTATGATATTTTTATCATTGGGCATTTCAACCAAAGTCCAAGTGTTATTTCTGGTGAGAGCATTGAACTCCTCTTGCATTGTTGCCTTCCATTTTGCATTTTGAGTTGCTTCTTGATATGACATGGGCTCGACTGAATCCATAATTGTGTTGATCACTTTGGGTTTATATATGCCACACTTGACCCTGTCATCATTGGATATTGATTTTCATTGCTTCTGTTTGACAGCACTTGTCCAATGTGTGCATCATTTGCTGGTTGATTTGTGCCTTCATCCCTTGTGGTACACTGTATTGAGTGAGATTACCCATGCAACATGGTTCATGTTGTACTGGCTGAATTATTACTTCATCATCTTACATACTAGTCTTGTAACGTCTTGAATTTTGCACCTTGTTTGTTGTCTTAATTTCCGATCTACTACTTGGGCAAACATCTTTATTGAATACTACATGCCCGAAAACATAGAATTTTCCATTGTCGTCTATGCACTTGTATTCCTTTTTATTATTGAGATACCCCAAAAATGTACATGAAGTAGACATGTAATCAAGTTTGTGTGTGTTGCATGGTTTTATCCACGGAAAACACTGACACCCAAATACCTTTAAATGATTATAGTCTAGTCTAACCTTTTTTAGCACTTCCTTTGGACACTTTAAATTAAGAACCTTCGTTGGCATTATGCTAATTAAGTATACAACAATGTTAAATGCCTCTGGCCAAAATTTTAATAGCATAGATGCCTTAGCAAGAAGGGTTAGACCAGTCTCAACGATGCATCAATGTTTACTTTCGATAAAACCATTTTATTATGAGGTATATGGACACGTTATTCTGTGCTCAATTCCCTTCTTAGAAAAAAATTGTTTCAAATGAAAAAATCCAGATCCACCATTTGTTTGGATCTTTTTTACCTGATTGCTAGTTGATTTTCAACACTTCTGACGAATTATCTTGTGACATTACTAACATCTGCTTTAGATTTCAGAAAATATATCTAAACGAATCTAAAATATACATTAACAAATGAGATATACTACCTATACCCATAATCTGAAGTTATTGGTGCTGGACCCCAAACATTAGTGGCAATTAATTCAAGTGCTGAGTTGTGAGTAGTTTCAGAATCTTGTAATGCAAGTTTATGGCTTTTTCCATTTGACAAATTCACACACATATTTAGTTGGGAAGTAATCAGTAGAAATATTATTGTCATTACAAACAGCTTTAAAATTTTCAGACTATGATGCCCCAGTCTATTATGCCAAAGATTAAATTTTTATCTGCTACCAGAAATACTATCAATGTTCAAAATACAATTGTTTTTATTAAACTCAAATTGTCTAGCTTTTGCAGAGTGAAATTTGTATAGCCCATTACATTCTTTACCCTGCAAAATGACTTCTTGAGTTAGTATATCTTTGGTTAACCGTATGATGTGCACGTAAAAATGTACATTTATATTCATATATTTATAGTTGTTTAGTTTAAATAAATGTCATATGTGGGTATTTTATCGCGTTTAAACCATAATTCAATTGATTTCAAAATATCATACATTCATCATCATACAAAAGAAAAATGGTCATTTTTGTGCTTAAGTTATTTTGAGAATTTTTACTTGGACATGTTTCATTGTTTTTGTAGACATTTGGTGCATTTGGAAGAGAGCTTCATAAAGATTTACATGCATACAAAGGAATGAAGATGAAATAATTCTCATACATGATCATGGAGGACCCCACCTACCTTTTCACTTACTACACTTAGAAACAAATGGGCAAATAAGTGGATGATAAATCTCCAAGCAAATTTGATGATGGATTAATTATAGCTTGATGATTACTTGGTGGCCACACTTCCTGAAGGGCATTCATGGTAGCACTCTAAAAATAAATTAGGGTTTTACTCATGTATAAATAAATTAGGGTTTTAGAGTGGAGGCTGAAATCAAAACCTCTATTTTTCTTCCATGGCTGCTTAGCCATTTCTCTTATGTAATCTCAATTTAGATCTATTTTGTTGTTGTTAATTAGTTCTTCCTTTTGTTTTGTTCATACTTATGTTAAAACTTACATGTGTTGATTCGATAACACATTTGAGTAGCCAGTCCCTTTGATTTTGGGATAATGAAGCTCTCTAACTTTATGTATGTTCAACATTTGTATGTTTTATGATCTTTAATTTGTGCTTCATGTTAGTGGATGTTGATGTAAGTTTATACAATTGATTTTGATAGTCTATGTTTGTTGACAACAAAATAGGCTATGCTTATCAATGTAAACACAAATTACATCAATATTTGCTAATTGGTTATTGATTTTGAAATGAAAGTAAGAATAAAATTTGATAGTTTATAGTTCTGTTAATTGTTCATAAGCCATACTTAAAATAGTTTTTTGCTTTAGTTTCATTTTCATGAGAATCATAAGTGGTTTAAATGTTGCATTTCTGTCACTTAATGGAGATCATATATCGTACGTTTGTTAATTTGCATAAATTTGAGAGGGTATTTACCTCTAAATTGCTTTCATTTCATATTTAGCTCTCAACTTAGTTCTAATGTTAATTAGTTTTTGCTAGTTAAATCAGTCCGACTTTTGGTTTAATTTGATTGAATAAGTTGAAATTACTTCTTTTCCTGTGGATCGACTCGTATTCGCCACATGCTAACAATTGTCCGCCGTACGCTTGTGGTTTATTACACTTCATGACGGTGTTCTAATTCATAATAGTCGTTGTCAAACAAGTTTTTGGCATCGTTGCCAGGGAATGTATTTAGTTTTAGTTTTATTCTTTGAATTAATTTTCTGGTTTGTTCATTCAAAAAAAAAAATTGTGCATTTATGTGTTTTTTTCTCTGATCTCGTCTTAATTGCATTTGTGTGTGTTTTGTCGAGTCTAATTGTCCATTTTTGTTTGTTTGTTGTTTCCAAAAAAAATAAAATAAAATACAATTGCCTTTTGTTTTTAGTTTCTTTCCTGTTTTCACTACAATTTCCTTTATTTTTTTCCCTTTCTCTTTCTCTCATTTATTGCTTTCCTTCCCTTTCTCTCATTTATTTCTTTCCTTTTCACAATCCTCACAAATAAATAAATAAATAATTCTTTCCAAATTTTCTTATTCTTGTTCTATATCTGTTCTGCATTTATCTTCAATAACCTCTCAATTTATTGCCTGCCTTTTTCCTCCCTCTGTAATTCTCTTTCCCTTCTCTGCCTTATACATCCAAACATAAAAATAAAAAAACTTGCCACTTTTCTTTCAATTTCTTTTCCATCTACATTTTCTATTTCTTTTTATTTTATTTTCCAATCCTTCTACAAATCTTTATTTGTTTCCTTTTTCTTGTCTTGCAATTTCTTTTTCATTCTGTGTGTTCAATTTCTTCCTCTCTACATAAGCAACAACTACCCTCCCATAACTCCTCTGCCTTATTTCTAATCCGAATTTCTGCCTCCTACCATCTTTCCTTCATCTACATCTTCTCTCATCTTTAAAAGCCAAGACATCAACAACCATCTTCTCTTCACCTCTCTCCCACAATACATCCTTCACATCGCAAACTGTTTCACCAAAACTATCATACCCTTCCACCAAACCACCTACTGATCAACATTCCACCTTTATCATCATACAAAACACAAAAAATTCCGCATACACTAAACCTTCTCTCGTCCAAACATATCAAAATCATCGCTTTCCTCTACCCAAACCCTTAGACCAAATAGCACCGAACTCCACCTTCTTATTCTATAACATCTCTACATTAATAGATCACAGCCCTGCATCAAGCTTTACAATAGCAATTTTTCGTGTATTTCTATTTCCAAATAGATTTGTCTTTTGGGTATTTGGACATATTTATTTTAGAAGAAAATAAAAATAAAAAGGGGGACAACGTTTTTGTGAAGTCGATCGGTGTGGGATCAATATAAATAGGTTGTTTTTGTGAGTAAGTTCGGTCAAGCTAGTGGGCTGAGTTTGAGCTTTAACTTGTTTCATTTTATTTTTGCACTTGGCTTTTGGCTTTGGTTTCTCTTGTCCATTTTTGTAAAAGAATAAAAAAATCTTTCTCGTTTTGCTTGAGTGATTCGCCCATTGTTTTGTGTGTGTATATAGTTTTGCTTTTGTGTAGGTTGTCACCTGTTCATTTGATTTTTATTTTTTATTTTTAAAATAATAAGAAAAAGAAAAAATAATTCTATCTTGCCTTGTACAAATCTATTTTCAAATTGCAGGAAATTAGAAAAAGAAGAGACTTTCTTTGCCTAACTTCACTTTGCATCGCTTTGCTTTGCGCTTGCTTAAAACAAAAATTGCCGCTTATAAATAAATTTGCTAATAAATTCTGCATGCACTGGTATATGTTTTTTTCCTTGTTTTTACTTTATTCACATTGTTGATTATTTGCATTTGCATTCACCAAAAAAAAAATCATTTGTAGTTGTATTGTATTTCATGTTTAATTTCTATTTTGCATTCATCTCATTTTATGTTTATTTTCTAAGAACATTGTTATATTTTGGAAAATTGATTTCTTTCTAACAATTTATTTCTCGGTATTTAGACTGTAGCAGAGTAATAACTGTTTATAAATATTACTGTGATTCGTAAATATTATATCGGTTGTTCCTCTGAAGGTACCTAAACCTTCGGCTGCATTGCTAGGGTGATTTCTGGTGCACTGATAACTCATGTCCGTTAATTGGCTGAGAAATTTTTTGTTGAAATTAATCTAACCATCATTATATAATTTTAGAACATTGTAAATAAGTAATCTGCATTCATGTAGTTGCATTAGGTTTATGCATACTTAAAAAAAACCGAAAAAAGGGGAAAAAAAGCTTTCTTGAAAATGTCCCAATTTCCTTATTCCTACGGATTTTACGATAGTTGTAAAAATAAATATAATTCATATAATTTTACACCAAACTCATATGGATATTTTAATAGTTACTATTGTACAAATAATTTGGAATTTACACCATTAAGTCAAAATTTTCAAAATAATCCTGATTTTGCACCACAAAATTTTCAAAATGATGATCAACCGTCAACTCTTGAAACAAAAATTGAATTTTTACTTGAAATGTGTACACAACAAAATCATAGAATAAATGAATGGTGTGATTCATATTTGTGCAACACTTCAAGTCAAAGTTTTCAAAATAATCAAAATTTAAATTCAACTTCAAATTCAAATGATTTTGATTATAACCCTTGTCAATCCAATTTTGAACTCCAAAATGAATTGAAAATTCAAAATGGAAATGTGAATAAATTTTCAAATGGTTTTGGCAATGGGAATAATTTCAATGGTGGTGCAACTGAATTTTTTTTGTTCTCAGCAATTTCAAATTGAAAATTCTCGTGTAAATAATTATAAATTTGATTTTGCTGAGCAAATGAATGAAATTCATGATAATCACATGAATTTGTTGTTTCAAGACCAACTGAATTTTTGTGAAAAACAAAGGAATCAAAACCGAATGTGTGACAATTAGAATGATAATCCATCTTTTATCAAAATCGATGATTTTCAAATAACAACTTTTGAAACTGAAAATAACAATCTTAATAATGTTGTTGAAAACACGGTAATTGAGTTGGGTGGAACCAAATCTCAAATTTGATATTCCTTTTTCTGAAAATAACGACTTTCAAATAACAACTTTGGATTTTGAAAATGATACATGCACTGAAGTTGCTGACAATTCACCAAAGGAAGACGAATTTAATGAATACAAATTTTTTTTGGATTTTTCAAGAATGAGTTGAATTTTAAAGAGGTAGATTTGAATCACCAATTTGATTTTGAAATCGATAATTCAAAAGAATTTTTCAATGGCACTTTTGAAATTCAATTTGGAGAAAATAAACATGAAATTTAATCCATTATTCAATCTATCCCAGAAATCATCAAAAATAAAGCAACTCATTCGATGTTTAATAAAGCGACATTAGTTTTTCCAAATCTACACTCACCTTCAAAATCTTTTACGATTTTTTTTTTCAAGCTCAAGTCGTGTCTTACATACTTGAAGAGACAAATGAATCGGTTTTAGAAGACTGTTTCATTTATTTCTTGTCAATATATTTTCTGATATATTGTAAAAAAAAAACCTTTTTTGCAAATATATGGGATATTTTCAAAATTTTCCTTTCTTTTTCTCCTTTCACTTGACTATGGGGACACATTCTAAATCAAGTGTGGGGGGAGTTTCATATTTATTTTGATTTGCATAGAATTTTCCTTTCTTTTTTTTCATTCAAAAAAAATCAAGAAAAAAAAGTTTTGCATTTCTATTTTCTTTTAAATAAGACATGATGGAGTTAGCATACAATTTTGGTTGTTCGATTAAAATGTTTGGAGATTTACTTATCTTAACCGATAACGGAAAAAAGTTTGAATTGTGAGCAAATTTAGTGTAACTGGTATATAGGAAGATTCATAGGTGATGCGTATGAAATGTTTTCTGAATTGTAATCCGATTAAATGAATGGTTGATTTAGACTACTTACGATAACATTTTAGATTTTTTAAGTGAAGTTGTGCTAGGGTATTCTCGCTTAACACTCTCTCTTATAAAAAAATATAAAGGAAAAGGAAAAAAAGAAGAAAAAAAATAAGTATATGTATATAATAATCTAAGGGTATCCAACATTGCGAGTACATCTAGCGTTGGTGTGCAAAACCGCTAAGCTTTTTCCGACATCTTGTTAACAAAGTCAGCGTCGGTATACCTTGGTCTCATTTTACGAGTTGGACACCTTAGGATTACCGACCCTTACGTAAGTCGTAATGCAGTGTAGGGATGATGTACCAAGGTATTTGTAAATAATAATAATGTGAATATTTTGTAATAAAGAGAGAGTTAGCACTTAAAATCCAGGCACACTCTCCACTTATTCAACCTAACTTGTTAACAAAAAGGAAGCTGAGATGCCATTTTGCGATTGTTGATATCGATTATAGAATTCATTTCATATTTGCACTATGTTTCTACCAAAACAAATGGCCAAAAAGGAGGAGTTTGTGACGATAACATGACTTATTTTGAAGTTTTGATTAGCAACGGACTCAAATTCCATAGCGACGACCCAAATTTGTGTTAACTCATTTGATGTCTTATTTAAAAGTAAATTATCCATTTGTAATTTCTTTTTTAAATATCCATTCATCTTGTAAATATTTTTGAGTCTTGCATTTTGTAATTAATTTTTTCGCATTTAACGTTTCGATTTTGTGGGTAGTATCCGCTGAAAACCCTTACGAGACAACACTCGTCCTATTAGGGACACCCAGAGGTTTAACGGCTTGTTGCATACGCTCAATGCAATCGTGCTCCCTATGAAAACAGATTTATCTTAGCTTTTTTTTTACTTTATTCGAGGATGAATAAAAAGATAAGTGTGGGGGTATTTAATGTGCACGTAAAAATGCACATTTATATTCACATATCTATCCTTGTTTAGTTTAAATAAATGTCATATGTGGGTATTTTATCGCGTTTAAACCATAATTCAATTGATTTCAAAATACCATACATTCATCATCATACAAAGGAGGAATGGTCATTTTTGTGTTTAAGTTATTTTGAGAATTTTTACTTGGACATGTTTCATTGTTTTTGTAGACATTTGGTGCATTTTGAAGAGAGCTTCATAAAGATTTATATGCATACAAAGGAATGAAGAGGAAATAATTCTCATACATGATCATGGAGGACCCCACCTACCTTTCCACTTACTACACTTAGAAACAAATGGGCAAATAAGTGGATGTTAAAGCTTTAGGGAAATTTAATGATGGATTAATTATAGATTAATGATTACTTGGTGGCCACGTTTCCCGAAGGGGATTTTTGGTAGCACGCTAAAAGTGAATTAGGGTTTTACTCATGTATAAATAACCCCTGTATGTTGATGTAAAATTGATCTTATTTTTTTATTTAGTTTAGAGTGGAGGCTGAAATCAAAACCTCTATTTTTCTTCTATGGCTTCTTAGCCATATCTCTTATGTAATCTCAGTTTAGATCTATTTTTTGTTGTTAATTAGTTCCTTCTTTTGTTTTGTTCATATTTATGTTAAAACTTACACGTGTTGATTCGATAACACATGTGAGTAGCTAATCCCTTTGATTTAGGGGTAATGAAGCTCTCTAACTTTATGTAAGTTCAACATTTGTATGATTTGTGATCTCTAATTTGTGCTTCATGTTAGTGGATGTTGATGTAAGTTTATACAATTGATTTTAATAGTCTATGTTTGTTGACAACAAAATAGGCTATGCTTAGTCAATGTAAACACAAATTACATCAATATTTGCTAAGTGGTTATTGATTTTGAAATGAAAGTAAGAATAAAATTTGATAGTTTATAGTTCTATTAATTTTTCATAAGCTATACTCAAAATAGTTTTTTGCTTTAGTTTCATTTTCATGAGAATCATAAGTGGTTTAAATGTTGCATTTCTGTCACTTAATGGAGATCATAGATTGTACGTTTGTTAATTTGCATAAATATGAGAGGAGATTTACCTTTAAATTTCTTTCATTTCATATTTAGCTCTCAACTTAGTTCTAGTGTTAATTAGTTTTTGTTAGTAAAATCAATCTGAATTTTGGTTTAATTTGATTGAATAAGGTTGAAATTACTTCTTTCCCTGCGGATCTACTCGTATTCGCCACGTAATAACAATTGTACGCCATGCGCTTGCGATTTATTACACTTCATGACGGTGTTCTAATTCATAGAATATTCGTCGTCGAACATAATACATTTGGGTAGAACTCGAAAAATACATTATTATCTTTGGCAAAATGAGAAACACTTATTGGATTTCTCTTAATAGCCGGTACCCTTAGTAGGTTTTTAAGATATAACTATTTAGTTCTATATATGCTTGCATTTCCAGTATGTGTGATATGAATATTTTTACCATTACCAATAATTATGTTTTGCATACATTTATAGTCTTTGTTCCCAAGATCCAAGTTGCTCAAATTGTTTGCCACATAATTTGTTATCCCTGAGTCAAGATACCAACACGCATCATTTATATCTTCAAGCTTTGTTGTAGTAGTATTTTATGCCTTTACTTGTCACTGATTATCCTTTTGAATGCTGACATTATAGATGTTTGTATATGTGTTGTTTTGATTTGGCACATAGTTGGCATTAAATATAAATTAGCACTTATTGGCACTGTGTCCATACTTTTCACATATTTTGTAACACCCCGCATTTTTAACTCAAGATAGTAAAATAAGGATAACTTAATTAAATATTCAGAATTAAGTGAAACAGACTACGTCATTGCGTTCATCTCGAAATTCTGGTCAAAAAATACACCTGGTTTGCGTAAAAAGAACACCATACACTATGACAAAATGATCATATTACAACGATGGAAAAAAGTTGTAATATACATTTTATAACGGTGGGCCAACCGTCATGTATTAAAAAGTTGAAATAGACTAAAATCTTTTACAACTTTTCTACACCGCTGCAACACCGTTGTAATATGTATATTTTACAACTTTTTTCCACCATTGTAATAAACTTTATTACAACAGTTATGCACCTTTGCTGTTGTGATTTTTACAACTGTTTTTAATCGTTGTGATATATTTTATTACAATTTTTCTTTTCACTTGTAATATATCCATAAATTATATACATATCACTAATAAAAGAATTCATTCCCCGACATATTATCTACAATACTGAAGATATCGAACAAACTTAAAATATGATCCAAAAACAATATATTAGTTTTTTCAAACTCTCATCATTTTTTCATATAATACGCTGACAAAACACAATATATACATACCCAACAAAACAATCTAAAGTAGTCATTCACATCACCAACTTACCTTGCAAAAAACATAACCATTTCAATGCACAAATGCTCACTCCAAGAACCAGCTTAACATGGCCTTTCAACGCAAGAATGCTTCTCTCAATGCGCAGACCCCATACGCCAGTAAGTGCATTGATACCACAATCAGGATGAAAGTGTACCGAATAAACACTTCTACTACGACCCTCTTGCAGTAGGGTTCGATACTTCTAGCCATGTCTCAAAGTCCCCATGTCTTATCCAAACTTATACTTCTACTATCTCAACTCCATATGATGTGTATGGAAGCCTAGCCAACTCCATATGCTTGGGAAGCTGCTACATAATTAACATTAACTATTATAATAAATAGTAGTACATAACCGAATAAGTATTGTATATAAATAATGTAGATTCATTTTCTATACCATCCAAATAGTGTACAACATATTCATTGCAGTTAGCATTATCAATGATATACAATGAGATATTCACCCAAAATCAACATTAGCAATGCATTAGTGTTTCATGCAAGTCTTAGATTTCAAAATGGAACAATAATATGGTGAGGATGAGTACCCTCATACATGCAACAAGGGCTAAGACCAAACCGCAAACAAAAAAATGGATCACAATACATGACAATATCAAATATTAAGCTTGAAGGTAAAGAAGACAAGTATACTATAAGAAAAATAGTCTCAAGTCCCAAACTGGCAAAAAGAATCTAACTAAAGCATATTGGAAACAAGCCCAGCGAGTATTCATGAGCCATGCTTGTCAAATGCAATATTCAAGACTATTTAAAATGTTGTACATACTCCACATTTTTACCAAAGTGCTACTAAGTTCAAGAGGAGTACACCAACTTTTCTTAAAGTAAGATAAGCAAAGATCAGGTGTTTTAAACTACGTTTAAAACCAACTCCAAGTTGAGCATAAACAAGAGGATAAAGAAGATGTAGTATACGCAGGATATGGACGTAAAACAGCAAGTGCCAAAGGTATTGAAGAAAATGACGAGAGTGCAACATTAAACTGAAATTAATTTCTTGAACAAGCATCAATCGTGAGTAACGAACTCACCTTGAATGATAGCGGCGAAGGCATAAGGCAAAGGTTGCGATTACAAACAGCGGTGGGATCCGACTTATGTGGGAGATGAACGTCGATAGCTGGCACGGGTTTCGAGCGGCGCAAGTGAAGGAGGGATCAGATTAAGGAAGGCGGCGCGAACAACGAGCGCTGCGAACTTCGATTGGTGACGGTGGCGGCTACAAACGATGGAGTGAAACAGCTTGATGTGGACAACAGGTGACGGCGCTCGGCTCTTTAAAAGAGAGGATAGTGACGGCGGTAGTGGTGTTTGATTTGGGTGAAGCGATTTTTGGGATTTGGAAAAACAATTTTCGGTGGAGGAGTAGAGGCCATGATTTACGAATTTGGGAAGACTGGATTTTTCGGTGGACAATTTAGAGATTTTTAGGATTTTGGAATAATAGAGAAACGACTGAAGAAGAAAATGAGTGGATAAAAAAAAGACAACGGAAGGGGGAAATTTCGGAAAGGAGCCAAAATTTTGAGTAATGGAGCCAAAATTTTGAAGGAATGGAATTTAAATTTGATATTGGAGCCAAACGTAAATTTTAAGTTCGGGCCCTGATTTGTTTACAACATTTAGTGGCAAAAGAAACATATATTTACAACTGCATATCGTGAAAAAGTTGCTGAAATTTTTGGTCTAGAGACCAAATTCAATTTTGGAGCCAAAGCAAAATTCGTTTTTGAAGCTACAAAAGAGGAATTATGCATAAACTATTAATTAAAAAATGTTTATTTAAACACGAATTTTATTTTATTTTTGTTAATTGATTATTGATTACTAATTACTGAGTAACTACTAATTAGTTAAAAATTATTAGTTACAAATTACTTTGGTATTATGTGCTAAATATTAATTTTACATTGATTATTAATTAATATTGTTTTATCTAATTATTAATTGTTTTTATATTTATTTTAATTATTTAATATTTATTTTTACTTTTATATATTATTTAATATTGATTATTAAATTTTAATTATTATTTAAATAATTATTATCTAACAAATAAAGAATTTATTATATATTAATTATTTGTTCTATTATTTAAAAGTAACTATTATCTATAGTTAATTATTTTGCAATTATTTATAATTTATTCACAATTAACTGACAGGGAAACGGACTTGTTAAAAATATTATTTACTAATTATTTAATAATAATTAATAAATATTATTGATTCCTAAGTTTATTATTAATGATTAATTAAAATTAAATATTTATATAATTAGTTATTAAATATAAATATTATAAACATGAAGTTGGTTATAGGCATCTATTACAACTAACAAAATGAAAAGTTGTTAAAAATACGTTTATTACAACTTTAGGGAATGGACAGTTGTAAAAAACATCTATTACAGCGGTGCTTTTACCACCGTTGTAAAATTAAAGTTGTAATATGGTGTTTTTGTTGTAGTGGTATGAAGAAGTTATTAAGGTTTGAAGTTTGTATACGCATAAGAAGAAGTATGAATAAAATAAGGCCAGAATTCAAAGAAGTTCAAATTTCACGTAGAAAAGGGGAACGAGAAAAATCCCGCCCAGGGGTGTCGACACCCCTATCGCAGGTCTGGGCAGATTATTTTGCATGAACGTGGTCTTGACAAAATACGTTGTTGAACACCTATAAATAAACCTGTAGAGCCTACCCTAAGTCTCATATTTCTGAGATAACGCAGAAACTCTACCATTCCTCTGCCTCTTCAAATCTATTCAGAAAATTAAAGATTATTAGTTTAGGAAAAATTCTGAATCCAGATCTGAAGGAAAGAAACATATGTTTGTAAATGGGTGTTCAGATCTCTTATCGAAGTAAGGTAATTTTCTAGATCTGGTCTATTTCAATTCTCTTTCATTTCTTCCTTTTTTTCTTTTAGTAAAAATTATGAGTCATGGTTGTTAGGTTCTAAATCCAATTAGGGGAAAACCATGAAATGATAGATCTAGACCAGATCCAGGATTTGGAAAGCATATGAGGTGAGTGGGTTTAAGTTATATCATTTTTGATAATGATGTATTATCGTTTAACATTCCTCGTTATTGTACAATTTAAATTAGATATAATAATTAAAAGTATTGAATTATTATTATGACATGTTTAAATATGATATGTTGAAATGTTTAAACATATGTTAAAAGGATTAAAGTGACGAATATGACATGTTGGAATATTAATACGCTAAGATATTATTAATATGTTAGAAAATTTGCCAATGTATGCATAGCGATTACTGTTGTTTCAATTCCATGTTAATTTGTGACATTTATGTACCTGAACAGTTAACGAAAGAATTTGTGAAAATCACATGTTATTGTTAATTTGAACAATTATCTGATTAATTGATTGCATGATAGAATAGAATTGATTATATGTTAAAAAGAACATATGACATAAAATAGGCATAATATGATGACATATAAAATATAAGTTGCAGTGGAAATTTGAAAGAATAAACATACCTAGTTATATAAAAGATTACAGTAAATAAGAAACTGTAACCGCGCTTAGACATGAGGTTAGATTACACTTGTGGAAGAAGTCTGCCCGGAACCGCCCGGCATATCCAGCATCCACAAGTGGTAAATCTAATGTGAGAGGTCTAAGTGCATAAATAAAACATGTAATGGTGCTAAGGCATGAGGTTAAATAAACTTGTAGAAGAAGTCTGCCCGGAACCATCCAGCAAATCCAGCATTCACAAGTGTAGACTTAATGTGAGAGGTCTAGTACAAAAACATATACATATAATTATATGTAAATGGAAGGACTGATAAACATCATTAATTGTAATTAACGGAAATAAATCGAATTGAGTGAAAGATAATTACAACAGTAAAGAAAAGGGAATAAACGGGGAATGATAATAACGTATTATAAATAAATTACATTAATGAGAATGTTGTATAATAGGTAGATTTGTCCTAGGGACAAGTGAAGATTATAACTTAGGTTATAATAAACTAGTAAGGACATGAGATAACTTGTGAAATGAGATAAGTGACACTTAATTTTAAATTAAGTAATCAGAAAAGGGGGAAAGTTTATGAAATGTAAGAAGTTGTACTTAATTATAAATTAAGTAATCTGCAAACTTGAAAGTATGAAATCTGCTGATAAGAATAACATGTTTAGGCTTGTTCTAGGGACAAGTGGAAATTATAACTTAAGTTATAATTAACGATAGAGGGAATAGAATAACTTATGTAGGTGGATAAGTTGTACTTAATTGTAAATTAAGTTTACAAGAGCAAGGATCTGAAATCTACGGATGAGGACAACATAAGTTATATTTATGGAAAGAGAAACTTATTAGTGGACCTTAGTTAAGAGAACTAAGTTAATAAGTGAACAACGATAAGTTGTAATGATAATGTAAAAAATGGAATCATGATTAAATGAGAAAGAATGATGGAAATTTATAAGTTATATTTAACCATAAATAAAGATTAACATGTTAAAAAGAAAACATATGAATTGATATATACTTAATTTGTTATTGTAACGATGAAATCAAACAGAAATATAAAGGGTTTGTGGATTACAGATCTTGGATCACAATCTAGAAATAGCATATTGTGGGCTTATTAATAAACTTAAATGGGCTAAGTTATATGACTGAAATTAATAACAAGAGGAATTTGGTAACTTGATTAAGAATCCAATGTGAATGAGAATAACCAAGTTAAATGAAAACCTGGTAAGGTAAAGTAAGCACGTAAAAGAATGTTGAGACATAGGGTCTAATTACACATTAAAATGAGGCTCTTGGACCAGTCTGCACGTTTGAGGGTGAATAACCCAACGGGGTAGATCATCGTGGGGCCATAAGGCACGAGGAGAGCGCACGTTCATCTGATTATTCTGGCGGCTCCGAAGGACTGGAAGGAGAAGCACGTAGCTTCCTAAGGTATGTAAGGTGCTCCTAGTAGTCCTCTGTGTAGTGACAAATATTTAGGCTGTGCTCTCAGAGGTTGGGTCTGCGCGTAACTACTAGGTGGGTGGGCCTTGACTACAAAACTAGCTTTGCTGTCAGAATGTTGTGACGTAGTGACACTAGTGTGATTCGACGGTTGCCTTAATGGGGAGGCAGAGGTTAAGACCAAAAGAGATAGTAGATCGTCGGGTGCCCATCATCGGCAGTCGTGGGATGCGAAAAGATAAGAGCTAAACCCAATAGACCATTCACCTTTCACTATCGGGGTACGGTGGTTGAAGGGAGACATCAACTGGTTGTTTAGATCGTTTATTGTTAGGGGAAAGTCATTTGGCTCTTGTAGTCTTTACTAGTTGAGGGAGGGGCCGAGGTGGGGCCATAGCCACCATGAAAAACAGACCCTAGAAATATTTGTATATAGAGCCTCTTAAAGACGGCCTGTACAGATAAGGAAAAGCTCCCGACCGAGTTCCGTGTTTCTTATCTAGCCCTGCCACGGAACCCCATGCACATTATGTGCGGTTAAAGCATCGAATACAATTTACAATACGTACGTGGGACAGTCTAGATACATGCATATCGGCTCTGTGTGGTGTAACGTAGACTTGAGGGCAGTACTCCGGTATGAAATATGATTTGATTGAAGCTGGCGGTCCGTACGCTTACGTAGCGTAGTAATGACATATATATACGGAACGTAACATTGTTCCATAGAGATCAGTACGTCACTCCGACGTAGAATTTAGGACTATGCACATTTCTGTGGCACTACGGTGGAGACCATGCCAATGGGGTACCATGGGGAGTACCTTAATATCGGGGGTAGCTACATATATATTGTATTAGGTTAATCCACTAGGAAGTAAATTGATATGACATTTGTGTAAGCCTTGAGTGCTGTTAACCCAAGTAACCTAATAAATAATAAAATACGACTGAACGGTACATGTGGGATCAACCTAAGTGTATAAGTTAAATCTAGTCACCAGAACTTGTGTTCTGACCCCCTCCTCATAACATACTCACAAGTTAGATTTGTGGCAGAGACATGAGACATGATAGCTTTGGATACTGGTTAGGCAGTATTATTAATACGGTAAGGATATACTTTAAATATATTATATTTTATACATTCCGCTGTGAGATATTTTGTGAGGTCTGACATATTTTATGTCTCTGTCTTTTCTACAGGATACCAGAGCAAATCAACACGAGTTTCGATAGATTAGAATTTTGAAAAAAAAATCGGTCTGTCGGAATTCGAGTTGTTACATATTTGACAACGTATTTGGTTGTTGTTGTTGAATCTGCCTCCCCTTCCTCTTGACCTATTGCTTTGACCACTTCTTTGGTTGTTGTAAAATTGCTGCCTTGGCACATAATTTCTTTCCTGCTGGTTTCCTTTGAAATTATTGATATAGTTGACAGTGAGTTCTGGGTTGACAGTGTGTTTTTGTTCAATTCTTCCTTCGTGTGCCAAGAATGTGAAATATACGTACTTGAGGGTTGTGGTAGGCTCAATAGATGAAATAATTGCTACCGCAGCTTCATAACTGTCATCAAGGCCACTAATAATTGAAAGAACTTGTTCTGACACACTTACTTTAAGTCCAGTAGACACAAGTTGATCACAGGTACCTTTAAACTCGAGTAGATACTTATTCATTGACATGTTATCTTTTCTCATGCTTTGTAATTGTCTTCTAAAGTGCAGAATTCTTGCGGAAGACTGTGATGTTAAGTTTCTCTCCACAGATTTCCAAACATCGTGAGCCGTCTCCAATAAACTAGGGAAGTAAGGTAGGACTGATCGATGACATTAGCCATGAGCCAACCAGGTTGTCTTGCCATTGATGGATGGTGTAATCTTGATTTAATATTAAGTTGTCATTGTTGTTATTAATGAACTTTCCTGGAATTTGCTTTGTTCCAAGCATATAATCTTCTAAGTCGTATCCTCTAATAGCAGTTTCAATTTTTAATTTCCATAGCAGATAATTTGAATCATCCAGTTGCACATAAATCAAGTTGGTCTGAGGCTTGATGATGACTTTGATCAGATCAAGGGTTGATTCTTGTAAACTGTTAGAGATCCTTGATGTAGAGTTTGGAGAAAGGGTTTCATCACCCATCTTGATACAAATGAGTAGGAAAACAAGGACAAAGAGGAAAAAACCCGAAAGAGACGAACAAGAAAGCAAATCTAATGGGATGTTGCTAAGTACAATAGCTCTGATACCAAGTTAGAAAACTTGCAGTGATGCAACAGAAAATGAAGATGATAACGTTTTTTATTATTTCAGCATTGTGACTTATTCAGATCTTTGTATACATTGTTGAATACAAAATACATATGTATGGACTTGTATTTATAACATCAAATAGAGAACAAAAGAAAATACGAATGTAAGGGAAAATAGAAATGTGAAATAACAGAAAAGAAATCATCCTAATATGCATCAAGTCATTTGGAAATATTCGACAAGATATTTATCGGTTATTTCTTGCTCACACAAAAATAAAATCAAATGTGAGTTATCTCTTATGGTGATGATTATGAAATCCAAATGATTATGCCTTCAGGCAGAAGCATATGGATACTGGTGTAGATATATTTGTCTTATGTGTACCACTTGACCGCAGGTATCAAATCCCAAAATTATATGCCAATGTTAACATGCAGAATTCTTAAGATATTGACATAGAGTTTGATTCTCTGTATAAGACCACTGAGTTTCATTCATCCCAAGTTATTCTGTTCTACAATTATGCAGTGCCCTATAGATAATAAAAATATTGTATCATGAAAGGTATTGTGTACATGTACACTTATGTGTATTTATTGAAAGATTCAGATATTTTGTCACTTTAAATATTTGACCAATTTATTTTATATTGTTAATATTGATATATTATGTCAGTCGCGATTGTAGACTGAGGAAATTGCCGCATTCTTCAATTCCTTGAAAATCAAAGGGAAGACTGTTGAAATCCATGGTAGTTGCAAACCTTAACCACAAATGCTTTATTCATACTAAAAAATGACTGTTGGTTAATTTTTGCAATTTTCAGCAAGTTAACACAAGTATTCTTGGATTGTCACCTGGAGATGCTAAAATCTCCCCCCGTATCGCATCAATGGGTGAGCACTAGTTTAAAACTGAAGTTCTATTGAAGCTTCTTAAGTATCTATTTTTCTCCATTTTTATCAGATAGATTATTAATGTTACAACAAAGCTTATTCAACCGGGAATTCTTATATCCGAAAACGCAGAAAGTGGGAAAGCCATTTGATTTTTTTTACCCATGAATTGCAGTGATTCCCTACAGCACATTCCAGGATGCACTGAATTTCACCGCAAATCTTTCGGTCGTCCCAGAATTGTCCTTAATGTTATATTTAAAACTACCTTGTTATAACCATATGGATCATAAACTACTTTTGATTTTCAGATGGGGTTGTCCTGATGGTAATGATTTTGGACCTGCGATTATTCCAAAGGCAGCTAAAGAGCATAATGCGCATGTATTTATTAATTTCTTCTCAGCCCAATATTTACATCTAGATGCGCTATCCGGAAAGAGAAAAGGCCTTAAAAATAACTTATATTCATACCGGCATTGATCTTCATATTAAATTTGTGTGACAGGCATATCTATTTGATGGATACTGGGAAGATATTGTAACTATAAAACCATTCTTCACTGCAAATTTAGCTCTTACCGATCAGGTACATGTATGTATGTAATGTGCATGTTGTGCATATCTGAATTATTATGATCGAACACTAGAAAGTAATATTCTTCACTGAAATTATTACTTGTTTAACAAACAAATTCGAAATTCTTGAAGCCTACAAATTCAATTCTATGATCCTAAAGCCAATCTTCACATCACCGTGTTTCCTCCTACCACCGACAAAAATAGAGAGGTGTAGAGTATATTTACTGTATCGTTACTTATATACTTAATTTCACCAAATATTTATAGATGTATGGAACCACTGATTTTTTTCCTTCTTCTTTCAATATGTCTAGGTTTTAAAATCTATTATTTCACATGGGTGTTTCTTAGCAGAATGCATCGTTGAGCACTACATTATTGGTATTCGACCAAAGTTGGACAATAATGTGGAGCTCAGGTACATTATTCGTAAACCTGTATATCATGAATGGCTCTACTTATATTGATCTTGTTTGTACATATTGTTATAGGATACTATGATGATGGGTGCAACTTTTATCAAATGGTGGCAGAGAGAGCTTCTTGTTTGACTGAAGGAAAAGTTCCTGTTGGTGTTGGAGAAAACAATAAAATCAAGTATATACCATTACTAAAGTATTTTGGCAAAACCACAGAAAAATAATTGATATTGTCTTGCTTCCAGATGCAGGAATTGCATCATAGACAAAAAGGATAAAACTGGGAAGGAACGTGTTGTGTTTTATATGTTTGTGAATGTTTAAAAAAGGATCAAAATAAGAAGAAGATAGGGAGAAATTACAATGTACATATTACTTAAAAGAGATTTGCTTATATAGACAGATTAATACATAGAAGTTGAACAGATTTTCTGAACTTCCCAAAATATAAGGCTAATAAATAAGATACATGAAAAGCTTCATTCATGTATTTAAATTTCCAAGAGATAAACCAAATATATTTGAGATTATAGTCAACAAATTCCTCCCTTAATCTCGAATCTGATTTCCATTCTTCATCCCTATCATCTCCATGAATCTGTTGAGTAGAAGTTTTGATAAAGGTTTTGTAAACATATCAGCAATTTGATCACGACTTTTTACATGAATTAAGTTCATGATGTACCGGATTCTTTGCTAATTCAATGGCTGACTTGCTATCCATCTTGATCTCTATTGCTTCATTTTGTGGAAGATCAAGTTCTTTAAGAAAATTTTCCAGCCATATTGCATGACATACACACCAGGAAGCAACTATGTACTCTGCTTCACATGTTGACAAGGCCACTATGGGTTGTTTCTTTGATTGCCATGTAAATGCAGTATCTCCGATATAAAACACATAGCCTGACGTTCTTTTTCTGTCATCTATGTCTCCACACCAATCTGAATCTGAATATGCCCTTAGTTTGTATTCTTTTGACTTTGAGTAAAACATGCCCATTCCTTTGCTTCCCTGAATGTATTGTAAAATCCCCTTTGCTGCTTTCCAATGTGAACTCCTTGGTTCCTCCATAAATATACTAACCATGCCAACACCGAATGCTAAATCAGGTCTTGTACAACACAAGTATCGTAAACATCCTATGAGACTCCTATATTTGTTTGATCCACTCGACTTCCTCCTTCGGCTTTTGACAATCTTACACCAAGCTCCATTGATGTAGAAACTGGTTTACAATTCTCCATCCTGAATTTCCCTAGAATATCATTTGCATGCCTTTCTTGAGACAAAAATATGCCTGATGCAGTCTGTTTTATCTCCAAACCCAAAAACTATTTTAACAGACCAAGATCTGTCATCTCAAATTCAAGTGTCATATCTGTTGTATATAACAGTGTTGTATACACAATTATATGATTTTTGTTTGATGATAACAACCAAATAAATACTATTTTAAATGATTTGTTATCGTACTGTTATATATACATCACAGACAGGAATATAATATTTATATTTAAATAGAATACGACTGTACACTCAATCATATATCCATACAATATTCTATTTAAATTAAATATTATATTTCAAATATTCAAACAGTACAACTATTTATAACTCCACTATTTACAAATTCACTCAAATATGTCTGAATATTTCAACATGACACATCACACATGGAAGAATTCAAATAAAAACAGACAGATTGAATTAAACACAATAAAATAATATTTTATTTCAACCAAATCTGTTTATCACATACAATCAGTACAATTCTTTCATAGCTCCTCATTACAGTTCATTCATTACTTATACAATCACTTTTATACATTGACACTATTCTTGTCTTCATCTTCAGTCTTTTATCTTCACAACTTTCAGTCAGTCCTGTCTTCATACCTGTCACATACAGAAGAACACACACAGTAGACTGCAATAAAAATAAAACTAAAACAATTAAAATTTATTTTTAAATTTTATTTGCCTCAGAATTACGGTGTGTTTCTCATCATTTTTCTAGACATGGTCTGATATGCAGGAACATAAAATCAGTCTGATGGCTGCATATACACACGTGTATGTATATACATGTGTGCGCTACCTCGCCAATCAGCGAGCAACTGAGGAGTAGCCACAAGAACCATCTCGACTCAGTGCACATTTAACTAAGAACAAATGCAAACTGAAAATGAACAAAAATATTCAAAGCACATTAAGGTAGAGATGGCAGCGACAAGTGAACAGGACAAATTGCAAGTGCAAAATGGCCGACCACAAAGTAGGGACAACATACAAGTGTGCAAGGGTGCATGGTGAGACAAGTGCAATACTGCATGGCTAAATAATGCAAGTAAAGTCAACATAGCATTCATAAGTAAATTTCAAAAGAGATGTGTTTACTGCATGATCAGTTAACATGTGACATTGGACAATGAAAAGGTGGTGCATAATCAAGTCAGCATTTTCAAATGTCAAACAAAAATTTCATGTATGGTACAAAACTGTGCAACATGTATGAGCCGAGCACAATTCAGGTCAAATGGCTAACAACAATGGATGGACACAAATTAGACAAGTAAGCATAGCACATGTTTCAAATGTCAAGGCGGCTAGCTAGGCAACATGATGTGTAAGTATGACAAGCCAAGTAATTAAAACAACATGGTTTAACTCATGGTGAAGTCACATGGTTGAGGAGACAAAGCACATGTTTTTGCTCAAGTGTATATATATATATATATATATATATATATATATATATAAAGGCATAGTTCAGAGAGTTTCATTAAGCAGCAGCATAGAATGAAAACATATGGGACTGAATAAAATGCAAGTGTACAAAGACAAATGACACGACGAAATGAAGCATGTCAGAATGGATTATGGATCAGCAAAGTCTCAGCATGCTTTTTAACATGATCGAACAATAATGCAACAATGATAGTCATATGTGAATGCAAGTAGTACACAAATAATGGTGCATGAGCATCTCGACTGGGTTCATACATATAAAACAAGCTAAAAGTCGACGCAAATCAAAATCAAAATGGTGCAAGTGCAAATGGACAGTGAATTACATTGGGATAAGTGCATTCACAATAGAGTCGAGCAGCACAACACAGGCCACACAAGCAAGTATGGTCAAGGAGCAAGGTGAACAAGGCAGAACAACAACTAAGTCGAGCCATACTAATCAAACAAACAGGGACAGTCATGTTCATGGTATAGCAAGAATGACACACACAAGTATTAGTTCAAAAATATCTAGTTCAAGTGTTGTTCTGTTCAAAGGAAGATCAAGTACAGTATCTGTTCTTATCAAAGCATGAATAAATCAATTGAACTAGTCATGGGAAAAAGCAAGTAATACAAAGGCAAGGCAAAACTGACAATCTCAAACTGTTCAAACTTAGCAAGGATTTACATAACACATTCAAAGAATTAAATCAGAGTGAAAAACATACATTCATGGTGTTCATGTATGAAAACAATACAAGGCTTGGCAAAATGAAGCATCGGTTCATGTCAGAGCATAACCAGTTTTATCAAAAGCAAAAACAGTGAATTTGTTTGAATGAATCAAAGTATATTTCAAAATTTCCCGAAACCAAAAGTGTAAATTTGGTAGTGAGAAATATAATAGGAAGACATAATCAAAGTCCAGAATTCTCACGCAAGTTTGAAGATATCAAATTCCAGAAATCGCGATTTAAGGCAATATTTTCAGGAAAAGGAATTCGCAATTTTTATGGAATAAAGACTCAATCAAATATCCAGGAGCAATTCTAGAAACCACGAAGATTTCAAGCCCAAACATTATGCAATACCATGACCAAAGTCTAACACGAAATCAGAGCACATATTAAGGATTTTAATCCAATAAATACACCGATTCATTACTGGTTTCAAACTATCCAAGATCGAAGAAATTAAAAGCAAACAATTGAATTAAAAATCATACTAGGAAAAGGAGAAGACTTGGATCCAAATCAGAACTTTATCAACTAAATCGAAGAAGAGCTTGCAATTGGAACTCGAGAACATCATTTAAGAGAGCGTCGGATTTCAGAATCACATAATCAAAACCCTAATCACAATCGCTATTTCTATTTCAGAAGGAAACCCTAGAGCCGCCATTTTTATAGTAACAAAGTGATCAGACTTAAGTGAAAAGGAGTGAAGCAAATAAAAGGAGACCGACCAAGTTTTTTCAACTAAAGGGGATAACCCTAATTTTAATTCCTAGGGTTCTAAATTTGTCTTAGGGATTTTTATTTTTATTCATTTTTAATTTCAAATTGTAATCAAGTGAGAGTTTTCTAGTTTGTCTCTAAAACTAGGGAGACGAATTACGGGATTTGTAATTCGGGGAAATCTGGTTTCGGTGATAGAAACCAGTGCAGGGTTTTGAGCGTAGGTTTAAGAACAGTTGGGGGCAAGTGTCGCGAGTTTACAGGGGATTGTAAGCGTAGAGATTGCTTTAACTCCTAGTAGAAACCTTGGGAATGCAGTAGTAGGCAGGGTTTTGCCGAAGCAGGGTATATCTGTGTGTTATTTAGTTTCCGCATTTATTTTGATTATTATCTGTGCTGTGATTATTTAATTACTCTGTGGAAATCTGCGATAAACCCTATCCACCCCCTCCCCCCTCTAGGGTTAATTTAGATCCTACAAGTGGTATCCGAGCAGGTATTTTTTATTTTATTTTAACTCTAGAGTCATGAATCTGTCTAATAACGCGTTTTCTGAGGGTCAGTCCATAACTAGGCCACCAATGTTTAATGGAACTGATTATTCATATTGGAAAGTAAGGATGAAAATTTATTTGAGTTCAGTCGACTATGATGTGTGGGATATTATTGAAACGGGTTATAGATCTCCCATTGTTATTGTTAGGGGTGTTGAAATTCCTAAATCAAAAGACAGGTGGGATGCAAATGATAAAAAATTATTTTCAACTAATGCCAAAGCGATGAATGCTTTAATCTGTGCTCTTGATAAAACTGAATTTAATCGAATTTCTCATTGTGAGACTGCGCAGGAAATATGGCATACGTTGGAGGTCACACACGAAGGTACATCTCATGTGAAGGAATCTCGTCTCGCTCTACTCAGCAACGAATATGAAAATTTATCTATGCAAAGAGATGAATATATAAAAGAGATGTATGGACGCTTCTCGTCACTAGTCTACAATGCAAAAGCTCTTGGCAAAACCTATACTGAAGTGGAACTGATCAGAAAAACATTGAAAGTGCTACCGATGAATTTTGAAGCTAAGGTGACGGCAATACAAGAATCAAAAGATCTGAATAAAGTAAGCATGGAAGAGTTGATCGAAAATCTGATTACTTACCAGATGGAGTTAAAAGCAAGAGAAGAACGAAAGGATTCTGAATCAAAGGAAAAGATGATCGCCCTAAATAATTCTGTTGAAAGTAATGATGATGATCCCGCTGAAGAGCTAGCCATGGTTTGAAAAAGTGGGCCAAAGGAAAATACAAACCATGAAAGAAGAATTCAAAACCGACAAGTCCGAAAGTTCAGATAGTTCAGACGATGAAGTGTTTTGCTACAATTGCAAGAAACCCGGTCATATCAAACCAAATTGCCCACAGCTTAAAAATGAAAAGAGGAAGAAGTTCAGAAGGAAGAAGAAGTCATTTGTTGCTACATGGGATGACGAGGAAGGAGAAGAAGTTTCTGAAAGTGATGAAGAGGAACCTAATTTGTGTCTTATGGCTCAATCTGATTCGGAAGGAAGTGAAGAGGATTCTAGTGAGGTATTAAATTTTACCTATAAAGAATTAATTTTAATGTGTCGCGACGTCACAAAAACCATTGATTCTCTTGAACTAAAAGTTAAGAAATTGAAATCTGTTAGGTTAAAACTAGTTCAAGAAAATAACATTTTAGAAAGAAAACTTGAAAAGAGTAAGAATTCACCGTTTTCAGAATGTGAAAAATGTCAATTTTTGAGTAACGATTTTTTGAAATTAAAAACTGATCTTGAGTTACTTAAAAGTGAAAACGTGAATTTGAAAAACGAAAATCATGATTTTGAAAAGGCAATTGAAAAGTTTAGAGAATCTGAAAAATTTGATTTTGAAAAGCGAAAACAATTTGAAATTGAAATTTCTAAGTCCAATGCTAAAATCAAAGCACTTGAAAACGAAAATTTGATTTTAAAACAAACTGATGCAGAAAAGAGGAAAATCGCTATTAGTCGTTGTTCAAATTTAATGAAAGAAAATAGCGATCTTAAATTCAAAATTCAACGACTTGAGTCAGCTTTGACTAAATTTTCTGAAGGAGAGAAATCGTTGAATATGTTGTTAAAAAATCAATTTTTTGTTCAGAATAAAAAGGGATTTGGTTTTGAATCTGATCAAGTTGAAAAACAAAATTTTAATGATTTTAAAAATCCTTTAATTAGCTTTGAAAACGATCAAATTGAATTTTTGAAATCTAATAATTTCAAAGGGTTTTTAAATCATAAACAAGTTGATAATTCGTTTAAAAACTATTCATTTAAATCTGTTTGGATTCCAAAAAATAACAAATTAAATTTAAACAAATCTAAACAAATTTGGGTTCCAAAGGGTACTGTAGTGGACAGTAATGGATTGTTATATAAACGGGTTTGGGTACCAAAACGTGTAAACGAAGATAAGAGTGGTAAAACAACTTTTGTTAGACCGCTCGATCATATAAACATTTAGGTACCATGGGAGGATAAGGAACAATTGTGCTTAAGTGAGATAAAATTCAAATTGATTCATATATCAAATTATTTGGAGTTCCTTAGCCATAGTTTCAGAGTTGGAGTTTCATTGGATCGCATCGATTATGGTAAGTCAGGTATGATCTCTAAACTCATTTTTTATTCCTTTTTTAGTTTATTTTCTTTTTTAGTTTTATTTCTTTTATTCTCTTTAATTTTTACTTGGTTGTTTTTTGAAATCATTTGTTATGGATTGTTGAAATTCTTGGATTATAAAAATTGATTTTTTTTCCTTAGGTGATTTCAAATAATTATCTTAGATTTGATCGCTGAATGTTTCTTATGTTTGTCTAAAAAATTCTCTGAAAATTTCACTCATGATTTTTGCTTTGAAAATGATCTTGTGCTGCTCTGGAAATTGATTTGATTTGGTGATTGGACAATGAGTTGAAAAATCAGTAGTTAAATATCTTTAAATTCCATAGACAATTTTAATTAAATAGATATGTTGTTTTAAAATGGTCTAGGAACAATCAGCATTAGAAAAATTAGATAATTTCATATTCTACTGATTGATTTTTGAAACTGATTTTCAAACTTGCATTGATATTTTCAAAAACTCCTCTTGAAATTGGTATTTTCAATTTTAAAATTATTTTTGATTATTTATTCAAAAATTGAAATTATTGATTAATTTGAACCGCTTTGTGACTCATCAAAATTATTAATAGATTTATGAATTTGTGATGGGTTATGACTATGGTATAACTCATAACTAGAGGAGATGTTATTTTAAATCTCATGGTGATTGGACAGATTTTATAATATCTTTGAATTAGAGCTTATTTCACGACCATCTTCTATATCTACCATATTTCTGTCATTCATCAAAGTTTTATTTAATTTGGGGAGTTCTAATTATTCTTGAATTTTTTTAAATAATAATAATAATAATAGTAATAAATAAATAAATAAATAATTTATCCTTGGTATTCACTCCCATTTAAAAGTCCTCGTGGTTGTGCATGGGTGAATTACCTTAATCTCTATGTGCTTCCATTCTCACTTAAAAGACCTTTGGGCTGTGCATGGATGGAACTCATTAGAGATGATAAAGTTAAGTTACTACTAACCTCATTTAAAAGACCTTTGGGCTATGCGTGGTTAGAAAGTGCTTAACACATTTTTTTTGAGCATATTTAAAATCTTTAAAATTCATATTCAAATATTAATTTTTTTATTGAACTCTCCTCATTCTATAAAATCCATCGTAAATCCATTCATTCTGAAAGTGAAATTTGCTTTTGATTTAAAGATTATTATGATTTTTGTTTGATTAAATGGGTTTTATGATATATATTCTCTCTCTTGATTTGAATTTATATTTTTAGTCTATATTCATCACTGTTTCGATTTCTACTATCCTTTTGATGATAACAAAAGGGGGAGAATGGTCAAGATTTTGATTGATGAATATTTATTTCAAAAATATTTTAAGATTTGAAATTAAATATCTAAAGGGAGAATGGTCAATTGGATTTCATTATTCGTATTTTCCACATATATAGGGGGAGTTCAGTTGTAGGGGGAGCAAACAAATAGGGGGAGTAATATATTTCACGTTCAAACACATTCAAAATCTTTTATTTGTTTGTCATCATCAAAAGGGGGAGATTGTTGTATATAACAGTGTTGTATACACAATTTTATGATTTTTGTTTGATGATAACAACCAAATAAATATTATTTTAAATGTGTTTGTTATTGTACTGTTATATATATACATCACAGACAAGAATATAATATTTATATTTAAATAGAATACGACTGTACACTCATTCATATATCAATACAGTATTTTATTTTAATTAAATATTGTATTTCAAATATTCAAACAGTACAACTATTTATAACTCCACTGTTTACAAATTCACTCAAATATGTTTGAATATTTCAACATGACACATCACACATGAAAGAATTCAAATAAAAACAGACAGATTGAATTGAACACGACAAAATAATATTTTATTTCAACCAAATCTGTTTATCACATATAATCATTACAATTCTTTCACAGCTCCTCATTACAGTTCATTCATTACTTATACAATCACTTTTATACATTGACACTATTCTTGTCTTCATCTTCAGTCTTCTGTCTTCACAACTTTCAATCAGTCCTGTCTTCATACCTGTCACATACAGAAGAACACACAAAGTAGACTGCAATAAAAATAAAAATAAAACAATTACAAATTTATTTTTAAATTTTATTTGCCTCAGAGTTACGGTGTGTTTCTCATCATTTTTCTAGACATGGTCTGATATGCAGGAACAAAAAATCAGTCTGATGGCTGCATATACACACGTGTATGTATATACATGTGTGCACTGCCTCGCCAATCAGCGAGCAACTGAGGAGTAGCCACAAGGACCATCTCGACTCAATGCACATTTAACCAAGAACAAATGCAAACTGAAAATGAACAAAAATATTCGAAGCACATTAAGGTAGAGATGGCAGCGACAAGTGAACATGACAAATTGCAAGTGCAAAATGGTTGAGAACAAAGTATGGACAACATACAAGTGTGCAAGGGTGCATGGTGAGACAAGTGCAATACTGCATGGCTAAATAATGCAAGTAAAGTCAACATAGCATTCACAAGTAAATTTCAAAAGAGATGTGTTTACTGCATGATCAATTAACATGTGACATTGGACAATGAAAAGGTGGTGCATAATCAAGTCAGCATTTTCAAATGTCAAACAAAAATTTCATGTATGGTACAAAACTGTGCAACATGTATGAGCCGAGCACAATTCAGGTCAAATGGCTAACAACAATGGATGTACACAAATTAGACAAGTAAGCATAGCACATATTTCAAATGTCAAGGCATCGAGCTAGGCAACATGATGTGTAAGTATGATAAGCCAAGCAATTAAAACAACATGGTTTAACTCATGGTGAAGTCACATGGTTGAGGAGACAAAGCACATGTTTTTGCTCAAGTGTGTGTGTATATATATATATATATATATATATATATATATGTATATATATATAAAGGCATAGTTCAGAGAGTTTCATTAAGCAGCAGCATAGAATGAAAACATATAGGACTGAATACAATGCAAGTGTACAAAGACAAATGACACGATGAAATGAAGCATGTCAGAATGGATTATGGCTCAGCAAAGTCTCAGCATGCTTTTTAACATGATCGAACAATAGTGCAACAATGATAGTCGTATGTGAATCCAAGTAGTACACAAATAATGGTGCATGAGCATCTCGACTGGGTTCATACATATAAAACAAGCTAAAAGTTGACGCAAATCAAAATCAAAATGGTGCAAGTGCAAATGGACAGTGAATTACAATGGGATAGGTGCATTCACAATAGAGTCGAGCAGCACAACACAGGCCACACAAGCAAGTATGGTCAAGGAGCAAGGTGAACAAGGCAGAACAACAACTAAGTCGATCCATACTAATCAAACAAACAGGGACAGTCATGTTCATGGTATAGCAAGAATGACACACACACAAGTATCAGTTCAAAAATATCTAGTTCAAGTGTTGTTCTGTTCAAAGGAAGATCAAGTACAGTATCTATTCTTATCAAACGTGAATAAATCGATTGAACTAGTCATGGGAAAAAGCAAGTAATACAAAGGCAAGGTAAAACTGACAATCTCAAACTGTTCAAACTTAGCAAGGATTTACATAGCACATTCAAAGAATTAAATCAGAGTGGAAAAACAAATATTCATGGTGTTCATGTATGAGAACAATACAAGGCTTGGCAAAATGAAGCATCTGTTCATGCCAGAGTATAACCAGTTTTATCTAAAGCAAAAACACTGAATTTGTTTGAATGAATCAAAGTATATTTCAAAATTTCCTGAAACCAAAAGTGTAAATTTGGTAGTGAGAAATATAATAGGAAGACACAATCAAAATCCAGAATTCTCACGCAAGTTTGAAGATATCAAATTCCAGAAATCGCGATTTAAGGCAATATTTTCAGGAAAAGGAATTCACAGTTTTTATGGAATAAAAGACTCAATCAAATATCTAGAAGCAATTTTAGAAACCACGAAGATTTCATGCCTAAAAATTATGCAATACCGTGACCAAAGTCTAATACGAAATCAGAGCACATATTTAGGATTTTAATCCTATAAATACACTGATTCATCACTGGTTTCAAACTATCCAAGATCGAAGAAATTAAAAGCAAACAACTGAATTAAAAATCATACCAGGAAAAGGAGAAGACTTGGATCCAAATCAAAACTTCATCAACTAAATCGAAGAAGAGCTTGCAAATGGAACTCGAGAACATCATTTAAGAGAGCGTCGGATTTCAGAATCACAAAATTAAAACCCTAATCACAATTGCCATTTCTATTTCAGAAGGAAACCCTAGAGCCTCCATTTTTACAGTCACAAAGTGATCGGACTTAAGTGAAAAGGAGTAAAGCAAATAAAATGAGGCCGGCCAAGTTTTTTCAACTAAAGGGGATAACCCTAATTTTAAATCCTAGGGTTTTAAATTTATCTTAGGGATTTTAATTTTTATTCATTTTTAATTTCAAATTGTAATCAAGTGAGATTTTCTAGTTTGTCTCTAAAACCAGGGAGACGAATTTCATGATTTGTAATTCGGGGAAATCTGGTTTCGGGGATAGAAACCAGTGCAGGGTTTTGAGCGTAGGGTTAAGAATAGTTGGGAGCGAGTGTCATGAGTTTACAGGGGATTGTAAGTGTAGAGATTACTTTAACTCCTAGTATAAACCTTGGGAAATGCAGCAGTAGGCAGAGTTTTACCGAAACTGGGTATATCTATGTGTTATTTATTTTCCGCATTTATTCTGATTATTATCTGTGCTGTGATTATTTAATTACACTGTGAAAATCTGCGATAAACCCTATTCACCCCCCCTTTAGGGTTAATTTAGATCCTACAATATCCTTTTTGAATTCATCAATAATCTTTTGACAATTACCCATAAAAATCAAGTCATCAACGTATAAAGCAACAATTAAAATTTTACCTTCAACCTTCTTTACATAAACTGAATGCTCATAAGGACATTGTTTAAATCCCTTTCTCTTGAGGTATCCATCTATTCTGAAATTCCAAGTCTGTGGCGCTTGTTTTAAGCCGTATAGTGCTTTCTTTAACTTTAGGACTTTCCTTTCTTCTTCGACTTTTTTATAACCTGGAGGTTGTTTGACGTGCACCTCCTCTTCAATAATTCCATTTAGAAACACCGATTTTACATCCATCTGGTAAGTAAGCCAATTATATTGAGCAGCTTGTGAAATAAGTAGTCTGATGCTTTCCATCCTTGCTACGGGAGCAAATACTTCGTCATAGTCTATCCCTGCCTTTTGTTTGTAGCCTTTCACTACTAAACGTGCCTTATGTTTTTTTATTGCTCCATTCTTCTTCTTCTTATAAACCAACTTCACATCTAAAGGTTTGTGACCTTTTGGCAAATCGACAAGCTCCCAAGTCATGTTCCTTTCTATTGCTTCAATCTCTTCATCCATAGCATTTTTCCAACTTTCTTCTTGTACAACTTCTTCAAAGCTTAAATTTTTTGCATCCGCCATAAAACATATTAGCTGCACTTCATTAGTCTCATCATAGATATCATGCAGACTTCTCATTTTTTGATTCTCTCCTTCTTCATCAGATGATATACCCTCTTCTCTAGCTGCACTGTATTCGTTGTCTCATCTGTTTCTGTATCGGAAGAGATTGACCCTTTTTGGAATGAAACAAATGCCTTTTCTGATTTAAAATTTTCTGCAGTGTTTGTTGTCTTCTTCCAATCTCATGAGTCTGCCTCATTTATAAGAACGTCCCTGCTAGCTACAACCTTATTTTGATCTCGATCAAAAAGCTTGTATCCTTTTGTCTTCTGATCATATCCGATGAACACCAATTTCTTAATTTTATCGTCAAGTTTGCTTCTTTTCTGATCAGGTACATGCATATAAGCTATACTTCCAAACACCTTCATGTGTTGTGCGGTTGGTTTCCTTCCATTCCACATTTCTTGTGGTGTTTTATTTCCGAACTTGGAATGTATACATCTATTTTGAATATAAACAATGCACTCCGCTGCCTCTACCCAAAACTCCATTGGCATTTCCTTGTTTTTCAACATAGATCTAACCATATCCATGATGGTTCTATTTTTACTCTCTGCAATTCCGTTTTGCTGAGGAGAATATGGTGCCATCAAGAATCTTCTAATTCCATGTTCCTCACAAAATGAATTGAATTCTTTGGAAGTTAACTCGCCACCATTATCTGATCTCAAAGCTTTAATATGACATCCAGACATTTTCTCTACCATGACTTTAAATCTTTTAAATACTTCAAAGGCTTCTGATTTTTTATTCAAAAAATATACCCAAGTACGTCGAGTGAAATCATCTATGAAAGTAATAAAGTACCTTTTGCCGCTGAAAGATTCGGGTGTAATGGGTCCACATATGTCTGAATGTACCAGATTGAGTCGCTCCCTTGTTTTGTATGTTGTTCCCTTTTGGAAAGAGTTTCTCCCTTGTTTTCCATATGTGCAGCTTTCACAGAACTCACCATCAAATACAATATCAGGTAGTCCTTGTATCATCTGATTTTTTGCCATCAACTTCAAAGCTCTATAGTTAAGATGTCTGAATCTCTTGTGCCACAAAGATGCCTTGCCTTCTTTAATTTGTAAACTCTTTTCTTGTGAATATTCCATGTTCACCTTGAACATTCTATTGCTTTCCATCTCAGAACTTATGACCACCCTACCAGTTTTGTCTCTTAATTGCATCTGCTGCCCCTTTGTATGAATTTCGTATCCCTTTTGCAACAACTGTCCAACACTTAAAATATTAACTTTAATATCTGGAACATAGTATACATCCTCTATTGCTCCAGTTTTTCCATTCTTTTGTAGAAAGCCTATTCTGCCTTTTCCCATCACCTGAACTTTTGATGCATTTCCAAATGAAACGCTCCCACATGCTCCTTCTTTTAGAATTTGAAACAAATGATGGTGCCCACTCATATGATTACTTGCACCTGTATCCATGTACCATGTTGACTCAATATCTAGAGTCAATCCTTTGTTTGCAGTCAACATCAAATTTTCTTCCTCTTGCTTTGTCACCAGATTTTTACATTCTTCATTCTTCTTATTATGCCAGCTCTCTTTTGAGATGTGCCCAAACTTGCCACAGGTGTAACACTGTTCTTTCTAGTCTACCTCTTCCACGACCACCTTGGCCTCGATAATTATTTTGGACCATTGGTGCTTTATGTTCTGGTCTGTATATGCCGCGCCCATTGCCCCTTCCATAGCTACGGCCTTGTCCTCGATTTCCTTTATATTGTTGTGTATATAACATCTTTTCTTTATCTTCAACTTTCACTTGCAAAGCTTCAGCCACTGGCTCTTTTTCTTTTAACTTCTTCTATTGTTCATGAGCTTCAAGGCTTCCAACTAAATCATTTACCTTCATCTCTGAAAGGTTTTGTGACTCTTCTATTGCACATACAATATTTTCAAATTTGTCTGTCAAAGATCTAAGGATCTTTTCTAATATTCTTGCTTCGGTTATCTCCTCTCCATTGCTCTTTAGTTGATTTGTTACCTTTTCCACCCTTGTGATGTAATCTGAAACACTTTCTGTCTCCTTCATTGTCATAGATTCCATTTCACCTCTAAGTGTTTGTAAACGCACTTGCTTCACCCTGTCTGCCCATTAAATGTCTTAAACAAGATATCCCAAGCCTCCTTGGATGTTTCAGCTCCTGCAATCTTCTCAAAAATTGAATCTTCCACTGCACTCTGCAAAGCACTTAGAGCTCGGTTGTCTCTCTTTCTTTCATCCTTTACTTTATTTTGTTGAGCTTGTGACAAAGCTCCTAGATTTTCAGGTTCTGTGAAACCATCTCTGACCATCTCCCAAGTTTCTTCAGCCTTTAGCCAAGTCTTCATTTTTATGCTCCAAGTGTCATAGTTGAGCTTTGTGAGTTGTGAAATAGGAGTCTGTGTATGTGATGAACCTCCAGCCATGCTTCTCCTTCACCTAAGCTCCATACCAATTTGTTGTGTTTTATATGTTTGTGAATGTTTAAAAAAGGATCAAAATAAGGAGAAGATTAGGAGAAATTACAATGTACGTATTACTTGAAAGAGATCTGCTTATATAGGCAGATTAATACATAGAAGTTGAACAAATTTTCTGAACTTTCCAAAATACAAGGCTATTAAATAAGATACATGAAAAGCTTTATTCATGTATTTAAATTTCCAAGAGATAAACCAAATAGATTTTGTTGGAAGCGTGTATTGAACTCACAAAAAAAAGGATGCTTTCTTTGAATCAAACACACAAACTAACTTTGTTTATTTCTCACAAATACAAATGATACAACTACTTTTTTCTCTCTTAAAAATAAAGAGCTTCAGCTCTCTATTTCTTTCCTCTCTTACGTTGCTTTGTTTCACTTTGGTGTGTATTGTGAATACATATGAGATGCCCTTTTATAGGCAAAAGAAACCTACTTATACATCATGGCTTACATCACTACAAACCTACCATCCTTGACCATGCATCCCTTTCTCCCTTTCACACTAAAGAGTTGTTGCACATTAAACATATGCATGGAATGGTTTGAATTCTAACACTCCCCTTCAAACCCGACTTTGCATTCCGAGCTTGATTTTCATTTTTTGAAATACATCCGGCTTCAATGGCTTTATGAAAATATCCGCTAAATTTTCTTCAGTTTTGCAGTGCACCAGCTCCGCACTTTTGTCGTTCACTTGTTCTCGAATAAAATGATATTTAATATTGATGTGCTTGCTTCGACTATGTGACACGGGATTCTTCGCAAGTGAAATAGCGGATTTATTATCTACGTAAATAGTAACTGCTTCTTCCTTTGTAAGATTTAATTCACCCAATATGTAGCCTAGCCACATAGCTTGACATGTTGTTGCTGAAGCTGCAATATACTCTGCTTCACATGTTGAGAGAGCAACTGTCTGTTGATTCTTTGATGACCAAGAAAATATCACTGAACCAATATGAAAAGCATATCCTGAAGTGATTTTCCCATCATCCAAATCGCCACCATAATCACTGTCTGAGTAGCCAACTAATTTCGAATTTTGTGAACGAGTGTAAAACAATCCATGATCAAGTGTACCTTTTATGTAGCGCAAAATTCTTTTAGCTTCCATAAAATGGTTTTGCTTTGGCTTCTCCATGTACCTACTAACCAATCCAACATCGTACATAATATCGGGACGAGTGAAAGTTAGATACCTTAAACTTCCAACCAAACTTTTGAACAACATCGGATTTACCAACTCTCTGGTTGAATCAATTCTCAGCTTTATGCTTGCATCTGCTGGTGTGCTCACCCATTTGCATTTTTCCATTCTGAATTTGCTTAAAATCTGCTCCGCGTATTTTTTCTATGACATAAAAATCCCATCTTTGTTTTGTCTAACTACGACTCCAAGAAAGTACGTCATTTTACCAATATCTGTCATCTCAAATTCTTTAGTCATTACTTTCTTAAAATCATCAAACATACCAGGGTTGTTCCCAGTGAAGATCATGTCATCCACATACAAGCACACGATCATAATATCTCCCCCTGAATTTGTTTTTGTGTAGAGTGCATGCTCGTATGGACTTTTGGCAAAACCATTTTTCTGAAAGTATTCATCAACCCTTGTGTTCCATGCTCGCGGAGCTTGCTTCAAACCATATAAAGCTTTCTTCAGTTTGTAGACTTTGTTTTCCTGGCCTTTCTGAACATATCTAGAAGGTTGCTCAATGTAGACTTCTTCTTCGAGATAGCCATTCAAGAATGCTGACTTTACATCCATCTGATAAATCTTCCACTGATTCTGTGATGCAAGTGCTGTTAAAAATCTTATGGTGTCAACTCTTGCAACTGGAGCAAATAACTCATCATAATCAATTCCATATCTCTGTTTGTAGCCTTTAGCCACTAGCCTTGCCTTGTACTTTTCCACTTCTCCATCTTGATTGGTCTTTGTCTTGTAGACCCATTTGACACCAATTGCTTTGTGTCCTTCTGGAAGATATGTGAGCTCCCAAGTGTCATTCTTCTTTATTGCACCAATTTCTTCATCCATGGCTTTGTTCCATTTGCTTTCTTCACTAGCTTCCTCAAATGTCACTAGATCACATTCAGCCACTAAACTAAATAATGAGTAATCAAAAGTTGTTTGTACCGGACTTGTTGCCTCATAGATATTATCCAGACTCCGCATTCTTCTCGGTACTCGCTCTGAACTATTGCTGCTTCTTGAACTTGATGACACTGAAGCAGGAGTTTGTTGATTAGGGCTTTCTGGAGGAGTCTGATCATCATTTCCATCACCGTTTATATCAGCGTCATCATCGTCATTATCATCGTCATTAAAGAATAGACCTGCAACTTTGCTTTCTTCCATGCTCCATCCCCAGTAATCTGATTCTTCAAATTCAACATCTCGAGAAATGATTAATTTCTTTGTGAGTGGGTTATAAAGTCTGTAGGCCTTGCTTCTTTTGTCATATCCAGTAAAAATACATTTCTCTCCTTTGTCATCCAGCTTCTTTCTTTTCTGATCGGGAACATGTGCATATGCAACACATCCGAAAATTCGGAGATGTCCAACTGATGGTTTACTACCACTCCATGCTTCATTTGGAGTTCTGTTTCGGACGCTTTTTGTTGGACAGCGATTCAGCATATAAACAGCGCATAGTACAGCTTCAGCCCAAAAACTTCTTGGCATGTGTTTTTCCTTCACCATACTTCTCGCCATGTCAAGAATAGTGCGTTTCTTTCTTTCAGCAACGCCATTTTGTTGTGGAGTATATGCTGTTGTCATTTGGTGATTGATTCCATATGTCCTACAAAATTGTTTAAACAAGTTTGAAGTATACTCGCCTCCTCTATCTGATCTGAGTATCTTCACATAATTTCCACTTTGCTATTCTGCCATTGCTTTGAACTCCTTGAATTTATCAAGAGCCTCTACTTTTTCTTTTAGAATATATACCCAACTTTTTCTGCTAAAGTCATCAATAAATGTTAGGTAATACCTGCTCCCGCCAAGTGATGTAATATCAAATGGACCAGCGATGTCAATGTGAACAATCTCTAGTGGCCTCTAGCTCTCCATGATTTTCCAACAGGAAAACTTTGTCTGTGTTGTTTTCCTCTGATGCAAGCATCACATAGTTGATTTGGTTCGTTTATTTGTGGCAAACCATCCACCATCTTTGTCGTTGACAATAATTTCAAGCCAGTAAATCCAAGATGGCCAAATCTCAGATGTCATAACCATGAATCATTTTTAATGACCGACTTCAAGCATTTTTGCACTTTCGTCTGCATATCAAGTGTGAATAGACGATTCTTTGACATCTCCACATTGGCAATCAACTCTTGAACTTGATTTCTGATAATGAGAGAATTGTCTTGCATCTGTATATTATATCATTTCTCCACTAGTTGACCAAGACTGATGATATTGGTTTTCAAACCAGGAATATAATAAACATTATTTATGTATTTTTTCTCATCATTCTTTGACACAATTGTAATTGTACCTTTCTCTTTGACTGGAATCTTTGAAGAATCACCGAACGTTACTTCTCCTTTGATGGTGTCATCTATCTCCGTGAATAAATCTTTGTGGCCAGTCATATGATTGCTAGCGCCTGAATCAAGATACCAAACATTCTTCTTGCCTTCTTCTTCTCCTTTGTAAGTGAGGAACATAGCAGTTCCTACATCTTTGTCTTCTTTTGCTGCATCAAAATGACTTCTTTCTTCTACTTTTGGAGATCTACACTTGTAACTGAAGTGACCATATTTATTGCAATTATAACATTGTAAATGAGACCTATCACCTCGTTGTGGGAATATGCCTCTTCCTCGGCCTCTGAAATTTTGACCGCGACCAGATTGTTGATAGCCTTCATTATTTTGACCTCTGTTAAAAGGTTGCCTTCCACGTCCACGTCCACCTCGGTAGCCACCTCTTCCATGAGCATAACTGCTACTGTTTGAACTCTCACCTATGGACACCTTACTTTGCAAAGTCTTCTCTAAATGACCTGTATCATCATGTTGGTTCATCCGTTGCTCATGTGCTTGAAGCGAACCAACAAGCTCGTCAATCGAAATTGTGGACAGATCTTTTGACTCTTCGATTGATGTAACAACATAATCAAATTTTCTTGTTAATGAACGTAGGGGCTTTTCCATCACCCGAACATCATCGAGACTTTCGCCATTTCTTTTCATTTCATTTGTCACTGTTTTTAAACGTGTAACATATTCATTGATGCTTTCCGGACTTTTCATTTTTATATTTTCGAACTCGCCACGTAGTAATTGAAGCCGTACCTTTTTTTACTTTCTCAGCTCCTTGGCATGATTTCTGCAGAATCTCCCATGCATCTTTTGATGTTTTTGCTTCCAAGATTTTTTCGAAGGTCGATTCGTCAACCCCTTGAAAAATCATGAACAAAGCTTTCTTGTCTTTTTTTTGGGATTCTTTTAACGTCGTCTTCTCGTCATTGGATAAACGAGCTTCAGTAGTTGCATTTACGGGTTCGATGTACCCTTTTTCGACAATATCCCAATTATCGTAAGAATCGAGTAACAAGTTCATTTGGATACTCCAGTTCCCATAATTTGTAGCCGTCAACTTTGGGATTTGCTGTTGTATCATATTCGCCATGAACGGAACCTTCGCTCTGATACCACTTGTTGGAAGCGTGTATTGAACTCACAACAAAAAACGATGCTTTCTTTGAATCAAACACACAAACTAACTTTGTTTATTTCTCACAAATATAAATGATACAACTATTTTTTTCTCTCTTAAAAATAAAAAGCTTCAGCTCTCTCTTTCTTTCTTCTCTTATGTTGCTTTGTTTCACTTTGGTGTGTATTGTGAATACATATGAGATGCCCTTTTATAGGCAAAAGAAAACTACTTATACATCATGGCTTACATCACTACAAACCTACCATCTTTGACCATGCATCCCTTTCTCCCTTTCACACTAAAGAGTTGTTGCACATTAAACATATGCATGGAAGGGTTTGAATTCTAACAGATTTGAGATTATAGTCAACAGAACGGAGTCATAGCAAATTTTCATCATCAACAACTCTTACACCTTTTTGTTTTTAATTTTTTTACTAACTATTACAACCAAAAGCTTAAGTGTTCATCAGATATTCCAACATAATTTGATACACAATTCAGTCCAAGACTGAACCAATTCACAGTTATACAGCATAAGCATGCAAAATCTGCATGAAATGTTCGAGTAATTTGTCTTGTTGATTGGTCAAGGATACAAACTAGTGATTAGTCATTCGATTAACTGTTCCAAGAATACATGTACTCGTATAAACCGGTACCCTCGTTCAGATTATACATACCTTCTTCAGATATCAACCAAGAACAAGTAGAGTTGCATCTAGTGCTATCTCTTTGAAAATCATAGGCGTCAAAAGAAAAAGAATTCACATTTTTCCAGTTCATCGCGCAGTAAAATAGAGTTGTGCCTTCAACGTTAGGAGAGAAATCCCATCCGTATTCTGATCCATCGACTACAACTTGGTTCCCTAAATCATTGTCTTTCGATTGGCAATGAATATTGATACTATTTCCACCTCCTAATTTGTTTGCTATGCTCACATGAACTTTTTGGGAAGAAACATATGATACAGTGAAGATGAGAAGAAGAAGAAGAAATGCAATTTTTGGAGCGTCCATTTTGTTGTTGCTTGTTCTGAACTATGTGTTCCTCTACCTAGACACCTTAATTAATTAATTAATGGGTGAACTTTAATTTTGATTCCGACTCTGCTTCCTCATTAGTGAGTATATTCTTGGATTATTTTATATTCGCAAACTTCAGATATTCCAAAATAAGGGAATTAAATAGTTTATGATGATTTAGAGTATGCGGCAATCTGAATATATAATACAGATTCCGTTATACATGCGAAATGGTCTGATTACGCAGCATTATTACAACAGTGCTTAATTAATTCTGGCAAGTAGGCAATAAACTTTTTTTAGTATGATAAATAAATGAAAATTTAATAGAGGGAAAATTAATTGTTGTTACTTTCCACATTGCTCATTTTCTTAATAAATATTGATTATAAACCAGTATATTCTAACTCTTTCAGAGACAAGACTAAAATACAGAACATGTTTCATGCAATATTATATACTTAATTGAAGTTGTTAGTTTGTTATATACTTGATTCCGTTTTGCATGCAAAATGTGCGTGAAAATGGTCTTATTACGTATCATTATTACAACAGTGCTTCATTAATTTTGGCAAGTAGACATAATATATTTTTTATTTATTTAGAAGAAGCAACTAGACAATGATAAATAAATGGAAATTAAGCGAGGGAAAATTAATTGTTGTTTCTTTCCACATTGCTTATTTTCGGAAAATATTGATAAAAACCCAGTATTTTCTAACTCTTTCAGAGACAAGATAAATGCACAGAATATGTTTCATGCAGTATTACATGCTTTTGGAGCTGTTAGTTTGTTATATACTTGATTGGAGATCGGTTTTTGGCAATATCAATCGTTTCAACTTGAAACTTGTATATGTGCATGCATAGCGTAGAGTCTGAAGTACGCAGCTTACAGAGAAATAACTAGCTAGCCAATGAAATTGTTTGATTGCATAAGCAAGAAACTTTTTGTTATCTGGATAAATACGTGCCTATATGCAATAACTTCTAGCAGATAACGGTGAGTGCATGATAATGCAAGTAACCAACTTTTAATACGTCACGTTGGCAGTCTTTTCGAAAAAGGATAATCCAAATTTTGAGTTTAATTATCTCAGATAAGTATTTTAGTTAGGACAAAGTTTGCTTGTGAGTTTATTTTAGTTATCAATGAATTATCTCTTGTCTTATGCTATAACAACAGGCGAACCTAACTTTCCCTATATCACCACACGGATACACACATATGAGTTGACACACACAAATCCTTATAACAAAAAAAAACTTCTCTTTAACTGTATTCCTTTCGAATATTTTGATGACACCGTCTTATTCGTATTGACCAGTCCGCAACCTTTGTATCTGATGTTTCATTAACAACATGCAAGACAATTCTAACAAAATCCGTATGACTTACATCCCCTTGGAGTAACTTTTGAAAAGCACTTTCTTATTTGTATGACCTAATCTATAACCTTCAACGCTGATGCCGTTGTTATATAACGTCAGTTAAACCGAACTTTCATCTATACCAGCATGCAACGCACACATATATGAGTTACGCGCACATTATTATAACATAAGGAATCTTTTAATGTTATTTTGCCTACCAACTCGTATTATACACCACTTTCCAATTTATTTAACAGTGTGAAAATTCACAAATCCAAACCGTTGTAACATCTTTAACAACATACGGAATAATCCTAACATCTTATCACATTGTAATTTTTCCAAAAAAAAAAAAAAAAAAAAAAAAAAAAAAAAAAAAAAAAAAAAAAAAAAGAAGAAGAGAGAAAAAGAAAAAAAGAAAGAGAGAGAGAACAGATTTCGGTTTTTAGTACTTGGAGTACCATTAATTAATATTCCATGCTAATTGCTTTTGTCTTGGTAAGAAGTATGCAAGCTCAAAATAAGAAAAATAATCAACAAAAACAAGGCCCAGATTTAATTTATTACACCAAAAAGTACACAGTATTTTTTTTTTTTTTTTTTTTTTTTCTGCTTTTTTGATATATGGTTAATGTTTCTGTGTATATTATAGATAACCTCTTTCAATACATTATAGTGCACTGTTGGAAGATGAGTTAAATTAAACAACTTCTTTCTCTGGTGTTTGTTTTCCAGGATTATCATTCATCCTATTTTCTGAAACTTTTAGCTTCGGTAGTTATAACTTATAATGTCGTTATGGTATCACATATAGACAAACTGCCTTAGTGTGTGAGCTTTACATATTGATATGTACATAACGCACTGTTGGAAAATGAGTTAAATAACGTGAAGTGTTTGTTTACGTCTACCTCGTCCTCTTCTTTTACATTTGTAGCAGTGGTAAGAGTTTAAACACCAGTAACCAAACATTTGTGCATATGACTCCAGCTTGAGTGCTGCATACAAAAGATTTATGCATGCAGTAAAGTTAGCAACTTGATATATTTGTGCCAAAGATTACAACATGAACGAACATGAAGCAAGTAGCTACACATTTGACATTAAACCTCCAGCCGTCCACCTTGCTTTTCAGAAAGTGCCAACATAAACTTTCCCGATTTCTTTCCATTGATGTTCTATGAATATCTATCGATATGTAACTGCTGAGTCCATTTTGCAAAGATTAGTAGAGACCCAAAATGCATACAAGTGTGTTGCTTAGCGTAGTAAAATTATGTTCCTTTAACTTTAGGCTATTAATAAATTCCTAACTCCATCCCCAACTTCTTACACATGTGTTAATGTAAACTCCATCTAATTCTTATTCACAATCAACCACTTTACAAAGATATAAGTATATTTGAAATATGGTACAGAAATGACATTCCTGTTAAGAAAATTTATGTGGAGGAAGAGAAACAAATTAGAGGAAAGTATAATATTTTAAGGGAGGAGAAAAATATTTTATTGCTTGATTCTTTTTTCTTGATTGATCATTGATTGATACAACATATGAGAGAGTATCTATATATAACATGACAGTGTTCTACACTCTTCTCTCTCTAGATAATTCTATTGCTTATTTTGATAGATCAAAATTTATTATTATTTATTTGATTTTGGCCTTTCCTAAAACAAGAATACAATTTATTACATAATTGTCATTTACTTATAGAACCAAATTTATTTGTTTCCGTTTAAAACCAAGTTTACTTTTCAACATCCCCCCGTAAACTTGGTTTTATTACTCCAAGCAAATCTCTCAACCTGATAAAATCTTCATACTTTAGCGGCTTGGTGAAAATATCAGCAATTTGATCATTGGACTTCACGTACTCTAGCTGCACTTCCTTTCTAGTGATGCACTCTCTAATGTAGTGATAGCGTGTGTCAATATGCTTGCTTCGATCATGAAAAACTGGATTTTTGGCCAAAGCAATTGCTGATTTGTTATCAACGAAAATCTTGGTTGGCTCCTTTTGTTGCAAATCTAATTCTTTTAGCAAGTTCCTTAGCCAAATTGCATGGCAAACACATGAAGTAGCCGCTACATACTCCGCTTCGCATGTAGAGAGCGTGACAATTGGTTGTTTTTTCGATATCCATGTGAAAGCTGTGTCTCCCATGTAGAACACAAAACCACTTGTGCTTTTCCGATCGTCTATATCTCCACTCCAATCGCTATCACTATATCCAACAAGATCATAATTATCAGAAACAGAGTAGTACAAACCAAAGTTTGTTGTCCCTTTAACATAGCGAAGAATCCTCTTTGCTGCTTTCAAATGTGTTGTAGTTGGATTCTCCATGTATCGGCTTACAACTCCAACTGCATAGAGAATGTCGGGCCTTGTGCACGTTAAATATCTTAAGCTGCCAACCAAGCTCTTGAAAAGTGTAGAGTCTACCTTTTCTCCTTCTTCGTGTCTTGATAATTTGATTCCACTTTCAATTGGCGTGCAAACTGGATTAGAGTCTTCCATCTTGAACTTTCTCAATATTTCCTTAGCATAGCCTTCTTGAGTGATTAGAATGCCTTCATCTTCTTGTTTTACTTCAATGCCAAGATAATAAGACATGAGCCCAATATCAGTCATCTCAAACTCCTTCGTCATCTCTTTCTTAAACTCTTTAAACATGCTTGCATTGCTACCTGTGAAAATCAAGTCATCTACATACAAACATACAATCAATGTATCACCATTTTGGATTTTAATATAGAGTGCATGCTCATATGGACATTTAATGAAGTTTCTCTCTTTCAAATACTTATCAATTCGAGCATTCCAAGCTCTTGGAGCTTGTTTCAATCCATAAAGTGCCTTCTTTAGTTTCAAAACTTTGTCTTCTTCTCCCTTGACTTCGTAGCCTTGTGGCTGCTCGATATAAACTTCTTCTTCAAGGACTCCATTTAGGAAGGCAGACTTCACATCCATTTGATGTATCTTCCAATTGTTTTGAGCTGCTAAAGAAATTATCAGTCTTACAGTTTCTAATCGAGCAACTGGAGCAAATACCTCTTCATAGTCAATGCCAGCTCTTTGAATATAGCCTTTTGCTACCAATCTTGCTTTGTATCTCTCAACTTCTCCTTTGGCATTTTTCTTTACCTTGTACACCCACTTGACACCAATCGCCTTGTGTCCTTTTGGAAGTGAAGCTAGCTCCCATGTGTCATTTTTCTTGATCGCCTTAATTTCTTCGTCCATAGCATCTCTCCAACTCTTCTTTTGCAAAGCTTCTTGAAAATTTATGGGCTCACAATCTGCAAAAAGACAAAAAAGAGTAATATTGTCTTGGTTTTCTGTTACATCATAAATTTCTTGAAGGCTTCTAAAACGAGGAACCCTTTCACTTGAGCTCCCATCTTCTTGACAATTTGTTGCTGGTGAGGCTAGTGGGGAAGTAGGCTCTTCACTTGATTGCTCGATCCTTGGTTGTTGCATCTCATCTTCTTCAAAATATGGAAAGAAGTTGTAATTCTCATCATACGATCTCCAATCCCATTCTCCTTCTTCATCGAATACAACATCTCGACTAATTATTATTTTCTTCGTATCAGGATTATAAAGTTTATAGCCTTTTGAATTTGTGTCATAACCAATAAAAATATATTTTTCACTTTTATCATCCAATTTGCTTCGCTTTTCATTCGGTACATGTACATGAGCTATGCTTCCAAAAACTCTTAGATGAGAAATGCCAGGCTTCCTTCCGCTCCATGCTTCTTGTGGTGTCTTCCCCCACACACTTCTTGTTGGAGATCGGTTTGATAGATAAACAGCGCATGCCACAGCTTCCGCCCAAAATTCCTTTGGTAGTCTCTTACTTTTGAGCATGCTCCTTGCCATTTCAACAATTGTCCTGTTCTTCCTTTCTGCTACTCCGTTTTGCTGAGGAGATCTAGGCACTGTTAGTTGGCGTCGAATTCCATTATCTTCACAAAACTTCAGAAATTCTCTTGATGTGAATTCTCCTCCACGGTCAGATCTCATGGCTTTTATCATAAGGCCACTTTCCTTCTCAACATGAGCTTTGAACTTCTTGAAGTTCTCAAATACTTCTGATTTCTCCTTCAAAAAATACACCCACGTTTTTCTTGAAAAATCATCAATAAAAAGAAGCAAATAATTACTTTTACCTAACGAGCTTGGCTTGATTGGTCCACACACATCTGTATGTATGAGTTCTAATGGTTTCTTGGCCCTTGAGTATGACTCCTTTGGAAAGCCCATTTTGACTTGCTTCCCAAGTAAACATCCTTCGCACAGTTGATTGGGATGATTTATGCAAGGCAATCCTCTCACCATTTCTTTCTTAAAGAGCAATTCCAATCCTTTGAAGTTAAGATGTCCAAAACGAAGATGCCAAAGCCATGAGACATCTTGGTAGCACGCCTTAAGACATTGAGCGACACCATGTTGAATGTTGAGCACAAACATTCTATTTTTTGACATTGGTACTTTAGTAATGAGATTGCTTGCACTGTCTCTTATGGAAAGGCTTTTATCCTTTAATTGAATATCATAACCTTTCTCTAAGAGTTGTCCTAAGCTCAAGATGTTACTTTTCATGTTTGGCACATAGTAAACATTAGAAATAAATTGATGCTCTCCATTCTTCAATTTAATAAGAACATTACCTTTGCCTTTCATTGCTACCTTTGATTCATCTCCAAACGCCACATTGCCCTTTATTGTTTCATCAAGCTCCACAAACATATCTTTTCTTCCGCACATATGGTTGCTTGCGCCGCTATCTAGATACCATTGATTGTCCTCCCCTTTTTCATTTTCTTTATGGGCCAATAATAATGTGCCATCTTCTTCAATTCTTTCTTCAGCATAATTGGTCTTCTCTTCAACTTTATTGTTTCTTGGAGCTCTACATTCAGAAGCATAGTGTCCAAATTTGTTGCAATTATAGCATTTGATCCGTGACTTGTCACTCCTTGAATTTGAGTTGCCTCTCCCACGACCTCTAGTTGTGCTTTCTTCTCTTTGATTATTGAAGCTATGGTTATTGTCATGGTTGGGCCTCCAACCTCGTCCATATCCATAGCCACGTCCTCTTCCTCGTTCTTGACCACGGCCCCATCTTTGTTGGCTTTGATTACTTTCTTCCTTTTTTGAATCAATTCGTGTCTTAAGAACATGCTCTACGGTCTCTTCCTTCTTCCTTTTCTTTTCTTCATAAGCCTGCAATGAGCCTAAAAGCTCCTCTATAGCCATGGCCTCCAGGTTTTTTGTTTCTTCAATGATGGCGACAATATGTTCAAACTTTGAATCTAATGATCTAAGAATCTTCTCCATGATTCTGACATCATCTAATTTTTCACCATTTCTTTTCAAGTTATTAGTAACAACTAAAACTCTTGAAAAATAATCAGAAACAAGTTCACCTTCTTTCATATGTAGAGATTCAAATTCTCCTCTTAATGTTTGAAGACGCACCTTTTTGACTTGATCTGCCCCCTTGTACGATACCTGAAGCCTTTCCCATGCTTCTTTTGCTGATTTTGCTTCCGAAATCTTTTCAAAATTGTCATCATCCAATGCTTGATAAATTAGACTAAGAGCCTTCTTGTCTCTTGTCCTCAAGTTTTCCAATTCATCCTTTTGGGTTTGGGATAAGTTATCTTCGTCTTCTGGTTCAGTATAGCCTTTCTCAACTATCTGCCATACACGATTTGCTCCAAGGAGGGCCTTCATTCTTAAGCTCCAATTATCATAGTTGGTCTTGGTAAGCATTGGAACTGGAACGGGAACGTTGTTATTCGTCATCTCTTAGGATCTTCAAGCTCCGATACCACTTTGTTAAGAAAATTTATGTGGAGGAAGAGAAACAAATTAGAGGAAAGTATAATATTTTAAGGGAGGAGAAAAATATTTTATTGCTTGATTCTTTTTTCTTGATTGATCATTGATTGATACAACATATGAGAGAGTATCTATATATAACATGACAGTGTTCTACACTCTTCTCTCTCTAGATAATTCTATTGCTTATTTTGATAGATCAAAATTTATTATTATTTATTTGATTTTGGCCTTTCCTAAAACAAGAATACAATTTATTACATAATTGTCATTTACTTATAGAACCAAATTTATTTGTTTCCGTTTAAAACCAAGTTTACTTTTCAACAATTCCATGCCTTGTTCTCTTTATGAAACTAGATTAGATGATGCAACGGATAACTATAGCTAATATTACTAGTAAAACTGCAGAAGTTGACAAAAATCTTAACAAAAAGAACTTCAAATGTTATGATTTCATGTATGCACAACAGTTTGTAAGCTTAACTGACATGCACATAATGTATATACAAGAATATAGCTTTTGGCATTTGAGTTGCTTCATTGGTTTGTTTACGGTGATTGGTCTTGATACAGAAACCTGGACAGTATCAAACCTTTTCTGATATCACTGTTCCAAGTAACCAACTAGCTATGAATCAAAAAATAAAACTTGATCTAAGGATAAGAACAGACTTGAAACATCAAACAGTTATCAACTAGCTTTCCTTTACCTGTCTTAAACACATTCATTGTTGATCATGTAATCATTTTCACTACCTCACTCAACTGCGCATACTTTATAGCTCTATATAAGCTTCCCAAATCTCTACCTAATTATCACATCACAGCAATCAACTTATATATCATATATTCATCAAATAAAAACAAAGCAAAAATGGTACACCAATCATCAAATACACACACATTCTTTCTCATAGTGTTGCTAGTTTTTCAACATGGCATTGCAATTAGTGCAAGACGTGTCAAGGATAGAGGCTTTGCCTCGGCTAACGGAATTCATTTCTCGGTGAATCGCCGACCATTTTATGTTAACGGGTTCAATGCATATTGGCTCATGTACACTGCTGCAGACCCTAGTACTAGATACCTAGTATCGAATGCATTTCAGCAAGCATCACAAAATGGATTGAATGTGGTTAGGACTTGGGCTTTTAGTGATGGTGGTTATAGAGCACTTCAGATCAGTCCTGGAAATTACAGCGAGGATGTATTCAAGGTAAGATTTTATGTATATGTTATAATATTACAGATTGATCTCTGAGTACTAACACTGGTTGAATGAATATGTGTAATATCAGGGCTTGGACTTTGTGATATCCGAGGCCAAGAAGAATGGGCTTCGCGTAATATTGAGTTTGGTGAATAATTGGGAAGGTTATGGAGGGAAAAAGCAGTACGTTCAGTGGGCTAGGGACCAGGGTCGACACTGGCTGAACAACGATGATGATTTCTTCTCAGATGATGTCACCAAACAATTCTTCAAAAATCATATTCAGGTAATTATTTAGCCATATAATGTAAAATGAATTTTGTTAAACACGTTTTGTATTATGATGATTGTCTGCTATTCAGGCTATTCTAACAAGGGTGAATACAATAACTGGTGTTGCATACAAGGATGATCCTACCATCTTTGCATGGGAGCTCATGAATGAACCCAGATGCCAAAGTGACTATTCTGGCGCAACACTACAAGTACCTATACTTTTTTAATGTGCAGTTTCAACTATGCATGTAAATTACCTAGTTTAACACCAAAGACAAACGGTCGGAGAGTCTAATTACACATAAAATTTGACACAATTGATAATTAATCTACACTATTGGATCGGATCGTCTCCTGAATTTCACACCTTCACCATAAGGACAAAGCTTTATGTCTCTAAGTTTGTATCTAATTTTGTGTTCAAATAGCTGCTTATATATATATATATATATATATATATATATATATATATATATATATATATATATATATATATATGTATATATATATAAGCAGTGTTTTTTATTTAGCATCATTTGTAGCTGTTTGATATTAGTCACAAGTTTATATTTAAATATGTGGTTTATGTGATAGGAAAGAGAACAAATATGTAAATAAAAAGTTATGATGATACCAGGAGGCCTCCAAAGATATATGCGCACACACGCATATATGGATGTATCATGTATGTACATAATCTAGTGAACAAAGCGCTGAGGCTTAGTCTCCATTCTTATACATTACAGTATGGTCCATAAATAATAAAACCCAACGGATATCTTATGGTGCATTCTTTTTAATGTTGTGTTATCAGAGACAGTAATATTATCTTCTAATTTTAATTTGTCATGCAACAGAGGTGGATATCAGACATGGCTAGTTTTATCAAGTGCTTCGACCAAAAACATATGATTGAAGTTGGAATGGAAGGATTCTATGGGGATTCCAGGCCAGACCAGAAGCAGTTCAATCCAGGATATGAAGTGGGTACAGATTTTGTTGAGCATAATCGGAACAGTCTCATAGATTTCACAACCATTCACATTTACCCTGATCAATGGTAAGTATTTTCAAATTTGAAAGAACTGATGGTGAGACTCAAATTGGTTCAGCACTGGAGTTTTGAAAGTATTGATTCTTAAAGCATACTGCAGGATAAATGGAGCAGATGATCAGACTCAAACTGCATTTCTCCAAAGCTGGATCACTTCTCATATACAAGACTCTGCACAAATTGGAAAACCACTACTTATCACAGAGTTTGGAAGATCAAATAAGCAATTCAGTACTGCACAGAGGGAGGCTTATTATTCCACTGCTTATGACACTGTTTACAACTCTGCCAAAAGTGGTGGGTCATGTGCTGGAAGTTTATTCTGGCAGCTTTTGGTTCAAGGGATGGATAATTTCCGAGATGGATATGAGGTGATCTTCCCGGAATGCCCCTCCACTAGTAACATCATTGCACATCAGTCTCTTAGAATCAAAAGCCTAAACAAATAACATAGAGGCTGAAGTTTTTCCTGCCAGCTTCTTTTGAAGAAATTATATCTTATTAAAGGTTATGCTGATGTACTTGTAAAAAGATTGCATACAAGAATTGATTGTCTAAGTACTTTTACAACATACACTACTAAAAAACATTCATATAAGGACTGGGAAATAAAGACTGAAATTGCTCAGTCTTTAAATAGAGACTAAATAAAAACTAAAAAAATGCAGTCTCTAAAATTTCACGTTAAAGACTGAGATTCAATATCAAATCCATTTGTAACTATTAAGACCGCTTAGAGACCAAACTTCAGTCTTTATTTTGGTCTTTAATTCAGTATCTAAGAAGTCTTAAAACAATTAGACATTCAATGTTGTTTTCTTAGGCAAATCTAATGATTAATGTTGGCAATTCATGTGAATACAGTTAAAACTTATTATAGTTACATAACACCTCACTGTATACATGATAATATATATTTAATAACATCGTCCTTTTAAAAAATAATTTAAGTTGTATTTAACGTTGGTTAGCACACACCTAATAGGATGATGTTCAAACATATCAAATAAACATAAGACCACATAAGTATTTCCTAAGCATTCCTTTTTATACATGTTCAAGACCTATCTTCTCCTTCCACTATTCCTACATAAAAAAGCTATAGTTCTACTAACAATCCAACATAACATTTTCTTAACCAATCAAAACCTATTCGTTTAGTGTGTCGCATCTATGGACAAATTGTGAAATGAAACTATCATCGCTGAGGTTAGCTGATGGATAGTGTTGACATACTTTTTGGCAAAGCAGTCACACGTCAAGTTTATGGTTAGCGACGGGCTCAAGACTCGAGAACGATCGTCGAAAAACACAAGGCGATTTGGTCAAAGTCACGATGTGTTCAAAATAAGATTGGAAATATTGCCGATTCCCGGATCTGTGTTATCGAATTAGAAAAGTCGTTAAAATATTGAAAAAGTATGGCATGGTGAAAATACGTGATCGAATCGGCCCGATCAGCTCAAAATCCTTTAGCATCTCAGTCCGATCACGTGACAAGACTCGATAAAGAAAAATAAATTGGTTTGGGAAATTCTAGAATTGTTCACTCAAAAAATGGTTCTTATCTCGTGTTGATCACTCAAATTCGACTACGCAAACTTAATAAGATCGGATATGACATTCAGCAAATTCCTTTACTTTGGCACTTCAGAATTGGTTGATCGACACGGTGGGATCATCGTTTTTCACATGTGTGCACTGGCTCCAGTATGCACCCAAACTTGGCGTGGTTTTAGGGATATTCGAATCTCCAAGAGATATGAATATACGGTTTTCGTATCCTATACGAGATACGAAACATCATATTTTGTATCCCCATAGGGATACATGCAGGAACTTCAGCAAGCCCAAAAGATCTTTGCACTACGGGCTGATAACATTTTGGTGCACATCGAGGATTCGAGATTGGCAAGGTTGTGGCAGATTCGTTTCGATTTTGGCATGGTACAGAATTTGAAATTCCCTAGCATATGTTTAGCATATTAAAATCATATGCAGGTCATCATTTTTTGGTTGAGCGGCTCAGCGGATATGGGTATTTCGAGATTCAAAATTCGTAAGGTTGGGGCAGATTCGTTTTTGTCTCAGGAAAATGGCAAATTTCATGGTACGTGTGGATCACTAGATTTTGGGTTATCCACACGTGTCGATCAATAATTTTCTGCACATATTCTAGGATTCGGATTTTTGAGGTAGGAGTCGATTTTTTTGGCCAAGTCCTGGACGTAAGAAATTTCGGCTGATGCATGGAAACTTCACCTATAAATACTCCCTCTCTTGGCATTCAAAGGGGATGGCTTGGCTTGGCATTTTTGAACTTTGGACATATGGGATAGCTCTATTTGAAGCTCATTAATTGCTTCCATGGTCATTCTTATGGCTTTGGGATTCTTCTTGGACTTGTAAACTTCATATTGAAATTTGCATACAACATTTTAGCATTCACTTGGATTTTTGGCTTGCTTTGCACAACTCCAAGTGTTGAAACTTGCACTTTGGAGTATAGTTGACAATCTTGGACATTGAAGCTTTTCATTGGATATTGGAGTCCATCCTTACACTTTGGCCTACGGAAGAAGAAGCAGGGAACTTTTGATCAAAGTTGGGTATTAACAAGATATTTGTTATTCTATTGTACATCTTTGTACATTCAAAGCGTTCAAATTCGGACAATTATTTTAATCGACAAAATGATAATGAATGATTACTATGAAATGAACGTAGAAGTTAGTGCCGAACTACTATAAAAAATTGCATGTCCCTTTACATTTCACTACATCGTTATTTAGATTGCTATAAACCCACACTTGGGGGTTGGCGTGTGAGAGCTACCACTTTTCCACGTCAACACTTTGGCACGATAGGAAGGGGACACGACAACTTCGACTTCGGCTTTGGTTTTGGATCTCGGATTTAGTCTTCGAATTTGGTTTTTGGTCTACAATTTTGGATTTCGACATCGGCTTTGTTTCAAAAACAAATTTCTTTTGCTTTTCACTATGGTTAAACATAAGAAGCTCGACGCTGCTGCAGAGGCTCAAGGTATTAAAGCTGAAGGAAGTCAATAACTTTTTTCAAATGGAAATCCCTCGAACTTTGTTACTCGAGACAGTCTCGATGGAATTATTAGGGATTTGGATTTTTGAACGCTCGCCTAGAGCGGTGAGAAAAAGCGATGCATACCTTTCTTGCTCGGATGGAGGCTAGATTTAAAAGATTTTGGAAGGCCGCGGGCCAAGCTGGCATCATCGGTACAAGCGCTAGTGCTCCTCAGAATATGGCTCAGGACTTAGTGGCAATCCCTTAAAGCAGGCTCGGGAGCAACACCACAGCTCAGGATATTTTTATTGGTCAGGTTTTAGGCTCTAGAATCAAAAATACTACTAAAGCGTAGGTTTTATCGCTAAGAGGCGATTGGATGGTCTCGTGTATTCCTGTCAATCCTAGCCGCCAAGTGATGACTGGACGACTTTGTAGGATTGGATCGTGAATTCCTTTCACCAGATGTGAATGGGTGAATTCTAAAAATGAACTGCGAACTTCGTCGCTGGAGAGTGATAGGATGGGTTCTTATAAATGAGTTCCATCATCGAAGCATGATAGGATGAACTTATAAACTCACATCAATGAACTATAAGTTCTGCCGTCGGAGAACGGCAGGATGAATTCATATCGGCAAACCACGAGCCCTATCGCTGGAGAGAGATAGGTTGGACCCATAAAGACAAGCTAGATATTCCTTCAACAAGACACTATTGGGCGAATCCCTATCGAATCACGGCTCGAGTAAGGACTTTACTCATCTAGCTTATCCTGAGTCCTCTTGCTAAGATTTGTCAAGGGCGTCGTAGACTCATCTAATTTTATTTTATTTTAGGATTTCGGGTTTTCCTGATTTCCTGACTATGGTTATTCTGGTCATTTTATCTCTCGGGTCCTTACGGTCCCTCAGATATTCTGATTACTCAGGTTATTTTGGTTATCCGATTATTTTGGTTTTCTCTAAAGAAATGATCTGGAGCGATCGTCAGCTTTCACTGGATTTCAGACGTTGATTTTATGGATAATACAATCTGGTGTGATCATGGATTTCTAGTTAGTACGGTCCGGTGAGATCGTGGCTTTCAGGTTCTTTGTCTTTCTGGATTTCTAGTTTTGTGGTTAATACAATCCGACGCGATCATAACTTTTCAGCTTTCTGGTTATTGGAATTCCCTTCGGACTTCTCCTGACTTTGGTTTACGGATTCTTGGGTTTCTAGTTTACTCGCAAAACACATCTTCCTTTGATCATGAAGTAGAGCACTAACATGCATTCACGCCTATAAATTTCGCATGAGAAGGGTCGACCTGACCTTTAATGAAGTCGACCCCAACCAAGGGGTGGATCGACCCCTATGGTGCAATTTGTGTGGCATTTTTATCTTCTTCCTACGCACTTTTATGAACCATTCAAGCCTCTTTGTTTATTCTTTTAAGTGCTTGAAGTGATAAATTCCATTAGCATATATGTAGATTATTAAGTGCTAGGTTGCAGCTATTTTGTGTGCAATGTTCGATAACACTAATGCACATTATATGATCATTGTTGCCTTGCAATTTGTTGTCCTCTGTGCATCTGTGTTGCTCATAATGTTTGTGGGTCTGATATCTCGTTAATTTAGCACCTGTGCACATTGTTGTTTGGTGTACTTGACCACATGCTTACTGCTGGATTGATGCATGAGTTTACCCAATCTAGTCTTGTGTGAACCTCGCGATGTCTCCTCCTTAGCTTGTTCACTTGTGCATCTATAGCCTTTGTGTTTGAAATTTTCATTCATATGTGGTTCGCACAATTCTATGTCCTTGTAGCCATTTTTTTATTAAACATGTCCATGTTGACTTTGCTGCTTTTACCTAAACTACCGTGTCATGTCCACTTTGTTGCCCTATTGAGCATTTGCAGTTTTGATTTGTATTTTAGCAGACCTGAACTTGAGTGTCGGCCTTGCATATTGGTCCTTGCTGCTGTTCTGATCTTTGGACTTTATCCTGACTTGATGTTGCTTGTACTGTAATTATTTGGCTTGAGTTGCCTTATATGCTATTGTGTAATCTTGTATTCGATTGAGCCTTGATGTTCTACACATTTTGTTTTGGTGATTGCTTCATTGTTGCATTTTCCAGTTCGATTATTTGCTATTGCTTTTGAACTTGTTGCAATATTTCTTTGAGCATTTGAGTGTGATGGTCTTGCTTGACCTTTGCTACTTGAAATTGACCAGCTGCGCCTGCACTTGTCGATTTTGAACATATACTTGTATATACATATGATTATTTCCTACCTATTGGAAGAGACAACATTGATATGAACTCGTGCTATGAATTGATTAATTTTATGTAAAATTTATCTCGTCATTTTATTGAGATTTGATGAGTATATGCGAACCTAATAAAATAGTTTTAGATGAGTTAGGTAAAGATTGCCCATCAATCAGGCTAACCTATGATTGGAGACCCAATATCTGTACTACTTATAAGGTATTTGGCCATACAACTACAAAGTGTGAGTTCAATGCAAAGGCAGATGAGGATATTGATCGTGAAGAGGACTTTGAAAACAATTTTCGTCACAAACCCCAAGATCCAACACGACAGTATAACAGGAGAGGCTCTACAAACATAAATACTAATATTTGGACATCAGTTAATACTAAGGCAAAGAAGTATTGGAGAAAGAAAGGTGCTACTAATGATAAAGCTAATGTTAATGTTGATGCAAATCCTTTTGATGACTTAGCAAATGAGCAGGATGGAAATGGTATAACAGGGACAATAAATGATGATGTTAATCCTAATTCCATTGAGCAAGTTAATGGTGAAGAGGTTGAACATAACACATGATGTAATGTTAATGCTTCCGCTGGTCTTGAAGTGCAAGTCAACATTAATCAAGAGACTGCAGATCTTTCTAAAGAACAAGTTGATCAAGATGAAGTGGTGAGGGATCTGGTAGGCAATTTATTTGAAGAAAATTCTATTAATGGAGATATATTGGCTAAATGAAAATCAGGTATGTCAATTATGAAGCGTCATGTGGTTCGATGAGTTAAGCAATAGTCAGTTCTATAATTTCTAAATCCTCTCCTCTTGCAGCTAATTCCTGCATATCAGCAAATTTTACTTCTACACCCTCAAAATCTTCCCTTTATGCCAACTTGAAACCTCCCTCGAACATTCAATTCCCGCCACCAAATATAACCGGCTATGGCCCGACTTTTCCTTTAGTTAACGCTGCTTTGCTATCATCTGCAGTTCCCACAAATTCACTTCCATAATTCAGTTCCAAAAGCAATAAATTCAAAGGAAAATTCTGGGCAGATGATGATCTGGATAAAAGACATGATTATGGTCCAGATGATGTGATGCCACTCAGTAGTAAGCTGAAAACTTCAAGAAGGCATACGCGGAAAAATCCAATGTATGACCCTTCTCTTACTTGATGAGCTGCTGTTATGTGATATACTATGTTAGGGATTTCATTGCTTCATGTATTTGTGATTTTTGATGCGAACTTCTCATTGACCAATCTGATGACTGGCATAAATATGAAGTGATAAACTGTTCTGGCGATTACTGCTCGGTGTAAGTTTTATTCCTTTCATCTATGATACAAAAGATATTAGTATGCAAAAGGCTTTTCTGGTAATTAACGAATGTATGGTGAGGATCTGTGAGGAGGTTTAAGAGATGATAATAATTATTATAATTGTAAACTGTAATTATTTTGTTAGTAATAAAAAAATTTACGCTGCCTTTCAAACAAAATAACAATGTACACTTATAACTTATACAATAAATAAGTAACATAGTATAATTTTCTTGAATTTCAAAAATAAATCAAAATTTTGAACAATTTTAAGTTTCATGTAGTAACGTTTGTTAATTTCTCTTAAGAAACCAGTTTTTCCTTAAAACTCAAACCTTTTGCATTAAACTACAAATTTACATCTTGTTCAGAAAAAAGCTACAAATTTACATCTTGCTCAAACAAAAAAAGGAAAAACAACAAATTTACACTCAAATCAGTTATTACTAATTATAATTTCCTAAAACTTGATATGAATTGTTCCACCGATTTTCTACGGGGGGAAAAATAACGAAGGCGGGATCCAAATTTTAGAACCCGCTCTAATTTTCGCTTCACTGCCAATTCCTTTTTAACTTTTCCATTGAATCTAAATCCCAAACCGCCCCCCTTAATTAGGAATTGCTCACTGTGTTATCTCTCCACCTTCGTTATCCTAAATCCCAATTTCTTTACCGCATAATGGACAAATCCAAAATCTCCTTGTAATGGCTTCGAGGATCAAGATGGTCTCTTAGATTATTAAACCCTAACAAATCCAAAGAAGAAGAGCTGCTCTCGGTGTCATTGAAGTCATATCTGATTCCGAAGAATCCGAACAACAATCATCGTCCGATTTCGGTTCCACCCTGACAAGTATTATTAATTTTCACAATGGAAATTTGATTTTGTTACTATATACCATCAAATTATGGGTAGGGTTTTTTGTTTTCGGTTTTGATTGCTCAAGCAGTGACGAATATGTGGAATCTATGTTTCTGCATTCATTCACAGTTAATATTGTTGCCAATTATTCACGCTATTCCTTGCTACATTAATATCTGTACTTGGTCTGATTCTTGAGGCTACAAAATATTATCCATGTCTTGGAATTTCACTTTTCATCATCTAACTTGTTTACTTTTTTAGAACATATATGTGTATGGATGAGGGTTCTATTGTTACGATTAGGTGTTACATAAGCGTAGCTTATATAAACGGCCAACATCAGAAGCTTATTTAATGGGCGTCCACTGTCCGAGTGCTTATTGTTAAAACACATTAATCCATACTTGAATGCTTAGTTTACATTACCACAGTTATGTGAAGTGGCATGTAAAGAATATTCTCCATCCCCAGAGTTACTAGTTTCATCATCTAGATCAACAACAAATGAATTTGTTTTCTATGATGAGTAAGCAATATTCTATTTCTAGCAAGACAGTTATTTCTGTTCTTGTATGTATTGAAAATTCATTCATTCATTATCTTTCTATATATGCTGAATTTGATATTATATTTTCCTTTCTTATTGATTTGTAATGAAAATAAAAGACATTTTATTCTTTTCTTCTTTTCATTTTTTGCCTAGAAAAAAAATAACACATTACACTCTTAGTTGCTTCAACACTTAACAAGTAATAATCTGCTCACTGTCCGTTTACTAATGCTATATTTGTTCAAATAATTTCAGAGCTTGAAGAAGGCAAAGAGAAGATGAAATTACGACAGGACAAGTAATATTCCCCAGGTATTTCTTGTAAATTGAGTAGACTTGTTTTTTGAATATTAGATAAAATTACAAGATGGCATATGTGATATATTACCGTTGCTTATTCCGTTATTTATTCGGTCATGTCTAGAAGTGGGTTATTGTCATTTTCAAGCACATAAAATTTATTGGAAGCGAGGATAACGGATGACTCTTGATGTGAATTGGCATTTGAATACTGGGTGTTATCTTATGTGGTGAAAGACTGAAAGGGGACCTGGTTTAAATTTTACAGTATCTGGTTTGTGGGATTAGGTACATGAAAAATACCTAGTTTAAGTTGACTCGGCTTGACATACTAGGTAGATAATACATTTTTCTGTCTTATGTATGTTGATCCACTGTTTACTCATTTAATCGACATAGAATAATGAACAATTCTACTTTTTTACAACTTCATATTTGTACACTGATTTAATTTGTAAATAATATACATTTTCAGCTGTAATGTTGTTTTTAAACCATGTATGGATGACTTCCCTTTTCACGTAACAGTTTCTACTGTGAAAACTATAGAGAAGTTTCTTTAACAAAACACAGATCGATAGTCACCTTATTGGATTCGAACTTTTTGTTGGGCAATTGAAATTCTCTGAAAGTGGTATTCCTGAATGAAAACATTTTGACTTATTAGAATTAGAGCAGGCAAAATAGTGGAACAATAGATTTGATTTTGTAGAATACTAGCTTCTAAAGCAGTAATAACATTTCCCAACATTCTATTTGGCAAATTAGAATACTATTTGTTTTTATTTAAAACATAACTATAACTGAAAACTGAAAATGTTGCTTCATGAAATATACTAACTGCAGCTAGTGATAGATATGTTTATATGTAAATGTGTTGCATGTTTACATAGCTAGTTATTACCTGTTTATATGTAGGTGTACTGTTTTGTTGGATTATACTAATATGTAGCATATTTATATGTGAATATAGAGTCCTAATATATAATGCTCGTATTACCTAATGTATATTGAAGTGGTATTAATCACTAATGTACAAATTGGGTTGGCAAAGGAGTGTCGTTGAAGAAGTAACAATTGCATTTACTGATCTTACTACTTTAATTCATCGTCTACAACTAGGAGCAAATGCTTAGAAGGCTATGGTCAATTTGGTGATTGATCAGAAACGTTAGGCCTACTTTATATGTCTTTGCACCATTGGACAAGCACTTGGAATGACTGTTTGACACAAGTAACATATCTCATTTAATTAGCACATTTGTGTACATTTTGTTGATACATATTATTTATTTAATTATATTTTATAATGGAGTTACGAATGTTCAAACGGTATAAACTTGAATTGTTTATAATTTTTTTGCATGTGAAATAGTTCGTGTTGTTTTAGGTAATTTGAATGATTATGGCTATTGTTAACGAAATGTTGATTTTAATTATTATATTATGAAATTTGTGTTTAATAATAGCTGTAAAAGATGAATTATGAAATAGTTCATGTTTACATAGCTAGTTATTGCCTGTTTATATGTAGGTGTACTGTTTTGTTGGATTATACTAATATGTAGCATATTTATATGTGAATACAGAGTCCTAATATATAATGCTCGTATTACCTAATGTATATTCAAGTGGTATTAATTACTAATGTACAAATTGGGTTGGCAAGTGGTGTTATAAACTTGAATTGTTTATAATTTTTTTGCATGTGAAATAGTTCGTGTTGTTTTAGGTAATTTGAATGATTGTGGCTATTGTTAACGAAATGTTGATTTTAATTATTATATTATGAAATTTGTGTTTAATAATAGCTTTAAAAGATGAATTATAGTTGTTTGTAGTAGTTGTAAAAAAATCGGCTTCATCACAATTGTTGGTATGGCATCTAATGTGAGTCCGTTGTAATAGATTTCTATTATAGATGTTTTTAGCAGTTGCGAAACAGTAATTCGTTGTATTATGCTATTACAATTGATTTTGGTAGCTGTAAAAGTATATTTTTGTTATGGTAAATTTAAGACTGATAAAAGACAGAATTTCTGTCTTTAAAATTCAGTTTCAACTACATTTAAGACTGCAATATCAGTCTTTGCATTCTGAGACTGATATGTCAGTCTTAATATTTTTTTGCGACTTTAAATGCAAAGACTGAAATTTCAGTCTTTGATCTGTCTTTAAGTATTATTTAAAGACTGATTTACTTGGTTAAAGACTGTAATTTTCAGTCTTTAATTCAATATTTTTTTGTAGTGATACACATGTACCATTCTGTTTGAAATCAATAATATTTATTTGCATTATTATACTTCTAATTAAGAGAATTTGATTTGTTACACTAGCATGCTGAAGTACAATACAAACTCAAAATAAGTTGTTGACATTGTCTAATCTAAAAATTAGACAAGGAAGCTTATTTTTACCAATCATAAGGCACGTGCACTTAGTTAGTTATATTTATGGACATACTTATAAGTTGTTAACGTTAAATAGTTATGATGTAGTCGGGTTTAATTAAACAAACATAATGTTTGTTTTTTGTGTTAATTTTGACTACATATTATAACAAGGCAAATTCTATTTCAACCCACAAATTTAGTTAGTAGTCCCCCAAATCATGAAATAATCGGTAAACCCACAAATTTAGTTAATATATCCCCTTTTTTTTGAAAAACACAAAAAGTAACCTCCCACATTGGAAGACTACGTTGTTTTTCACTGTAATTCGTAGTTGCCCTACGTGGTTCGTCAAAGTACCACGTAGATGATCTTCATGGTTCATTCATGGACCATGTAGGATTACTACGAGGTACACCGAAAAACCACGCAGTGCAACTACGATGTGTTCAAAAAATTGGAAAAAATATATAATAGAAAAGGACATTTTTGTCATCATTTTTTTTGATAAAATGGGGGGCTACTAACTAAATTTGTGGGTTGAAATAGAATTTGTCTTATATCCAAGCTACGACTTTCTTAATTTGTCAACTAGGTTGCTTTCAAGCAAGTCTTAATTAATAGTGAGCTGTTCAATTCAACATTTCAACCTCAGCTCCCAAAATTCAATGCAAAAGAATTTTGATCAGTGGTGTACCAAAATGAAAGAACTTTTGGTTTATAGGATTTATGGGTGACCATTAAAGATAGATACAACGAACTTCAAAGTAGAATTGGCAAAGCACGCTCAAATACAAGAAGCAACTTTGAAGGAAAATAAAAAGAAATACAAGAAGGCATTGTTCTTTCCTAATCAATTGTTGAATTCAGGCTACACTACATGTATAGTTGAAGAGGAAGAGAATAGCTTGATAACGGTGAACGATATCACATTGCGAAGCACAAGGATCTTTATTGTTCGCATCTTTTTAATTTAGATGTCTAAGTTGAGGTTTTCAGACATATGAATAGGATGTTGGACGTCTAAGAGAATACCTAGACGTCTAAATTGGATGTTGACGCCTACACAATGCAAATTTGAGCATTTTCAGAAATCAGAGCCAAGATGTCTGGTTTCCTATAGCTAAAACTTCATTGATTGAAATCAAACATCTGAGTTATAAGATCAGACGTTCAACCTATTTTTGAAGGTTACTTTGCCCGGACTATTGTATTTGATTGTGTGAATGCTTCAAGGGCAAATCAAGTATTTGCCAAAATGGTAGTTCTTCATGTATGTGGATGTACACTAACATGAAGTTAGTGGAAAACCACAACAATCTCGTGTGTGATGTACTTCATTATTGCTTATTTTCTTTCTTGTGATTGAGATTGGTTTTATTTGGATTCGTTTTGAGTTTAGGTGTTGAGATATTGATCAGTCATTTTTTCACACTGATGTCACTTGTTATTCCGCTTCACTTTTGATTAAAGTGCTCTCGATTTCCAGTGTCATTACATTTGGTATAATAGCATTGGCGTATGTTAAATTGCTAGAATCGAATAATATTTGTGAAAACTATCAATGGTTGGTCCAAGTAACGTAGCATCGTATGTTCGTGACTCATATGTGTTTTTGGTTCTCAATAGTTATTAGCAAGTGAAATTATGATAATGATCTTGGAAAATAACGATGGAAGATAAGAGCGGTTCTTAAGGGAAATTATGTGCATTGGGTTGCATTTGATATGCATTTGCTACCCGTGCACATCTCAATTGTTGAGAAAGAGGAATGGAAGAGTTAGTCATGTCATCAGAATGCAAGTAGTCTATAACTACCTAGTTTAAGATGATGAATATAGGTTTTGTAGTATCTTGGACTTAAAGACGACCAAACTAATCTCAGCATATCTTTGACAAAGGAAAGTATGCAGTGGCTAATTCAAAAAGGTCACAATCCGTATTTTGTATATCAAAGGATCATAAAATAATTTTATTTAATTCTCTAGTGATCACATCATCCTCATATTTTAATATGTTGTTCATGGAAATATGAGACATAACCAGGATTTCTATTGGATCGTTTTGTGATCGTTTTTCCCCTATGACTTACTGTTTTAGCTATAACTTTTGCTATATTTCTTAGATGTTATAATTGGTCTCATTAGAACAGAATGACGGTTGGCCATTCTGTAGGGTGGCCACATTAAAGATGTGGCTCAGCAGTTTATGAGATATCGTTGTTTTAATCTTTCTCTTCTACAGGGCAGATTAATTAATAGCTAATAGTAAGCCCATTAGACTAATGAACTGCATATATATATATATATATATGATATTTAAGGAGGGAATTAGAGTTTTTCTTCTTATTCTAAACATTAGTTGGACGTCTGTGAATCTTCGGTTCAACCTAATCCCTAAATTTTAATTTCTTTCTCCAACATATCATACTAAATCATTTCTGGAGACAAGATCTACATCAAAGAGGATTTAATCTCTTAATATAAAATTGGAATTGAAGCATTTCTTCGCTATCCATATTTGGTTTCTTCGAATTTGCATCAGATCTAGGTTTTGATGAGTGATGAAAACCTCTCATATAGCTAATGTGGATTATATGTCTTAATTCGGCTTATTTTACACCTCATATGTTAATTCTAACCTAAAACCATATCATATAAATTTCAAATTTATATATCTACTGATAACTTAATATTATCATGTGCCATGTAATTTGATTAGATTCATCATGTTCTACATATGATTATCGTCAAATCATGATTGATCTATGATTATTGTGACATGAATCATACCATATATTGGAATGATTGTATATGTTTGATTTTGCATGAACTACTATTTGTATGATTGATTTGTGTAACACCCTGAATTTTGAATGATTGAACTAACTAAATTTAAGAACACTAAATTTTTAAAAGAGGAATGAAGGGAAATGGGTTGCGCTATTATGTTCGTCTTGGAATTCTACTTGAGATAGAGTCCGAGTTTGCGTAAATCGGACTTCATATGAGGAAGTTATAGGCCTCGGAAGTTTGAGTAATTATGAAGAATTAATTAAAGTTAAACCCAGCCAGAAAATTCAAATTCAAATTCGAAATTGCAGGTACCCGGGCTGGGCGGGAAAATTCCCGCCCAGGACCCAGGTCGACCAAAGGGTCGACCTGGGGGTCAACCTGGTCGGATAGGTCGACCAGGGGGTTGACCTGGGGGGTCGACCTCCCTAGGTTTTCCAGACCCGAAAATTTGGGAGGTCGAACCTGGTTCGACCAGTTTTGCTGCATGGTGCGAGTTTTGGGCCTGGGACGATTTTTAATGGTCCATATCAGTTCTAGGATTAATCCTAAGGCCTAAATAACTTCCTACACCTATAAATATGTCATTATCCTAACCCTAATTCATAAAATAATTTCTAAGACACCATTATGCTGCCAAACTCTCTCTCTTGAACCCTAGCCGCCGCCTCTAATCAAATATCAAGTGTTCATACATAATTCAAATCAAAGTTTAGAGCTTCAGCAACAATTAAAGGAGATCAATCAACATCATCGCAACGTTTCTACACCAATTTCAATTCGTTAATCCTTTTCCTAAGCCACGAAATGCGAGTACAGTTATTTTCACAAATTTAATGCGATTAAAGTAACATGAAAAAGTTGTAAAAAGGATTCATATATGTTTGTAATGAAAATCTCACCAAGTCTTCACCTTTTTGATTCATGTCATCATATGTCTATGTTTCTATGTAAAGTTCATACTTTTTATCAGTTTATTTATGTTGAATCTTTTATTGTGCCTCTATGCCAGTCTATATGCCTCTTTATTTCATGATGATGTTCTATTCCAATTTTCTATGAATTGATTCTCTCTTCTTATCCATATTCCTTTTATTTTGGATCTAGGTTATCTTCGAGCCTATGTTAAAAATACGCGCGAATGCGAATACGTGGGAAAGATGAGGATATGTAAAATATGGAAAATTGGATATTATTGGATATTTTGGATAATTGGATAATATGTGAAATTGGCATATTTGGGTATGAATTACATGGAATTGATGAAATTGCCTATAATTGAAAATTTGTGATTGAGGCTAATTAATATGTAATTAGTGACAAGTTGGAATAGGCAGAAAGTGTAAACATGATTATATGTTGAATTGGAAACACATGACATGAAAATTGGGGTTTGGGTGAAATATGATTATTAATAAACCTTTGACACGAGGTTAGGAGTAACTGTGGCGTAAGACTACCCGGAACCACCCGACAAATCCAGCTGCCACAATTGGACGTCTAATGTGAGAGGTCAAAGGCATGAATTGTAGGCGTAACGATGGGTGACACGAGGTTAGACCTGGTTTGTGGCGTAAGACTGCCCGGAACAGCCCGACAAATCCAGCGGCCACAAAGTGTTCGGTCTAATGTGGGAGTTCATGCACCGTTCGTCATAAGGAATGAATTAAGGAATACTAACCATAATAAGACATGGGTTTGGTTAGAGGGTTAAGTGGGGTGACATGTAAATATGGACTTAACCGGAATAAGATAAGGCATGTAAATTATGACATGTAAGTATGGACTTAACCGTAGCATGTGTAAGACATGGACATTTAAATTAAAATGGTTAAGTGGGGGAAAAACCTAGTGGGGATCAAGCATAGGTGGGAGGCTTGTGGCGGATGGGGACCCGTTTCAACCAGTAACCCGTTTGAGTATCTAATTGGGCCCGGTACTAGGCCGGGGTTGGGGCACGCTTACTGGGCTTGAATATAAGAGGTCAAAACGTGAATAGGGGTGGCAACGCAAGTCCAACGGGTTCATGTGCGTGCATGGGTTCGGGCTGGTAGGTAAGTCGTTGTTGCATCGTGTAGGTATGGACGTGCATTTCTTGTTGGTATCGGGGTTGCCACTTTGGGGAGTGATACACCCCACTGTGGGGCCAGCACGGGTGACTACGGGGTTTAGGGAGTCGATCGAATGGGTAGAGTAAGGGTACCTTAGCGGTGGTAGGAGCAAGCCGACACCTACGATAGCAGCTAGGTACATGTAACGACCAAGTTTTTCATGTGGGAACAGTTAGTGGGAAGGGATCAACCTTAAGTAAAAGAGACTAGTAGATGTGCGGTGTAATTAAGTAATGTGGTGTAACTTAGCAAAAGTGCGGTGTAACGAAATACATGTTGGTTGAGTTGGATAGTCCTTTGGGTGCTAGTCTGATGTTGACTTCGGTCTTCGGGGTTAGTACTTGGAGGGTTGTTCGCTTGGCCAAGGTGTAGGATTGTCTTAGTACTTAGGAACGAAATCATCTTGTCCATCCTTTTTATCTACATTACCTATGTTACAGCCATATCATGATGCCTATTTATGTCTTGATCATTTACCTTACCTATTATTTGTTAAAATTTATGGACTCGCCAAACTTTATGTCTGAGCCGTTTGTTTCCACCTCTTTTCTTTCCTTCCCCCCCCCCCCCCCCTCAATTTTTCAAGGAGGGAATTCTACAGCTTAGTGCCGATTTCTTTCAGTTGCTTGAAAAGAGTAGATGTATCGCTTTGGACTCTCTCATCTTTATGGCTTTGCTTATGCTCAGTGGGGATTTATGCATTTATGTTATTTAAGTATTTGCTTCTTTATGTACTTTGAAGTTTTTGGAAAAGACTATTAATCCTGTTGTAATGGTTTTGGAAACTACTTACGTAAGCTTGTTTTGAGTTATGATGCTATGAAATAAGTTTTATCTTCCACTGTGTTGTTTTATTTATTTATTCTTGTAATTTATCTGTTCTATACAACAATAATGGTTCATGGACATTGATGCATTCCCTTTGTGAGTGACATTAACGGACATCGGGTGTTACACGTGGTATCAGAGCTATGGTTACAAGAACAGATAAAAAGTTTTGAAAAGTGTTTTCAAATGTATTATTTTCCTAGAAAGTATTTTCAAAAACTTGTTTTAAAGAAGTTATTTTCAAGGAAAGTTTACTTTAAAAGAGCATAATCCTCGCAAGCCATACATCTCTCTTTCGCTTCCCTTGTTTTGAAACTCTTTCTTTTTCTTTTCATCATGTCTGGAGCATTTGAGATACCAGAGGGTGTTCATGTACCCGGTTGGTTTCGTCAATATCTCGAGGCTAGGGCCGCTGTCGCGGGTTCGGCCGACGTTCCTCCTCCTCCCCCAGCTCCAGTCATTCCTCCGCGTGGAGATGCTTTCTCCAAGATATGTAAAGACTTTCGTTCGATGGGTGGAAAACCTTTTAGTGGGTCTGAAACGTTCATTGAAGCTAGAAATTGGCTGAAAGAAGTAAATGATCTATTTGGCATTTTCTATTTGGACGATTGTAGGAAGGTCCAATTGGTTGCTTGGTTGATGAAGGACGAAGCTTCGTTTTGGTGGGAGTTTACTAATGGAGAGCATGCTGTAGAGACGTGGGCAGATTTTAGGGGAAGGTTTGAGTTGAAATTCCTTTCTCAAGCTGAGGAGAGTATGTAAAGCAGAAAAACTTGACCGTGAAGGAGTATGTGACTGAATTTAATAAGTTGGCGAGATTTGGGATAGAGTTGGTGAATACGCCTCACAAGAAGGCCTTGAGGTTTGCAAAGGGTCTAAATGAACCACTTCACAGTTTGGCAATGTCTCACATTCCTATGGGGGCTACCTATGAAAAGCTTGTTGATATAACGTATATGCATGAAGAGGAAAAACGCGCAAATTCTTCTAAGTCGCAAGATAAGAAGGTGGATCCAAAGAAATCCCAACAACAAAAGAAAGGTGGTAAAGAGAAGAGTAAGTGTCACAACTGTGGGATACCCGGCCATTTGAAGAAAGACTGTAGGAAGAAGAAGAAGTTCGCTTGTTATCATTGTGGTGATGCGGGTCATGCTATGAAGGACTGTCCTAAGAAGCAAGGTCAGAGGGAAGGTTCTACTTCGGGAGGGCAGGTTCACGCTCTCATGGCTCAGGGAGAGGAAGAAGGTAGAAAAATTTCTGTTGAAAGTTTGATTTTCCTGTTTGATCATCCTGTCCGTACTTTATTCGATTCGGGCGCATCACATTCGTTTATATCTACATCATTAGTTGAAACATTGCACTTAAATACTAATCTCGTTGTGGATCCCATTGTAGTCTCAAATCTTATTGGTGGGTCGGCTCATTTATCCATGGTTTGTAGGGATTTAAGATTGTCTATCTTAGGCGTTAGTTTTGAATGTAATGCTTTTGTGCTTGGTTTCATGGGCTATGGGTTGATTCTAGGAATGGATTGGCTAGCCAGATATGGTGACATCTTAGATTGTGAACGAAGGGTGGTTAAATTGTTGACTCGTAGTGGGAAGTCCCTTGACATTTCTTATGACCCTAGAGGTTCGGTGATGCTTAGATATCTTGAATCACTTGATGCATCCAATGAGGATTTACATTCTGTTCGTATAGTCCATGGATATGTTGATGTCTTCGATGAGGTGAGGGGTCTACCCCCAAAACGTGAGATAAACTTTCGTATTTATCATGTAGACAATGCAAAACCAGTATCTCTGCCAGTAAGCCACATGGCTCCTCGTGAGAGGAGGGATCTCAATAAGCAAGTAGGGGAGTTGCTTGAGAAGGGATTCATAAGACGTAGTATATCGGAGTGGGGTGCTCCAGTAGTATTTGCCACGAAGGCGGATGGGTCCCTTAGACTTTGTGTGGACTATAGAGAACTTAATAAGCTTACAAAGAAGAATATGCACCCACTGCCAAGGATCGATGATCTCTTCGATCAGTTATTTGGTGCCTCAGTGTTTTCGCAGTTGGACTTAGCCACTGGTTTCCATCAGTTGAGAGTTGCTGAGGGTAGCATAGACAAGACTGCATTTAGGACTCCAGATGGTTTCTATGATTGGCTTGTAATGCCCTTCGATTTGACAAATGCCCCCGCATACTTTGTTGACTTGATGAGTAGGGTGTTTAGGGAGTACCTTAATAAATTCGTGGTGGTCTTTGTGGATGACATCTTGATCTTTTCTAAGAGAGAGGAAGAGCATTCCCTACATCTTAGGGAAGTGTTGGAGACCCTTCGAGCGCATAACCTTAAAGATAAATTTTCTAAATGTCACTTTTGGAGGAAGGAAGTGCGATTCTTAGGGCACGTGGTTTCCAAAGAAGGGATAGCTGTGGATCCCGCGAAGGTGGTGGCCATCCAAGATTGGAAGGTCCCTAAAAATGCTACTAAGGTGAGGAGTTTCTTGGGGTTGGCAGGCTAATATAGGAAGTTTATCAAGGACTTCGCAAAGATATCAGCCCCATTGACACGCTTGACGAAGAAGAACCTAGTCTTCATGTGGGACGTAGATTGTGATGATGCGTTCCAACGTTTAAAGAGAGCTTTGACCACAGCCCCAGTCTTAGTGTTGCCAGATGGGAGTAAGCCATTTACCGTTTATACCGATGCTTGTGGGACAGGACTAGGCGCAGTCTTAATGCAAGAGGGGAGGGTAATAGCCTATGGTGGAAGGCAGTTGAGAGTACATGAGAGAAATTACCCTACACATGACCTAGAGTTGGCTGCTATTGTTTTTGCGCTTAAGTCTTGGTGCCATTATCTTCTTAGCGAGAAATTCGAATTGTTCACAGACCACAAATCGCTAAAATACTTGTTCTCTCAGAAGGACTTGAACTTAAGGCAGCAAAGGTGGATGGAATTCTTAGCGTCCTATGATTTCGAGATAGCATATACCCCTGGCAAGGGTAACGTGGTGGCAGATGCCTTAAGTAGGAAAAGGTTGTCCTTGAGTCCGTTGTTTGTTGAGCGGCAAAGCTTAGAGTTCATCTCTACGTTTGACTTTAGACCTTCCATTGACTTTGTACCCGGTTTGCTAGCATCCTTAGAGGTCATACCTACGCTTTTAGGATGGATTGGTGAGGCACAGCGAGATGACCCATAGTTGGTTGAGTTGGTAGAGAAGCTCATAAGGGGGAGTCATCGAGCCATCTCAGTAGGTATACCCTAGATGATAAGGGTTGGTTACATAGGGACGGTAGACTTTGTGTACCACGAGACGAGAACTTGAGGAAGACCACTCTTGATGACGCACATCGTTCGAAGATGACCATTCATACCGGAGGGGACAAGATGTACATAGACATAAGACGAGTTTACTTTTGGGCCGGTATGAAGAGGGATGTGGCCGAGTTTGTCACTAGATGCTTGGTGTGCCAACAAGTAAAAGTAGAGCAAAAGAAGCCCGGTGGGTTGCTTCACCCATTGGAGGTCCCACTATGGAAGTGGGAGAGTGTCTCGATGGACTTTGTTGATGGGTTACCGAGATCGAGGAAGGGTAACACGGGGACTTGGGTGTGGTAGACAGACTTACTAAGAGCGCCCATTTCATTCCCGTGAAGAGTAAGAGGACTGCTCCATGGTTAGCCTCCGTATACATTTGAGAGATAGTTCGTTTGCACGGTGTTCCTTCTATCATAGTGAGTGATCGCGATCCTATCTTTACTAGCGAGTTTTGGAAGAGCTTGCAAGAGGTGGTAGGGACTCAGTTATGTTTGAGCACCACATATCATCCTCAGACGGACGACTAGACCGAGAGGGTGAATCGTATTCTAGAGGACCTTTTGAGGCTATGTGTTTTAGACTTCGGAGGTACATGGGAGGAGCATCTTCCTTTGGTGGAGTTCGCGTATAATAATAGTTTTCAGTCTAGCATTGGCATGGCACCTTTCGAGGCTCTTTATGGAAGGCCTTGACGTTCACCTACATGTTGGTGGGAATCTACGGATAAGATCTTACTTGGTCCCGATATGATTAGAGAGACTTCGGAAAAGATCGATTTGATTCGAAGGAGGATGAAGTGAAAGTGTCGATAGACGACTTTAGGCAGGATCAGTAATATGGATATGCGGAATATATGATATATATATACTAAGAAAGATCTCACAGTAGCAATATCACAGATAAGTAAATGCAGTAATAGAAAAAATCACACTAGGGATTTTTATACTGGTTCGGAGCACCGTCCTACGTCCAGTCCCAGATATCCTATCTGGAATTTCACTAAACACTATCCTCACTTAACCCTGAGGAAAACAGGTTCACAACACCCAAGCAGCCGAACGGGATTTCACGCCTCTATCAACACGAGGACATCACAACTCGCCTCTTACAACACCGAGGACTTCAAACAAGATATAAACTTGTAGTTTGACAATGTGTGTTCTTAATAACACGAATTTGTCAATTCTCGTACAACCTTCCTATAATCTTATCCTCAAATATGATTTTGATATTATGAAGATTTGGAAGATGATATCGTTGTTTGAATCTAAAGAATAATATATAGATTCAAGGATTCAAATAACGATATATGAGAATAGTGAGCTTTTGAATGCTTTTCAAGAGTAAGAATGAAATCAGCACTTAGATAGCAAGAATAGAAAGAATTGTTGTAATTAAAATGATGATTTCATGTTGCTTTTATAGAGGATGGAGAGATGTAATCATTGGTGAAGAGAAGCGATGAATAGAGATGATTTTTGTTGAAAAGAAAGGATCATAACTATTGATGAAATATGGTGTCTATTCGAAAAGATGGCTTCAGTTCGTAGACCAGTGGACTGGTAAAAAATGACCAGTAGACTGGTATTTGAATATATATACACACGTTACATACATGTTTGCACGTTCATTGTGCATTCTGCCCAGAAATGGTCGACCGTCCAGAATGAAACCGGTTGACCGGTTTCAGTATGTATGCACAATGAATGTGCATACATATATTCATATATATATATTCAAAAAACATTGAGGTATATTATTATTTGAGGATAGATTTTAACAAATATAACTCAACTAAACACTAAATAATCAACCTCTAACATTGAATACCATCGAATCTCTTCTTTTTGTCGATCTTGAATTTCTCCTTGTCATTGATCAAAACATCTTGAATTCCTTGACTCAACATTCTCCCCCTTTTTGATTGATGACAATATAGATCTGAAAGAGTTCATTACTCCCCCTGAATGTATACTCCCCCTGAAATACATACTTAAAAAAATGTCTGCAAAACACATTGTTAGTAACATTTATCTCCCCCTTTGTCATCGACAAAAAGGATTAGAGATCACATAAATTATAAAAGCACAATAAGCATTCAATATTGTAGCATATAATACAACCCAAGCATACCAAAAGTAAGTCAAGTAGCTAAAGTTTTAAGACGTACACACCCAAAATAAATACGACACTATTTATATACAAGTGTCGGTTTTAAGTTTTGCATAAAATTAAAACAAACTATCATAAAACGCGAATGATAATAAGCTAGTGAGGTAGAGAATCAGATTCTGTAGATACCAAATCAATGGCTTTACTTTGTCCTTCATCCTTGTCTCCTTCCAATTCGTCGTCATCGTTGGTTCCGTCTTCTTCCTCCTCGATCTCATAAGTCCCGCGACCACGTCCAGCATTGTTTCCTGAGGATGTGCTTTCCTCAGATGTTGACCATGTAAATGTAGGAGGCATAGGACGTTTTCCCGGGTCTTGTATTTGAGCAGAAGAGGATGACGATGCACAAGAAATTGCATCCCAAATAGTACCAAAGAAGGACTTAAGCTTGGAGAACCGTTTATCAAGCTTTGTATCCAAACGGCCGAGTTTGGTGTCAGTTCTTTTAAGTCTAGCTTCTAGAAGGAATTGGTTTTGTGCAATTTGTGCAAGCGATTCCTTAGTTGATGACGAAGGGTCAAGAAGCCTGACTTCTTCGGGCTTAGGTTTGCGAATCGTAGAAGAAGTGGTCTCTTGTGGACGTTGTTGTTGGTGTCGCTGAAAAGGAATAATACTCATACAAGGGTCAGGAAGCTTCATCCTTTTTCGAGTTGCTTTGTTAATGCACTTTGGCTTGAAGATTTTAGATTCGCAAGATTTTACTCCACAATCGAGTAATAGCCGCATAATATATTCATTGTAAAATAAATGTGGCCTTGTGCGGTCATTCATAAGCAGGATCTCGTCGAAAATTATGTTTATCCAATTTATCTCGATATCTCCATAGATCGCATAAAGTGCTTTGAAATTTTCTTTATAAACCGCGTCAAAATTACCAACCCTTGGCAATAAAGATCGTGTAAGAACATGATGTATAACTCGAGCCGTGGGTCATAAATTAATCGCCTTGGTACTTGTTTTATGATCCTCGATAAAAAGATGACTGGATCTATCACGAGTGTGAACTGTACAGAAATCAGAAGAAAATTCTTGACCACTATTAGGTGAACCGAGAACCATGGTGTGACGGCCCGCCCCGCACCAGCCTGCATTTCCTCCGAAAGTGCGCTGTACACATGCCCGACTAGCACGGGACGGTCGCCAAAGAAAGGAAGGAAGGGAATGAACTAATCAAGGGACCTGTAGAATGTCTCACAGCACATGGAATAAAATATAATAATAACATACTTGACATAAAACAGGTGAGACAGTGCATAAGCTGATAACTAAAATCAACATCAACATCAGAGCAGCGGAAATTCAAATACAGCTTATTACAACTTTCCAAATTTACTGTCTCCAAACAAAAGAAAGCTAAAGTAGAAGATACACCACCAATGCCCAAGCAGTGATCTTCAACAATACAGGGAGAATATTATGTATATATTTTACGTGGAAGCCTCCTGCTTGTCTCCGGATCATCTACCCATGCACCACCAGCTAAACTGTCTCTAGTCTGCTCGTGTGAGCACCCAGAGTAATAAGAGGAGACATAAAACTCTGGGTCAGACATAAAGCCTGGTATGAGCGATAAGCATCTAAGCAGAATAATAACAGGTATACTAAACCATACCTGAACCTGAACCTGCAACCAAAGAGTTAGTACCACATACCGTACAATACTCCAAGGCGCCATAATGAATAGTGTAAAAATAGGGGGGTGGGGTGTGCATGTCACAACGATAGCAAACAAATCATCCGTAGCAACCATCCTCACATTTCTCACTCAGTGCGTAAAGCGTACGACATCCACCACTTTGGAACACTAGACAAACTGAGGTAACGACGAATCCCGACTTGTAGAAACCCTGCTATGACCAAGCTAAACATATGGAGTCATGACCAAACATTTCAATGACCCACTTCATTGGTTGTAGCCCTTGGTTCTACCGATGCCATAATGGCCCTGAATCCGCCTTCGTACCTCCTACCATAGTGGTCCAAAGCTATAGACGTCGATAACCCCTTGGCACGTTTCCCGCAGCAAAATCCAACCATGAAGCGAACTCGTTGATTCCCATCTGAATCTTGAGCTCTAACTTCTTATTTGGACTTCCTTTGCATCTCGGGTTATAGTCTTCACTTCCGGATCGGTCTTCATTCAGTTCGTAGTCATCACTGTCGGATCGTGAGTAACCTCCTCCCCCAGCTCAGATCGTGGCACACTCTCCAGGTCGGGTCGCCATCGTCGGATCGTGCTCCACCTCGGATCGGTTCGCGGATCGCATCGCCTTCACCAGGTCGGATCGGGTCGAGGCACTCCCACTGGTTCGGGTCGTGCTCCATACCTCGTAGCGCTTCCCTTCGGTCGTGGAGGCACATCGGTTCGGATCGTGAGCTTCTGAAGTGGATCGGTTCGTGGTCACCATCCATAGGCGGATCGGTTCGTGGTTCATCAGTACGTGGCGATCGGAGCTGCGATCGGGTCGGTTCGCATAGCATAAGGGGCGATCCGATCCGGTGTATTTCCTGCACTTCGTTCCAGCAACTGTTTTTCGCCATTCGACGGCGTTTTTGACCAAACTAACACTTCTAGACAATCACAAAACATATCATACGATCATAGCAACATCTAGTATCGACTACAAACACCCAAAACACAAACCATAGCATGTAAAGTGGATCAAACATGGTCAAAAACCCCAAATTTTCCCTCAAGCATTTTTAAGTAAATCTAATCATATGGTTAACAAAGCTTAATCAAATCGAACCAAATCTCTAACAGAGGCATAAAATATTATTTTTGAATTTCTAAACATTTTTCCAGAATTTATTAGTGTATAAATTCGCTAATCTTCACTAATTACCCTTAATTACCGTAATTAGTGCAAAAACTATGCAAATCACTCACCTTTGCCACAATAAAACTTTCAGATCTGAAGTAAACCTCTGATTTGTATGAATTCCAATATGTAACAGCAGCTCTACCTCGGTCCTTGTGCTAATCCTCCTTGATTTGATGCCTCTAAGCCTTAATCCTTGATTAGGAAGTGATTTTTGGGTGTTTTAGAGAAATTTAGAGAGTGGAGGCCATGGCTAGATCAAGAGGAATGAAAGTGGCGGCTGGAAAATGTCTAAAAAAATGTTTTCTAACCCTAATCAGCCCCTATATGTCCCTAAACCCGAAATTCCCATCTGGGCCTAGCTGCTAATCACCCGGTTAAGCCCAATTAAGCTGTTTTTCCCCATCTGAAACTTGTTTTAGCCATATCTCCCAAACGGTGAGTCCGTTTGGCTAATGTGACCACTCTACGGAAAGAGAAACCATCATCTGGAGCCAATGGAAGTGGTTTCAGGTCAAAATTCCTTTCCAGTCAAAAGTTATGGCCAAAACAGTGATAACCAGGGGTAAAATGGTCATTTAAAAATCGGGAAAAAATTATGAACATGGGAAATGACCACAATAGTCGTCTCCCAAAGTTTCGTGACCATACGACTTCGTATGTGAAAGAAATAAATATTCTATGATCCTATGATGCGTAGAATGCGGGTCGTTACACTCTCCCCCCTTAAGAAATTTCGTCCCCGAAATTCCTTAACCCAAAACATGCAAAGGATCCCGCATGCCTAACAACCACATACATCCATCAAACATGCAAAACAAGCAAAACAAACCTATCCTAGCATGCGGAAAACTAAATCGAAGTCAAAATCTTACCAGGCAAAGAGTTCCGGATAAGTCTTCCTAATGTTCTCCTCTGTCTCCCAAGTACAATCATTCTCGTCCTCGCCCCACTGAACCTTGACTAGCTTCACCGCCTTCCTTCGAAGTTGCTTCATGTCGTGCGCGACAATACGGGCCAGCTTGCGGTTCCCAACCGCCTCGGGTTCTACCTCGAAGTCCTCTAACTGATCAGGTGAAATAGTCATATCTGAGTCGTGAACGAACTTCCTTAGTTGGGAAACATGAAATACGTCGTAAACTCCCGCCATCTTCTCCGGTAAGTCAATTCTGTATGCTAAATTCCCGACTAGTTCAAGAACAGGGAATGGACCAACAAATCTTGGTGCTAATTTGCCTCTCCTGCCAAATCGTATTACGCTCTTCAACGGAGAAATCTTGACAAACACCAAGTCACCGACGGAGAATTTTAGGTCTCTTCTCCTCTTATCAGCATAACTTTTCTGCCTATCTTGGGCTGCCTTCATTCGTTGTTGAATGATCTTGATCTTATCTGAAGTTTCCCTCACCACATCTGGTCCAAGCATAAACTTCTCGCCAGTCTCTATCCAACATGATGGTGAGTTGCACGGTCTTCCGTACAAAGCTTCAAACGGAGCCATACCGATACTGGATTGGTAGCTATTATTATATGCAAACTCTACTAGATGCAAATGGTCATCCCATGATCCACCAAAATCCAATATACATGCTCTCAAGAGGTCTTCCAAGATACGGTTCACCCTCTCCGTCTGACCGTCGGTCTGAGGATGATATGCGGTACTGAGATGTAATTCTGACCCTAGAGCCTCTTGTAAGCTCTTCCAAAACCCACTAGTGAACAACGGGTCTCGGTCGCTCACAATGCTTTTGGGTACTCCATGAAATCTCACTACCCACTTCATATATAATTCTGCTAACTTAGCTACCATTCTGGTCGATTTGACTGGTATAAACCTTGCACTTTTAGTCAGTCGATCTACAATTACCCAAATGCTGTCATATCCCGATCTAGTCCTTGATAAACCATCGATGAAATCCATCGAGACTTGCTCCCATTTCCATTCGGGAATTTCTAATGGTTGCAACAACCCACTAGGCTTCTTTTGCTCGGCTTTAACTAGCTGGCAATTCATGCATTTGGATATAAACTTCCCAACGTCTCTTTTCATCCCTTCCCAGTAGTAAGTCTGTCTCATGTCTTGATACATCTTATTACCACCGGGATGTATAGTCAGTTTTGAGTGATGACATCCTCTAAGCACTTCATCCCTCAATCCATTGACATTGGGTACGACTAGTCTTCCATCCTTTCTAAGCCATCCATCTCGATCAAGCCCATACTTGTTCATCTCCTCATCGATAACCATCTCTAACTTGGAGATGATTTCCAATAGGTTAGGATCGTCCCTCTGACTAGAGCCGATCCGCTCAATCAAAGTGGGTCTGATCGTCAAACTTGCCAACATTTATGGATCCAATTTGCACTTTGGTCTAAAATCAAACCCCGCGATAAACTCCAGTTGCTTCCATTCAAGGAACATAGCCCTTAAGCTGGCATGTTTTCTACTCAATGCATCAGCCACCGCATTGTCCTTTCCTGGTGTGTATGCGATGTCAAAATCATAGGAAGCTAAGAACTCTAACCATCTCTGCTGACGGAGATTCAGATCTTTCTAAGAGAAGAGATACTTTAACGACTTATGATCTGTAAAAAGCTCAAATCTTTCTCCCAAGAGATAGTGTCTCCATATCTTTAACGCGAACACGATTGCTGCCAATTCAAAATCATGGGTAGGGTATCTTTTCTCGTGTGGTTTCAATTGCCGACTTGCATAAGCAACAACCCTACCGCCTTGCATCAATACAGCACCCAGTCCGATACCACAGGCATCCGTGTATACCGTCATCTCTTCATTCGCCTTAGGAATGACTAACACTGGTGCGCTTGTCAACTTGTCCTTTAGACTCTTGAATGCATTCTCGCACCTTCCATCCCAGACAAAAGCTTGATTCTTCTTAGTTAACTGGGTCAATGGTGCTGCTATCTTGGAGAAACTTTGGATAAACTTACGATAATATCTAGCTAATCCCAAGAAACTTCTTACACCTGTTGCATTCTTGGGCGTAGGCCAATCCTGTACCGTAGCCACCTTCGTCGGGTCCACGGCAATCCCATTTTCTGATACAACATGGCCCAAGAACCTCACTTCCCTCTTCCAGAAGTGACACTTAGAAAACTTTGCTTTCAATTGGTGTTTTCTCAACACCTCCATCACTATTCTTAAATGTCCCTTGTGTTCTTCCTCTGTCCTCGAGTAGACCAAAATATCATCAACGAACACAAGGACAAACTTATTCAACTGATCTCTGAATACCCTATTCATAAGATCCACAAAATATGCTGGGGCATTGGTCAGCCCGAATGGCATGACCAACCACTCATAAAACCCAGACGGCGTTCGAAATGCCGTTTTAGCTATACTCTCAGCTTCCACTCTAAGCTGATGAAAACCTGTCGCGAGATCCAACTGAGAAAATACTCTCGCGCCACTCAACTGATCAAACAAATCATCTATCCGCGGTAGAGGATACTTGTTCTTCCTCGTCACTTTATTCAACTCGCGGTAATCTACACACAAACGAAGGGAACCATCTTCCTTGGTAGCAAACACAACTGGTGCTCCCCATTCAGAAACACTCCTTCTGATAAATCCCTTCTTCAAAAGATCGCTGACTTGCACCTCGAGCTCTCGCTGCTCCCTTGGTGCCATACGACGAAGTGGCATCACTATAGGCCTGGCATCTTTTACCAAATCAATACGGAACTCAATCTCTCGATGTGGTGGGAGTCCGGTCACTTCTTCGAAAACATCCGGATACTGGCCAACCACGGGCAAACCTGACAACTCACTGTGCGGAATGTCAAGGGAGTTTAGAAAACTAGCCAATACCCCCTTACTGGGTAGACCACCAAACACTATCCTCCGCCCATCATCCGCCCTAGCTGTCACTAAAAAGCCCTCACAGTCTACCACCACCCCGTATCTTTGGAGCCAATGTACTCCCAAAATAATGCCAAACCCAGTAAAGCCCAAAACAAAGCAATCACAAACAAACATGCATCCATGACTCGATAAGACCACACTACGACAAATCATGCTAAGGCTAGTCGAACCACCAATCGGGTTCGTCACTACTAAAGGTCTATCAACAATCTCGGGCTCCAATCCCGACCTATCTACTAGGTCACTAGATATGAAAGAACTGGAAGCTCCGGTATCAAACAAAACTCTAACAGGAACATCATAAACAGAAAGCATACCTTGAATGACGACATTCTTTCCCTTCTCCGCCGCTGTTGCGGCATTCGACGAAGAAGGAATAGCATTAAGAGCGTAGGCTTTCACCATTTGATTTTCCTTAGGGGGCTGTGGACACTTGTCCTTGTGATGTCCCATTTGGCCACAGTTGAAGCACTTCCTATCCGCTGGCTTGGCCCGACAATTACTAGCATAATGGCCCTTCTTACCACAGCTGAAGCACTCCACATCTTGCTTATTCTTTTTCTTCTGGCCATCCTTAGCTTGGTTCTGCTTTCTCTTATTCTGGGAACCACCCTTGCCTCCACCACTTGCTTGTGGCTTTGGCTCATCTGCAGATGCAACCGCAGTCTTCAACTTAGGGTAGAGACTTTCTGATCTTAATGCTTTCCCCACAATCGACTCAAACGTCTCATCGATGTGGTTAATAAGCTTTTCCCCTAAGTACTGATCCAAACCAGTTATGAATTTCTCATTCTTTTTCTCGGCAGTATCAATAAGAGATAACCCATATTTTGACAAAGTGTCAAATTCAGCAATATACTCCGAGACAGCTCTGCCATTCTGCTTGAGCTCCAAGAACTTCTTAAACAGCATTGACTTCTGAGCAGCTGGAATGAACTTCTCACTAAAGCGAGCTTTAAACTGCTCCCAAGTAATCTGATCTTCGGGAGTAGCTGTCTTTATAGCATTCCACCAATTCATTGCCCGCCCTTGCAGCTGACGGGACGCTAGCTTTCTCTTCATTGCATCCTCGATACCCAAATCCTCGAAGATACGTTCGCAACTATCCAACCAATCCTGAACATCTGTGGCCGACTCCGTTCCGTGGAACGGCTTCCCACCAAGGCTAGTATAATCTTTGTTCAACTTGGCGAAGTCGACTCTAGGCGCCTGCACTATTGGACCACCACCATTTCCACCATTGGGAGCTGCACTCTGCACATCTCTAAGCATCTCTCTCATGAGGTCAGTAAACATCGTCCTCATATCAGCAGCATTCCCATTATTGGCTCCCCTACCAGTACCTCTAGTATATCGGCTCATCGTCAATCTGAAAAAGGAAACGATTAACGACTCCATAGTGGTGCTAGTGCAGTACGACTTCATCCTTATACTAGTAATAGTATATATATAGCTTTTAGAAACCAAAGTAATCACAAATACGCTCTCTCGTATACGTATATTATCTCTCCCTGATAACTTCCCTAGGTTAACTACGCAACCTAGAGCTCTGATACCATGTGTGACGGCCCGCCCCGCACCAGCCTGCATTTCCTCCGAAAGTGCGCTGTACACATGCCCGACTAGCACGGGACGGTCGCCAAAGAAAGGAAGGAAGGGAATGAACTAATCAAGGGACCTGTAGAATGCCTCACAGCGCATGGAATAAAATATAATAATAACATACTTGACATAAAACAGGTGAGACAGTGCATAAGCTGATAACTAAAATCAACATCAACATCAGAGCAACGGAAATTCAAATACAGCTTATTACAACTTTACAAATTTACTGTCTCCAAACAAAAGAAAGCTAAAGTAGAAGATACACCACCAATGCCCAAGCAGTGATCTTCAACAATACAGGGAGAATATTATGTATATATTTTACGTGGAAGCCTCCTGCTCGTCTCCGGATCATCTACCCGTGCACCACCAGCTAACCTGTCTCTAGTCTGCCCGTGTGAGCACCCAGAGTAATAAGAGGAGACATAAAACTCTGGGTCAGACATAAAGCCTGGTATGAGCGATAAGCATCTAAGCAGAATAATAACAGGTATACTAAACCATACCTGAACCTGCAACGAAAGAGTTAGTACCACATACCGTACAATACTCCAAGGCGCCATAATGAATAGTGTAAAATTAGGGGGGTGGGGTGTGCATGTCACAACGATAGCAAACAAATCATCCGTAGCAACCATCCTCACATTTCTCACTCAGTGCGTAAAGCGTACGACATCCACCACTTTGGAACACTAGACAAACTGAGGTAACGACGAATCCCGACTTGTAGAAACCCAGCTATGACCAAGCTAAACATATGGAGTCATGACCAAACATTTCAATGACCCACTTCATTGGTTGTAGCCCTTGGTTCTACCGATGCCATAATGGCCCTGAATCCACCTTCGTACCTCCTACCATAGTGGTCCAAAGCTATAGACGTCGATAACCCTTGGCACGCGTCCCGCAGCAAAATCCAACCATGAAGCGAACTCGTTGATTCCCATCTGAATCTTGAGCTCTAACTTCTTATTTGGACTTCCTTTGCATCTCGGGTTATAGTCTTCACTTCCGGATCGGTCTTCATTCAGTTCGTAGTCATCACTGTCGGATCGTGAGTAACCTCCTCCCCCAGCTCAGATTGTGGCACACTCTCCAGGTCGGGTCGCCATCGTCGGATCGTGCTCCACCTCGGATCGGTTCGCGGATCGCATCGCCTTCACCAGGTCAGATCGGGTCGAGGCACTCCCACTGGTTCGGGTCGTGCTCCATAGCTCGTAGCGCTTCCCTTCGGTCGTGGAGGCACATCGGTTCGGATCGTGAGCTTCTGAAGTGGATCGGTTCGTGATCACCATCCATAGGCGGATCGGTTCGTGGTTCATCAGTACGTGGCGATCAGAGCTGCGATCGGGTCGGTTCGCATAGCATAAGGGGCGATCCGATCCGGTGTATTTCCTGCACTTCGTTCCAGCAACTGTTTTTCGCCATTCGACGGCGTTTTTGACCAAACTAACACTTCTAGACAATCACAAAACAAATCATACGATCATAGCAACATCTAGTATCGACTACAAACACCCAAAACACAAACCATAGCATGTAAAGTGGATCAAACATGGTCAAAAACCCCAAATTTTCCCTCAAGCATTTTTAAGTAAATCTAATCATATGGTTAACAAAACTTAATCAAATCGAACCAAATCTCTAACAAAGGCATAAAATATTATTTTCGAATTTCTAAACATTTTTCCAGAATTTATTAGTGTATAAATTCGCTAATCTTCACTAATTACCCTTAATTACCGTAATTAGTGCAAAAACTATGCAAATCACTCACCTTTGCCACAATAAAACTTTCAGATCTGAAGTAAACCTCTGATTTGTACGAATTCCACTATGTAACAGCAGCTCTACCTCGGTCCTTGTGCTAATCCTCCTTGATTTGATGCCTCTAAGCCTTAATCCTTGATTAGGAAGTGATTTTTGGGTGTTTTAGAGAGATTTAGAGAGTGGAGGCCATGGCTAGATCAAGAGGAATGAAAGTGGCGGCTGGAAAATGTCTAAAAAAATGTTTTCTAGCCCTAATCAGCCCCTATATGTCCCTAAACCCGAAATTCCCCTCTGGGCCTAGCTGCTAATCAACCGGTTAAGCCCAATTAAGCTGTTTTCCCCATCTGAAACTTGTTTTAGCCATATCTCCCAAACGGTGAGTCCGTTTGGCTAATGTGACCACTCTACGGAAAGAGAAACCATCATCCAGAGCCAATGGAAGTGGTTTCAGGTCAAAATTCCTTTTCAGTCAAAAGTTATGGCCAAAACAGTGATAACTAGGGGTAAAATGGTCATTTAAAAATCGGGAAAAAATTATGAACATGGGAAATGACCACAATAGTCGTCTCCCAAAGTTTCGTGACCATACGACTTCGTATGTGAAAGAAATAAATATTCTATGATCCTATGATGCGTAGAATGCAGGTCGTTACACATGGCCATTCTTTCCTTCGAAATGTAAACATGATGACCACAAACTACGGACCAAAGACAATTAGAAGCATTCTCTGGTTTGAATTTCTGTAGGTTAAGGTTAGCATAGAACAACCTAATCATAATATGATTAATCTCTATGTTGTTCTTTTCAAAAGTAAGTAGTGATTTTATACGAGCCTTAACCGTCAATTCTTCAACATCATAGAGGATAAAAGCAGATAAATCTATGAAATAATCTTCGTGAATGGTGTAATCCTTCATAGCATTCCATCGTTTCACTGCAATAGGATCCATGAGCCATTGTTTGATGTTAGCATCTATGGGTTGAAGTGGAGTGGAGGATGATTCTTTTTTTTGGTTTCTTTTGAGGAGGTGCCATTGAAAATAAAAATAAATTGATTTGGGGGTTTTTGGTTTTTCAAAAGTTAGAGAAGGAGATGAATAAATAATCAGTGAAAGGATGAAGTAAAAATGATTCGACGTGTCGATTTAAAGAGGGGAAAACTGAAAAAACGTGTGATTGGTCGACCGTTATTTTTGGACCGGTCGACTGTTTCTTGGTTAAATAAGTTCCAGAGAACTTTGCCGGTCGACCGTTGGATTAAAAACGGTCGACTGGTTCCTGGGGGTAATAAATTCCAGAGAACATTACCGGTCGACCGGTGGATTATAAATGGTCGACTGGTGTACTTTTGAGTTGAAAAAATTCCAGAGAATTGAACGGTCGACTGTTAGTTTTCAGGCGGTCGACCGGTTCAACAAAATGAACATTTCCAGAGACTTTATCGGTCGACTGGTCTATTCCAGACGGTCGACTGTTCCTGTGTATGCTTGTTTTTCTGGTTTCTGAAATTTTTTGAAAAATAAAGAACTTTAATTTATTTCAACTCAACATGATTTTTGAACGAAGATTATGAAAACAACTACAGAAATAAGAGTTAAAACAAAAAATTATTTTGCAACATAAACGCTTAAAAACGATATAACTTAATGAGAGGTAGATGACTTGTCTTCGGATTTTTCTTGAATATTCGAAACTCTCGGCGTCCATGGCGACCAATTTTCTCTTGATCCTTCATTTCTCGCATAACTACGGTCCCATGAGTTAGGACTTCGAGATGTAGATGGAGGGTGTGGCATTGGTATTGGTTCGTGTACCCCATGTCTATCTGTGCTACAGAAAAATGACGCCATTCGTTCTAAGAGAGTTAAACGATCATATGTGAGTTTTTGTTCATAATGCAGTTGACGCTGGAAATCCAACTGATGTATCTAGTAGTGATGAATTTCATTAATCTTCTCTCTCGTACCCGGAGAACAAAATAGTGCTTTCTTAGCTCGTTTGGGTTTGGGTGTATGTCTAGGAGTATGCGAACATTCCAGTCTGCTCTTCGGTGTTTTCGGAGAGTAGTACTCCTCCGGTTCGGAGCTAGTGACCGAGATGTGAGACCGTTGAGCACATTCATCACATATGTGTGCCATAAGAGTATATGGACTTGTGTATGAATGTTAAAACTAGACACTATGAAAGTGATGCAGAAAACAATAATTAGGAGTATGTATTTATAGCTTTTACGATGTAGGAAGTAATGGATGGAAAGCATTAAGAGAAAATGAACCACTCAAAGTTTGTAAAGCTCAAAATGAATTGCTAATAATAGTAAAAGACTGTTAATTAGCTAAGTTAAAAAAAAATGAATGTACCGGCTAGAGAAGAACTCAATAGTGTATATATATATATTTATATACATTATACACCAAGTTCGTTTCTAGAAATCAAGTCGAGCTCTCTACGTAAAGAGATAAAACTAGATTCGAGTAGAGGTTTGGTAAAAATGTCTGCTAATTGGTTGTCGATCTGGACATATTCGAGACATATTGTTCCTTTTTCAATATTATCTCTTAAGAAATGATGTCGAATATCAATGTGCTTTGACTGGGTTTTTCGATAAATTGATTGCTCTTGTGTTATCACAATATATGATGGACTTTGATAAATGAAAATCGAAATCTCGAAGTGTTTGTTGCATATATAAAACTTGAGTACAAGCTAGAGCAGCTGATATGTATTCAGCTTCACATGTCGAGAGTGAAACGCAATTTTGTTTCTTACTAAACCAAGAGACAAGTGATTTTCCGATAAAATGGCATGTACCACTTGTACTCTTTCTATCCGTGCGAGAGCCACCGAAATCAGCATTGCTATACGATACTAATTCAAATGGACAATATTTCGGGTAGAAAAGACCAAAGTCTTTGGTGTTATTAAGATATCGTATTATTCGTTTTAGAGCTCGTAAATGTGATTCTTTAGGATTAGCTTGAAACCTTGCACATAAACAAACACTCATCATAATATCAGGACGACTCGCGGTAAGATACAGGAGAGAACCAATCATGCTTCTATATAACTTCTGGTCAACATTCTTACCATGTTCATCTTTTTCAAGATGTGTGGTCGTACTCATAGGAGTTGGTTTACTAGAGGTATTTTCTAAACCGAAGTGTTTGACTAAGTTTCCACAGTATTTTTCTTGACTAATAAAAATACCGTTAGAAAGTTGTTCGATTTGAAGACCAAGGAAATACGATAGTTCTTCCATATGAGACATTTCAAATTCTTTGGTCATAATATTTGCAAACTCTTTGCCTAGTTCGTCGTTTGTTGAACCAAAGATAATGTCGTCTACATATATTTGGATAACTAATATATCTTTTTGAGAATGTTTAATGAATAGAGTCTGATCAACTTTACCAATTTGAAATCCAGAATCGATAAGATAGCTTCTTAATCGTTCATACCAAGCACGAGGTGCTTGTTTCAATCCATGTATAGCTTTCTTAAGTTTATATACGTGATCAGGATATTTCTCATGTATGAACAAAGGAGGTTGTTCGACATATACATTCTCTTTGATAAATCCATTTAAAAATGCACTTTTGACATCCATTTGATAAAGTTTAAAATCATGATGACAAGCAAAGGACAGTAAAATTCGAATAGCTTCTAATCGAGCTACGGGAGCAAAGGTTTCATCATAATCGATACCTTCTTCCTGATTATATCCTTGTGCTACTAATCTTGCTTTATTTCTGGTTATATTTCCTTGTTTGTCAGCCTTATTTTTATAGACCCATTTCGTACCAATGACTGACTGATCAGTCGGCCTTTGAACAAGTTCCCAGACATCATTGTGCTTGAACTGATTTAGTTCTTCTTGAATGGCAATGATCCAGTAATCATCAGTAGCAACTTCTTTCGGATTCTTAGGTTCGATATTTGAAAGGAATGCGACATGACCCATTTGATTTAGTTGACTTCTTGTTCTAATTTGTGATGTTACTTCTCCAATAACATTTTGAACTGGATGATCTCTTAGAATTATCGGAGGAGATCTAAATCTTGGTGGAGAAGGTATCACAGCAGGTTGAGGGATATCGTCAACAATTTCTGAGTCAGAGTCGTTATTTGTGATGACAGGATAATCAGTGACTATGGTTTCTTCGTCATCTGATATGATATGAGATGATTTAAAGAATTCATCAAAAGAAACATGAAGGGATTCTTCAATAGTTTTTGTTCTCTTGTTAAATATACGATAGGCCTTGCTTCGTTCCGAGTATCCAACAGATACACCTTCATCGGATTTGGAATCAAATTTTCCAAGATGGTCTTTCGTATTTAAAATAAAGCATTTAGAACCAAAAACTTTGAAATATGAGATATTTGGTTTTCTTTGATTAAATAGCTCATAGGATGTATTTTTGGTCAAAGGTCGAATAGATACACGATTCAAAACATAACATGCAGTTGCAACAGCTTCTGCCCAAAAATGTTTTGGTAGAGTGGATCCATTTAGTAATGTTCTTGCACATTCTTGTAAAGTCCGATTTTTCCGTTCTACAACTCCATTTTGTTGTGGAGTTTTAGGAAACGAAAAATTATGATTTATACCTTTCTTTGTGCAAAAAATGTTCGAAATCATTATTTTCGAACTCTCTGCCATGATCACTTCTTATGTTTTTAACTTTAATCCCATTTTATTTTTGAATTCTTTTGACGAAGGATTTGAAATGTTTGAAAGTGTCACTTTTGTTTTTCAAGAAAATTACCCATGTATATCGAGAGTAATCGTCAACAATTACAAACACATAACGATTATGATTTATTGACTGAACCTGTGTTGGTCCAAATAAATCCATATGTAATAGCTCCAATGGTTGTAACGTTGATATGACTTTCTTGGATTTGAAAGACGATTTGGTCAATTTTCCTAATTGACATGCATCACAAAGATTATCAACCTTAAAGGTTACTTTGGGTAGTCCTTTAACTAGATCATTCTTGGCTAGCTTGTCAATAGTTCTGAAGTTTATGTGACAGAAACGTTTGTGCCATAGCCATGGATCATTATCATTTGCTACAAGACACATATCTGAATTATGATTGGTATTCATATTCAGAATATAGATGTTTCTGTATCTATATCCTTCAAAAGCTATATTTCGATCTTTATCTAAAATACTACATTTATTGTCCGAAAAAGAAATGATAAAATCTTTGTCGCACAATTGACTGATACTTAGTAAATTATGTTTCAAAATCCTAACTAGCATGACATTAGTAATAAGAGGTAAGTTTGATGTACCGTAATTGCTCACATCGCCTTTGCCGATGATATAGCGTTTTGAATTATCTCCAAAAGTGACTGAGCCACCATCTGAATAAGTGATATTTGTTAATAAGCTATTGTCTCCAGTCATATGCTTCGAGCAACCACTATCTAGTATCCACTTTCCTCTTTTCTTAAGTGGGACCTGCAAAAAATAAAATTAAGTCCATGGTACCCACCTTTTTATAGGGTCCTAAGAGTTAGGTCTTAGGAGTCCAAACCCATACGGGTCTGGTATCCCCTTTATATACATAATTTGGATTATGATGCACAGAACTCAAAAAAATTTGAATGTACTTGTTCCTAATCAAATTGTTATTTGTTTTAGGAACCCACATTTGTATAGATTTGACATTCTTCTTTTGAAATTTCACAATCGGTTTTGGTTTGGAATATAATAAACTAAGATTTTTCTTAGCTTTAGTTTCTCGTACTTCCTTATTTTTCCTTTTTCTTTTACCAAGATGTTTCTTGATAACTTGTTTCTTATATCCCAAACCTTGTTTATTTGTAGTAGTTTGTGAACTTTCAATAATTTTTGTCAAATTTTCTCGACCTTTGTTAAAGTTAGAAACATTTTGAGTAATGTCGTCTAACTTTGTTTGTAAACTAGCCTTTTCAAGGTCTAACATCTTGACTTTTGCCTTAAGCTCATGATTTTCGGTAGTTAGAGCATCATTTTTCTCTTTTTGAGTTTCAATTTCTTGACTCAAAAGAGATAGTTGAGAATCAATATTAGATGATGATTCTTGAGCTTTTTCAAGTTCCTCCTCTAATATTTTCTTCTCGTCTTTTAACATATCTCGTTCAAATTCTGCTCTACTTAAATCAGCTTGAGCTTGCTTGCATTGTCGTTTTACATCTTTAAATTTATACATTAACTCAGCATTTATATCTATAATTTATCCAAAAGTCGGAATTTGTACCTCATCTTCTTTAGCCATAAAGCATATATTAGCTTGTTCATTGTCTGAGTCACTTTCACTATCAGATGAAGATGAGTCTGAATCATCCCATGTCACTGAGAACGCCCGTTTCTTTGACTTTTCCTTTTTGTGTTTGAACTTGTCATTTTCTGTCTTCTTCTTTTGTTCTGGACAATTCTTTTGCATGTGTCCCTTCTTATGACAGTTAAAGCATTCTACATTTGATGATGATGGCTTATTTGATCCGAACTTCTTTCTATTGTATCGACTAGCTTTTCGTTGCTTTAAGAATTTTTTGAATCCTTTTTGCAATGAATGCTAGATCCTCATCTTGGGAATCTGAGATGTCTTCATCTTTCTCAGCATGAAAAGCTACATTTTTCTTTTCTTCTTTTTGTTCTTTTTGAGCCTGCAAGTTAGCTTCATAGGACATAAGATTTCCTATCAATTCATCTGGCTTCATGGTGGAAAGATCATTAGCTTCTTCTATTGCTAATTTCCTTCCCATTCATTAGTCAGTGAATGTAGGACTGTTGAAATTACATCAAAATCAGAATATTTTTGTCCAAAACCGATAAGAGCATGATGAATGGTTTGAAACCTTGAATACATCTCATTGATTGTTTCATTCGGCTTCATTTTGAAATTTTGAAATTGACTTTTTAACAAAGCTATTTTTGCTTGTTTAACCTTGTTAGTACCTTCGTGAGTGGTTTTTAGCGTTTGCCAAATTTGATATGTAGAGGTACAGATACTAACACGGTTATATTCGTTTTGATCTAACGGAAAAAACAACATATTTATTGCTTTTGCATTTACAGCAGCTGCGGTTTTCTCAGCAGCTGTCCATTCTGCATACTCAGTTGTTGGATTGACTATTTCTTTATGAGTAGCATTCTAAGCATCATAACTTGTTGATTGCATATAAAAAGCCATACGTGTTGCCCAATAGCTATAGTTTAGGCCATTAAAGAAAGGAGGTCTTTGTGTTGACTGACCTGCTGTGTAAGTGGTGTTACTAGTGCTTGCGTTATTTGTCATATTACTAGAATATATCAAATAACTGTGTTACGGTTATGAGATGACCTCGCTCTGATACCAAATGAAAGTGTCGATAGACGACTTTAGGCAGAATCAGTAATATGGATACGCGAAATATATGATATATACTAAGAAAGATCTCACAGTAGCAATATCACAGATAAGTAAATGCAGTAATAGAAAAAATCACACCAGGGATTTTTATACTAGTTCGGAGCACCGTCCTACGTCCAGTCCCAGATCTCCTATCTAGAATTTCATTAAACACTATCCTCACTTAACCCTGAGGAAAACAGGTTCACAACACCCGAGCATTCGAAAGGGATTTCACGCCTCTATCAACACGAGGACTTCACAACTCGCCTCTTACAACACTGAGGACTTCAAACAAGATATAAACTTGTAGTTTGACAATGTGTGTTCTTAATAACACGAATTTGTCAATTCTTGTACAACCTTCCTATAATCTTATCCTCAAATATGATTTTGATATTATGAAGATTAGGAAGATGATATCATTGTTTGAATCTAAAGAATAATATATAGATTCAAGGATTCAAATAGCGATATATGAGAATATGGAGTTTTTGAATGCTTTTAAAGAGTAAGAACGAAATCAGCACTTAGATAGCAAGAATAGAAAGAATTGTTGTAATTAAAATGATTATTTCTTGTTGCTTTTATAGAGGATGGAGAGATGTAATCATTGGTGAAGAGAAGCAATGAATAGAGATGATTTTTGGTGAAAAAAAAGGATCATAACTATTGATGAAATAGGGTGTCTATTCGAAAAGATGGCTTCAGTTCGTAGACCAGTGGACTGGTAAAAAATGACTAGTAGACTCGTATTTGAATATATATACGTTATATACATGTTTGCACGTTCATTGTGCATTCTACCCAGAAACGGTCGACCATCCAGAATGAAACCGGTCGACCGGTTTCAGGCAGTATGCACAATGAATGTGCATACATATATTCATATATATATATATATTCAAAAAACATTGAGGTATATGATTATTTGAGGATAGATTTTAACAAATATAACTCAACTAAACACTAAATAATCAACCTCTAACATTGAATACCATCGAATACCATCGAATCTCTTTTTTTTGTCGATCTTGAATTTCTCCTTGTCATTGATCAAAACATCTTGAATTCCTTGATTCAACATTAAGACGCCGCAAGATAGGCAGAAATCGTATGCGAACAATAGGAGGATAGATCTTGAATTTGATATTGGGGACATGGTCTTTATCAAGGTGTCTCCATTACTGAAGCGACCCGAACTTCCCCGATCTTCGAAGAGATGAGAAAGAACGAATTACTGTGAGGACAAGACAAATCAGAACTCAAACGGGAGAACATTTCATTGTTATTATAGCAATTCCATCAGATACAAGAATATACAGAGTATAAATGAATAAATTACATTCGACAAATATCAGAGGTTACAATAAATTACATAGCAGCGGAAAAATAATACAAAAGCACAACTGAAGGTGATATACGGATACAGAGCTTTCCGGATATCATTCCAGCTGTAAACCAGGATACTGTGAATATAAATCTGCAAAACCAAAACTACTAGCTGCCCATGTGGAAATAGGGGCACCCAGAGTTTAGGTTAAAACAATAAACTCCAGGTCAGTCATGTGACTGGTGTGAGAACTAAAACATTTATTTAAAACTCTACTTTAAAAGAGAGTAATTCAAGGGACTACGCCGTATAACACGAAACGGGTTTCCTCCCAAGAATACTAGTGCATATAACAAAATAGCGCAATGCTTTTTGAAAAAATGAAGCTATTATAAGACCCATGTCCCATCACACAATGCAACGCAAGCCGGAGGATAGGGTTTTACCTTATAACAGCCAAACATGCTTGGTACGTTTAAAACAAATCATTTGATACTATAATAAGTGTATATTGTCAAAACAATTTCAATCATAAATATCAATCCTAGGCGGCATGGGTACCATATATCATGTCGCCATACTAGTTCTACAATTAAAACCGCAATACACATATTGGAAATTGGATTTCCGTCATGAGTCGAGGCAAGGGGCAAGCTCCTCTCCGCTTTCGAGACACTCTAGCAAATGCCTCGGGACTACACACTCTGGGTAACCCCTGGATCTTCAGGGCTGGTCCTCTCTTACGTTTGAGGATTAATTATTCCTGAACACACGTTTCTCGGTCCTTATAGACCTAAAATCGAGGTGCCTCATCCAACAACTACATAGGTGAAAAGTATATAAATGTCAAGGCTGGTAAGTCACTGACACCACCAAAGATAGAAAAAAACATCGTGCTCTCCCTGTAGTCCTTATCCCGTTTTTAACTCATACCGAGGTGTGAGGCTCGCGAATTCACGTTATACACAAAGCTACGCAACAAAGGCCGTGCTTTGATCATCAACCACAAGACTTTGCTTTTCAACAGAAGCCTTGATCTATGCAACTCAGCATGCCACACAGGCAATTCATGCCATGCGATTGATATCTATCGATATATAACCTCTAAGCTCGTACGTCTCAGAGAAGGGAGTTAAGCAAGAGAATAAATTCTCCGCCGCCAAACAGATATATATTTAACAGAAATCAATCAACAAAGAATAAAATCCAATGTCAGACACACAATCCATTTACAAGTTCGTTCTAGGTCTGAACGAAACCGGAGGCACTTTCCTCGCATATCCATCGATCTCCAAGTACGTCTGGACGACCACCAACTGATTCCCTCATCTTGGGTATACAGCCCAATCAAGATCATTAGTAATCACCCAAACGATGTGAAGACTTCCGGTCTTAAACCACCGTCTTCATCTTTGACTTATCGTCCAATCGGTTATTCAGAATGGGTATAAACCCGGCCTTTCCGAAACAACCCGCGTATATTAAAAACAATTGTAACACAAACACAACATACGCCTCATTCCAATTCATTAGTCACTAACCGTAAATCAGCAAGAGAACAATTTCCCAAATATTAACCCCGAAGGCTGAAACCAACATCAGATCAATGTCCAGGAAACCATTCTTCTTAACTAATCTACCGCTAGTTTCTAAATTTCAATTCTTAGGGAAAGGTTCCCATTAATTTTATCCAAGATAAATTTTTTAAAATTTATCCTTTAATCTTCCTTTGGATATCATTTCAAACCAAATTATGGTTTTCCAAACTAGTCGAGATTAGCGAACCACACCAAAGTAATTATTTATTTTATTTCCCAATCTCAACCTATTCATCCCATGAAGCAAAACGGGTAGTACTCCATATCTAACACCACAATGTTATCGGCAAAATTAATTACCATTCCACGTTCAAATCTAATTAAAGATTTAACTATCGCTTTGGAGCAAAACTGGTGATACTCCATTCTCGCTCATTTTCCCAAATTTGATAATTTAAATTATCAATTCACATTTCAATCTAATTGCAGATTCATTAAAACTCCATTTTCTGGGTTAAAGAACTAATGTCATTTAAAACACAGTTCACGATAAACCCAAATCACATTCTATTTATTACCGGGTTAAAGAACTAGTGTTATTTAAAACACCGTTCACGATAAACCCACAAATCAATTCTATTTAAAACCCGTTTCAAATCCAATTTATTTATTTAAAAATAAACGGGTTTAATTTTAGTTCAAAACTAGTTCATTTCGATAAAAATCTATTTTTATCTTCACAAATGTGGGATTTTTCACCCCAGTTCTTCACAACTCATTTCTTATGATTGTACACAAATTATTACTATTTTTGATAATTTTATCAAGGCCCGTACAGTCGATTTCCAACAATGGCCACCGAACTGCACTTACCCCGACCTTTTCCAAATTTGATTTGGACGTATCTCCAAATCCAACCGTTAGATTTCAAATTTATAATATTCGTTTGAAAGCTCTTTTCGATACGAACCCAACGGTTCTGGTTTTAGGAGAATCCGACGGTCGGATCTCCCGTAATGTCCGTTCGAAGTCAATGGTCGAAATTCGCGAACTGTCGCAGCGCGGCGCGTTCTATTCAGGCCATTATATTATATATATATAGTATATATAATATATATTTCGTTGATTTCTACTTAAAACGAATTTTATAAATAGTTTTAAATTCGTTTCAAAAACATTTCAACTTCTATTTCCAATTCAAATCAAAATTGAGTTCTTCCTTATAAATTCGTTTTAAAATTCATTTCAATTCAAATTTCAATTCAATTTGAATTCATTTCAAATCGATTAATATTCTATTTCAATTCATTTTCAATTCAATTCAGTTCGAATACGTTTTCTATTCAATTCAGTTCGAATTCGTTTTCTATTCAATTCAATTCGAATTCGTTTTCTATTCAATTCAGTTCGAATTCGTTTTCTATTCAATTCAATTCGAATTCGTTTTCTATTCAATTCGAATTCGTTTTCTATTCAATTCAATTCAAAAACAAATATAATCGATATAAATATCGTTCGCGTCAAAATAGCGCACCTATAATCAACACGGTTTTATATATTTCAATAATTCCGTTATTCTATTCAACAAATGAATATTTATCATATTCATTACATGAATCTATATTTTTGTCAACACATGACTAATCTCAATGAATGAGTACTGTCCACGTGTGACTATTTTTGTTATTTAATATATTTTATAAAAATTATGGTATCTATCGTTTGATTTCAAATCAGACTCCAACTGTAAATTAGTAAGAGAACGATTCCCTAAATATTAACCCCGAAGGTCGAAACCAACATCAGATCAATATCCAGGAGACCATTCTTCTTATCTATTTTCCAGTTAGTTTCTAATTTTATATATGATAAAGATGTAAATTTTATTGTTAAAATATTTCGTTCAACACATGACTAATCTCAACGGATGAGTACGGTCAACACATGAACCTTTATTTTATAATATTCATTATTGTTACAATATTCCGTTCAACACATGACTAATCTCAACGGATGAGTACGGTCAACACATGAACCTTTATTTTATAATATTCATTATTGTTAAAATATTTCGTTCAACACATGACCAATCTCAACGGATGAGTACGGTCAACACATGAACCTTTATTTTATAATATTCATTATTGTTAAAATATTTCGTTAAACACATGACTAATCTCAACGGATGAGTACGGTCAACACATGAACCTTTATTTTATAATATTCATTATGGTTAAAATATTTCGTTCAACACATGACTAATCTCAACGGATGAGTACGGTCAACACATGAACCTTTATTTTATAATATTCATTATTTTCTAAATTGGAATGAGGCCCAATCAGTTACCATATAAATTTAATTATATGGATTCCATACAACACATGTATATAATAGCAACGATAAATAATCAACCGTCATCCAAAGTGCACTACACTGTATAAGCATCAAATATAGATATCTAACGCTTATAACAGCCTGTCAATCAATCGATCGACATACAACTAATTATTGGGATTAGTGTATGCCGTATTTTATCCCAATACCCGTGTGGGGTTTCAAACAATCAAACACAGATTTTATTTGTGCAGTTGGGCGATGTGTAAAATTTATCGTCCCAATCAATGTCCTTCAAATAGGTGTACATAAACAAACCGTCCGGTTTGTAAATGAATATTTATTTATTCACATTCACGTTAAAAATTATATTTTTAACGATAAAACATTTTATTTCAACACATGGATTTCTATTCAGTTCATTTACACAATAAAATGATATTTTTATTTTCCAACTTATTTTAGAAAATTTCGGCGGCATAACGGCACGATACTAGAAACGGGACAAGGCCTAGCCTTATCCCCGGTCTAGTGATGGCCCACGCCACACACATATCAATCAATCCATTCTATTTCACCAAACAATCAAGTTCAAATCAAATAATCTAACCAACTACACAACCAAACAAACAAGTCCATGGTCTGTGGACGATGGTGTCGGGTGCTACTAAACACCGTCTGCATCCTAGTATATATATATAACTAGAAAAAGAGAATTTAGAGTGAGAAGTTCTCACCAATTAGCTAATCCAATACCACGACTCTTCTTATGTAGAAAATCTTGTCGTTCTGGCCTTTTGTCACTTTCGTTGCCCGTAGCCACTACATGTATAAAAATCACATTTTTATATTCTTGCTATGTATATAAAAATCATATTTTTAATATCTACATTATATAAAAATCTTATCTTTATATCTTCTATAAGTTAAAAATCAGATTTTTATTCTCTCTATAATATAAAAATCATATTTTTATTTACTTCATATGTCAAAACTGTAGAAGCTTTAAAACGGGGAAAACTCACATTTTTTCTGACGCCCGGATTCGCTGTTCTGGTTCCAGAATTTGCAAACGAGCTTCAATCTTCACACCATCTTTTTTTCTAGCTTAAACGCGCCATTCCGGACAACTTTCGCCGAAGAGACTTTTTGCCAAAAATGCTCCAATTCGCCGGAATTCGCAAAAGTACACGACTTTTTTCAGCTTTTGAACAGCAGACTTCGCACGCGTTTTTCGAGTAGCTCCGAACTCCGAAACATGACTTCCATATAGCCAAATCGAAGAGAATTTCGTGCTCTACAACTTTGGTCTAGAGGGACTTTGGCCAAAAGCACACCGTTTGAGAGATATAGGCCAAAACAGTCCACGGTGTTTTGTGCAAATCGAGAATTTTGGTGAAAATGAGTTTTTGAGCGTAGCGGGGCCCAGGCCGGAGTTGGGTGGCTAGGGTTGGGCGCCGGACCTAATTGGGCGTGGGGAGCTCGCTGGTGGGTGGTGGCGGTGGTGGTGGGGGCCGTGGTGGTGGCGGTGGTTGGTGTTTGGGTGTAGGGTTTGCAAATGGAGAGAGGAGAGAGAGGAGGAGGAAGAGGAGGAGGAGAGGGAGGAGGGGGAGGCCGACGGTCGGCGGTGGAGGTGGTGGAGGGGCGGCAGCGGCGGCGGGTGGGTGTAGGTGCCCATTAAAGAGGAAAGTGGAAGAAAGAAGAGGAAGAAAAGGAAGGAAAAGTGATTATATGCTAGTTTCTCGCGTATCGACTGAACGCTAACGATCTCCAGTCGCCGCGGATTTCGGATACGAAATAGTAGACGTGAAGACGAGTCCAACGAAATAAGTTTCGTCGAATTCCAAGTTTGTTTGACCGTTCAAAAAAATCATGAAAATGCTCAGATAAGCTCTAAAAATGCTATTTTGGCGCACCTTTTCTTCTTGCACGCTCACATGCTAACTCAAAAAATCAAGCCCTCTTGGATTTAACCATTATTAGACGATACGATTCCAGAAAAAAAAACGAAATCGAATTCTGAGGTCGTGTCAATAATGTTCCTTTGTAAAACGACTGCTCGTTTTACCCTGTACTGTTTCAGCTCGCACGGCCACATACTAACTCCGTTCGACGCGCCATTTGGAACTCAACAATGATTTTTCATTGTGAATCCATAAAAATTTATCTCGTCGAATTCTAAGCTCGTATGCAAAGTTTCACTTTTTAAGGGCTATGTTTTGTTAACCGAACAACTCCAGCACATAGTCACTATTCCGGATATCGGAATATATCGAAGCTTATACTTTTCGGAGTTCTGAACGGCATTTTGAACTCAATGGAAGTGGTTTCGAGTCCAAATTCATCCGTATGCAAAATTTGACTTTTTGGGCCATGTATAATTTACATAGCGACTATTCTGAATTTTCAACTGGGCATAACTTTTGATTCCCGCTATGAAATTTTGATTTTTCGGATTCGTTGGAAAGATATTCACGAATAGATTCTAATATTTTTGGTTTCACTAAAATCCGGCTTATTTTGAATCCTGTACATTCATTTGAAGTTTGCAATCAAATTATCGAACTACCGCGCCATTTTCAATTCCTTTTATAATTATATATAATTATTTATATTCTAACGACGATGTATATAAATATATACGTTCGAATTATATTCAAAATAAATTTCTCGTCAATATTATTTAAAATAATTCATTTTAAATATTCAAAATTCATTAAAATTGCCAAAATAAAAATTTTAAACTGGCTCAGAATTTCCGGGTTATTACAGTCCCCCCCACTTAAAACTTTTCGTCCCCGAAAAGGAACGAAGCCGAAAGTGGTTTGATTAATCAAGTCTACGTTCATTCTGGCTTCCATTCTCCAACTTTTCAGTTTTTGAGAATTTCCAAATTCTTCAAAAATTTGGCTAACACCTGGAATTTTCGAAAAATTTCGCCATAACCTCCTTTGTACGGGGAGCACGGGAAAATCCCGAAATTGCCATATAGGCCTTCTGATCTCAAAAAGAAAAAGAAAAGGCCAAGCGGCTAGCCAATAGGCTCATAAAATCATCATCACCCAAGCAAAACAGTAGATTATAGTAAACATGTACCTATTTGTCGGGCAAACAAATTTTATTCTCTGCTCTAGCCTCCTTGCTATGACCTGTTCAATGTAAGTGCATGTATATGCAAGCAAATGCGACCAATTTTCAATATAGTCCAATATTTGATGCAATTAGGCATAATGGTTCAAAATTATTAAACAAACAACACAAACATCAATCAATTAGTGAATTTAACGTTTCAAATTCATAATTTTGATATATATACTGAAAATCTTGTTTTTGATGCCAATTCACAACAATGTATTCTAGCTATATTAGTTTTGGTTCTCACACCAGTTTAATGGAAATATATAGATATCACACCTTCGAAACACGAACACAAATTCTGATGATGATATATCAATCATCAGAATCATCTCCGGGAGTCTAGAATGTGATTCTATATCTATCCAGTATATTAAAACTTCGAATATACGTTCATGACGCGTATATGCAAAACCCTTATATACTCGATTGTCCAAATTCAAAATAAATAAATATTCAAATACGTATAAAATGGTTTAAATTTTCGAAACAAAATTGTTTTTATTTGAAAAATATACTCTTCACACTCGTTCTAGCATACTACTGATCCTATCTCTAACGAGTCATTCTAATTGGATATTACTAATCCAATATCTGATGAATTCTTTCGTATGGTTCTAATGTGTCTTGTTCTCGAGCTCTGTAAACCAAAGCTCTGATACCAAATGAAGCGACTCGAACTTCCCTGATCTCCGAAGAGATGAGAAAGAACGAATTACTGTGAGGACAAGACAAATCAGAACTCAGACGGGAGAACATTTCATTGTTATTACAGCAATTCCATCAAATACAAGAATATACATAGTATAAATGAATAAATTACATTCGACAAATATCAGAGGTTACAATAAATTACATAGTAGCGGAAAAATAATACAAAAGCACAACTGAAGGTGATATACGGATACAGAGCTTTCCGGATATCATTCCAGCTGTAAACCAGGATCCCGTGAATATAAATCTGCAAAACCAAAACTACTAGCTGCCCATGTGGAAATAGGGGCACCCAGAGTTTAGGTTAAAACAATAAACTCTAGGTCAGTCATGTGACTGGTGTGAGAACTAAAACATTTATTTAAAACTCTACTTTAAAAGAGAGTAATTCAAGGGACCACGCCGTATAACATGGAACGGGTTTCCTCCCAAGAATACTAGTGCATACAACAAAACAGCGCAATGCTTTTTGGAAAAATGAAGCTATTATAAGACCCAGGTCCCATCACACAATGCAACGCAAGCCGAAGGATAGGGTTTTACCTTATAACAGCCAAACATGCTTGGTACGTTTAAAACAAATCATTTGATACTATAATAAGTGTATAGTGTCAAAACAATTTCATCATAAATATCAATCCTAGGCGGCATGGGTACCATATATCATGTCGCCATACTAGTTCTACAATTAAAACCGCAATACACGTATTGGAAATTGGATTTCCGTCATGAGTCGAGGCAAGGGGCAAGCTCCTCTCCGCTTTCGAGACACTCTAGCAAATGCCTCGGGACTACACACTCTGGGTAACCCCTGGATCTTCAGGGCTGGTCCTCTCTTACGTTTGAGGATTAATTATTCCTGAACACACGTTTCCCGGTCCTTACAGGCCTAAAATCGAGGTGCCTCATCCAACAACCACATAAGTGAAAAGTATATAAATGTCAGGGCTGGTAAGTCACTGACACCACCAAAGATAGAAAGAAACGCCGTGCTCTCCCTGCAGTCCTTATCCCGTTTTTAACTCATACCGAGGTGTGAGGCTCGCGAATTCACGTTATACACAAAGCTACGCCACAAAGCCGTGCATTGATCATCAACCACAAGACTTCGCTTTTCAACAGAATCCTTGATCTATGCAACTCAGCGTACCACACAGGCAATTCATGCCATGCGATTGATATCTATCGATATATAACCTCTAAGCTCGTACGTCTCAGAGAAGGGCGTTAAGCAAGAGAATAAATTCTCCGCCGCCAAACAGATATATATTTAACACAAATCAATCAACACAGAATAAAATCCAATGTCAGACACACAATCCATTTACAAGTTCGTTCTAGGTCTGAACGAAACCAGAGGCACTTTCCTCGCATATCCATCGATCTCCAAGTACGTCTAGACGACCACCAACTGATTCCCTCATCTTGGGTGTACAGCCCAATCAAGATCATCAGTAATCACCCAAACGATGTGAAGACTTCCGGTATTCAACCACCGTCTTCATCTTTGACTTATCGTCCAATCGGTTATTCAGAAAGGGTATAAACCCGGCCTTTCCGAAACAACCCGCGTATATTAAAAACAAATGTTACACAAACACAACATACGCCTCATTCCAATTCATTAGTCACTAACCGTAAATCAGCAAGAGAACAATTTCCCAAATATTAACCCCGAAGGCCGAAACCAACATCAGATCAATGTACAGGAAACCATTCTTCTTAACTAACCTACCGCTAGTTTCTAAATTTCAATTATTAGGGAAAGGTTCCCATTAATTTTATCCAAGATAAATTCTTTAAAATTTATCCTTTAATCTTCCTTTGGATATCATTTCAAACCAAATTATGGTTTTCCAAACTAGTCGAGATTAGCGAACCACACCGAAGTAATTATTTATTTTATTTCCCAATCCCAACTTATTCATCCCATGAAGCAAAACGGGTAGTACTCCATATCTAACACCACAATGTTATCGGTAAAATTAATTACCATTCCACGTTCAAATCTATTTAAAGATTTAACTATCGCTTTGGAGCAAAACTGGTGATACTCCATTCTCGCTCATTTTCCCAAACTTGATAATTTAAATTATCAATTCACATTTCAATCTAATTGCAGATTCATTAAAACTCCATTTTCTGGGTTAAAGAACTAATGTCATTTAAAACACAGTTCACGATAAACCCAAATCACATTCTATTTATTACCGGGTTAAAGAACTAGTGTTATTTAAAACACCGTTCACGATGAACCCACAAATCAATTCTATTTAAAACCCGTTTCAAATCCAATTTATTTATTTAAAAATAAATGGGTTTAATTTTAGTTCAAAACTAGTTCATTTCGATAAAAATCTATTTTTATCTTCACAAATGTGGGATTTTCACCCCAGTTCTTCACAACTCATTTCTTATGATTTTACAAAAATTATTACTATTTTTGATAATTTTATCAAGGCCCGTACAGTCGATTTCCAACAATGGCCACCGAACTGCACTTACCCCGACCTTTTCCAAATTTGATTTGGACTTATCTCCAAATCCAAACGTTAGATTTCAAATTTCTAATATTCGTTTGAAAGCTCTTTTCGATACGAACCCAACGGTTCTGGTTTTAGGAGAATCAGACGGTCGGATCTCCCGTAATGTCCGTTCGAAGTCAATGGTCGAAATTCGCGAACTGCCGCAGCGCGGCGCGTTCTATTCAGGCCATTATATTATATATATATAGTATATATAATATATATTTCGTTGATTTCTACTTAAAACGAATTTTATAAATAGTTTTAAATTCGTTTCAAAAACATTTCAACTTCTATTCCCAATTCAAATCAAAATTGAATTCTTCTTTATAAATTCGTTTTAAAATTCATTTCAATTCAAATTTCAATTCAATTTGAATTCATTTCAATTCAATTTGAATTCATTTCAATTCAATTTGAATTCATTTCAAATTGATTAATATTCTATTTCAATTCGTTTTCAATTCAATTCAATTCAGTTCGAATACGTTTTCTATTCAATTCAGTTCGAATTCGTTTTCTATTCAATTCAGTTCGAATTCGTTTTCTATTCAATTCATTTCGAATTCATTTTCTATTCAATTCAGTTCGAATTCGTTTTCTATTCAACTCAATTCGAATTCGTTTTCTATTCAATTCAATTCGAATTCGTTTTCTGTTCAATTCAATTCAAAAACAAATATAATCGATATAAATATCGTTCACGTCAAAATAGCGCACCTTTAATCAACACAGCTTTATATATTTCAATAATTCCGTTATTCTATTCAACAAATGAATATTTATCATATTCATTACATGAATCTATATTTTTGTCAACACATGACTAATCTCAACGAATGAGTACTGTCCACGTGTGACTATTTTTATTATTTAATATATTTTATAAAAATTATGGTATCTATCGTTTGATTTCAAATCAGACTCCAACTGTAAATTAGTAAGAGAACGATTCCCTAAATATTAACCCCGAAGGTCGAAACCACCATCAGATCAATATCCAGGAGACCATTCTTCTTATCTATTTTCCAGTTAGTTTCTAATTTTATATATGATAAAGATGTAAATTTTATTGTTAGAATATTTCGTTCAACACATGACTAATCTCAACGGATGAGTACGGTCAACACATGAACCTTTATTTTATAATATTCATTATTGTTAAAATATTTCGTTCAACACATGAGTAATCTCAACGGATGAGTACGGTCAACACATGAACCTTTATTTTATAATATTCATTATTGTTAAAATATTTCGTTCAATGCATGACTCATCTCAACGGATGAGTACGGTCAACACATGAACCTTTATTTTATAATATTCATTATTGTTAAAATATTTCGTTCAACACATGACTAATCTCAACGGATGAGTACGGTCAACACATGAACCTTTATTTTATAATATTCATTATTTTCTAAATTGGAATGAGGCCCAATCAATTACCATATAAAGTTAATTACATGGATTCCATACAACACATGTATATAATAGCAACGATAAATAATCAACCATCATCCAAAGTGCACTACACTGTATAAGCATCAAATATAGATATCTAACACTTATAACAGCCTGTCAATCAATCGATCGACATACAACTAATTATTGGGATTAGTGTATGCCGTATTTTATCCTAATACCCGTGTGGGGTTTCAAACAATCAAACACATATTTTATTTGTGCAGTTGGGCGATGTGTAAAATTTATCGTCCCAATCAATGTCCTTCAAATAGGTGTACATAAACAAACCGTCCGGTTTGTAAATGAATGTTTATTTATTCACATTCACGTTAAAAATTATATTTTTAACGATAAAACATTTTATTTCAACACATGGATTTCTATTCAGTTCATTTACACAATAAAATGATAATTTTATTTTTCCAACTTATTTTAGAAAATTTCGGTGGCATAACGGCACGATACTAGAAACGGGACAAGGCCTAGCCTTATCCCCGGTCTAGTGATGGCCCACGCCATACACATATCAATCAATCCATTCTATTTCACCAAACAATCAAGTTCAAATCAAATAATCTAACCAACTACACAACCAAACAAACAAGTCCATGGTCTGTGGACGATGGTGTCGGGTGCTACTAAACACCGTCTGCATCCTAGTATATATATATATAACTAGAAAAAGAGAATTTAGAGTGAGAAGTTCTCACCAATTAGCTAATCCAATACCACGACTCTTCTTATGTAGAAAATCTTGTCGTTCTGGCCTTTTGTCACTTTCGTTGCCCGTAGCCACTACATGTATAAAAATCACATTTTTATATTCTTGCTACATATATAAAAATCATATTTTTAATATCTACATTATATAAAAATCTTATCTTTATATCTTCTTTAAGTTAAAAATCGGATTTTTATTCTCTCTATAATATAAAAATCATATTTTTATTTACTTCATATGTCAAAACTGTATAAGCTTTAAAACGGGGAAAACTCACATTTTTTCCGACGCCCAGATTCGCTGTTCTGGTTCCAGAATTTGCAAACGAGCTTCAATCTTCACACCATCTTTTTTCTAGCTTAAACGCGCCATTCTGGACAACTTTCGCCGAAGAGACTTTTTGCCAAAAATGCTCCAATTCGCCGGAATTCGCAAAAGTACACGATTTTTTTCAGCTTTTGAACAGCAGACTTCGCACGCGTTTTCCGAGCAGCTCCGAACTCCAAAACATGACTTCCATATAGCCAAATCGAAGAGAATTTCGTGCTCTACAACTTTGGTCTAGAGGGAATTTGGCCAAAAGCACACCGTTTGAGAGGTATTGGCCAAAACAGTCCGCGGTGTTTTGTGCAAAACGAGAATTTTGGTGAAAATGAGTTTTTGAGCGTAGCGGGCCCACGGCCGGAGTTGGGTGGCTAGGGTTGGGCGCCGGACCTGATTGGGCGTGGGGAGCTCGCTGTTGGGTGGTGGTGGCGGTGGTTGGTGTTTGGGTGTAGGGTTTGCAAATGGAGAGAGGAGAGAGAGGAGGAGGAAGAGGGGGAGGCCGACGGTCGGCGGTGGAGGTGGTGGAGGGGCGGCAGCGGTGGCTGGTGGGTCATGTGGGTGGAGGTGCCCATTAAAGAGGAAAGTGGAAGAAAGAAGAGGAAGAGAAAAGTGAGGAAGAAAAGGAAGTAAAAGTGATTATATGCTAGTTTCTCGCGTATCGCCTGAACGCTAACGATCTCCAATCGCCGCGGATTTCAGACACGAAATAGTAGACGTGAAGACGAGTCCAACGAAATAAATTTCGTCGAATTCCGAGTTCGTTTGGCCATTCAAAAAAAATCACGAAAATGCTCAGACAAGCTCTAAAAATGCTATTTTGGCGCACCTTTTCTTCTCGCACGCTCACATGCTAACTCAAAAAATCAAGCCCTCTTGGATTTAACCATTATTAGACGATACGAATCCAAAAAAAAAACGAAATCGAATTCTGAGGTCGTGTCAATAATGTTCCTTTGTAAAATGACTGCTCGTTTTACCCTGTATTGTTTCAGCTCGCACGGCCACATACTAACTCCGTTCGACGCGTCATTTGGAACTCAACAATGATTTGTCATTGTGAATCCATAAAAATTTATCTCGTCGAATTCTGAGCTCGTATGCAAAGTTTCATTTTTTAAGGGCTATGTTTTGTTAACCGAACAACTCCAGCCCATAGCCACTATTCCGGATATCGGAATATATCGAAGCTTATACTTTTCGGAGTTCTAAACGGCATTTTGAACTCAATGGAAGTGGTTTCGAGTCCAAATTCATCTGTATGCAAAATTTGACTTTTTGGGCCATGTATAATTTACATAGCGACTATTCTGAATTTTCAACTGGGCATAACTTTTGATTCCCGCTATGAAATTTTGATTTTTCGAATTCGTTGGAAAGATATTCACGAATAGATTCTAATATTTTTGGTTTCACTAAAATCCAGTTTATTTTGAATCATGTACATTCATTTGAAGTTTGCAATCGAATTATCGAACTACCGCTCCATTTTCAATTCCTTTTATAATTATATATAATTATTTATAATCTAACGACGATGTATATAAATATATACGTTCGAATTATATTCAAAATAAATTTCTCGTCAATATTATTTAAAATAATTCATTTTAAATATTCAAAATTCATTAAAATTTCCAAAATAAAAATTTTAAACTGGCTCGGAATTTCCGAGTTATTACAATTATGGAATGTTGTTCGCTTTGGGTCTGTTGGGAAGTTAGCACCAAGGTTCGTAGGGTTGTTTCCTATTATGGAGAGGATTGGACAGATGGCGTATAGAGTGGAGTTGCCCGAAAGACTTAGTGGTGTACACGACGTATTTCATGTATCACATTTGAGGAAGTGCTTACATGAGACCGCGAAAGTGGTAGAGCCGAGCTTGCTTAGAGAGGGGGAGATAGAGCATGATGCGACGATTCGACGAGCTCCTACATGCATTCTTGGGTCGGAGATTAAGAAGTTGAGGAATCGAGAGGTCAAGCTAGTCAAAGTGCAATGGGGAGATAATGAGTGCGACGCTACGTGGGAGACGGAAGAGAAGATGCGTTCATTGTACCCTTTTCTTTTCGAAGGTATGTCTTTTAATTTCTCCTTTATCGCTTAGTTTGTACTTGTTCTATCTTTAGTATGTCCTCTCGCTTGTATCTTTGACCTTTAGTGAAACAGCCCACCTCCATTAAGGTCACTCACAATGGGAATGCCTTAACTTCGGTGGAGGTTTATAAGTAAAAGTCACAGATAAAACACAAGACAAATATAAACACAAATGTATAAGCAGCAGAAAACAAACAGACTTTCATTTCATAAATACTTGTTCATACAAAACATTTCAATAATTGTCTCATAATAACTTCCAAAACATTACATCATCATTTCTGTCTTGACTTTTAAATAAAGAAGCATAAAACATAATAAAAGCTGCATTAATCCCCATAGAACGTGTCCAAAAGCCATAGCCAAGGAAAGAGAGTCCAAACCATACATATACTATCTTGAAGCTTGCAAAGAGTCTGACTAAGTTGGGTTGTTTCCTCCCTGTGGACCTGGGGGGAGGGGGGAACGGAAGAAAAGAAGACGAAAGAAAAATAGAGTTAGACATAAAGCCGGGTAAGTCTAGTGACTCTTCAGTATGAGAATAAGAAAAAGGGCATGATAGGCATAAACTGGAAATAGGAAAGTATCATAAACTAAGATAAAGCAGTTTGAACCGAATATACTATCGCACCCCATACTATATCTCTGCACCTACTTGCATTGTCTCAATTAGCACCCCATGATCAGGGTGAAGTGATCCCCTTTCTAAAGATCGGCTCCTACTCGCAAAATCATATGTGTCATACGGCCCCCAATGATTGTAGATACCTATGCTGGTCCCACCATAGGGTGTATCAAGTCCCATGGTGGCGACCCGACACAATCCTAGAATGCATAGGTTATACTACTGGTGCCCAGTGCCCTGTTTGTTTTGCTCCGAAGTGTGTGCATGCCTGCACTCTGTTAGAACCCACACTGCTGCACCAACCGCCGTCGCTTTTGACCGCTTACAATCAACCTAGTAATCATGCCCCACCCTACCTAGTTTCAGGGTACCATGATACCTAATTGGGTTACTGTTGAAATGGGTCCCCGTTACTAGGGTTTTCTAGTCAAACATGTTAAGTGGTTAAGTGTCTGTATTTACCTAACCCCACCCATCAGTTTAATTAACATGTTGAATTGGTTAAATGTTTTAGTTAACTTAACCCTGCCATCCTGACTGGTCTGTCCTTAGCTTTTTAAAGCACCGACCACTCACATTAGACAGGTATTGTTACGGTTACTGGATGTGCCGGTCGGTTCCGGGCAGGTTTACACCGTAACTCAGTCTAACCTCGGGTCCTTATTGGGCTCAATGCTTAACCTCTCACATTGGATAGGTATTGTTGTGATTACTGGACAACCGGGCGGGTCCGGGCAGGTTTACATCACAACTTAATCCAACCTCGGGTTAAGCATACTCATATTTTCTAAATTTACATATTTGTATCTATAACTTGTTTTATGTAAATTTGTTAACAATTAAATGTTGTGGCCCGCTTTCCAAGTTCATTATTTTTGGTATAAGAATTTTATACCATTTAAGTGCCACCAATTATTGGCATGTGCCAAACATGCCAATACATATATTTTCACCAATTATGTCAAGTTTCCTATAATTACCAATTTTTCCCTACGTTACCCCGTCTAAATATTAGGCTAACAATCTTAGCCTAATTTTCCGTCCGCGTGATTTTTTAACATATTATATTAGGCTAAAAACTTAGCCTAATTTAGCGTACACAAAATTGGCATAAAGAAATTCATTAACATAAACATGACATAGGTGTAAACTTGGCATTATCGGCATAGTCAATATGAACATCATAGGTGTGAACTTGCAACATAGGCTAAATCAACATACATATATGTAAATTTGCAACATAGACTAAATCAACTTACATATACGTGAATTTGCAACATAGGCTAAATCAACTTACATGTATGTGAATTTGCAACATAGGCTAAATCAATTTACATATATGTGAATTTGCAACAAAGGCTAAATCAACTTACATATATGTGAACTTGCATTGAAATAGGGATCTAACTAAATAGGTGTCACATGAATTAGCATATGATTTAGACAACATAAGCCTAAACATGTTTAGATCTAGGCATAACATCGAACATCACTAGCATATGACAAGAATATGACATGTCCATAAAGTATGTATAATTTTATCACATGTGTGAACTAGATCCAATCATATGTCCAATTATAACATGAAACATGTATTAAAGTGGATCTTGGCATGGATCCAATTATGAATTTAATCATTTAGGCATAGAGGTTTAGCATAAAGTATATACATGAGATCTTAATCACATACAACCTATATAATCACATAAACATATATGTGTAGATATGAACCAAATAACTTGTATGTGAATTTGAATAGATCCAACATCAACTAGATTAATCCACAAACATTCTAATGGATCCAAAATTAAGTCAATTATATCACAACATCCAATACCATACACAACATAATCATTGCAACACATAGATATGAATTAACATCGTCGTTACAATAACACAATTCTATTTCTATTTTACATTGAATCAAATCTTAATTTTATTCCCATCGGAAAAATCACTGTACTTACAACAAACGACGAGCTTGAATTCTGGATTCTGAGTTCTGAATTTGCAATGCTTTCCTTTGGGTAGATAAACGTCGTTTGATTCTTGTTTTTACTTTAGTTTTGCTCGTCTCTAATCCTTCTTCAAGTGGTGGCTACTCTTGGCTTTCTTCCAGCAGCATGACGACTCTAGCTTTACTTTATTTGTGAGAATTTAGGTTGAAGACTAAGGTTGTTTATATAGAATTTCAAACTAATTAGAGCCATCGATGAAGCTAGAGTTAATCAAGGCCATCCGTCTCAAGAGAAGCCAATCCAAAAGTGACAAATCAGCCCTAGTGACACAACCAAGCCCCAGAAACCGAGCCAGGACCAGACCAAGCAGGTCAGGTCGACCAAGAAGGTCGACCCCCAGGTCGACTACATAGTCGACCTGGGTACCCAGGTCGACTCCCAGATCGACCCCCTGGTCGACCTGGGTCCTGGGCAAGAAAATTCCCGCCCAACCAAGTTCTGGTCCAATTTTGAATTTTGAACATGTTTTCCGGCTGTTTGAATTTTAAATCGAATTCTGAAACTTCCGGAGGTCATAACTCCTTCATACGGAGTCCAATTTACGCAAACTCGGACTCTATCTCAAGCAGAATTTCAAGAAAAACGCAATGGAATAACCCGTTTCACTTAATTATTTCATTTAGAATTAATTATACTTTAATTTGCGAAACTTAATGTTATAGAATTACGGGGTGTTACATTTAAATAGGGTAGTCCTATGGTTGAAACATGTGTTTGAAACATGTTATGTATGATGGATGCATGTGGTTGCAAGTGTTTGCTAGTGGTTGCTCGTGGACGCATATACACACACTTTAGGCACTAGAATGGCTCAGTCACTTTCATATTGCATATTGCATATAAATGGATGTATTTAGTAAAATGAATGTACATTGAATGTGTGTATCATATGGATGTTGCATTTAAATGAATGGTTGTGCACACATGTAGTAATGATATGTATAAGGTTCTTTGCATACACGATGGATACATGGCACTATCATTATTTGCAATAAGGAGATCGACTGAATCAGTGGACCGCCTGATTTTGCATTAGCACACGAACATATACACACACTATGCATATGTACATGAAAAACATTAGAATTTTTTTAAGGACAATGGTTGCTAGTGGTTAATGGTTGAGTAGATGGATGATTGGATGGTAGGATACGTTCTTCTTGACTTAGAGATTTCGAAGATGAAAACCTTTAAGTAGGGGAGAATGTAACACCCCGAATTTTGAATGATTGAATTAACTAAATTTAAGAACACTAAATTTTTAAAAGAGGAATGAATGGAAATGGGTTGCGCCATTGCGTTCGTCTCGGAATTCTGCTTGAGATAGAGTTCGAGTTTGTGTAAATCGGACTTTGTATGAGGAAGTTATGGGCCTCGGAAGTTTGGGTAATTAAGCAGAATTAATTAAAGTTAAACCCACCTAGAAAATTCAAATTCAAATTCGAAATTGCAGGTACTCGGGCTGGGCGGGAAAATTCCCGCCCAGGACCCAGGTCGACCAGGGGGTCGACCTGGTCGGATAGGTCGACCAGGGGGTCGACCTCCCTAGGTTTTCCAGACCCGAAAATTTGGGAGGTCGAACCTGGTTCAGCCAGTTTTGCTGCGTGGTGTGATTTTTGGGCCTAGGACGATTTTTAATGGTCCAGATCAGTTCTAGGGTTAATCCTAAGGCCTAAATAACTTCCTACACCTATAAATATGTCATCAACCTAACCCTAATTCATAAAATAATTTCTAAGACACCATTATGCTGCCAAACTCTCTCTTGAACCCTAGCCGCCGCCTCTAATCAAATCTCAAGTGTTCATACACAATTCAAATCAAAGTTTAGAGCTTCAACAACAATTAAAGGAGATCAATCAACATCACCGCAACGTTTCTACACTAAATTCAATCCGTTAGTCCTTTTCTTAAGCCACGAAAGGTGAGTATAGTTATTTTCACAAATTTAATGGAATTAAAGTAACATGAAAAAGTTGTAAAAAGGATTCATATATGTTTGTAATGAAAATCTCACCAAGTCTTCACCTTTTTGATTCATGTCATCATATGTCTATGTTTCTATGTAAAGTTCATACCTTTATATCAGTTTATTCATGTTGAATCTTTTATTGTGCCTCTATGCCAGTCTATATGCCTCTTTATTTCAGGATGATGTTTTATTCCAATTTTCTATGAATTGATTCTCTCTTCTTATCCCTATTCCTTTTATTTTGGATCTAGGCTACCACTGAGCCTATGTTAAAAATACATGCGAATGCGAATACATAGGAATGATGGGGATATGTGAAATATTGGATATTATTGGATATTTTGGATAATTGGATAATATGTGAAATTGGCATATTTGGGTATGAATTACATGGAATTGATGAAATTGCCTATAACTGAAAATTTGTAATTGAGGCTAATTAATATGTAATTAGTGTAATTAGTGACAAGTTGAAATAGGCAAAAAGTGTAAACATGATTATATGTTGAATTGGAAATACATGACATGAAAATTGGGTTTTGGGTGAAATACGATCATTAATAAACCTTTGACACGAGGTTAGGTGCAATTGTGGTGTAAGACTACCCGGAACCACCTGGCAAATCTGGCTTCCACATTTGGACGTCTAATGTGAGAGGTCAAAGGCCTGAATTGTAGGCGTAACGATGGATGACACGAGGTTAGACCTGGTTTGTGGCGTAAGACTGCCCGGAACCGCCCGGCAAATCCAGCGGCCACAAAGTGTTCGGTCTAATGTGGGAGGTCATGCACCGTTCGTCACAAGGAATGAATTAAGGAATTCTAACCATAATAAGACATGGGTATGGTTAGAGGGTTAAGTGGGGTGACACGTAAATTATGACATGTAAATATGGACTTAACCGGAATAAGATAAGGCATGTAAATTATGACGTGTAAGTATAGACTTAACCGTAGCATGTGTAAGACATGGACATTTAAATTAAAATGGTTAAGTGGGGGAAAAACCTAGTGGGGGCCATGCATAGGTGGGAGGGTTGTGTCGGATGGGGACCCGTTTCAACCAGTAACCCGTTTGAGTATCTAATTGGGTCCGGTACTAGGCCGGGGTTGGAAAACGCTTACTGGGCTTGAATATAAGAGGTCAAAAAGTGAATAGCGGTGGCAACGCAAGTCCAACGGGTTCATGTGCATGCATTGGTCCGGGCTGTTAGGTAAGACGTTGTTGCATCATGTAGGTATAGCCGTGCATTTCATGTTGGTATCGGGGTTGCCACTTTGGGGATTGATACACCCCACTGTGGGGCCAGCACGGGTGCCTACGGGGTTTAGGGAGTCGATCGAATGGGTAGTGTAAGGGTACCTTAGCAGTGGTAGGAGCAAGCCGGCACCTACGATAGCAGCTAGGTACAAGTAACGTCCAAGTTTGTCATATGGGTACATTTAGTGGGAAGGGATCAACCTTGAGTAAAAGAGACTAGTAGATGTGCAATGTAATTAAGTAATGTGGTGTAACTTAGCAAAAGTGCAGTGTAACGAAATACATGTTGGTTGAGTTGGATAGTCCTTTAGGTGCTAGTCTGATGTTGACTTCGGTCTTCGGGGTTAGTACTTAGAGGGTTGTTCGCTTGGCCAAGGTGTAGGGTTGTCTTAGTACTTAGGAACGAAATCATCTTATCCATCCTTTTTTTCTACCTTATCTATGTTACAGCCATATCATGATGTCTATTTATGTCTTGATCATTTACCTTACCTATTATTTGTTAAAATTACTGGACTCGCCAGACTTTATGTCTGACCCATTTGTTTCCACCTCTTTTCTGTCCTCCCCCCCCCTTAGGTTTGCAAGGAGGGAATACTACAGCTTAGTGCCGATTTCTTTCAGTGGCTTGAAAAGAGTAGATGTATCGCTTTGGACTCTCTCATCTTTATGGCTTTGCTTATGCTCAGTGGGGATTTATGCGTTTATATTATTTAAGTATTTGCTTCTTTATGTACTTTGAAGTTTGTGGAAAAGACTATTAATCCTGTTGTAATGGTTTTGGAAACTACTTATGTAGGATTATTTTGAGTTATGATGCTATGAAATAAGTTTTATCATCCGCTGTGTTGTTTTATTTATTTATTCTTGTAATTTATCTGTTTTATACAACAATAACGCTTCATGGATGTGACGACCCCAAACCCCGATAAGACGGTGGCAAGGGTAATCTTTGGAATATAACACATAAACAGATATAACAGAAATAAATATATACACCAAATAATGTACAAATAATACACTGGATAAACATAATCATCAAAGTTACACAGTATACAGGATCATACTTAGTACAAATACAGTTCAGCTATACATAAATGTCTACAGCGGAAAACAAACATAATATGTACAATAGGAGCTGAACAACATAAAAAGAGATAAATGGTAGAATCCATCTTCAGCTCCAGCTATCCAGAAGGAGCCTGCTAAAACCTGAAGACAAGGCTGCCCATGTAGAAATAAGGGCACCCGAGTTTGCAAGTGAAACAAACTACGAGTCGGTGATGGGACAGGTATGAGAAATCTACTTAACACATTATATAATTGGCTAATCACAGGACCACGACACTTTCACGGAATGGGTTTACTCCATTGGATTGCCAATGCTTTAAAACAAGTCAATCTTTTAAACACCGCAATGCTTTTTATAAAAATGAAGCCATTATAAGACTCAGTTCCCATCACACAATGCAACGCAAACCGGAGGATAGAGTTTTACCTTATAATGGCCAAAATATGCTTGATACAAATAAAACAAAAGAATTCTTAAATAGACTCCAACTGTAAAATAGTAAGAGAACGATTCCCTAGGTATTAACCCCGAAGGCCGAAACCAACATCAGACGAATACCCAGGAAACCATCCGTCTTAGCTCGTTTCTAGTTAGTTTCTAATTTTATATACAATCATAAATATCAATCATAGACGGCATTAATGCCCCATACCACTATGTCGCCATGTATAGGTATACAATCAAAACCGCACATGTTGTATTTGGAAATTGGATTTCCGTCATGAACCGCACGTGCTCGCGAATTCAAGTTATACACAAAGCTACGCCACACAGGCTGTGCTTTGATCATCAACCACAAGACTTTGCTTTTCAACAGAAGCCTTGATCGCTGCATCTTAGCATGCCACACGGGCAATTCACACCATGCAACTGATGGCTATCAATCACACATAATGAATTCCAATGTCAGACACACAGTCCATTTACAAGTACGTTCTGGGTCTGAACGAAACCGGAGGCACTATATACCTCGCACACCCATCGATCTCCACGTACGTCTGGATGATCACCACTCATTATCCATATTTCGGGATGTCTCCCAATCAGGACATCAGTTACCACCCAACCGAGGTGAAGATCTCCGGTCTTCAATCACCGTCTTTATCATTGATTCCTTATCGTCGATTCAGTTATTCAGAATCGGATAAACCTGGTCTTTCTGAGCAACTCGCGATATAATAAACAAGTGCTACACAAACACAACATACGCCTTAATGCAATTCATCATTCACTAACCGTAAATTAGCAAGAGAATGATTTCCCAAATATTAACCCTGAAGGCCGAAACCAACATCAGATCAAAACCCAGGAAACTATTCGACTTAGCTAACATTCAGTTAGTTTATAAATTTCACATTCAACCATCAAATATTCAATAAACCGGGTAAATTCAGTTTATTTCCATTCCGTATCGTTTATAATATTTTATAACGATTTATCGCTATTTTTATTTATTTAAAAATAGCCATTTCATTCAAACGACGCTTCAGGCCATAAAGCAGCCGTGACATTGTTTTTCTTCAGATTTGATTTACACAAATCTGGAAATCTAACCATTGGATCTTCACAAATTTTATATCATTAGAAAGATCTTTTCAAAATGAATCCAATGGTTCCAGTTTTGGGAAAATCCGACGGTCGGATCTCCCGGTACAATCGTTTGAAGTTTCGATTTCAAAATACGAACTGCAGCTTCGTTATTCGATTTAATTTAATTATATATATATAATCGATTCTGGCGCTGTTTTTCCTCTGATTTGAATTAAATATTCCTGACAATCCAACCGTTGGATCTTCACAAAGTTGGTGTCATTGGAAAGATATTTCCAAAGCGAACCCAACGGTTTCGGTTTCGGGAAAATCCGACGGTCAGATCTCCCGCACTAATCGTTTGAAATCACGGTTTCAAAACACGAACTGCAGCTTCGTTATTCGATATATTTCAATTATATTTATATATAGATATATAAATATAATCGATTCTTCGATTTCAAAACTATATTCTTTTCATACATTTGATAAAAATGATATTTTTATCTAACAGACATTTATTTCAACACTTCACTATTTTTAACAATTCATGTATATAATTTATTTTAAAACAATTTATTTCAAAACATGACTGTTTTATATAGTTCATATAGATGATAAAAATATGATTTTTATTATAAAACAATTTATTTCAAACGCGACTATTTTATATAGTTCATATAGATAAAAAAATATGATTTTTATTATAAAACAATTTATTTCAAAACACGACTATTTTATATAGTTCATATAGATGATAAAAAATATGATTTTTTTATTATAAAACAATTTATTTCAATCACGAATGCCATTCGACACATGAATTTCTATTCAACGAATGAATTTCTATTCAACACATGAATGCTTTCTATAGTTCGTATATATAAAATAAAAATGTGATTTTTATTGTTAAAACAATTTATTTAATACACGAATACCATTCAACACATGAATTTCTATTCAACGAATGAATTTCCATTCAACACATGAAGGTTTTCTATAGTTCGTATACATAAAATAAAAATGTGATTTTTATTGTTAAAACAATTCACTTAAAACACGAATACCATTCTACACATGAATTTCTATTCAACGAATGAATTTCTATTCAACACATGAAGGTTTTCTATAGTTCGTATATATAAAATAAAAATGTGATTTTTATTGTTAAAACAATTTATTTAAAACACGAATACCATTCAACACATGAATTTCTATTCAACGAATGAATTTCTATTCAACACATGAAGGTTTTTTATTCAACACACGAATATAGTTTCAACACATGAAAATAATTCTAACACATGAATATTATTGAAAATTTCGGCAGCATAACGGCAGGGTAGTTAAAACCGGGGCCGTCCCTAGTACGGCTCCTCGCTCTACCTTAAAGCCTAGCAGTTTTGGACAATGGGGATTTCATGCATCTAGTTTGCACGTAGGCGGCATGTATATTTTTCTCTTTCTTTTCCACAAACTAATCCTATATGGTTTCAACCAAATAATTCTCAACCACAAATGGGTATTTTTCAACCACAATCAATCAATTTCAACCACAAACAATTCTAATCAACCATTCGCTATCAACCAATTTTCACACCAATCACAACTAATAAATATCGTCCATGGTTTGTGGACGAGGGGCATGTATATATATATATATATATATATATATATATATATATATATATATGTAATATATAAGTATATTTCACTTCACTTTCAACACATATATAATTTTTACAACGCATATATAACTTATACATTGAACGTACAACTTATACAATGCTTATACATGAGGTGTACAACGCTTATATAACTCATACATCGACTATATAATTTATACATCATCGTTTTCCATATCGTTTATAATTCAGAAATCTCACATTGGGTTCCACTCCACCAAAAATAGCAGAAGGCTCAGAAAAATATGCGGTCTCTTCTAGAATGTAGAAGACGTCCACACGAGTCCACTGTCTCTTGTTTCACTGAGTTTCATCAAGAAACGAAAAAGATATGATTTTTACAGTGAAATCAAAAACCGTAGCGCTTTAAATTGCTATAATATAGTTAAATTAAAAATAGCCGTACCTTCTCTGAAATTGATCAAAACTAGTTATTGATTTTTCGTGAAATCCGTGAAGGGGTTGGACGATTGAGCTACGCAGCGTCGAAGGGCTTGGAAGTGGCTTGCCGGCGCCACCAGAGACGACCAGCTCGACGGCGGTGGTGAGGCTAGGCGGCTCCTCAAAGTCGGAGACTTCCTGGCGATCGTTCTCCTCCAATTCACCACGATAAATTCCCAAACTTGTATGGATTTAAAGATCTCGTGGAGCTCTACAAAATCTTCAACAGGAGGGAAGGGTAATGGTGCATGGATTGATCAAAAAATGAACGGGAAGGATGGACGCTGTTATCGTCGTCGATCTGGAGGGTTTTCGGGGAGAGAGAGTGTGCGTGGCCCAATGAGTTTTTTTTTATATTTATAAATTTTAAAAATCCAAAAATACCCTCTTTCACACACGAACCCAATCCAAACCCAACGACTGTCGTCCCTAGCTAAATACCCCCATTCCGAACACAATGGGCTATGTTTCGAAGTACCATTCGACTGTTTCAGTCAGTTTTCCTTCAAATTAAAATATAAAACATTCAATATTTAATTTAAACGTACATTTCAATTTGCCGGGGCCACATATTGATTCTAAAAATTCCTGAAAAATAAATCTAGCTATGTTTTGACGATACGGTGCCAACAAAACTAGTTTCGTCGAATTCTGAGACCGTTTGAAAAATGGCCCTTTTCTGGTCGATCCAATTTAATAGAAATCGACCAAACACATTTTCCTTTGCCACGCTCACATACTAGCTTCAAAAATTATGAAATTTGAAACCTAGCAATAATTTGACCTCCTTGATCCAACAAAAGTGGTTTCGTCGAATTCCGAGGTCGTTTGCAAAATGGCCATTTTCATGGGCTATATAAACTCTATAGCGACCTTTCTGAAAATTCATTTGGCCATAACTTTTGCTTTCCGCTATGAAACTTCGATTTTTCAGATTCGTTAGAAAGATATTCACTAACAGATTTAAATATTTTTGGTTTCACTAAAATCTGTTTTGTTTTGCACCCGATACAGCAGTCAAAGTTTGAATTCGAATTTTGAAACTATCGCGCCATTTCAAGCCTTGTTTATAATTAGAATTAATTATATTTATTTTCAAATGTCGATTCAAACTTACTTTTCGTCGTTATTATTTAAAATACTTATTTTAAATTCACTAAAATAGCCAAATTAAAATTTTCAAACTGGTTCAGATTTTTCGGGTTGTTACAATGGACATTGGTGCATTCCCTTTGTGAGTGACATTAATGGACATGGTGTGTTACAATTTGTATGCTATGTTTTATTTTTTTTCTGTTTATAATTGTGTGTTTTTAGGACTTAAAATCGAAGAATAGAGTAGTTTAAATGATTTGATTCAGAAGAAACTTGGCGGAGTGCTTTGGAGTTGTAGGAAGGCAAGAAATTTTAAAGTGTATATTCTCTAAGTATATGGACTAGAACTGATCTATAGCCTATGAATCAGTACCGATCTTTTATACTAACACAGATAGAGTGAAAGTTTTGGGCTTGGTGTCTAGGGAATTTAAAGAGGCCACGATTGTAACGACCCAGATTTTTTATCATTTGAATTGAATATTTAAATTGGTTTTAAATATTATATTTGGGATATTTATGAATTATTAATATATAATTCGTTTATAAAATGAGGATTAAACGTCTATGATTATATTAAAACGAACTCGAAACGCCGTGGTAGTTCGTAATATTGAATTTTGAACTTCAATTGGATATACAGGATCCATTATTAGTTAGAATTCTGTAAAACTAGAAACGTTATGATCGATTTGATTATAATTTTCTAATAAAAGAGAAAATTCTAAATTTCAGCTTATAAATTGCAAGTTATGTCCAAATCAAAATTTAAAATACTCGCTATGAATTTCGATTATAAACGATAACGTTTATTTTATAATTTATAAAAGGATTTCTTTATAAATTTGAATATCGATTACTCAAAAATATTTATGTTGAGTTATTATTCTATATTAACTGAATCTAAAGCTGTATATTATTTTATTTAGATATATATGATAATAATAATTTATTTTTATTTAATTTAATTGTTTTGTGATCTATTACATTTTTACGATATTATATAAGCCGTAGAAATAGTTATTTTTCAAACGACTTCCGTTATCGACGAAACAAATTTTAGTGGAATACATATGGCTTGATATTGCTATTTTTCCAGTTTGGAGGCAATTGGAGTTGTTTTGATGGTGTATGATATTTTAAATGTGAACCGATGAATATATTGAAATTAAAACAACAGTGTTGTGCAAACAGAGTGGGTTTTTGACAAAATTAATTTCATTAGATCGGGAACGTCAAGACGTAGCGGTACGTCCATTATCGTCGCATTTGGAATTTGTGAATGTGGATACGTATATTAAACGTAGAACGTAAAACATGGTAAACAACGATAGGAAAAAATTAATCGTATATATAGATAAGTAAATATATAATCTATATAACTTTCCCTCTAAGTCAACATCGCCATCTACGCAACGTCCTTTGTGACACTATATTGAAATGAAATTACATATCAGTTTACCCTATTTTAGGGTTTTAGGCTTGTATCTACCGAAATAAAATATACCACTCTCTGTGTCATCATGCATAGGCTATTTGAAGAAAGAAATTATACTAGGCACATGCAAAATGGTACATCTCTTTTCATCTTTCCAGCTGCCTACAGGCTACTCTAGCTCTTAATAACAAAATCAAATAGGTAATTGAAGCTGAAATAACACTACATATAACTACACTATCCATACTTCTCCCCTGTAACTATTGCCATTGAAATGAAAGATACATTTTTTGCAACTTACTTTGTTGTACCGTCTTTTCTTTCAATCAACCCCATCTTTTCTTTTGAAGATACAATAGCATGTGAACCCAACAAAAAACTGCCGAGCCTATACTGATTTGCTATATTACTACCCACTCTATATACAACGCAGTGACAAATCCAAATCGCCATGTAAATGTCCACAAGAATCAACCTACACTAAACTTAGTTAGAACACATCACAGTGACAACGGCAATTCATGCCAACCTATCTCCAGCTTCGCACTCTATCCATAGCCGTTACCTGATGAAAGGATATGTTGATCCTATCCAAAATCCAGTACCGTGATTGTAACGACCCGGGGAATTTGCTATCCTGGATATCGGCATACAACACTATGTCGACTATTCAAGCATCGGAAATACCGGATAGTCCATGAAAGAAATTAGAGCGTGAGAATAGATAAGATAGAAACTTAGAATAGAAGAAGAAGAAGAGCATAGAACATCAGAGTAAACACGAATTTCACAGCTGAACGAATAAATATATTTCATAACATAACTTTGAAATAAAACAGTATCTGTATACAATACCATTATTAGAGTATAACACTTACAACACAGCGGAAATAACAATAGTTATATAATCCTGAAGTCTCCTGCTCAGCTCTTCAAGTATCTATAAATCCCGACTACTTGACTACCCGTACAAAATTGGGCACCCAAGAGTTTAGGGAAAACAAAACAAAATAAACTATGGGTCAGTCATGTGACTGGTGTGAGTAAATCCTTTCAAAGAAAGAATAATCGTAAGACCGATCCATACATAAACACGGATGGCTTTTACCTTATGATAACCCAAATCATTTGTAAACAATATTATTCTGATATTATAATAATGTCTAACACAAGTAATATTAATCTAGTAGAACACTTTCATCTCACGCTCTACTTATATAATGTACAACCAAAAACTGCGGGCGCTTATTGGGTAATGGATTCCAACTCAGACAAGATATGGATCCACCTTCGATCTGTGTACTCTAGAAGCGATAAACTGGAGTTCAATAAGGGCATCTTTCAACTTGGCCACACATGACCGACCACTCATTTCGCTTGAGTGTATCAAATATATTGTCACCTTACAGTTGGTAAACCAACATAACCATTCCTCGGAGATACAGAATTGAAAGAAGTAACAAATATTCTCTAGATGGTGACAATATACCCTACTTGGCTGCGGCCCACTTAGCCATGCTGCCTGCCCGATTTATGTCATTTCCCAGTTAATGAGGCTGGAGGTCATAACGTATCTTTCAATAGATTACTCATTCATTTACTTTGAATGCCACATCGTCATACCCATCAAACCACAAATTGATTTCCCCAAAAATACCATAGGTATAAGCTAAGAGAAACGAATTCCTCCGCCACCAACATAAATACGTTTGAAACGATCAACTCACGTGATCCAACAGATATACTCTGTCAAACATTCTTCCATACAGGTTGTCCTGGGACTGGTCAAACCGAAGGCACTATTCTGTAAACAGGATAGCCCTTGCATAACTCCGTCTTCAATTTGTCTTCGATCTATTTGATTCGAAACGCTAACGCCCATGTGGAGTGGTTCTCGGATAATAACCCAACCGATCTCTCCGTATTGACAACGGAAAAATGGTCAAAACTTTGATAGTCTATGATTTAACTATCAAAAGAAAACTCGTGTGCAAACAACGAAAATTATTTCCAAATGGAAATTTTATCGATCAATCAACATTCAACATTTACCCCTTTAAATTAATTTATCATTAATTTATTCATTTCCTTATTTCCCGTTTTTATATATTCATTAATCCTTATTTTCTAAACTTAGAAAATATACGTTATTAATCACTGGAAAATGTTTCCATATTTATTCCCATTTCTTATTTTCTATTATCAGAAAACATTTCTGATTCTTATTTGGAAAACATTTCCAAAACTCCTTCATTTGATTTAAACTGATGTTTAAATAAACATTGCTATGCCAACACAAACCATTACACTCATTAACTAAATTCACTTAACCTATCTTTACTATCAAACTTTAACCATTCCTTAGTTAATAAGGAAGTCAATCAAGTTGGGGTATAATTACCTCTCAGACCTTAACTGAACAACGTTTTAACTTCGGAATAGACAAAGTTTATCTTTTTAAACCTTTAACAACTTCCTTGCGAACCTCACGGATTCTATTTATGAATCCACTTCTTTTATAAAAACATTGGTTATAACGATAACATTATAATCCCTACTTTCGAAATATCTAACTTCAAATATAACTTTTATTCTTTAATTTAAATAAATAAATAAATACCTAATTTATAAATAAATAAGTCTTGATTGAAACACCAGAAAGTATAAGTACTTTCCTGAATTCGATATAATCGAATTCGACGATTAACTCTCTTCGAATAACTAATATTCGATTAACTCACTTCGAATAACTAATATTCGATTAACTCACTTCGAATAGCTTATATTCGTTTACTCTCTTCAAATAACTAATATTCGATAACTCTTCTCTTCGAATAACTATATTCGATTAACTCCTTTAACTCTATTCGAATAACTAATATTCGATTAAGTCACTTTAACTCTATTCGAATAACTAATATTCGATTAACTCAAATTCGATTAACTATATTTAATTAAATATATCGATTAACTCTAACTGATTAACTCTAACTGGTTAACTCTAACTGATTAACTCTAACTGATTAACTCTAACTGATTAACTCTAACTGATTAACCCTATCCAATTTACTCTTCGTCCATATCCAGTTTCAAATATCGATGTTGAAATCGATTCTTACTTCTCTATATAAGTCCTGACTTTCCATTTATCCAATGATAAATATTTTATTCAATTTATAAAATATCATTTATAAATTAATCTTCTTACTTTATCTGTTTAAACAGATTTCTGTAAAATGTTCACTTTGAATTCATATTCTTTTATAACCGTGTGTGAAGCATGGGTCTAAACTTTCCTAGTGTAAAATTCTCTTTTTATACAATTCTATTTATTTATCAAACAATTCCCTTTTGATAATCTATTTATTTTCTAAATAAATATTTCCTTTTTATAACTTTATTTATTTTATAAATAAATATTTCCTTTTAAAAATTATTCTATTTACATTCTAAATAAATATTACTTTTACACTTCTTTTACAAGTATTTTCCTTTATATTTGTTATACAAATAATTCCCTTTTCAACTCTTTGATTTTATAATTATTTCCTTTTAAAAAATCCTTTTCCTTTTATATATAAAATCCATTGATTTTATAAGTAATCCCTTTTATTTTCCGACTATTTCTTTTTCTATTTGTCTTACAAATATTTCTTTTTCTATTCTATTTATTTTCTATATAAATACTTTTATAATATCCTTTGATGTTAGAAATATTTTCTTTACAAAATCCTTTGATTTTATAAACATTTCATTTTCAATATACATTTTGAAAATTCCCTTTTATCATTCTGGCATTTCTTATGGTATTTAACATACCATATAACAATGATAAATATCATCCAAACACACATAATCTACAACAGATTAAATATCACATCATATATCACAATATATGAATAACAGTAAAATAAATGTTGAGGAATCCAGTTGGATCCCTCCAACCTGTTTCCCTGTATCACAGATGTTAAACAATATAATTAACATGGATTCCATTTCAACATGAGTTATTCTGTTAAACATAATCAATATTGGATTAAAGATTTATATATATATATATCATTATCTATAATTTCAACCAATACATAAGCAATTCAACCAAACAGAACACACACAACAATCAACAGAAAATTATCGTTTCTAAGAATACGTTATAAAAATATAACTGCTCAGAGTTGGTGAGTTTTACTCACTTTGGACGATCATCGTTAATAATGATAACCATCGCTTGATTCAAATGGATAATTTATTTTGCTATAAATTGTAACGAGCTCCGATGGACTTCCAGTCAGTTCCATCATGTAGTGTTCGTCCATACGATCCTAACCGATTTTGTTTTGTCGGATTCTGATAATGTATGACGAAGTTACATATTTTTAAAGCTAACATGAAAATAAAACTATATATATAGATAGATTCATATCAATTAAATAATTGGGCTTTACCCATTCCCATCTCATCCCAATACCCATACATGGTATACCCGCATATACGGTCCCTTTTCTTCCTCACCTAAATCCTGCTCCCTCCTTACTTCAGGAAATCCACGCACCATTAACATAACCTCTTCCTTCCTTCAATTCTTGTTTTCTTAATAAATTCAACAATAAAACCACCAACCTCCTTCTCTATCTAAAACTTCCGTCCCCATACCATCAACAAGCAACTCGCGCTCGACCCCTTAAATCCGTTCTACAGCTTCACGCGGAAGCTACTGTACACACATCGAAACAAATTTGCACCGAATCTCCCAATGTTTGGCACGCTAATGTTAAACATTGCTACGATTTCAAATATACAATCAAAAACAAGTATTGATGATCCTATTCGCAATAAATCTCACCCCTACTCCACGCTTGAAGTGTTCCAACAACATAAGATCCTGTCGCACCACTTAAAACTAGCACCAACTTCAAGCTTTTCATTCCAAGGTGCTACAATATATGTATCTCGATTTATACAAATTTATTTCCCTTTGTTTTGGATTTAAATCTTTTGGTTTGCTCTCATTTTGCTAAAGAACAAGAATAAAATGTGACGATGTGTTTTTCTTTTGACCGTGGGGAGTGAACTTAGGTTTAGAGAGGGTATGGTATTTATAGGAAGTTTTAAATATTTTTATATTGATTATTTTATTAGTTTATAACTAATCGTTACTTTCGTTTGTCCTTTAAAAATTCTTATGATCACATACAACATTCAAAAATCATGAAAATTGACATACAACTAGAGTTTGACATTACGGACCCAACAAAACTGGTTTCGTCGAATTCCGACTCTGTTTGCTCACACAACGTATTTTTAACCGTCAAAATACTTATTGTTTTTCACATTAAAAATCCGTACAGCTACACACTAAGCCCAAAAATCAGGAAAATTGAAGTATAGCAATAATTAAATATTGCGGATCCAACAAAATTAGTTTCGTCGAAAACGGAGGTCGTTTGCAAAACTGGCTATTTTTAAAGCTCTAAATAACCCATTTAAATATATAAATATATTTAAAAATAATTAAATTAAATATTTAAAAATAAATATTATTGTATATATTCACAATAGAATACCAAGCAGCTCCAATTGGATTTATAACTCGATATTTCAAAATTCCCTGTTATATCGATATTCGATTTATATATAAAATCCTTTTATAATATAAATATATATTTTTAAATTTCAAAGGAATTCCATAGCGACTTTTCTAAAATTTGATTTGGACATAAATCAAAATCTACACAATGAAATCCTGATTTTTCTCTTCCATTAGAAAAATATACTTCACCATCTCTGAACGTTTCTTGTTTCACAGAAATCCGATTTAAAACGGACCCTGTATATTCAGTTGATGTTCAAATCGCCAAATAGCGAACTGCCGCGCCATTTCGATCTCAATTATAATTATACATTCAACTGTCGTTTAAATATATTATTCGTTATTATAATTCAATTCTAAACTGAATTAAATATCACAGATGATCCAATTCACACCATATTGTGAATTCCAATAATTCTGATTATTTCAGAATTAAATATATTATTCTATTATTTTATTAATCACTATTATTTAATTAAACAACCATATAAATCTCTAAATTGCTATTTAAGTAATTAAATAAATTAATTATACATCGCTAAAAATATGGGTCGTTACATTCTTCCTTCCTTAAAATAATTCCATCCTCGAAATTGCTAAGGTAGAAAACAACCCTACTAACTGGTTAGAACTTGTTTGTTCACTTCTTAACTTCAGTTTCAACTGAACCAATTTAATTTCAATTGAATATTAATTAATTCTTACCAACGAAAATTTTTGTAAATCCTGAAAATTTTCTAACACCTTAACTTTTTGAAAAATTTCATCAGCACCTCCTTTGTACTGGTCAATAGCTCAAACTCCAACTCACCTCTCTAGGCCTTCTTTAACCCAAAAGAAAACCAAACAACCAAGCGGCTTTCCAATTCAGCTCATCAAAATCTCAACCCCATATATAATATAAACCGGTACCATTTTATCCGGCATATCATTATATCCTTTGCATGATATCCTTTGCATCTATTACCAATTCAACATATACTAGTATCATTACAATCAAAATGCAATCAGTTCATCCTCAGCACAATCATTTGTTTAAACCAAAGTCAAATTCCATTCAAACTCCAATCTCAAATTCAAAACTTTTAACATATCAACTCAATTCCATTCCAAGTTATTCTCTAACCAAATCCAATTTTATTTAACTTATCTCAAGTTAAATTCTAATTTATTTACTTATTTTTACCATCTTGATTTATTTAACTTAATAAGTTAAATTTTGAATTTCAAGATTTAGATTCCTGGGTTTTTATTTCAATTCCATTTTGAAATCATAATAACAATTCAAAACATTTGAATTCCTTGAATAACTTATTTTCTCAAAACACTCTAAAAAAATCTTTGGTAGTAATCCGTCACTTAGTAACTCGAAAATGAACACTGATGATGCAGCTGTCATCGTCAGAATCTATTTTCCAGCGATCAAGTGAGTTCAATACTATATCACTCTCCAAACTCATATTCAAACAATTTCATTTTGAAATCAGTTCAAAGTACCATTCACAATACTTGTAAAACAATTTAAAATCACCCAGGATTTTAAAATTCTCATATATTTAATCCATATTCATTTACAAACACTTTCCCAAATCTTAAATTTCAATTCTGATTTTAATTTCCGATTCAATTCATTTCGTAACACTTATACGAATTCTGATTGGTTATTTGCATAACCATTTCACTTTTTATAATCTTACTTGATTATTACAACAACCAATATATTCAATATATTATAATTATTCCAATATAAATCCTTTATATCAAAGTATAATTTTGGGTAAAATTATTTCATTTACCCTCTTCAAAATATACCGTGTCCGTTTATTGTATTCAAGTGTTTAGTAACCCTTATCGATACAGTGGATCAAACTGATCGACCGGAATTCACAAACTACTCAACCAACAAATCTCCACAATATAAAACAATTTTATATCAAATAACAAATACGTTCTCTCGTATATATGTACTCAACTCAATCTAGGGCATTACTAACCCCATCTCTACTGAGTCACGCCATAGAGCCAAGGTAATTACTTAACCTTAAGCTCTGATACCACGGTAACGACCCGGGGAATTTGGGATCCTGGATATCGACAAACAGCACTATGTCAACTATTCAAGCATCAGAAACACTGGATAGTCCATGAAAGAAATTAGAGGGTAAGAATAGATAAGATAGAAACTTAGAATAGAAGAAGAAGAAGAACATACAACATCAGAGTAAACACGAATCTCACAGCGGAACGAATAAATATATTTCATAACATAACTTTGAAATAAAATAGTATCTACATACAATACAATTATTAGAGTATAACACTTACAACACAGCTAAATTAACAATAGCTATATAATCCTGAAGCCTCCTGCTCTAGCTCTTCAACTATCTGTAAATCCCAACTACTTGCCTGCCCGTACAAAATTGGGCACCCAAGAGTTTAGGGAAAACAAGACAAAATAAACTCTGGGTCAGTAATGTGACTGGTGTGAGTAAACTTGTAACAACCCGAAAATCTGGGCCAGTTTAAAATTTTTATTTTGGCAATTTTAGCGAATGTTGATTATTTAAAATGAATTATTTTAAATAATATCAACGAGAAATTTATTTTGTATATAATTCGAACGTATATATTATACGCGTCGTCGTTAGAATATAAATATTTATTATATAATTATAAAAGGAATTGAAAATGGCGCGGTAGTTCGATAATTCGATTTCAGACTTCAATTGAATGTACCGAGTGCAAAACAATCCGGATTTTAGTGAAACCAAAAATAATGGAATCTAATTGAGAATATCTTTCCAACGAATTCGGAAGATCGAAATTTCATAGCGGGAATCAAAAGATATGTCCAGTTGAAAATCCTGAATAGTCGCTATGGAATTCATGCCCTTAAAAATGGACATTTTGCAAATGACCTCGGATTTCGACGAAACCAGTTTTATTGGGTCCGTGGTGTCAAGTTATTGCTAGGTTTCAAATTTCATAATTTTTCGATTCAATATGTGAGCGTGGCAAAGGAAAATGCGTTTGACCAGTTTCAGTTGATTTTAATCGACTGGAAAATGGCCATTTTTCTAACGGTCTCAGAATTCGACGAAACTAGTTTTGTTAGGACCGTATCGTCAATACGAAGCTAGAAAATATTTTTCAGGAATTTTTAGAGTTAGTATGTGACCCCGGTAAATTGAAATGTGCGTTCAAATTCAATATATAGAGTTATATTTTGATTTTAACGGAAACTGATCGAAACAGTCGAATCGGCTTGCAGTATATATCCCATTGTGTTCGGAATGGGTGTGAAAGGCTATGGACGACAGGCGGTGGGCCTCGTTTAGAGGTCATATATAAAAGTCAACTTTTTAAAGTTAAATAATTAAAATAAAAATATAATAAAACTCATTCTTCGATCCCTTTCCCTCTCACTTTTCATTGACCAGATAAAAAAAAAGAAAAAAAACCCCGATTCCTCCCATCGCCCTCCACCGCGGCGGAGCCGCCGCCCGTCGGAGCATCCCCATCGCCTAACGCCGGCGATCCCCCTCCCTCCTTCGCATTGATTTCTGCACCCCCCTCCCCCTGAAAAACCTTACAGCCTCGCGATTGAGGAAACCCCCGCGCCACCGCCTAGTCCCTCCCTTCCTCCGTTCGAAGACCGCCTCCACCTCCCTGAACCTCCGACGCCGCTGATGCCCCCCCCCCCCCCCCGACGATCGAAAACGGTGAGCGTTTCCTTCTATTCTTTCTTTTATAACCAAGTTTTTATTTTCAGTTTTTATATAAAAATTAAACAGTGATTAAAAGCAGGGTTTTTTTTTTTAAATATATAGCATGATAAAAATTAAATTTTTATTGTAGATAAAGGTTTAATTTTTTTTATGAACAAAAAGGTTTAATTTTTATATGAACAAAAAGGTTTAATTTTTATATGAACTAAAAGGATTAATTTTTATATGAACAAAAAGGTTTAATTTTTATAGGAACTAAAAGGTTTAATTTTTATATGAACTAAAAGGTTTGATTTTTAATGAACAAAAGGTTAGATTTTTATAAAAAAGAAAGGTTAGATCTTTGAAAATAAAGATTAGATTTTAGACAATATAAAGTAGAAGTAATAAAGATATGATTTTTACATTATAGAGATAATAAAAATATGATTTTTATATATTGAACATCGAAGTAAAAATTCGATTTTTTTATATAGAATAGCATAGTAAAAATATGATTTTTATAAATTGAACATCGAAGTAAAAATATGATTTTTATATATTGAACATCGAAGTAAAAATATGATTTTTATATATTGAACATCGAAGTAAAAATATGATTTTTATATATTGAACATCGAAGTAAAAATATGATTTTTATATATTGAACATCGAAGTAAAAATATGATTTTTATATATTGAACATCGAAGTAAAAATTCGATTTTTATATATCGAGTAGCAAAGTAAAAATGTGATTTTACGTATGTAGAGAATACGGGCAGAGAACGTGACAAAGATGCAAGAACGATCAAGACTTCTATAAATGAAGAGTCAAGATGATTGGATAGCTATCGGTGAGAATTTCTCACTCTTTAATTTTATTTTTCTAGTTATATATATATACTAGGATGCAGACGGTGTTTAGTAGCACCCGACACAATCATCCACAGACCATGGACTTTTTTGTTTGGTTGCATAGATTAGTTGGATTATTTGAGCTGAATTTGACTGTTGGGTGAATTGAAATTAATTTGATTGATGTGTGAATGGCGTGGGCCTTCACTAGACCGGGGATAAGGCTTGGCCTCGTCCCATTTCTAGTATCGTGCCGTTATGCCGCCGAAATTTTCTAAAATAATTTAGAAAAATAAAAATATCATTTTATTTATAGAATGAACTGAATAGAAATTCATAAGTTAAAATAAAATGTTTTGTCGTTAAAAATATAATTTTTAACGTGAATGTGAATAAATGTATATTCATTTACAAACCAGACGGTTTGTTTATGTACACCTATTTGAAGGACATTGATTGGGTCGATAAATTTTACACATCGCCCAACTGCACAAATAAAATCTGTGTTTGATTGTTTGAAACCCCACACGGGTGTTGGGATGAAATTTGAAGTTCACTCATCCTGATTGATTAAATATGTCGATCGATTGATTGACAGGCTGTTATAAGCGTTAGATATCTATATTTGATGCTTATACAGTGTAGTGCACTTTGGTTGATGGTTGATTATTTTTCAATGCTATTATATATGTGTGATGTATGAAAATCCATATAATTAACATTATATGGTGATTGATTAGGCCTTATTCCAATTTAGAAGATAAAGAATATTATAAAATAAAGGTTCATGTGTTGACTGTACTCATCCATTGAGATTAGTCATGTGTTGAACGAAATATTTTAACAAAAATAGTCACACGTGGACGGTACTCATTCGTTGAGATTAGTCGTGTGTTGACAAATAGAAATATTTTGATAATAAGAAATATTTGAAATAGAATATTTGAAAATAGAAATATATGAAGTTGTGTTGATTAGATTGACGCCATTTTGACGTGAACGATATTTATATCGATTTTAGTCATTTTAGAAATGAATAGAAAACGATTTCGAAATGAAATGAATAGAAAACGATTTCGAAATGAAATGAATAGAAAACGATTTCGAAATGAAATGAATAGAAAACGATTTCGAAATGAAATGAATAGAAAACGATTTCGAAATGAAATGATTTCGAAATGAATTGAATAGAAAACGATTTCGAACTGAATTGAATTGAAAGTGATTTCGAAATGAATTGAATAGAAAGCGATTTCGAAATGAATTAAATTGAAAGTGATTTCGAAATGAATTGAAGACGATTTCGAAATGAATTGAATTGAAAACGATTTCGAAATGAATTGAATATAGAAACAAATTAGATTGAAATTTGAATTGGATCGAATAGAAAACCAATTTGAATTGGATCGAATAGAAAACCAATTTGAATTGGATCGAATAGAAAGCCAATTTGAATTGAATCGAATAGAAAACCAATTTGAATTGAATCGAATAGAAAACGACTTTGAATTGAATTGAATTGAAAACGAATTCGAATTGAATTGAAAATGAATTCGAATCGAATGGAAAACGAAAAGGAATTGAATTGAATTCAAATGGAATTGAAATTTGAATTGAATAGAAATGAATTTTAAAACGGATTTATAAGGAAGAATTCAATTTTGATTTGAAAGAAATGGAAGTTGAAATTGTTTTTGAAACGAAATTAAAACGATTTATAAAATTCGTTTTAAATAGAAATCGACGAAATATATATTATATATATTATATATATAATATAATGGCCTGAATAGAATGCGCCGCTCCGCGACAGTTCGCGAATTTCGACCATTGACTTCAGACGGATATTGCGGGAGATCCGACCGTCGGATTCTCCTAAAACTGGAACCGTTGGGTTCGTATCGAAAAGAGCTTTCTAACGAATATTAGAAATTAGAAATCTAACGGTTGGATTTGGAATTATGTCCAAATCAAATTTGAAAAAGGTCGTTGTAAGTGCAGTTCGATGGCCATTGATGGAAGTCGACTGTACGGGCCTTGATAAAATTATTAAAAATAGTAATAATTTATGTAAAATCATAAGAAATGATTTGGAAAGAATTGGGATGAAATACTCCATATTTGAAAAGATAAAAATAGATTTTTATCGAAATGAACTAGTTTTGAACTAGAATTAAAATTCTATTTATTTTTAAATAAATAAATTGGATTTAAAAAGGGTTTTGAAAATGACCAGAATTTCCAATGATTGCGTTGGAATGGATTTGAATCGAAAGTGTCTTCGGAATATTTCGATGTTGGAATTCGTGATTATACAGATGTTGTTAGGGAAATTTGAAAGATATATTTATATCGTTATCTCTAATACGACATTTGTTAATCGTAGAATTTGATATTGAATATAAGCCGATATATTTTCTATTCAGAGCCTTGTGTTTAATACCAAATGTGATTTGGGTTTGTCGTTAATGGTGTCTTCACTAACACTGTTCTTGAACCCAGTTGAGAAAAGATTAAATCTTTTTATTTAGATTTAATGAAGTGTACCAATTAAATAATATTTAATTGGAATTGAATGGATATTTATTTTGTGGTTTATCGTGGACAGTGTTTTAAATAACACTCGTTCTTTAACCCGATAATTAATGTGATGTGATTTTGGGTTTATCGTGAACCGTGTTTTAAATGACACTGATTCTTTAACCCAGTCACAGATTAAAACCAAGTGGAGTTTTAATGAATCTTTAATTAGATTGAAATAATCGAGAATGGAGTATCACCAGTTTTACTCCAGGCGATAGTTAAATCTTTAATTAGATTTGAACGTGAAATGGTAATTGAATTTACCGATAACACCGTGGTGTTAGATATGAAGTATTACCAGTTACTTCATTGGATGAATAGGTTGGGATTGGGAAATTAAAACAAATGATTACTTCGGTAAGGTTCGTTAATCCCGACTAGTTGTATCAAAATTCAAAAGAAGATTAAAGAATAAATATAAAGAATTTATCTTTGATAAAATTAATGGGAACCTTTCCCTATGAATGTGAAATTTAGAAACTAACTGTCGGTTAGCCAAGCGGAATGGTTTTCTGGATATTGATCTGATGTTGGTTTCGGCCTTCGGGGTTAATATTTGGGAAATTATTCTCTTAATTAATTTACGGTTAGTGACTGATGAATTGGAAAGAGGCGTATGTTGTGTTTGTGTAACACTTATTTAAAATATACGCGAGTTATTCGGAAAGACCGGGTTTATCCCATTTTGAATAACTGATACGACGATAAGTCGAAGATGAAGACGATGGTCGAAGACCGGAGGTCTTCACGTCGTTTGGGTAATTACTGATGATCTTGATTGGGTTGTACACCCAAGAAGATGGAAACAGTTACTGATCGTCCAGACGTGCTTGGAGATCGATGGATATGCGGGGTACTAGGTGCCTCCGGTTTCGTTCAGACCCAGAACGGACTTGTAAATGGACTGTATGTCTGACATTGGGTTTTAGTCCGTGTGATTGATCTCTATTAAATATATATCTGTTTGGCGGCGGAGAATTTATTCTCTTGCTTAACGCCCTTCTCTGAGATGTACGAGCTCAGGGGTTATATATTGATGGATATCAAACGCATGGAGTGAATTGCCTGTGTGGCATGCCTAAGTGGCAATTGATCGAGGCTTCTGTTGAAAAGCAAAGTCTTGTGGTGATGATCAAAGCACGGCCTTTGTGGCGTAGCTTTGTGTAACGTTTACTTCGCGAGTTTCACACCCGGTATGAACCAAAAACGGGAGAGGGACCTCAGGGAGGGCATGCGTTTCTTTCTAGTTAGGAGTGGCGTCAGTGCTTGAACTGGCTGACGAGTTTGACTCATGTGGATGTTGCTTATTATTACTTGCTGAAAAGCGAGGCGCCTCGTGATATCGGTTTCGGCCGATGCTTCTGGTCGGCTGATGGGCCAGACTTACACCCCATAGGGTGGGGAAACGTAGTGTTCAGGTATAATAATCCACATCGGTGGACCGGCCCTGACGATCTAAAGGCTTGCCTACGCGCTTGCCTGTGGCTTGGGCTAGAGAGTCACAAATCGGTGGAGGATCTTGCCCCTAGCCTCGGTTCATACCATAAATGATAACCCAGCTTCCAATACGACATTGCGGTTTTGATTGTAAACTTATATATGGCGACATAGTGGTATGGGTCATTCATGCCGTCTATGATTGATACTTATTATTTGAAGTTGTTTTATACACTATGCACTTACAATAGTACCAAATGATTTGTTTTAAACGTATCAAGCATTCTTTGGCTATTATAAGGTAAAAACCCTATCCCCCGGCTTGCGTTGCATTGTGTGATAGGACCTGGGTCTTATAATAGCTTCATTTTTTTTTATTTAGCATTGCGTTGTTGTTTTATGCACTGGTATTCTTGGAAGGAAACCCGTTCCGTGTTATACGGCGTGGTCCCTTGATTTACCTAACTTTAAAATAAAGATTAATAACTGTTTTAGTTCTCACACCAGTCACATGACTGACCTGGAGTTTATTGTTTTAACCTAAACTCTGGGTGCCCTTATTTTGACATGGGCAGCTAGTAGTTTTGGTTTTGCAGATTTATATTCACAGGATCCTGGTTTACAGCTGGAACGATATCCGGAAAGCTTTGTATCCGTATATCTCTTCTAGTTGTGTATTGTATTATTTTCCGCTGCTATGTATTTAAATGTAATTTAAATCTCTGATATTTCTGTGTAATATTTATTCATACTCTGTATATTCTTGTAATCTGATGCATTGTTGTAATATACACTGAAATGTTCTTTTGTATGTCTTCTGTTGTGGCTTGTTCTCGAACTATCCGCGCTTTCCTTTACGGGGAAGTTACGGGTTTTCACAGTTGGTATCAGAGCTTTGGTTTGCAAAGCTCAGAGAACAAGACACGTTAGAACCATACGAAAGAATTCATCAGAAACTGGATTAGTAACATCCAACGGGAATGACTCGTTAGAGATGGGATCAGTAGTATCCTAGAACGAGTGTGAAGAGTATATTTTTAAGATGAAAACCTATTTTGTTTTGAAAATTTAAATCAATTATTCGTATTTGATTATTTATTTGTATTGATTTGGACAGTCCAGTATATAAAGATTTTGCATAAACGCCTTGAAACGTGTATTTGAAGTTTTAATATACTGGATAGATATAGAATTACACTCTAATCGCCCGGAGATGATTTTGATGATGGAGCTCCATCATTAGAATTTATGTTCGTGCGACGAAAGTGGGATTTCTATATATTTCCAACTGACTGGTGTGAGAACCAAAATTAGATAGGGCCTATTGTTGTGATTTGGCATCAAAAACATGATTTCTATATATGTATCAAAATTATGAATTTGAGACTCTAATTCACTAATTGATTGATGTTTGTGTTGTTTGTTTATTTGGTTGATAATTTTGAACCATTTAGCCTAATTGAACCAAATATTGAATTATATTGAAAATTGGTTGCGTTTGCTTGCATATACTTGTACTTACCTTGAACAGGTCATAGCAAGGAGGCTAGAGCAGAGAATAAAATTTGTTTGCCCGACAAATAGGTACATGTTTACTACATAATTTACTGTTTTGTTTGGGTGATGATGATTTTATGAGCCTATTGGCTAGCCGCTTGGCTTTTTCTTTTTCTTTTTGAGATTAGAAGGACCGGGGAAGCTATTTGAAATTCCCCGATGCTCCCGGTGCAGGGGAGGTTATGGCGAAATTTTTCGAAAATTTAGGGTGTTAGCCAAATCTTTGAAGAATTTGAAAATTCTCAGAAACTGAAAAGTTGGAGAATGGAAGCCAAACCGAACGTAGAGCTGATTAATCAAACTACTTTCGACTTTGTTCCTTTTCGGGGACGAAAAGTTTTAAGTGGGGGAGATTGTAACAACCCGAAAATCTGGGCCAGTTTAAAATTTTTATTTTGGCAATTTTAGCGAATGTTGATTATTTAAAATGAATTATTTTAAATAATATCGACGAGAAATTTATTTTGTATATAATTCGAACGTATATATTATACGCGTCGTCGTTAGAATATAAATATTTATTATATAATTATAAAAGGAATTGAAAATGGCGCGGTAGTTCGATAATTCGATTTCAAACTTCAATTGAATGTACCGAGTGCAAAACAATCCGGATTTTAGTGAAACCAAAAATAATGGAATCTAATAGAGAATATCTTTCCAACGAATCCGGAAGATCGAAATTTCATAGCGGGAATCAAAAGATATGTCCAGTTGAAAATCCTGAATAGTCGCTATGGAATTCAGGCCCTTAAAAATGGACATTTTGCAAATGACCTCGGATTTCGACGAAACCAGTTTTGTTGGGTCCGTGGTGTCAAGTTATTGATAGGTTTCAAATTTCATAATTTTTCGATTCAATATGTGAGCGTGGCAAAGGAAAACGCGTTTGACCAGTTTCAGTTGATTTTAATCGACTGGAAAATGGCCATTTTTCTAACGGTCTCAGAATTCGACGAAACTAGTTTTGTTAGGACCGTATCGTCAATACGAAGCTAGAAAATATTTTTCAGGAATTTTTAGAGTTAGTATGTGACCCAGGTAAATTGAAATGTGCGTTCAAATTCAATATATAGAGTTATATGTTGATTTTAACGGAAACTGATCGAAACAGTCGAATCGGCTTGCAGTATATATCCCATTGTGTTCGGAATGGGGGTGAAAGGCTATGGACGACAGGCCGTGGGCCTCGTTTAGAGGTCGTATATAAAAGTCAACTTTTTAAAGTTAAATAATTAAATAATTAAAATAAAAATATAATAAAACTCTTTCTTCGATCCCTTTCCCTCTCACTTTTCATTGACCAGATAAAAAAAAAGGAAAAAAAACCCCCGATTCCTCCCATCGCCCTCCACCGCGGCGGAGCCGCCGCCCGCCGGAGCATCCCCATCGCCTAACGCCGGCGATCCCCCTCCCTCCTTCGCATCGATTTCCGCACCCCCCTCCCCCTGAAAAACCCTACAGCCTCGCGATTGAGGAAACCCCCGCGCCACCGCCTAGTCCCTCCCTTCCTCCGTTCGAAGACCTCCTCCACCTCCCTGACCCTCCGACGCCGCTGATGCACCCCCCCCCCCCCCCGACGATCGAAAACGGTGAGCGTTTCCTTCTATTCTTTCTTTTATAACCAAGTTTTTATTTTCAGTTTTTATATAAAAATTAAACAGTGATTAAAAGCAGGTTTTTTTTTTTTAAATATATAGCATGATAAAAATTAAATTTTTATTGTAGATAAAGGTTTAATTTTTTTTATGAACAAAAAGGTTTAATTTTTATATGAACAAAATGGTTTAATTTTTATATGAACTAAAAGGTTTAATTTTTATATGAACAAAAAGGTTTAATTTTTATATGAACTAAAAGGTTTAATTTTTATATGAACTAAAAGGTTTGATTTTTAATGAACAAAAGGTTAGATTTTTATAAAGAAGAAAGGTTAGATCTTTGAAAATAAAGATTAGATTTTAGACAATATAAAGTAGAAGTAATAAAGATATGATTTTTACATTATAGAGATAATAAAAATATGATTTTTATATATTGAACATCGAAGTAAAAATTCGATTTTTATATATAGAATAGCATAGTAAAAATATGATTTTTATATATTGAACATCGAAGTAAAAATATGATTTTTATATATTGAACATCGAAGTAAAAATATGATTTTTATATATTGAACATCGAAGTAAAAATATGATTTTTATATATTGAACATCGAAGTAAAAATATGATTTTTATATATTGAACATCGAAGTAAAAATATGATTTTTATATATTGAACATCGAAGTAAAAATTCGATTTTTATATATTGAGTAGCAAAGTAAAAATGTGATTTTACGTATGTAGAGAATACGGGCAGAGAACGTGACAAAGATGCAAGAACGATGAAGACTTCTATAAATGAAGAGTCAAGATGATTGGATAACTATCGGTGAGAATTTCTCACTCTTTAATTTTATTTTTCTAGTTATATATATATACTAGGATGCAGACGGTGTTTAGTAGCACCCGACACAATCGTCCACAGACCATGGACTTGTTTGTTTGGTTGCATATATTAGTTGGATTATTTGAGCTGAATTTGACTGTTGGGTGAATTGAAATTAATTTGATTGATGTGTGAATGGCGTGGGCCTTCACTAGACCGGGGATAAGGCTAGGCCTCGTCCCATTTCTAGTATCGTGCCGTTATGCCGCCGAAATTTTCTAAAATAATTTAGAAAAATAAAAATATCATTTTATTTATAGAATGAACTGAATAGAAATTCATAAGTTAAAATAAAATGTTTTGTCGTTAAAAATATAATTTTTAACGTGAATGTGAATAAATGAATATTCATTTACAAACCAGACGGTTTGTTTATGTACACCTATTTGAAGGACATTGATTGGGTCGATAAATTTTACACATCGCCCAACTGCACAAATAAAATCTGCGTTTGATTGTTTGAAACCGCACACGGGTGTTGGGATGAAATTTGATGTTCACTCATCCTGATTGATTAAATATGTCGATCGATTGATTGACAGGCTGTTATAAGCGTTAGATATCTATATTTGATGCTTATACAGTGTAGTGCACTTTGGTTGATGGTTGATTATTTTTCAATGCTATTATATACGTGTGATGTATGAAAATCCATATAATTAACATTATATGGTGATTGATTGGGCCTCATTCCAATTTAGAAGATAAAGAATATTATAAAATAAAGGTTCATGTGTTGACTGTACTCATCCGTTGAGATTAGTCATGTGTTGAACGAAATATTTTAACAAAAATAGTCACACGTGGACGGTACTCATTCGTTGAGATTAGTCGTGTGTTGACAAATAGAAATATTTTGATAATACGAAATATTTTGATAATAAGAAATATTTGAAATAGAATATTTGAAAATAGAAATATATGAAGTCGTGTTGATTAGATTGACGCCATTTTGACGTGAACGATATTTATATCGATTTTATTCATTTTAGAAATGAATAGAAAACGATTTCGAAATGAAATGAATAGAAAACGATTTCGAAATGATATGAATAGAAAACGATTTCGAAATGAAATGAATAGAAAACGATTTCGAAATGAAATGAATAGAAAACGATTTCGAAATGAAATGAATAGAAAACGATTTCGAAATGAATGAATAGAAAACGATTTCGAAATGAAATGAATAGAAAACGATTTCGAAATGAATTGAATTGAAAGTGATTTCGAAATGAATTGAATAGAAAACGATTTCGAAATGAATTGAATTGAAAGTGATTTCGAAATGAATTGAATATAAAGCGATTTCGAAATGAATTAAATTGAAAGTGATTTCGAAATGAATTGAATTGAAGACGATTTCGAAATGAATTGAATTGAAAACGATTTCGAAATGAATTGAATATAGAAACAAATTAGATTGAAATTTGAATTGGATCGAATAGAAAACCAATTTGAATTGGATCGAATAGAAAACCAATTTGAATTGGATCGAATAGAAAGCCAATTTGAATTGAATCGAATAGAAAACCAATTTGAATTGAATCGAATAGAAAACGACTTTGAATTGAATTGAATTGAAAACGAATTCGAATTGAATTGAAAATGAATTCGAATCGAATGGAAAACGAAAAGGAATTGAATTGAATTCAAATGGAATTGAAATTTGAATTGAATAGAAATGAATTTTAAAACGGATTTATAAGGAAGAATTCAATTTTGATTTGAAAGAAATGGAAGTTGAAATTGTTTTTGAAACGAAATTAAAACGATTTATGAAATTCGTTTTAAATAGAAATCGACGAAATATATATTATATATATTATATATATAATATAATGGCCTGAATAGAACGCGCCGCTCCGCGACAGTTCGCGAATTTCGACCATTGACTTCAGACGGATATTGCGGGAGATCCGACCGTCGGATTCTCCTAAAACTGGAACCGTTGGGTTCGTATCGAAAAGAGCTTTCTAACGAATATTAGAAATTAGAAATCTAACGGTTGGATTTGGAATTATGTCCAAATCAAATTTTAAAAAGGTCGATGTAAGTGCAGTTCGATGGCCATTGATGGAAATCGACTGTACGGGCCTTGATAAAATTATTAAAAATAGTAATAATTTATGTAAAATCATAAGAAATGATTTGGAAAGAATTGGGATGAAATACTCCATATTTGAAAAGATAAAAATAGATTTTTATCGAAATGAACTAGTTTTGAACTAGAATTAAAATTCTATTTATTTTTAAATAAATAAATTGGATATAAAAGGGGTTTTGAAAATGACCAGAATTTCCAATGATTGCGTTGGAATGGATTTGAATTGAAATTGTCTTCGGAATATTTCGATGTTGGAATTCGTGATTATACAGATGTTGTTAGGGAAATTTGAAAGATATATTTATATCGTTATCTCTAATACGACATTTGTTAATCGTAGAATTTGATATTGAATATAAGCCGATATATTTTCTATTCAGAGCCTTGTGTTTAATACCAAATGTGATCTGGGTTTGTCATTAATGGTGTCTTCACTAACACTGTTCTTGAACCCAGTTGAGAAAAGATTAAATCTTTTTATTTAGATTTAATGAAGTGTACCAATTAAATAATATTTAATTGGAATTGAATGGATATTGATTTTTTGGTTTATCGTGGACAGTGTTTTAAATAACACTCGTTCTTTAACCCGATAATTAATGTGATGTGATTTTGGGTTTATCGTGAACCGTGTTTTAAATGACACTGATTCTTTAACCTAGTCACAGATTAAAACCAAGTGGAGTTTTAATGAATCTTTAATTAGATTGAAATAATCGAGAATGGAGTATCACCAGTTTTACTCCAGGCGATAGTTAAATCTTTAATTAGATTTGAACGTGAAATGGTAATTGAATTTACCGATAACACCGTGGTGTTAGATATGAAGTATTACCAGTTACTTCATGGGATGAATAGGTTGAGATTGGGAAATTAAAACAAATGATTACTTCGGTAAGGTTCGTTAATCCCGACTAGTTGAATCAAAATTCAAAAGAAGATTAAAGAATAAATATAAAGAATTTATCTTTGATAAAATTAATGGGAACCTTTCCCTATGAATGTGAAATTTAGAAACTAACTGTCGGTTAGCCAAGCAGAATGGTTTTCTGGATATTGATCTGATGTTGGTTTCGGCCTTCGGGGTTAATATTTGGGGAATTATTCTCTTGATTAATTTACGGTTAGTGACTGATGAATTGGAATGAGGCGTATGTTGTGTTTGTGTAACACTTATTTAAAATATACGCGAGTTATTCGGAAAGACCGGGTTTATCCCATTCTGAATAACTGATACGACGATAAGTCGAAGACGAAGACGATGGTCGAAGACCGGAGGTCTTCACGTCGTTTGGGTAATTACTGATGATCTTGATTGGGCTGTACACCCAAGAAGATGGAAACAGTTGGTGATCGTCCAGACGTACTTGGAGATCGATGGATATGCGGGGTACTAGGTGCCTCCGGTTTCGTACAGACCCAGAACGGACTTGTAAATGGACTATTTGTCTGACATTGTATTTTAGTCCGTGTGATTGATCTCTATTAAATATATATCTGTTTGGCGGCGGAGAATTTATTCTCTTGCTTGACGCCCTTCTCTGAGACGTACGAGCTCAGGGGTTATATATTGATGGATATCAAACGCATGGAGTGAATTGCCTGTGTGGCATGCCTAAGTGGCAATTGATCGAGGCTTCTGTTGAAAAGCAAAGTCTTGTGGTGATGATCAAAGCACGACCTTTATGGCATAGCTTTGTGTAACGTTTACTTCGCGAGTTTCACACCCGGTATGAACCAAAAACGGGAGACGGACCTCAGGGAGGGCATGCGTTTCTTTCTAGTTAGGAGTGGCGTCAGTGCTTGAACTGGCTGACGAGTTTGACTCATGTGGATGTTGCTTATTATTACTTGCTGAAAAGCGAGGCGCCTCGTGATATCGGTTTCGGCCGATGCTTCTGGTCGGCTGACGGGCCAGACTTACACCCCATAGGGTGGGGAAACGTAGTGTTCAGGCATAATAATCCACATCGGTGGACCGGCCCTGACGATCTAAAGGCTTGCCTGCGCGCTTGCCTGTGGCTCGGGCTAGAGAGTCACAAATTGGTGGAGGATCTTGCCCCTAGCCTCGGTTCATACCATAAATGATAACCCAGCTTCCAATACGGCATTGCGGTTTTGATTGTAAACTTATATATGGCGACATAGTGGTATGGGTCATTCATGCCGTCTATGATTGATACTTATGATTTGAAGTTGTTTTATACACTATGCACTTACAATAGTACCAAATGATTTGTTTTAAACGTATCAAGCATTCTTTGGCTATTATAAGGTAAAAACCTTATCCCCCGGCTTGCGTTGCATTGTGTGATAGGACCTGGGTCTTATAATAGCTTCATTTTTCTTTATTTAGCATTGCGTTGTTGTTTTATGCACTGGTATTCTTGGGAGGAAACCCGTTCCGTGTTATACGGCGTGGTCCCTTGATTTACCTAACTTTAAAATAAAGATTAATAACTGTTTTAGTTCTCACACCAGTCACATGACTGACCTGGAGTTTATTGTTTTAACCTAAACTCTGGGTGCCCTTATTTTGACACGGGCAGCTAGTAGTTTTGGTTTTGCAGATTTATATTCACAGGATCCTGGTTTACAGCTGGAACGATATCCGGAAAGCTTTGTATCCGTATATCTCTTCTAGTTGTGTATTGTATTATTTTCCGCTGCTATGTATTTAAATGTAATTTAAATCTCTGATATTTCTGTGTAATATTTATTCATACTCTGTATATTCTTGTAATCTGATGCATTGTTGTAATATACACTGAAATGTTCTTTTGTATGTCTTCTGTTGTGGCTTTTTCTCGAACTATCCGCGCTTTCCTTTACGGGGAAGTTACGGGTTTTCACAAAACTCAAATCATTTGATTTAACTTTCAAAATCCTTTCAAAGAAAGAATAATCGTAAGGCCGATCCTTACATAAACACGGATGGCTTTTACCTTACGATAAAATAAATCATTTGTAAACAATATTATTCTGATATTATAATAATGTCTAACGCAAGTAATATTAATCTAGTAGAATGCTTTCATCTCACGCTCTACTTATATAATGTACAACCAAAAACCGTAGGCGCTTATTGGGTAATAGATTCCAACTCTGACAAGGTATGGATCCACCTTCCGATTAGTGTACTCTAGAAGCGATACACAGGAGTTCAACAAGAACATCTTGCAAATCGGCTACATATGACCGACCACTCATTTCGCTTGAGTATATCGAATATATTGTCACCTTGCAGTTGGTAAACCTACATAACTATTCCCGGGAGATACAGAATTGAAAGAAGTAACAAATATGAATATTCTCTAGATGGTGACAATATACCCTACTTGGGTGCGACCCACTTAGCCATGCTGCCTGCTCGATTCTGTCATTTCCCAGTTGATGAGGCTGGAGGTCATAACGTACCTTTAAACATATTACCCATTCATTTACTTGGAATGCCACATCGTCATACTCGCCAAACCACAAATTGATTTCCCCAAAAATACCACGGGTATAAGCTAAGAGAAACGAATTCCTCCGCCACCAACATAAATACGTTTGAAACGATCAACTCACGTGATCCACCAGATATACTCTGTCAAACATTCTTCCATACAGGTTGTCCTGGGACTGGATAAACTGAAGGCATTATTCTGTAAATAGGATAGCCCTTGCATAACTCCGTCTTCAATTTGTCTTCGATCTATTAGATTCGAAATGCTAACGCCCATACGGAGTGGTTCTCGGATAATAACCCAACCGATCTCTCCGTATTGACGACGGAAAAATGGTCAAAACTTTGATAGTCTGTGATTTAACTATCAAAAGAAAACTCGTGTGCAAACAATGATATTATTTCCAAATGGAAATTTTATTGATCAATCAACATTCAACATTTATCCCTTTAAATTAATTTATCATTAATTTATTCATTTCCTTATTTCCAGTTTTCATATATTCGTAAATCCTTATTTTCTAAACTTAGAAAATATACGTTATTAATCACTAGAAAACGTTTCCACGTTTATTCCCATTTCTTATTTTCTATTATCAGAAAACATTTCTGATTCTTATTTGGAAAACATTTCCAAAACTCCTTCATTTGATTCAAACTGATGTTTAAATAAACATCGCTATGCCAACACAAATCATTACGCTCATTAACTAAATTCACTTAACCTACCTTTACTATCAAACTTTAACCATTCCTCAGTTAAGAAGGAAGTCAATCAAGTTGGGGTATAATTACCTCTCAGACCTTAATTGAACAACGTTTTAACTTCCAAATAGACAAAGTTTATCTCTTTAAACCTTTAACAACTTCCTTGCGAACCTCACCGATTCTATTTACGAATCCACATCTTTTATACAAACATTGGTTATAACGATAACGTTATAATCCCTACTTTCGAAATATCTAACTTCAAATATAACTTTTATTCTTTAATTTGAATAAATAAACACCTAATTTATAAATAAATAAATCTTGATTTAAACACTGGAAAGTATAAGTACTTTTCCGAATTCGATATAATCGAATTCGACGATCAACTCTCTTCGAATAACTAATATTCGATTAACTCACTTCGAATAACTAATATTCGATTAACTCACTTCGAATAGCTTATATTCGATTACTCTCTTCGAATAACTAATATTCGATAACTCTTCTCTTCGAATAACTATATTCGATTAACTCCTTTAACTCTATTCGAATAATTAATATTCGATTAACTCACTTTAACTCTACTCGAATAATTAATATTCGATTAACTCAAATTCGATTAACTCTATTTAATTAACTCTATCAATTAACTCTAACTGATTAACTCTAACTGGTTAACTCTAACTGATGAACTCTAACTGATTAACTCTAACTGATTAACTCTTACTGATTAACTCTAACTGATTAACTCTAACTGGTTAACTCTAACTGATTAACCCTATCCAATTTACTCTTCGTCCATATTCAGTTTCAAATATCGAAGTTGAAATCGATTCTTACTTCTCTATATAAGTCCTGACTTTCCATTTATCCAATGATAAATATTTTATTCAATTTATAAAATATCATATATAAATTAATCTTCTTACTTTATCTATTAAAACAGATTTCTCTAAAATGTTCACTTTGAATTCATATTCTGTTATACCCGTGTGCGAAGCATGGGTCTAAACTTTCCTAGTGTAAAATTCTCTTTTTATACAATTCTATTTATTTATCAAACAATTCCATTTTGATAATCTATTTATTTTCTAAATAAATATTTCCTTTTTATAACTTTATTTATTTTCTAAATAAATATTTCCTTTTAAAAATTATTCTATTTACATTCTAAATAAATATTCTTATTACACTTCTTTTACAAGTATTTTCCTTTATATTTGTTATATAAATAATTCCCTTTTCAACTCTTTGATTTTATAATTATTTCCTTTTAAAAAATCCTTTTCCTTTTATATATAAAATCCATTGATTTTATAAGTAATCTCTTTTATTTTCCAACTATTTCTTTTTCTATTTTATTTATTTTTTAAATAAATCCTTTTATAATATCCTTTGATGTTATAAATATTCTCTTTAAAAGATCCTTTGATTTTATAAACATTTCAATATACATTTTGAAAATTCCCTTTTATCATTCTGGTATTTCTTATGGTATTTAACATACCATATGTGATGACCCCAAACCCCGTACTGACGGTGGCAAGGGTAATCTTTGGAATATAACACATAAACAGATATAACAGAAAAGAATTAAATAAATACACCAGATAATGCACAATAGAATATACTGGATAAACGTAATCATCAGAGTTACACAGTATATAGGATCTTACTTAGTACAAATACAGTTCAACTATACATAAATGTCTACAGCGGAAAAACAAACATAATATGTACAATAGGAGCTGAACAGCATAAAAAGAGATAAATGATAGAATCCATCTTCAGCTCCAGCTATCCGGATAAAGCCAGCTAAAACCTGAATACAAGGTGGCTTGTGTAGAAAAAGGGGCACCCAAGTTTGAAAGTGAAACAAACTATGAGTCAGTCATGGGACTGGTATGAGAAATCTACTCAACACATTTAAAATATGGATAATCATAGGACCACGCCACTTTCGTGGAACGGGTTTACACCATTGGATTGCCAGTGCTTTAAAACAAACAATTCTTTTAAACATCGCAATGCTTTTTATAAAAATGAAGCCATTATAAGACTCAGTTCCCATCACACAATGCAACGCAAACCGGAGGATAGATTTTTTACTTATAACAACCAAAATATGCTTGATACGAATAAAACAAAAGCATTTGATATTATTACTAGTATTTATATGTTTAAAAAAAACAATTTCAAATCATAACTATCAATCATAGACGGCATTAATGCCCCATACCACTATGTCGCCATATATAGGTATACAATCAAAATTGCACAGTCACGTATTTGGAAATTGGATTTCCGTCATGAACCAAGGCAAAAGATAGTCCTTACCGACTTCGAGACAATCTAGCCCATGTCTCAGGGTCAGAGCGCATCGACCCTTGGAGCGATAGGGCCGGTCCACACGGAGTGGATTATGATGCCTGAACACTACGTTTCCCCACCCTTTGGGGTGTAAATAAGCCAACGAATGACTCCATCGGACCCGGATCGTCCGATTTAACCGAGGCGCCTCGCAACAGTAACAACCACATAAGTCAAACTCGTCAGGGAGTTTAAAACCACTGACGCCACTTCTAGCTAGAAAGAAACGTGTGTCCTCCCTAAGGTCCTCTCCCGTTTCTGGTTCATACCGGGGTGTGAGGCTCGCGAATTCACGTTATACACAAAGCTATGCCACACAGGCAGTGCTTTGATCATCACCACAAAACTTTGCTTTTCAACAGAAGCCTTGATCACTGCATCTTAGCATGTCACACAAGCAATTCACGCCATGCAACTGATGGCTATCAATCACACAGAATAAATTCCAATGTCAGACACACAATCCATTTGCAAGTCCGTTCTGGGTCTGAACGAAACCGGAGGCACTAAATACCTCGCATATCCATCGATCCCTACGTACGCCTGGACGATCACCACTCATTATCCATATTTCGGGATGCCTCCCAATCAAGACATCAGTTACCATCCAAACGAGGTGAAGATCGGTCTTCAACCCCCGTCTTCGTCTTCGATTTCTTATCGTCGATTCAGTTATTCAGAGTGGGATAAACCCGGTCTTTCTGAGCAACTCACGTATATAATAAACAAGTGCAACACAAACATACATACGCATCATTTCAATTCATTAGTCACTAACCGTCAATCAGTAAGAGAACGATTTCCCAAATATTAACCCCGAAGGCCGAAACCAACATCAGATCAAAATCCAGGAAACCATTCGACTTAGCAAACCTTCAGTTAATTTCTAAATTTCACAACCATATCGTTAATAATATTTTATAACGATTTATCGCTGTTTTTATTTATTTTAAAATAGCCAATTTATTCAAAACGACTCTTCGGGCCATAACGCGGTCGCGACGCTGTTTTTCTTTAGATTTGATTTACACATATCTGAAATTCTAACCGTTGGACCTTCACAAAATTCATATCATTAGAAAGATCTTTTCAAAACGAATCCAACGGTTCTAATTTCGGGAAAATCCGACGGTCGGATCTCCCGGTATAATCGTTTGAAATTTCGATTTCAAAATACGAACTGCAGCGTCGTTATTCGATTTAATATAATTATATATATATATATATATATATTCGATTCTGGCGCTGTTTTTCTTTAGATTTGAATTAAACATTCCAGACAATACAATCGTTGGATTTTTACAAAGTTGGTGCCGTTGGAAAGATATTTCCAAAGCGAACCCAACGGTTGCGGTTTCGGGAAGATCCGATGGTCGGATCTCCCGCACTAATCATTTGAAATCACAGTTTCAAAATATGAACTGCATCTTCGGTATTCGATATATTTCAATTCTATTTATATATATATCGATTCTTTATATATATAGATAAAAAGGTGATTTTTATATTTAAAACACGAATACCATTCAACACATGAATTTCTATTCAACGAATGAATTTCAATTCAACACATGAAGGTTTTCTATAGTTTATATATATATAGATAAAAAGGTGATTTTTATATTTAAAACACGAATACCATTCAACACATGAATTTCTATTCAACGAATGAATTTCAATTCAATACATGAAGGTTTTCTATAGTTTATATATATAGATAAAAAGGTGATTTTTATATTTAAAACACGAATACCATTCAACACATGAATTTCTATTCAATGAATGAATTTCAATTCAACACATGAAGGTTTTCTATAGTTTATATATATAGTTAAAAAGGTGATTTTTATTGTTAAAACAATTTATTTAAAACACGAATACCATTCAACACATGAATATGATTCAACGAATGAATTTTTATTCAACACATGAAGGTTTTCTATTCAACAGACGAATATAGTTTCAACACAGGAAAATAATTCTAACACATGAATATTATTCAAAATTTCGCCAGCATAACTGCAGGGTAGTTAAAACCAGGACCGTCCTTAGTTCGGCTCCTCGCTCTACCTTAAAGCCTCGCAGCTTTTAACAATGGGGAATCATGCATCTAGTTCGCACGCAGGCGGCATGTATATTTTTTTCATTTCCACAAACTAATCATATGTGGTTTCAACCAAATATTTCTCAACCACAAACGGGTATTTTTCAACCACAATCAATTAATTCCAACCACAAACAATTTCAATCAACCATTCGCTATCAATATTTTTTCACACCAATCACAACCAATAAATATCGTCTATGGTTTGTGAACGAGGGGCGTGTATATATATATATATATATATATATATATATATATTATATATAGCATTTTACTTCTATTTCAACAAATATATAATTTTTACAACGCATATACAACTTATACATCGAACGTACAACTTATACAACGCTTATACAAGAGGTGTACAACGCTTATATAACTCATACATCGACTATATAATTTATACATCGCCGTTTTCCATATCGTTTATAAATTAGAAATCTCACCTTGGGTTCCACTCCACCAAAAATAGCAGAAGGCTCAGAAAAATATGCGGTCTCTTCTAGAAGGTAGAAGACATCCACACGAGTCCACTGTCTCTTGTTTCACTGAATTTCTTCAACAAACGAAAAAGATATGATTTTTATAGTGAAATCATAAACGGTAGCATTTTAAAAATGCTATAATATAGTTTAATATATATAAACTGTTACCTCTCTATTCGGTTCGAAACTAGGGTTGGGAATTTCGCGAAATCCGTGAAGCTAGAGGACGATCGGCCTTCGCAGCGTCGAAGGGCTAGGAGAGGCGTTTCCGCGCAGGGGGGTGTGGACCAGCTCGGTGGTCAGGGGAGCTCGCGGCGGCGGTTTGAAATGATGAACTTTGGTGCGGTGGTTCTCGTCGATGGCGCCACGATAGGAGGAGCAACTGGTATGGATTTGAAGAGGGGAGCGAGGGCTTCAAAAAGTTGTAAAGGGTCGGGGTCAATCGATGAACGGAGTCACGGAATCGGAGCTGGAAGCTTTGAAGGGCTTTCCGCCTTCAATCGATCGGGGAGAGAGAAATGGGGGGGGGGGGGTTTCTGACGTGGCCCAATACCTTTTTTTATTTATATTTTTTTTTCCAAAAATACCCCCTTTCGCACACGAACCCCAATCCAAACCCAACGACTATCGTCCCTAGCGTTTTACCCCCATTCCGAACACAATGGGATATGTTTCGTAGGCCCATTCGACTGTTTCAGTCAGTTTTCCTTCAATTTAAAATATATAACATTCAATATTCGATTTGAACGTACATTTCAATTTGCCAGAGCCACAAACTGATTCAAAAAATTCCAGAAAAATAAATCTAGCTATGTTTTGACGATACGGTCCCAACAAAACTAGTTTCGTCGAATTCTGAGACCGTTTGCAAAATGGCCCATTTCTGGTCGATCCAATTTAACTGTAATTGACCAAAACACATTTTCCTTTGCCACACTCACATACTAGCTTCAAAAATTATGAAATTTGAAACCTAGCAATGACTTCACATCCCTGATGGTTTCGTCGAATTCCGAGGTCGTTTGCAAAATGGCCATTTTCATGGGCTATAAAATTTCCATAGCGACCTTTCAGAAAATTCATTTGGCCTTAACTTTTGCTTTCCGCTATGAAACTTCGATTTTTCAGATTCGTTAGAAAGGTATTCACTAACAGATTTAAATATTTCTGGTTTCACTCAAATCCGTTTTGTTTTGCACCCGGTATAGTCAGTCAAAGTTTGAATTCAAATTTTGAAACTACCGCGTCATTTCAGGCCTTGTTTATAATTAGAATTAATTATATTCATTTTCAAACGTCAATTCAAACTCACTTTTCACTGCTATTATCTAAAATATTTATTTTAAATATTTAAAATCCACTATTTTAGCCAATTTAAAAATCTTAAATTGGTTCAGATTTTCCGGGTCGTTACAATCTCCCCCACTTAAAACTTTTCATCCCCGAAAAGGAACAAAGTCGAAAGTGGTTTGATTAATCGACTCTACGTTCAATCTGGCTTCCATTCTCCAACTTTTCAGTTTTTGAGAATTTTCAAATTCTTCAAAAATTTGGCTAACACCCGGAATTTTCGAAAAATTTCGCCATAACCTCCTTTGTACGGGGAGGGGTTTGGAAATTTATTGGTTCGTATTAGGTACCCAATAAATCCTATAAAGCATACACATATTTATAGTGATATAATCTGGTGTTTACAGGGGAGCGTGTATAGATAATAACTCCAGAGAATAAATTCTCGTCACCTTGTCAAAGCCTGAGAGAGTGTGTATTTTAATTGCTCCAGAGGATAAATCCTCATCATCTTGTCCGGTGTGGGAAATAAATAGTCCATGTGCCGTATCTAATGACTAGAGAGACGTGATTATTGTCAAATCCAGACCCGTGTGGTTTTTTTATTAATCTGGCAATTTTATCGTTACAATTTATATGGTCATATCAGTCATCAGTTCAACCTGTAAAATATAGTCATCGCCATACAAGCCTCTCGCTCGTATGGTAAATCTTCCACCTCGTCACACAAGCTCCAAATGCATATGTGGTATATGTTGAAGTATGCCTATCTTCCAAAAGTATGCCATGTGGTGTAGTTCGAAATTAATTGTTACTATCCTATGGCGACGTTTATTATTACACATAGAATAACCAGCACTCCGCATCCAATGGCATTCACAGGAGTTGATATAATAATATTTCGCATCCAACTCATTAAGGTTTACCTATTTGTCGGGCACGCAAATAAAATCTTTACTCAACAGCTATTCATTTACCTGTTCAAACATATATAATGCACAAGTATATATTTCTATCTATTTTCTAATCAGTTCAATGTGTGATTTAATCGAATAAATTCTACCATTCATTCTATTACTGATTAAATTAAATATCGTTTTAATAATTTTAATTAATCCAATTTACTATCACACAACACAAATAACAATCAGTTTGTTTTTAACTTTTCAAAATCATACAAATTAATTCATACACTCTTTTTAAATTAAGCAGACTATAGAATTAAAAGTGCACATCCATGGAAAGAAAATAACAACAAAGTAGAGAACTAATTGGTAATGCAAAGTATGGTAAATGTAACTTGCACCGGAGTCAATCATAGATATCCACTCGGCATCTAGGATAGGCTTTCTGAATGCTCTCCTCAGTTTCCCAAGTACAATCTCGCGGATCTCAACTCCATTGCACTTTGACTAAGTGAACTTTCTTGTTCCTCGGCTCTTTGGTTTCTTTGCCGATGATCTTTAGCGGCTCCCTTCTCATAGCCAATTCTGGAGTAACTTCAATATCCTGTTGAGCTGCTTCTTCCACGATCAAGTCTGGATCATGAACGTGCTTTCGAATTTGAGATATGTGAAATACATTATGCACTCCAGGCAACCAAACAGGCAATTGAACCCTATAAGCGAGAGTTCCAATCTGTTCAAGAATAGGAAATGGACCAATGAATTTGGGCGCCAACTTCCCTGTTTTACCGAACCGGATAACTCCTCTCATCGGCGATACTTTCAAATATACATAGGCGCCAACTGCAAATGATATATCTCTTCTTCTCCTATCGGCATAGCTCTTTTGTTGGCTTTGAGCGGCGAGTAATCGTTTCTTAACGAAATCGACTTTGTCGGCAGCTTCTCGGATCATATCAGGTCCCAATACAAGTCTATTACCGGGTTCGACCCAACAAGTAGGAGATCGGCACGGTCTACCATACAAAGCTTCGAATGGTGACATTGTCAGGCTCTCCTGGTAGCTGTTGTTATACGAGAATTCATCCAAATGCAGATGGTCTCCCCATGATCCACCGAAATCGAGACCACAAGCCCGCAATAGATCTTCTAGTATACGATTCACCCTCTCAGTCTGACCATCTGTCTGAGGATGATAAGCGGTGCTCAAGTTCAACTTCGTTTCCAGTTCGACTTGAAATGCCTCCCAGAATTTGCTAGTAAATATTGGATCTCTATCACTGACTACACTGAGCGGCACTCCATGTAGCCTTACAATTTCCTTGAAGTATATCTGCGCCAGACTCTGAGCAGTTCTGTTTGATCTGACAGGTTTGAAATGGGCGGTCTTCGTGAAGCGATCTATGATCACCCAAATACTGTCATTTCCTTTTCTGGTTCTGGGCAAACCATCTATGAAGTCCATGGAAATATGTTCCCACTTCCAACCTGGAACGTCCAGCGGTTGCAACAATCCAGCCAGTTTCTGTTGGTCGCTTTTGACTAACTGGCAAGTAGGGCATCGGCTGACATATATTGAAACGTCTCTTTTCATAGCCTTCCACCAGAATGTTCGGTTGAGATCGTTGTACATTTTTGCCACACCAAGATGGATACTCTGCTTGGATTTGTGACACTCGTCTAACACTTTCCTTTTTAACTCTGGGATGTCGGGAACACAAATCCTTCCTTTCAATCTCAGGATTCCATCGTTATCTATTTGAAAACACGAGGGTTCGCCTTTCTAAATCCTTTTGATCATATCCTTAATAAAGTTATCCTCCTTCTGAAGAATAGATATTTTGTCAATCAAGGAAGTCGTAATAATAAAGCTGGCGATCATTACATTCTTTCGACTCAGCGCATCGGCCACGACATTGGCTTTCCCTGGAGTGTATAGAATCTCAAAATCATATGCTGCTAGGAACTCTAGCCAACGTTGCTGCCTCAGATTCAGGTCTTTCTGGGTGAACAAATACTTTAATTACTGATGGTCTGTATACAGTTCGAATTTCTCATCCAGAAGATAGTGTCTCCAGATTTTCAAAGAGAATACAATAGCCAATAACTCAAGATCATGCGTTACATAGTTTTTCTCGTGCAGCTTCAGCTGGCGACTAGCATAAGCAATCATTTGACCTCTTTGCATTAACACTACGCCAAGGCCTTCTCTAGAAGCGTCAGTCCAGACTTTCAAGTCCTCATTGCCATCTATTATTGTTAACATTGTACCAGTTGTCAGTTTTAATTTCAGCTCCTGGAAAGCTTCCTCATATACCGGTGTCCAATTGAATCTCGAATGTTTCTTAGTCAGTTATGTTAAGGAACTAGATGTCTTCACGAAATCCTTAATGAATTTCCGATAATAACTGGCTAACCTGAGAAAACTTCTAACTTCTGTTGGCGTACGAGGCTGTTTCCAATTCTGAATAGCAGTGATCTTACTGGGATCCACTGAAATTCCTTGCTTTGACACTACGTGGCCAAGAAATTTGACTTCTTCTTGCCAGAATATACATTCGAAAAACTTTGCTTTTAATACATTCCTTCTGAGGATTTCCAGAACCTGTTCCAAATGTTTTTCATGTTCGGCCTTTGATTTAGAGAAGATTAGAATATCGTCAATAAAATCCAGAACAAATTTATTCAAAACCCCTTTGAACACTCTATTCATCAAATCGACGAAGTAAGCGGAGCGTTACATAAGCCGAACGGCATTACAAACCACTTGTAGAATAAGTCTGGACCTCTAAATGATATCATTGGAACACACTTTTCGGCAATTCGAAGCTGATGGAAGCCTGTAGCTAGGTCCATCCTTGAAAATACATGTGCTCCATTCAGACGATCCAAAAAATCATTGATTCGCGACAATGTATATTTGTTCTTTATGGTCTGCTTGTTCAAATCACGATAATCCACACATAGCCGTAGAGTACCGTCAGATTTTGGGACAAACACCATTGCTGCACCCCAATCAGAGAAACTAGGCCTGATCAGACCCTTCCATACGAGATGTCGTGTTTGATTTTCTAATTCCTCTTTCTCTTTCAAGGACATTCTTCGAATAGCGTGAATGCATTCGGAATCAAAGCGATCTTGAAATCTATTTCCCTCTACGGAGGTAAGCGAACAACTTCCTCGAACACATCCGCATAGCTCTTAACGACAGGAATGTCTTTGATGAGGTCAGGAATATTCTCTGTGACTTCAGGGATATTTTCTATTTGAGCTACAAAGACATCGAGAGCTGCCCGAAAGTCTTTTCTATTATTATTCTGACCTTCACAGGAAATGGTTATATAATTCCCTAGTTGGGCCTTTGCCTTAACAACCCTCTCGGCGCATCTGACCTCTGCCTCATATTTGGTTAACCAATCCAATCCTAGAATAAGATCGAATTCAGTAAAATTCATGATGATAGAGATGGTAGGGAACTTATAACAGGAAAAAGAGACAGGTACCGCACAAATCCAGCTAAGATCGAGAGAACCCCCAACCGGATTTTGGACAGTGATGGGTTCTCTGAGCTTCCTTAATTTCAAGTCCAACTTCTTGACCGCATTCTTTGCAATAAAGCTTCGTGACGCGCCTATGTCAAACAGTACTTTGACTGGAATGTTCTTGACAGTAAGCGTGCCTTCTAAAACATCAGGTCTTCACTGACTAGCTGAGGGTGTTGAGGTTTATGCCACTTCATTTAGCTGAACTATTTCACGCTTGTTTAAGAGCAGGCAATCCTTTGCAAGATGACCAGTCTTATGGCATTGTTTGCACTCCCTATTCTCTTGAACTCCTCGTCAGTTCTAAATATCTTCTTCCTTTGCTTTCGATTGGCTCTATATCCCTCCTTTCTTTGTTTCTTTAAAGATCTGCAATTTCCTTGCAAATGCCCTTGCTTATGGCAGTTATTACATACGGCTGTCGTTACTGGTTCTTTCTCAGATCTGGCCCTTTTCCTCTTGGCAATGGGCTTCTTACTGACCTCAGGACTATCAGTCACAGACTCCACTTTGTTACTCGAGCTGACTTCCTCTTCGTCACACAACATACCTTTCTTATGGAGATCTTCATATTGATAAGCCATATAAATCATTTCTGAAAAAGGGAGCTTCACATTCCTCATCACACTATTATGATATCTCCTTTGCAGGCCATAAATAAATCTCAGATTCTTCCTCTTTGAATCTTGAATCAGATGAGGAGCAAAGTGAGAAAGTTCGTTGAATTTCTTATGATATTCTGGAATGGTCATATCTCCTTGTATCAGATAGGAGAATTCATCACATAATCGCTCTGTCACTTCAGGAGGAGTAAATCTTTCTAGAAAAATCTCTTTGAATCTGTCACAGGTGATATCACCTTCTGGATTATCTTTGATGATTGTTTCCCACCAGATTAAAGCTTCTTCTTTAAGCGCCCAAGTTGCTACTAATATTTTCTGATCATCTCTCAACTGGATATGCTCAAAAATTCTTTCGACAGAACTCATCCAAGCTTGAGTCTGAATTATAGATTCATTGCCCGAGAACTGTGCTCCGTTCAGATTTCGATATCTCTTTAATAGAGCCTCTAGATCGGGTTCTGCATTTCTTCTGTTTCTGACACTCATTTTCAAGTACTTCTGCAAATAGCAGATCAAGTGTCAGGTCACAGAAAAGGTATTTCAAAACATAGAAACATATACTTCAAATGTAAATGTGTCCATTGGGTGTATTTCATTCTGCTTTACTCATACTAGGATATTACTGATCCTATCTGTATTGAGTTACCCATCCTAGAACACTACTGGTTCTATTTCTGACGAGTTCGTTAATATGTTATATTCCAGCACTAAGCTTAACCAAAGCTCTGATACTACGTTATGACGACCCCAAACCCCGTACTGACGGTGGCAAGGGTAATCTTTGGAATATAACACATAAACAGATATAACAGAACAGAATTAAATAAATACACCAGATAATGCACAATAGAATATACTGGATAAACGTAATCATCAGAGTTACACAGTATACAGGATCTTACTTAGTACAAATACAGTTCAGCTATACATAAATGTCTACAGCGGAAAAACAAACATAATATGTACAATAGGAGCTGAACAGCATAAAAAGAGATAAATGATAGAATCCATCTTCAGCTTCAGCTATCCGGATAAAGCCATTTAAAACCTGAATACAATGCTGCCCGTGTAGAAAAAGGGGCACCCGAGTTTGAAAGTGAAACAAACTACGAGTCAGTCATGGGACTGGTATGAGAAATCTACTCAACACATTTAAAATATGGCTAATCACAGGACCACGCCACTTTCGTGGAACGGGTTTACTCCATTGGATTGCCAGTTCTTTAAAACAAACAATTCTTTTAAACATCGCAATGCTTTTTATAAAAATGAAGCCATTATAAGACTCAGTTCCCATCACACAATGCAACGCAAACCGGAGGATAGAGTTTTTGCCTTATAACGGCCAAAATATTCTTGATACGAATAAAACAAAAGCATTTGATAATATTACTAGTGTTTATATGTTTTAAAAAAACAATTTGAAATCATAACTATCAATCATAGACGGCATTAATGCCCCATACCACTATGTCGCCATATATAGGTATACAATCAAAACCGCATAGTCACGTATTTGGAAATTGGATTTCCGTCATGAACCAAGGCAAAAGATAGTCCTTACCGACTTCGAGACAATCTAGCCCATGTCTCAGGGTCAGAGCGCATCGACCCTTGGAGTGACAGGGCCGGTCCACACAGAGTGGATTATGATGCCTGAATACTACGTTTCCCCACCCTTTGGGGTGTAAATAAGCCAACGAATGACTCCATCGGACCCGGATCATCCGATTTAACCGAGGCGCCTCGCAACAGTAACAACCACATAAGTCAAACTCGTCAGGGAGTGTAAAACCACTGACGCCACTTCTAGCTAGAAAGAAACGCGTGTCCTCCTAGAGGTCCTCTCCCGTTTCGGGTTCATACCGGGGTGTGAGGCTCGCGAATTCACGTTATACACAAAGCTATGCCACACATGCGGTGCTTTGATCATCACCACAAGACTTTGCTTTTCAACAGAAGCCTTGATCACTGTATCTTAGCATGTCACATAGGCAATTCATGCCATGCAACTGATGGCTATCAATCAAACATAATAAATTCCAATGTCAGACACACAATCCATTTGCAAGTCTGTTCTGGGTCTGAACGAAACCGGAGGCACTAAATACCTCGCATATCCATCGATCCCCACGTACGCCTGGATGATCACCACTCATTATCCATATTTCGGGATGCCTCCCAATCAGGACATCAGTTACCATCCAAACGAGGTGAAGATCGGTCTTCAACCCCCGTCTTCATCTTCGATTTCTTATCGTCGATTCAGTTATTCAGAATGGGATAAACCCGGCCTTCTGAGCAATTCACATATATAATAAACAAGTGCAACACAAACATACATACACATCATTTCAATTCATTAGTCACTAACCGTCAATCAGTAAGAGAACGATTTCCCAAATATTAACCCCGAAGGCCGAAACCAACATCAGATCAAAATCCAGGAAACCATTCAACTTAGCAAACCTTCAGTTAACTTCTAAATTTCACAACCATATGGTTTATAATATTTTATAACGATTTATCGCTATTTTTATTTATTTTAAAATAGCCAATTTATTCAAAACGACGATTCGGGCCATAACGCGGTCGTGGCGCTGTTTTTCTTCAGATATGATTTACACATATCTGAAATTCTAACAGTTGGACCTTCACAAAATTCATATCATTAGAAAGATCTTTTCAAAACGAATCCAAAGGTTCCAGTTTCGGGAAAATCCGACGGTCGGATCTCCCGGTATAATCGTTTGAAATTTCGATTTCAAAATACGAACTGCAGCGTCGTTATTCGATTTAATATAATTAAATATATATATATATATATATATAATCGATTCTGGCGCTGTTTTTCTTCAGATTTGAATTAAACATTCCAGACAATACAAATGTTGGATTTTTACAAAGTTGGTGCCATTGGAAAGATATTTCCAAAGCGAACCCAACGGTTGCGGTTTCGGGAAGATCCGATAGTCGGATCTCCCGCACTAATCATTTGAAATCACGGTTTCAAAATACGAACTGCAGCTTCGTTATTCGATATATTTCAATTCTATTTATATATATATCGATTCTTTATATATATAGATAAAAAGGTGATTTTTATATTTAAAACACGAATACCATTCAACACATGAACTTCTATTCAACGAATGAATTTCAATTCAACACATGAAGGTTTTCTATAGTTTATATATATAGATAAAAAGGTGATTTTTATATTTAAAACACGAATACCATTCAACACATGAATTTCTATTCAACGAATGAATTTCAATTCAACACATGAATGTTTTCTATAGTTTATATATATAGATAAAAAGGTGATTTTTATATCTAAAACACGAATACCATTCAACACATGAATTTCTATTCAACGAATGAATTTCAATTCAACACATTAAGGTTTTCTATAGTTTATATACATAGATAAAAAGGTGATTTTTATATTTAAAACACGAATACCATTCAACACAAGAATTTCTATTCAACGAATGAATTTCAATTCAACACATGAATGTTTTCTATAGTTTATATATATAGATAAAAAAGTGATTTTTATATCTAAAACACGAATACCACTCAACACATGAGTTTCTATTCAACGAATGAATTTCAATTCAACACATTAAGGTTTTCTATAGTTTATATATATATATATAAAAAGGTGATTTTTATTGTTAAAACAATTTATTTAAAACACGAATACCATTCAACACATGAATATGATTCAACGAATGAATTTCTATTCAACACATGAAGGATTTCTATTCAAAAAACGAATATAGTTTCAACACAGGAAAATAATTCTAACACATGAATATTATTCAAAATTTCGGCAGCATAACGGCAGGGTAGTTAAAACCGGGACCGTCCCTAGTACGGCTCCTCGCTCTACCTTAAAGCCTCGCAGCTTTTAACAATGGGGAATCATGCATCTAGTTCGCACGCAGGCGGCATGTATATTTTTTTCATTTCCACAAACTAATCATATGTGGTTTCAACAAAATATTTCTCAACCACAAACGGGTATTTTTCAACCACAATCAATCAATTCCAACCACAAACAATTTCAATCAACCATTCGCTATCAATCAATTTTCACACCAATCACAACCAATAAATATCGTCCATGGTTTGTGAACGAGGGGCGTGTATATATATATATATATATATTTATATTTATATTTTTATATAGCATTTCACTTCTATTTCAACACATATATAATTTTTACAACGCATATACAACTTATACATCGAACGTACAACTTATACAACGCTTATACAAGAGGTGTACAACTCTTATATAACTCATACATCGACTATATAATTTATACATCGTCATTTTCCATATCGTTTATAAATTAGAAATCTCACCTTGGGTTTCACTCCACCAAAAATAGCAGAAGGCTCAGAAAAATATGCGGTCTCTTCTAGAAGGTAGAAGACGTCCACACGAGTCCACTGTCTCTTGTTTCACTGAATTTCATCAACAAACAAAAAAGATATGATTTTTACAGTGAAATCATAAACGGTAGCGCTTTTAAAGTGCTATAATATAGTTTAATATATATAAATTGTTACCTCTCTGTTTGGTTTGAAACTAGGGTTGGGAATTTCGCGAAATCCGTGAAGCTAGAGGACGATCGGCCTTCGCAACGTCGAAGGGCAAGGAGAGGCGTTTCCGCGCAGGGGTGTGTGGACCAGCTCGGTGTTCAGGTGAGCTCACGGCGGCGGTTTGAAACGATGAACTTTGGGGCGGTGGTTCTCGTCGATGGCGCCACGATAGGAGGAGCAACTGGTATGGATTTGAAGAGGGGAGCGAGGGCTTCAAAAAGTTGTAAAGGGTCGGGGTCAATCGATGAACGGAGTCGCCGGAATCGGAGCTGGAAGCTTTGAAGGGCTTTCCGCCTTTAATCGATCGGGGAGAGAGAAATTGGGGGGGGGGGTTCTGACGTGGCCCAATACCCTTTTTTTTATTTATATTTTTTTCCAAAAATACCCCCTTTCACACATGAACCCCAATCCAAACCCAACGACTGTTGTCACTAGCGTTTTACCCCCATTCCGAACATAATGAGATATGTTTCGTAGGCCCATTCGACTGTTTCAGTCAGTTTTCCTTCAATTTAAAATTTATAACATTCAATATTCGATTTGCACGGACATTTCAATTTGCCAGGGGCACAAACTGATTCGAAAAATTCCAGAAAAATAAATCTAGCTATGTTTTGACGATACGGTCCCAACAAAACTAGTTTCGTCGAATTCTGAGACCGTTTGCAAAATAGCCCATTTCTGGTCGATCCAATTTAACTATAATTGACCAAAACACATTTTCCTTTGCCACGCACACATACTAGCTTAAAAAATTATGAAATTTGAAACCTAGCAATGACTTCACATCCCGGATCCAACAAAAGTGGTTTCGTCGAATTCCGAGGTCGTTTGCAAAATGGCCATTTTCACGAGCTATAAAATTTCCATAGCGACCTTTCAGAAAATTCATTTGGCCATAACTTTTGCTTTCCGCTATGAAAATTCGATTTTTCAGATTCGTTAGAAAGGTATTCACTAACAGATTTAAATATTGCTGGTTTCACTCAAATCCATTTTGTTTTGCACCCGGTACAGTCAGTCAAAGTTTGAATTCAAATTTTGAAACTACCACGCCATTTCAGGCCTTGTTTATATTTAGAATTAATTATATTCATTTTCAAACATCGATTCAAACTCACTTTTCATTACTATTATTTAAAATATTTATTTTAAATATTTAAAATCCACTATTTTAGCCAATTTAAAATTTTTAAATTGGTTTAGATTTTCCGGGTCGTTACACCATATAACAATTATAAATATCATCCAAACACACATAATCTACAACAGATTATATATCACATCATATATCACAATATATGAATAATAGTAAAATAAATGTTGAGGAATCCAGTTGGATCCCTCCAACCTGTTTCCCTGCATCACAGATGTTAAACAATATAATTAACATCGATTCCATTTCAATATGAATTATTCTGTTAAACAGAATCAGTATTGGATTAACAATTTATATATATATATATATATATATCATTATCTATAATTTCAAACAATACATAAGCAATTCAACCAAACAGAACACACACAAAAATCAACAGATAATTATCAATTCTAAAAATACGTTATAAAAATATAACTATTGAGAGTTGGTGAGTTTTACTCACATTGGACGATCATCGTTAATAACGATAACCATCGCTTGATTCAGTCGGATAATTTATTTTGCTACAAATTGTAACGAGCTTCGATGGACTTCTAGTAAGTTCCATCATCTAGTGTCCGTCCATACGATCCTAACGGATTTTGTTTTGTTGGATTCTGGTAATGTATGACGAAGTTACATATTTTTAAAGCTAACATGAAAATAAAACTATATATATATAGATAGATTCATATCAATTAAATAATTGGGCTTTACCCATTCCCATCTCACCCCAATACCCACACATGGTATACCCGCATATACGGTCCCCTTTCTTCCTCACCTAAATCCCGCTCCATCCTTACTTCAGGAAATCCACACACCATTAACATAACCTCTTCCTTCCTTCGCTCCTTGTTTTCTTAATAAATTCAACAATAAAACCACCAATATCCTTCTCTTTCAAAAATTTCCATCCCCATACCATCAACAAGCAACTCGCGCTCGACCCCTTAAATCCGTTCTACTACTTCACGCGGAAGCTACTGTACACACATCGAAAACAAATTTGCACCGAATTTCCCAATATTTGGCACGCTGATGTTAAACATCGCTACAATTTCAAATATACAATCAAAAACAGGTATTGATGATCCTATTCGCAATAAATCTCACCCCTACTCCACGCTTGAAGTGTTCCAGCAACGTAAGATCCCGTCACACCACTTAAAACCAACACCAAATTCAAGCTTTTCATTCCAGGGTGCAACAATATATGTATCTCGATTTAAACAAATTTATTTCCATTTGTTTTGGATTTAAATCTTTTGGTTTGCTCTCGTTTTGCTGAAGAACAAGAAGAAAATGTGACGGCGTGTTTTTCTTTTGACCGTGGAGAGTGAAACTTAGGTTTAGAGAGGGTATGGTACTTATAGGAAGTTTTAAATATTTTTATATTGATTATTTTATTAGTTTATAATCAATCTTTACTTTCGTTTGTCCTTTAAAAAATCTTATGATCACATACAACATTCAAAAATCATGAAAATTGACATACAACTAGAGTTTGACATTACAGACCCAACGAAACTGGTTTCATCAAATTCTGACTCCGTTTGCTCACACAACGTATTTTTACCCGTCAAAATACTGATTGTTTTTCACAATAAAAATCCGTACAGCCACACACTGACCCCAAAAATCACAAAAATTGAAATATAGCAATAATTAAATATTGCGGATCCAACAAAATTAGTTTCGTCAAAAACGGAGGTCGTTTGCAAAACTGGTTATTTTTAAAGCTCTTAATAACCCGTGTAAATTTATAAATATATTTAAAAATAATTAAATTGAATATTTAAAAATAAATATTATCGTATATATTCACAATAGAATACCATATAGCTCCAACTGGATTTATAACTTGATATTTCAAAATTCCCAGTTATATCGATATTCGATTTATATATAAAATTCTTTTATAATATAAATATATATATTTATAAATTTCAAAGGAACTCCATAGCGACTTTTCTAAAATTTGATTTAGACATAAATCAAAATCTACACAATGAAATCCCGATTTTTCTCTTCCATTAGAAAAATATACTTCACCAGCTCTGAACATTTCTTGTTTCACAGAAATCCGATTTAAAACGGACCCTGTATATTCAGTTGAAGTTCAAATTGCCAAATAGCGAACTGCTGCACCATTTCTAGCTCGATTATAATTATAATATAATTATACGTTCAACTGTCGTTCAAATAATATATTCGTTACTATAATTCAATTATAAACTGAATTAAATATCACAGATGATCCCATTCACACCATATTGTGAATTGTAATAATTCTGATTATTTCAGAATTAAATATTTTATTCTATTATTTATATTAATTAAATATTCACTATTGTTTAATTAAACAACCATATAAATCTCTAAATCGCTATTTAAATAATTAAATAAATTAATTATACATCGCTAAAAATACAGGTCGTTATAGTGATGGCCAAGGAGCTCTACCCCTATAATTAGCACGGGGAGCTCACTTATTTCTTCATCCTGGAATTTATCGCCGCAAGCTGAAATGTCTTTAAAAAAATAAAATATAAAAAGAAAAATGAAATGAAGTCAATGACTATATCCGTGAGCATGGATTACTTATTTTTGTATATTCGATGCTCCGCTACAGAATAGAGCTATTGATGATATTCCGTACCAACTATCAAATTTAAGGGGGAGTCTTGCTATTCTGTTCGGGAGTAAGGGCGTGAAAAGGGAAATTCAAAGCATGGGGAAGTCCCAGAAGGGAGTTTGCATGGAAAGAAGTGGGCATGGGTGGGGACAGTGTGATAGTTGGGTAAGTTGCTCAGAGTGACGTTCGTTCTTTGGAGGTGCTGTGCGGCTTTTAACGTGTGCAAAGAGAAGTTACGGTGGAGAAAAGTGGGAGCATGCGGCGGTGAGCTGCTGAAAGAGGAGTGGCGTTAGTTTTTGCATGGGAAGGTTGCGGGAATGTTAGGAGGACTTGCAAGCATGATTTCATGGACAAGTCAGAAGGAGGGTTTGGGTTCGAATAGGACGTACTAGGGGCAGGTCAGAAAGAAAAAGAAATTTAGCATGATGATTGTGTTTCGAATGGGAAGCAGTAAGCCTAGGAAGAAGCTACTGTACTTCATGGTTTTAAAGGGGTAGCGCGGCTGATCTTTTGGCTACGGGTTCCTTTTGGCATGGGGTACATAAGGATGGACATCAGGAAATTTAGCAAGAGGATTGTGTTTCGAATGGGAAGCAGTAGGCCTAGGAAGAAGCGACTATACTTCATGGTTTTAAAGGGGTAACGCGACTGTTCTTTTGGATACGGGTTCCTTCTGGCATGGGGTACATAAGGATGGACATCAGGAAATAGATGGAGAAAATGAATATGTATTGATGGAGCGGATCGTTGTAGGAGGATAGAAGAAGGGGACATGAGCAGTGAATTATGAAAAATTGGGGAGGGTGGAGTTAAATCCAGTATTGGATGTTCAGGTGGGCTGTCTTGCCATGTTTTAATCGAAGGAGAAGCATACTATTGAAAGTTGGCAGTTTTAATTTAGCACCAGGAAATAAAATCGGAGGAGAAGCATTTCGTTGAAGGTGGGTAGGCGTGGGCACACGGGCTTGGTAAATGGGCTGAGAGAGGTTGGTAAGGCCCGTGTTATATTTCAATTAACTTCTAATTAAAACAAAAACTTTTATAACATTGTTTACTTAATAATACGCACATATATTATTGGAATTTCACGCGACTAGAACCGTGCTGATGTAAGTTACGAGATGGAACTGGACTGGTCAAGATGTGATGCAACAAGGATTTTTAATTATATTAAACTACTATTTTATTTAATTAAAACAAAGCGTTTAAACAACAGATTTAAATCAAGGTCAGTTAAACTCACTCAGTTCCCCCACGTATAATTATTATAAGTCGGGTTTATTATTTTTATTCTATGGTTGCTAGTTATTGGTTGATTTAATGGTTTCGTACATGTTCGTTAAATATTTTATCTATTATTTAAATTAAACGATTGCTTAATTTAAATAAAATGACATCGTTATTTTTAACGATGATTTCCAAACAAGGTAACTTACCTTGTTGGTAATGTTTATAATAATATAAATGTAGTTAAATTAAAATTGTATGCTTGAATTATTATTGGTTGACCACTATAAGTTGAACTGATTATTTATCTCCATATGATCATTATATTAACTTTTGAACCCATATGATTGGATTATTGAATTGGTTATTGATTGTTAAACCCAAATCCAACGTTTGTTTGGTTATTAACCAATGTGTGATATTGGTTGAGGTATGTATAGCAGATGGCCAAATATACAAATTGTTTTATAAAGATTGATTTGACGTCAAGTGAATCGTTATGAAATTTATTTCATAACTGAATATAGATTTTTAAATATATTATTTAAATGAAGTTTATAAAAAGGGAATAAACCAACCACACATGTATATATTTGTTTGTTTAACCATAAATCACTATTTTTGTACCAAAATCTACCGTGTGCGAAGCATGTGCCTCATCTTAATTATTAAATGATTTTATAAAGTAAATTCTTATTTTAATAAGATTGATAAACAAGTAAGCGGGAATTAATGTGACGACTAATAATTGAGATAAATTGTTTTAAGAAACAATTAAATGGGATTTGTCTTGGAATAGATTATTATTTATTTAGTAATAATCAAAGTCCAAATCTTAGGACTTCAAATCTATTTAATGAAATTATATTAAACCATAAGAAACTATTTATGGTAAAGTGAAGTTTTTAAGCATATTATACTAATGATAATATGAGTTAAGTTTAAATTGTAGTTTTAAAGTGAAAATCTTATTTGAAATTCTATTTAATTGGATTTTATTAAATCCAAGTCGGACGAAGTCTTAAAACCCAAGTTTATTTGAATATCTTATTAAAACGAGTTATTTATGAATAAATATAAGTCAGAATATGAAATTAAATAATTAAAGCTTAATTGGAGATCGGTTTGGATTAATGATTTTCTAAATATTAATCTGATGTTGGTTTCGGCCTTCGAGGCTGATATTTAGGGAATTATATCTTACTGATTTACGATTAGGAACTAATGAAGTTATGAAACGGAAACCAAATGAAAACCAAGTTTAATTGAAGTAGTTAGATGAGTTGGGTTATATAGATGCAATTTAAATGCGCTATATTAAAGAAGAGGTGAGTTTTCATTAAGGTATAACTAAAATGGGATTTGATTTGATACTGGGAATGAATCTCGTTCTTGGTATTACAACTGTTATCTATCTTAAGGTAAGAACGTGGCTGATCAAGGTCTGAGAGGTAAATAAAATACCCAACTTGAAAAACTTCAGGATTATCGAAGGATGATATTAGTTGTAATGAGGGAGATGTTATAAGTTATTTATTTTGAGAAGCAATAATATAACATTATCTGAAATGTTGGGAATATATATATATGATGGGATTCCAGATTAAAAGGATTTAAAAAGAGGCTTGAGAATATGAAGTGATTTTTCCATAATAAAAGAAATAAAAGGGATTTGTGAAAATATAACGATATTTTCAAAACAAGGAGATGAGACTTTGACTAAGTTTATTCTGGAAAGGAAAGCGGCAATGGTGGCTTTCAAATAGTGAAACAAAAGGGGTACCTTAACAATTGTTTTAAAGTGATAAGTTTAATCGGTTTCCCAATTATAAATAATAAGTAATGTTATAACAAATGTTTTGAAATGGAAGTTAACAAAAAAACTGGATGTGGTTTTAAGATATATTTTCTAAGCATATAAATAGAATGATTTGAGAATATTAATATATTGGAAATGATATTATTTTTGATAGTACAATTGATATATTATTTTAATGGCCAAGTGACGCTGTATGCTGAACCAATGGATTTATTTTATTTTTTGTTCATTTTGATAGTTAAATAATCGACTATCAAAATCATACCCAACGCGTTGTGATACAGAAAGACCGGGATCGAATTTACATTCGAAAACCATTCCGAATCAGCAACTACGTAAACAAAGAAGATATCTGAAGTTGATCTAGATGGAGCAATTAAAGACCGTAAATCTTCAAAAATGGAAGGACTATTGTTGGATTTCTCTAGCTAATCCCTAGAGATATTTTGACAATGATTCTGTCAGGATTGAAATCTACGAATTGCAAGGACTACTCGCTATTGATCTATAGGGTGATTCCTAGGATGCGGTAGGAGGGTGCCTTCGGTTCATCCCGTTCCTGCATGGCTTGTATGGACGATACGAATGGAAGCCAGATGTTCCAAAAGTCGATTATAACGTCAAGCCTCATCAAACGGGAAATGACAAAAATTGGGCAAGCAGCACGGCTATGTGGGTCGCTCCTATTAGGGTGTATAATCACCTATCTAGAGAAAATCCATTTCATTCTTTAATCTATTTTCGATGTTATCCCTTTTCAGGAAATGGTGGGTCGCACCCCACTGTTGGTGATATACATTCGATACACTCAAGAGAAATGAGTGGTTGGTCATGTGTGGGCCGGGTTGCAAGACGTTCTTGTTGAACCCATAAGCACCCGCGATTTTGTTTGTATACTATATATGTGGAGCGTGAGATGCAAGCGATCTGCTAGATTCTATTTATTTGTAATTAGACACTATTATAATATCAGAATAAAGTATTGATTTTTAAAACTGTTTTGGGTTATCGCAAGGTAAAAACCGTCTGTATTTATGTGTGGATTTGGTCTTACGATTATTCTTTTCTTTTGAAAAGGTTTTAACTTTAAAATCAAGTTGGATGATGTAATAAACTTAACGAGTTTTTCTTACTCTGGTTCACCAGACCGACCCAGTGTTTTGTAAATGATTGGGTTAGACCGGGTTGTACATGCCCAGGTTATCAGATGCTGTGAAGTCCAAAAATGAGCTGAAGGTGTTCAGACGTATGATATTATCTAGTATTATTCCGCTGTGTGATGTATATGAGGACAGATTATTATAACTATCCAGATGTGTTAATGTACTATGATGATTGTAAGTTTTTACTTCAAAGCTTTCTATAAATTTTATTTATATATTATATTTTGTTCTGTTGCGATGTGAGACTCTGATCTGTGTTGTTTCTCCTTCTCATTCTTCTATTCTTAATTTTCTTTCTTTCTTATCTTACCCTCTAATTTCTTTCTAATAACGTTCTGATAATTTTGATGCTTGAATGTTCAATATGTTGTTTTTGTGTCGATTTTCGAAGTCGAAAATCCCTTTTCGTTACAACAACAAAGATTTCAAGTGAGAGTTGTCTGTTACGAGGACCGGTATCGATCCATCATGGTTGATTACATGAAATCGATACTTCGTACATTTCTTTATGAGATACTAGGCAGATCATATGCGAAGCTTAAAGTGAATTAGATGAGTCGAAGTGTAATCGCTTGAGTGCATGAGTATGGACCAACATGTGAAGCTTCAGGGAGGCAATTCGAGATGTGAATGCCTCAGAGAGAAATGCTCAAAGCCATTTTAAAGGACATCCAAAAGCTTGTTCAAAATTGACTATTGTGTAAAAAAAAGAATTAAATGGATATCAAGAGAAATAAATGATTAGCCTGCTAGGCAAGAGGGCAGCAAGTTACAAATTCTGTCTCCGTCAGTCGACATTTTTCACAAATTTTATGAACAGAAGCCCTTATTTTCAAAGATATCGATCAATTCCGATTCTTTATTTTTCGATTGATTATTTTCCGATTGAGATGTATGGTGTTGAGATCTATTATGACATAATGTTTAGGTGCCTAACGGGGGCTGATCTTTGAATAGGAAAAAGAATGGATCTGCAGGGTCCCAAATGAATTGGCTTATTCGAAAAAAGCCTTGTTCTTTGGATGATCTATTTCGTGTTTTGTACTGCATGGTTCCACTCTGCAAGAACTCCGAATCATTCTCTTGAAGCTCATCCTTTTTATGGTAAGTGATCCGCTTGCCCCGAAATGACCCGGTCCAGTAGGGAAGTGGTTCATTCATTTGACCATAAACTAGAGCTACTTTTGATTCTGCAATATTTTTTTCATTAATTACCCCAGATTCTTTCATTTCCATGTAGAGATCATTTCCTTCACGGTAAATAATTATCTAAAAGAAAGTCTAAAGGTAAATAATTACCTGAAAGAAAGTCTTATATTATAAAGGATTTAAGTTTTTTCGCCGTATTACAAATTGATATGCTGTAGAATTTTTTTTCTCTTTCCACAAGATTTTTCTTTTACATGTTTAATGGATAGGACATAGGTCTTCTAAACCTTTGATATAGGTTCAAATCCTATTGGACCCTAATTTCATCAGCTCGAAGAGTTACATTAGTGTCTCCTTTTTATCTTTTGGAAACAAAGGGAAAAAGTAATGCCATGAAGAAATTAACGATACTTCATTATCTTTTGAGTTGTTCTGGAGTAGGGATCGGCACCGATCAATAAGAGATGGAACTGCACCGATCCATCATATGATGGAGTAGGGGTCTAGGTTTCTGGTTATAGTTCGTAATGGTCTTCAGGAGGTTGTTAGAGGTCTTGGTTTGTCAATAGCATCTACAGGGTGGAAATTATCGTCAAAGTGATGTTTATTCTTCGATTCTGAACTCACGTGGGAGTGGTCGAAGGTGAATGCGGAAAAGACGAGTATGATCGAGTAATATGGAAATATGTGTAGTATACGTATGTGCGAAAGTTTTGATTAGGTGATATATTATTTTTGATATATGCAAGTATATATTTAATGAGATAAATACTTAGAGATGATATCACAAATAACCAGTATAAAGGCTGTAAATAAAATAAAAATCACCAGAAATTTTTATATTGGTTCGCAATACTACCATACATCCAATCTTAGGCTCCTTCTGGAATTTAACTAATCGACACCCTCGCTTAACCCGGAGGACCAAGTATTACAACACTTGAGCAGCAAAACAAGGACTTGAGTAGCAGAACAGGATTTCGCCTCAACAGCCGAAGAGGACTTCTTGCTAGAGCAGTATAATAGGTTTTCAACAGAGACAAAAAGTTTGTTTGACTGCATTTGTGTTCTTGATAACAAGGATAAGTCACAACTGAGTACACCCTTCCTATAATCTTCTTCTTCATATATATATATTTGAAAGAAAATAAAGAATTACGAAGGGAAGTGATTTATAATAAAAAAAATGTATAATATTTGAGAGCACAAGTTAATATAGAATAGAAATAGTTCAAAATCAAAGAATAATTAGATTAAGAAAGTTAGGTGATTATAAATAGTGATTCTGAAGTATATTTATAGTAAATAAATGGTTGCAATTATTCGTGAAAAGGTTAAATCAAAAGATATAGTCATAACTCTTAGATTAAGGTATTATAACTTTTTATAAAGCCGCAATCCTTCAGGTCCGCCGATTGAATTTATAATTCGGCTGGTTGAAAAACAGCTATATTTTGAAAATATGTGTGCATATGCACAAATCATGTTATTCAGCCGGCTAAATTTAAAATTCAGCTGGCTGAATATTCCAACTTAAAAGTTTGAATGCTTCAGCAATCAGCCGGCTGGTTTTTCATTTCAACTAGTTGGTGCACATGATTTTTGCTCATATGCTTCATCCTTTAAAATATAAAATCATTATAAATATATATACTATATGAGATATTTTAATAATAAAATCAAATAAATACAGATCAAATACATTACAAATATACCAATATATCTTCTTATCGGATCTTCCTGTATTTAGGCTATATTTTTCCCCTATTTACAATAAAAGATGTTAGTGAATAATACCATCGATATATAGTTTTCATAATCAAAAAATAGTTCAAAAATGGACATTCTAACAATCTCTCCCTTTTTTATAATGACAACTATATATGACTTACATATATATATAATATATATAGCGAGCGTGTATATATATGACAAAAATGGCAGCCGCCTCTCAGGGTTCTCAAAACCCTAACCCAAACCACAAAGAAAACGACGACCCGGGTTGGAAAGAGGTCAGAAATAGGAAAGCCAGAACTGCAAAACAGGTCATTGGTGGTGGTTCTCACGCATCTGGTGGAGGTGGTAAGACTCCGGCACAAACTCTCAGTTTTAAGGCAGGTAGTCGAAACTGGGCTGAAGCACTGGCAGGTAACACAAGAATCGAAGGTGGGGTTTAGAAGTATGATGCGGATATGGATGAGGAAGGAGAATATGTTGTGCTAGACGAGGAAATCATAGCTGAGGCGAACAACATGTGGACAAATTCCATTTACATTTACCTGATTGGTAAACGCCCATATTATGTTCACTTAAATGCCTATATTAGAAGGGAGTGGAAGCCTACAGGTAACTGGAATGTGTATGCAAGAGAGAATGGATTCTACTTGATCAAATTCATTAATGCGACTGATTGTGAAAATGTGCTGAATAATGGACCATGGTTCATGGATAGCAAACTGATTTTCACTAAGAGATGGGAAGCAAATCTTAAACTGGAGCGTGACATGCTTGTCACTCATCCAGTTTGGATTCGATTGCCCAATCTGGAGCTCGCCCTATGGAATGCCAGAGGCATTAGTAAAATGGCTAGTCTGGTTGGCAATCCATTATCAATGGATGAATGTACCAAGCACATAAAGAGATTAAAATATGCAAGAGTGCTAGTGGAAATTAGAGCAGACATTGAACTCAAAAAACAGGTGAGAGCAAAAGATGCACAAGACAACATCTACATTCAGAAGGTGGAATATGAGAACTTACCACCCATATGTTGCACGTGCAAGTGCTTTGGCCATCTAGAAAGCCAGTGCTCCACCAACTTTCATGAAGTGTGGATGGCAAAAAAACCTGTAGCGAATATGGCAGTGACAACCCAACAAAACGAAACTAAAGGCAACCCCATGCCTGTACCCAGCCCATCTAGTTTAGTTAATTTACAAATATTTACAAATAGACAAACTACAACAGTCACTGACGTGGCACTGACGTGCCCAGAGGAACAAATGCAGCAGGAGGTGGACCAGACACAGGCTGAGCTCGATCAGGCAGAAATCCATGACATTTTGTCCAATCCACAGGACCAGGTTCCTGGAACGATTGAAGAACTGAAAGTGTTAGACATTAACCTTACCACAGTAGTAGAATAAGATAGTGCAAGCAGAGCTAACTACACAAAACCCAATGACAAATATGACATACAATTTCACAAAGAGGAACAGAAAGGTAAGCGCTTGTATCCACAAGCTGTGTCTCCTAAGAATTTGAGGAGTAATGCCCTCAAATTTAAATGTCAATCATAAGTTGGAATGTGAGAGGTATAAACAATGATACCAGAACTTTAGACCTCTATAATCTTCGAAGGACAATTTTTCCTTCAATAATGGGTGTCTTAGAAAGTAAGATGAACGATGAAAACATGAGTTACTTTGATGAACTACTCGGTGATGAGTGGATGTTGGTTAACAACATTGACATGGGTGTTAAAGGTAGAATTTTGGTCACTTGGATTAAAGAAGTATGGAGTATGCAGGTTTTAGATAAAGATGAACAACAATTAACAACTAAAGCCATAAATAAAGGGGGACTCAACATTATCATCACTACTGTGTACGCAAGCAATCTAGCTTGACAAAGGACTTTACTATGGCAAAAACTGATTAGCCTCTCCAAAAACATAACTGAGCCTTGGTTAATCATGGGGGACTTCAATGCTGTTCTTAGAGCAGAAGAAAAACAAGGTGGTATTACCTTGAGAGCTACACAGCTGTCAGAATTTAACAACTATTTGGTGGCAGCTGGGCTTGTGGAACCCATCCACGGAGGCCTGCATTTCACGTGGAAAAGCGGAGAGGTTAAGAAAATTACATGCAAATTGGATAGAGCACTAATCAATGTACAATGTTTGGCCAAGTTTGCAGACATAAAAGTGAACATTCTACCAAATTCTACTAGTTACCATTGTCCTTTACATATTCTCTTGAAGAACAATGATGGTAATGACAAAGGCAAACCATTCAGATACTCAAATGAGTGGCATATGCTTGAGGGATATTCAGAAGCGATCAACACTGATGATATCACCCAGGCTGATGATTGCCACTTGTACCATCTAATTAAGTTCCTTAAGAAGGCCAAAGAGAGACTAAAGCTTTGGAATAAAGTAAGGCCCAAGGCCCATGATGAATTGCAAAGGCTGGAAAATTAAATGAAGATTTGCTTCAGCGTATTGATGGGGGGGATCATTCAAATGACACGTGGAGACAATACTATGAAGCCCAAACCAAACTAAAGGACTGCTTGCATATAAAAGCCATCGAATTAAAACTGAAAGCAAAAGAAAAGTGGCTAACTAAAGGAGATAAATGCACTAAATTCTTCTACACAAAAATGACAATTCGTAAAAACACAAACTATAACTTACAACTGTATGACCAGGATGGAAATAGCAGCATAAACTTAGCCAAATTTGAGGAAGAAGCCATCACTTATTTTCAAGACCTATATAATGGCGAGACAACTGAAATGGAGTTACCTAACATCATAAGAAGAATGCTGGTCAACGCCACTGGGAGGAGGTTGCTGCTGAACACTGTGACTGAGAGAGAGGTCTGGACTGCTCTTTGCTCCATCCATATTGAGTCTTCGCCTGGGCCCGATGGGTTTGGTTCTGAATTCTTCAAAATCCACTGGGACAATCTGAAAGACAATATGACGTCATCAATACAAGAATCATTTGATTCAGGTAAGATTCTGAAAGAAATCAACCACACATTCATATGTCTTATTCCGAAATGTGAAAAACCCACTCGTATTGCGGACTATAGACCTATAGCATGCTGTAATGTCATTTATAAACTCATCAGTAAGATTATTTATAATAGAATGAAACTTATACCACCAGACTTAATAGCAGAATGCCAAAGTGCATTTATTAAGGGTCGTGGTATTTTTGAAAATTCCCTTTTGGCATATGAACTAATCAGAAATTTTAACAAAAAAGGGGCTGATAGGATGTGCTTGAAAGTTGACTTACATAAGGCATATGACAAGATCAACATGCACTTTATTATGCACATGCTAAAGTGTATGGGATTTCCTGACAAAATTTTAAATATTATCAGGGAGTGTATTAGTACTCCCACCTTTTCTATTCTCATTAATGGGGTCCCTAAAGGATTCATCAGCAGCAACAGAGGCATAAGGCAAGGTGATCCTCTCTCACCCTACCTTTTTGCTGTGGCTATGGAGTTTTTCACCTTGCAAATGGAGCTGGCATGTCATGAGAAGAAGATCCAGGCTATCCAAAATATACAACCAAGTGTTAGTCACCTTCTCTATGCAGATGACCTGCTGATTTGTATCAAGGCAAGTAGTACAGCTGCTGGCAAAGTTAAGGAGATTTCTGAACAGCTAGAGGCTTGGTGTGGGCTAAAGGTTAATGAAATGAAGACCAAATGCTATTTTAATAAAACATGCAGGAACAAAGCAACTGTTCTGGCCATGTTGGGGGTACAGGAAGGGGTAGTACTAGTCAGTACTTGGGGGTGCCCCTATCATCCAACAAAATAACTGACAGGGAGTGCACAAGACTTATCAGTGATATCAGGGACAGATTATATGGCTGGAGCTCTAGATTACTTTCATTTGCTGGTCGAATAGAGCTGGTTCACACAGTCATTCAAGCTAAAGTAAATTTCTGGCTGCAGACATTCCAATTACCTGATGCATCGATTGAGAAGATTGAAAAAGTTTGTGCAGGTTTTATATGGAAAAGAGGACTCCATAAGATAAGTTATGAGCAGCTATGCAGATCCAAAAATGAAGGAGGGGTGGGTTTACGTAGCATCAAAGTCATGAGAGAGGCATTTACTCTGAAACAGGCTTGGAAAGTTATCAACAAAGAAGGGTTGTGGGCTAGATGGATGTGCTCTAGATATGGTATTGCAAATTTTTGGACCATGAAGGAGGATAACAATGCATCATCAACATGGAAGGCAATACTTAGAGTACGAGACAATCTGGCTAAGCATAGCAGGAGGGATATAGCCAATGGGAATGAGGCACATTTATGGAGAGACCCATAGGTGAATGGCAAATCGTTCATAGATATGTTTGGTTGGGATACATACTCAGCGTATGGGTGCCCAGAGGTTAATGTGAACACAATCATTCAACATAACCACAGGAACCTCAATATTCCCTGTTCCCTAGCCCAAAGAAACACCATAGAGAACATGCAAATACATGATGATCGAAACTATGATATGTGGACATGTCAGGCAATGCTTTTCACATTAGACAGGTCTGGGAGGACATTAGACCTAAAAACTCCATCAAAAGCTGGGCTAAAATCATCTGGAGCAAAACCAATGTGCCAAAAATGGCTAACTGCACTTACAAAGTGATGATGGGAAGACTGCCAACTAGGGACCGACTACTCAAATGGGAACTCATTACTGAAGACACATGCGTTCTTTGCAACAATTCACAGGAAAATCATGAACACTTATTTTTTAACTGCCCTTTTTCGACTAAAGTTTGGGAAAATTGCAGGAATTTCATAAATTACACAGAAACAGAGACTCAAATCCAACAAATAGTATCTCTCCTTGAAGTCATCAGAAAAAGCGTACGTCAAGTACCCGAAGTGCACACTGTCACTCTTACAGTTGCTGTTTGGAGCATTTGGAAGGAGAGGAACAACCGAATTTTCATACAAAAAGAGAAAACACCAGATCTGGTTAGCAAATTTGCCATACAAGATCTCAAAATTGCAATGATGAGGAGAGATCAAAGAAGTACCACAAGAACGGAACCTGAAGGAGACGCAAGGCAAGGCGAGGATCGGTGGCCGCCATGGGCTCTGCGCCGAGATACAGGCACGAGCTACTTCTCTTTCCAGTCGCCATGATGAAGAGTAAGCGAAGGGTTAGGAGAAAGTGATAAGAACTTTATGGATTATTCTCGTCTGTAGTTACTTTAACCTAAAGTTGTGCGTTGTCGGATGTGGCATACGTTGTTTTGTGTTTTGTAAGGTGGTCTTGGGCCACTGTTCTCAATTTGGGCTGAATTAAGCCCAGTAATAAAAGTAAAACCAATTTCAAATATATATATATGAAGCAATGAAATAAAATCGAATTTTAAATTTTACCTATGCTCCCCTTGAATATGTTGCTCACCCTGTATATATGTTATATATATTTTTCTCCGATTTGGCATTTAGAAAAGGAGGTACAATCTTTTGGAAACAAAGCACTATATAGTTCATAAGATAAATGAACTGAAAAGAGAGTGTATACGAACTATTTTCTTGATGAGTTATGCATACTTGAGTTTATAAGAAAATAACATTCATTATGCACATAGAGTCATATTATATGAGTTTATAAACAAATTGGAACATGTGATGAATAAACATTTGAAGCAACATCATATGATCATAAGTATAATAATCCTTATAGTAATATCATATGAAGTGGATAATTGATAACAAAACGAACATTGAATATATTACAACATTTCATCACAATATCATCATTAGTTTGACATAAAACATCTTCACAAGTTAACAGAACATAAGTTTAATAACATAAACATCAACAAACCCAACTTAGAACTAAATGTATTTAAAGCCAAAAAGATTACTTATACAAACCAAAATAAATTAAAACTTAAACATTCATCCTTCCCCCACAATTATCGTCACTACCCTCATCGTCCTCGTCGCCGTCGTCATCTTCTTCCTTAGTGGACCATTTGAATATAGTAGGTCCGTAAACCTCGGAAGAAGATGCACAATACAAGCAAGTTTATTCCAAATTTTTGATAGAAAGCCCATGATTGAATTAAAATGCCTCTCTATTTTAGCTTCCAAGTTTGTAATTTGTTTTTGGAGTTTTAATCGATTGTTGGAAACAGTGATGAGGGCTTTCTTTAGATTTTTTTTCCGAACTATCAACTTGAATAGTATCATCATCATCTAAGGTCACGAAAGAAGAGATCATATCTGGACAGTTATAACAACATGTCCTCAGATACAACACAAAGCAGAATAATGCTATATATATCATACATGTAGACCCCTCCAGCTCGTCTTTGGACTTCAAAGCACCCGACAACCTGAACCTGTACAACTCGGTCTGACCTGAGCATTACAAATGTCGGATCAGTCTGGTGAACCAGCGTGAGAAAACTCATAAATTTTTATAGGTAACATCCAATTGCTTAACTTTATCAAAAAGGGTAATAGTAAGACCAGCCCACACATAAATACAGACGATTTTTACCTTACTATAACCCAACACAATTTTGATATGAAATCTTGTGATATTATGATAGTGTCTATATCAAATAACTAACCAAATAGTAGAATGCTTGCATCTCACGCTCTATATACGTAGTCTATAATCAAAAAAGGGCAGAGCTCTTATTGGAGAATGGATTCCAACTGTGACAAGGTATGAGTCCACCTTCCGATCAGTGTACTCTAAAGAGGATACACTGGGGTTCCACAAGAATATCTTGTAACCCAGCCACACATTACCGGTCACTCATTCAGCTTGAGTGGATCAAATGTATTATCACCCGATAGTTTAAAGGACCCACTGTCCATCCTTAGAGATACAGAAATGAAAGAAGAACAAATAAGGAATTTCTCAAGACAAGTGAAAATACACCCTGCTTGGGTGCGACCCAACTAGCCTTGCTGCCTGCCCGATTTTTGTCATTTCCCAGCTGTGGGGCTTGAGGTTGTGTTTACATTTTAGAACATTGTCCACCATTTACTTTGAATGTCATGTCGTCATTCCCATCAAATCACTAATTGATTTCCTAAAAATATTACGGGAATAAAATGCTAAGAGAAACGAACTCCTACGCCACCAAACATAATACCTTAAGAGATCAACCGTATGTGATTTGTTAAGCATACTGTGCTAGGCATTCAACCATATAAGTTACCTTAGGACTGGGAAAACCGAAGGCACTCTCCTACCGCATTCTTACGGATCAGTAGAGAGAAGTCCTTGTAAATATGTAAATTTCATCCACGACCGAATCAGATCAGAATACCCATGGTTGCAAGTCAGATAAATTCGACATCAGTTCTTTCGCTTATGAAGATCCACGGTCTTCAATTGCTCCATCTTCTATCTTCAACGTTACGTAATTGCTGGTCGGAATGGTTTTCGAATAGTGAAAATTAGGCACACATTCCTATTTTCAAACTTAATACACCTCACATCCCTCCCATGTTTATATTGCAATCCCACCCCGTGTTTTGCACTGCCACCTGGACCTTTTGAACCATTCCGCCTCCTTCCTTAAAACATTACAACTTCTGCAATTTCTGCAAAAAAAATGTGCCACGGATTAAAAAATATATTCTAAAATCTAGAAATAATCCCAGAAGTCCACACAAAGAAAAAAAATAGTTGCATATATGTATGCAACTATTGCCTATAGTTGCAGACATATATGCAACTATATGAATACACATGCATATATTTACGCACGTCTGTTTAATAACTGCATACATATATGCATTTTTCCTATATAACTGCATATATGTGTGCATATATGTCAAAATATGTGTAAAACTGAACAAATTGTATGTATTTATGCAGTTTTTAAATAAATGCATCAGAAGATGCATGTTTTCAAAGTATGTGCATACATGTATGCATTTACACTGCAGTTTTGAAGCGAAATTAAAATAAATGCATACATGTATGCAACTAATTGAATTATATGCATATGTCGATGCATTTTACTGCATTTCGTTGTTTTTTATGTAATTCTTGATTTTGATGTTGTTTCTGATGTTTTTTCCACGTGAATTTTTTTACGATTAATTATTTTAATTAATTACGAATTTATGTTAATTTTTTAAGTTTATTTTTTGTTGAATTTTTGGAAAATAGGGACTAAATTTATGACTGGATGTGAGCCTAATTTAAAAAGTTAATAGGGACCCGTAAAAAACACAACCTTTCGAATATAAATTTGATCCCAGTCTTTCCATACCAACAATCGTTGGCCAGATTTTGATAATCGTTTATTTAACTATCAAAACAAACCAACCATTCATCCATAAAAAGAAAATGAATTCAATGATGCAATACCTAGAAACGTTTAGCCTCTTTAATTAATCATCGATTAATTAAACTTTTAAAATATTTGATCTTTCAATATTCGGAAAAAATTTCCATTTATATTCTACCATTCAATGTAAAACATGGTCTTTAAAAACCATTAACGCTCAATAACTTACTTCATTTATCCAACCCTCTCTATCGAACTTGACCATTCCTTAGTCAACAATGAAGTCAATCAAGTTGGGCTATGATTATCTCTTAGACCTTAACTGAACAACATTATTAACTTCAAAATAGACAAAGTTCACAATGAGAATCTACTTCCTTTACAAAATAACACTGATTACAATAATAACACTATAATCCGCGTTTTCAAAATATTTATCATTAAAATATACCTTTATTTGTTAATCTAAATAAGTGAATAAATAAATACTTAAATAAATAATTAAATCTTGGCAAAAATAGAAAGTAAATATTACTTTTCTAAAACACGACATAGTCGACCCCAACGTATAATTCCATTTAAAATAATCTCTTATTTGATATATATTCCAAACATCGGAATAATCTCACTATTCATGTCATTACTTACGTTTATGAACCAAGTTATAACCTGTTTCATTAGTTTGAGATATTTACAAATCTTATTATAAGAATTTGGTTTCCAAAACCTATTTTATAAACACATTTCTATGTATACTATTTTGCCCAAACTCTACCTGAAATCTCAATTTCTAAAAGATAAAAATGTAATTAACTTCAGTGTTTCGAAAAAATTCATATCTTAAAACATATATAAATAGAATTTTGTAAACATTCCGAATGATTTATTATCGATTTCAAAAATCTTTATTTTTATCGATGGTACTAAAGAGGCAAATGCCTACTAAAGTACCAAACCATGAAATTCCACATTCCGTAACAATATTTAATCATATTGATAAACATTATCAATAATATTGAGGAATCCGGTTGTATTCCTCCAACCTATCCTTTCCTACATCACAATGGGTTATCTCAATTTCAATATAGTAATATATTTATCATAATAACGGAAATAAACAGTTTAACTAATAATGGTCAACAATCAATTAACAACATCCATTCAAGCATCCAATTATTTATTAAATATGTTTATGTTATCATAAACTTAACCAACAACATATGTTACCTCGTTTGGAATAGAATCGTTAAAATAACGATATATTTCAATTAGATTAAACAACGTTCAATTCAATCAATGAACATTAAAAATATTATGCAAACAATCATCCAATCATCAATCATTTGCAAACATTACACTCAAAATAAAAACAAGGCTTACAAAAAATATAAGCGGGATAACTGAGTGAGTTAAACTCATTTGATCTTGGTTAGTTGACAAAATGATTCGTTCTAGGCGTTTAATCTGATTGGAAATTCCATCTGCTACCATTTCCGACCAAATCAGCTCCGTAATGAAATGTTTGCCAATACAACTTCAACACTTCCGGTCCTGTTGAATTCTGATACATATGAGTATGTTACAGAATTTATACGATTATGGTTATATTTTAAACTAATAAAACTTTAATCAGATCCTTAATTCATTCACAAATCATATGTTTCTAATTTGGCGAGCTAACCATTATTGGAATGTATGAATGACACGAGTATACTTTCTTAAATAAAGGATAAATTAAACATTTAGGTTAGTTCCAAAACCCTGGGCCATGTCTCAAGTTGGCCATACTTATAACAGAATTGGGCACGTTAGCAATAAATAGATTATGCATTTTAATAATTTATTAGGCACCATGTAAACATTATTAAGCATATCAATAAATGGTTGGTTACGAAATAATGTCTAGGCCCGTTATATTTTAGTAGCCATGGATTAGACAAACTAAAATATATAGATAATGCGTATTTAAAATCTATTAGAAGGCCACGTTCTTAACTAAATCGGGCGCATTAAAACTGAACTTAAACTATTATTTAATTTGTATGGGCCTTACATAAAACAGATGAGCCCACTTCTCCCTTTTCAATCCCACGAAGCACAGTATCATCTTCTACCACTATTCGAAACAGCTTCTCCATCTTTTTCTCCCCTTACTTTTAACTCTTCTTCACGAAAAGAGCTTCAGTGCTCCTCCACATAGCCGTAACTCCAATCCGTCCTCCCACCTCCGTTCGTCAATGTTTCTCGAAACCGAAGACAATGGCCTTCTCCTCCTCGAATCCTCCTTCCTCTCCACCCCAAGATATAAACTCGCACCAGTACTCATAGTTGTCTACACCACGTCCGTCCACCATTTCCTACCAGCGAGCTTCACGTCCACCTACAACAGTAAAACCATGCAATCTTCCATCACCCACCAACGCGCATCCAAGCCCACTAACCAGAGCTCGACTCTCTCTCCACCCATGATGCTTGCTTCCTTCGAACGCAACCCCATCTCTTTTAGTTACCGTCAACCAACCTCAAGCCACCGACGTTAGAGAACCTCCAACATGTGCCAACTCCACAAATGCACAACCTCATCACCCTAGCATACACAACATCTTTCATTGCTCACCACACGCTTCCTTAACACATTGAACTCAAATACCACTCCTACACTTCCCACATCACTTCAAACCACCAATGTCACCGTGGATTGCTCCGCCCATCGTCTCCTGGAGTCGACCCCGACATTGCCACAATGTGAAGCTTGCCTCGCTCTTCAATTCTTCTGTTGATCATTTTGTTTAATCATCAACAATGGAGGTGCTTGGCTTCTAAATAGGAGGCGCATGCGGTTTATATATATATATATATATATATGCATATATATATATATATGTTTTTGGAGAAATGTGGCTTTGGTTATAATCTGTAGGAGTTTTCATTTCTTTTGTGGGATGGAGCTCGCCCCAATTTTGTTTAAATTGTAATGGAGGTATAGGTTTTTAAGTTCTGGAAATTAAATTGAATCAATTGCCCCCATATATATCGTAGAAGGAACGAAGAGAAAAGAACAATGTCTTATCTGAACATACCGTATTACGTGGTAACAAACTTTTTGGTCCAATTCCCAGGAGAGCATCAGACACACTCAACTCAACGTACCTCGTGAAGCTGAGGCTGAAAAGGAACATACAGGAGTGAAGGAAACATGATCAAGAAGGAATTACACCGCCTGTGGCCTCATAGCATGCATAAGACATCCACAAACCAAGGCCTCGGACACCTAAGGAGTTACGAGCCTCGACCACCCGGTCCCGGGACACTCGTGCCCCTCGGAAGAACCTCACCCGGGCATGACACGGAATTCGCACCTATGCCTGAGTTCGAAATTTCAAACCCAGTGGGTGCGAGGTCTCGAGCCCAGCGAGCGCGAAATCTAGCACCCACAGTTGGGCACGAGGTCCCGAGCCCAGCAAGCGAGAAATCTCGCGCCCACGGCTGGGTTCGAGATCTCGAACCCAGCGGAGCGAGATTTCGCGCCCGCATCTGGGTTCGAAATTTCGAACCCGGTGGGTTAATTTCGAACCCAGGTGACTTGAAATTTCGAACTCGTACCCGGGTTCGAAATTTCGAGGCGCGAGGGCACCAGGCTAGAATTTCCTTCATATGGTCCCTCTTTCTACCTAATCCTACCTACTCCCACTCCTATAAATAGCCCATGGCCTCACACTTCAAAGGGGTTGGATTTTCTGCCCTTGAGACCTTCCTAGAGCTCCATTAATGGCATCTCCTCTTTGAGGAAGAAGAAGGACAAAATTGTCTTTTTCCTTATTTATTCAATAAATGATAATTATGATGTCATATAGGATGGAAAGTGAATGTAATTAGCTTGGCTCTTCCTTGTAACTCTTGAGTGATTAATAAAAGTTCAACATCCTTCAAAGTAGACGTAGGCCTAATTCGCGGCCGAACCGCTATAAATACTTGTGTCATTTACTGCTTTCTCTTACCTAGTCTTACGAACAAAATAACTATTCCTAGTAATAGTAATCTTGGGGGTTTACGACATTTTTTGCCATCAACATTTGGTGCTTTCACCGAGAATCCGAATTCAAGATTTGCGTATTTCTTCCGCATTATCATCTTGACTTTGACAAGCTTAGGATTCCTTGCTCAACCCGCTGTCGGGTCCGCTTACAATGGTAAAGAAGTCAAAGAATGCAATGGTTGGCTTTTCAGCCGTAGCCGAGGTCGGTACCTCCCAACAACCTCAACCGATAGATGTCCCAGCCCCTAATGAAACCGTCCCTCCTATTGTGGACCCCGAAGCGCCCGTTACTTAGGCTCAAATCCGCATTCTTAATGAAAGATATGAGAATACCGTGGTCGAATTCAACCAAGCGCTAAGGGATAACATCGGTCTTATGCGCCAACTTTAAGAAAGTCAACGTGTCATCGCTCAACTCCAATTAGCTCGGAACAATGCTCGACCCCGACCAACTGCATCAGAAACTTCCTCTTCCGAGTCAAGGGGCCTACACCAAAGGAGGAGGTTCACCCTTATCAACCATGTTGTCGCTCGCACCAATGCTCTCGATAATGGTAACGGTCATGCCAACGGGAACGACAATGGCGATCGGACTACAGTCACACACAGCGAGGGGGCATGTTACCGACACCGCTCTTGCTTGGTTATCAATGACGGGCCTGATCCTACAAACTAACCTCTTCCTCGACACAACTGAACAGTCGCTAATTAGAGTGAAGGGTCCGCTATTCCAACGGCCCGCACTCCTGTAGAACAGGATCCACATCACCCCGCTCCGCCTCAACGTCCACACATAGACCCAATCATAGATGTCGAGGACATGGAGGAAGACGATCCGGACATACACCATAGAAGGCGACCTCGCAACATGACTCCAGAACCGCTTCAATACCCTTGGATCCCGATGGAGGATCCGCATCCGACCTATCTTCCCGACATGATCCGAAGGGTCATGAGGGAGAAGCAAGGGGGCGCACAGCGCATGGGAAGCTCACATCTGGCGTAACCCATTCAAAAGAAGAGTAAATGAAGCCGAGTGGCCAAGGCGCTTTAGCATGCCACAAATGTCACTCTATGATGGTACCACTGATCCTTGTGCCTTCTTGAATCACCATGAATGGAAAATGGACTTGAGCCAGGGCGATGATCTGGCCAAATGCAAATGCTTTCCGGACTTCCTGTCCAGTACCGCTCTACTTTGGTTTTCCCGCCTCCCGCTCGATTCCATTAACAACTTCGGGCAATTAGCAACATAGTTGGTCAAGCAATTCAGGGTGCATATCCCGACTCCGAAGAATGCCCTCACCTTATCCAACCTATACCAGGGGCTTGCCGAGTCGCTTAGGAGTTACCTTTCCCGGTTCAACACAGCTCTCGCCGAGGTCGAAGATCCAGATCCTCGCACCATACTCTTTTAGCTAGCAAAAAGGGTCCACCCTACTTCAGAATTCGGGGACTGGATCGATCGAAAACAACCAAAGAGCCATGACGCCTTCTATGAGAAGGAAGATCAGTACCTATGCCAAGAAGAAGGAAGGCGGAACCGTCTTTCCACCACAAGTCGCCCCAATGACCCACAAGCCGATACCGCCAATAACCACTTCAGAGGTAGGCGAGGCGGTGAGCCCTTCGACCAAAACAGGGGGGCAGGTCCCTAAAGGAAAAAACCAAACAATGGCAGGACAGATGGACGGAACAATGGGCAATTCCCAATAGAATTAAGAAAGGCAGACCCTTGCCAAGCTTTTGAAGCCTACACCCCTTTGAATGAAGACATGGAGATGATCTGCTTGGAAACATGCAACACCCTGCCATACAAGAAGACGCGCATCAGAGAATCAACTGACCGCAAGAAGAACACCGGGAGGTACTGTCAATATCACGACGTGTACGGGCATTACACCAACGAATGCCGCCAACTTAGGGATGCAATCGAGAAACTTTTTCGTGAGAAATGGCTCGAGCAATATGTCCAAAAGCCATTTCCCACCGAAGTAATCTCGCAACCTCTAGCGCCAGCTCCATAAGCAGCCGCCAAGGGAGCTCCAGGACCATCTAACACAAGGCGAGGAATCGTGATCAACAACATATGTGGTGGGCCTTACCCCATACATAACAGCTTTCAAAAAATGGAGGAATATGTGAGTTCCATAAAACATGCTACTTACGAAGCCTGCTCCGTCCTCTCTGAGTTCGTCCTATCCAAGCTATAAAAAACCATGTGGGACGACATCGTCTTCCAAGAAAGGGAATCGATAGGGGTGGAAATACCGACCATCGATCCATTAGTCATCACTGCCCAGATCGGTGTCGCTTCCATTCGAAAGGTCTTAATCGACTCGGGAAGCTCGGTCAACATCATGCTTAAGGCCGCTTACAACCAGATGTAGTTAAAAACAAATAACTTGAAGCCATGACATGTCGCCATTCATGGCTTCAATGGGGCCTCTAGTTCCCCCGTAGGGATTATCGACCTACTTGTAGAACTGAGCGAGGGGGACCGAAGCCGAGTCCGGATTCTCATTTCATGGTCATAGACTTCCCCTACAACACTTTCCTAGGGCGCCCCTTCCTCATCGAATTCCAAGTTTACATGGCACCATGGTCTCTCCTAATGAAATTCCCAATGGAAAATGGGATCGAAACCGTCAAGGGCGACCAAGTAAGCGCCAGAGAATGTTATGCAATAGAATGGAAGAATTCGTGCAATAAGGATAAGGGCAAAGCTGTGCCCGTTCCTTCTTGCGCCAAGAATGTCTCGACATAGCAATCAGCGGCGTCCGGGCCCTGGCTCAGGCGCCGCTCCTGTCTTTCTGATGATCTCGACCCATGGAATGACGAAGAACCCGAATACAAGAGGGCTACCCCGGTCGAATCCATAGTGGACATTCCCGTCATCCTCGACGACCCAACGAGGGTGTTGAAGGTAGGGTCACAACTCCACCCAGCAGTTAAAGAAGATCTCATACGCTACCTGAAAGCCAATTTAGATGTGTTTGCATGGACCCACTCCGACATGAAAGGCATATCCTGCAATTGCTTGCCATTCCCTTGGCTTAGATCCCAGAATACCTCCAGTTAAACAGAAGCGCCGCTTCTTAGGGCCTGAGAGGTCCAAGGCATTCGAAGAAGAGGTAAGCCGTCTGCTCAACAATGACTTCATATGCGCAGCTGATTATCCCGAAATGGGTCTCCAATCCAGTTCTAGTTAAGAAGGCCAATGGTAAGTGGCGAACATGCATCAACTTCTCCGATCTAAATAAGGCATGCCCCAAGGAAAACTTTTCGCTCCCGAAGATCGACCGACTAGTCGACTCGACCGCTAGATACCAGCTATTATCCTTCATGGATGCCTACTCAAGCTACAACCACATCTCGATGAGCCTCCGCGACTAAGATCATACCTCTTTCATAACCGACCTTGGGATCTAATACTACCGTGTTATGCCCTTCGGCCTTAAAAATGCCGGCGCCACTTATCAGCGAATGGCAATCAGCTCGGCACTAATACGCCTCGAGGATCACACTCAAAGGCCCATCTACTATATCAGCAAGCGGCTGACGGGGGCAGAGAAGAACTACCCGAATTTAGAAAAGCTGGCATTCTGCTTATTGATCTCCTCTAGAAAGGTCTAACCATACTTCCAGTCGCATCCCATAAAAGTTTTCACCAACCAGCAGCTACGTCCGGTCCTACAACGACCCTAAGCATTAGGGAGATTACTAAGTGGAGCATAGAGTTAAGCCAGTTCGAGATAACCTTCATCCCCTGACGAGCCATCCTCGGCTAAGCCCTCGCAGACTTCATCGTGGAATTCACAGCCCCTGAGGAGGAACCCGCGGCAAACGCTGGAATTCCCGACGCCAAGTGGAAATTGTTCGTAGACGGCTCCTCTAATAGAAAATGCTCCGGGGTCGAAGTCTTGCTCATCACCCCTGAAGAACGCCCGATGTATTATGCACTAAGGCTAAATTTCCCTGCTACCAACAACGACGCAAAATGCGAGGCCTTAATCGCCGGGCTTAGAATCACGATCGAAATCAAGCTAGAGACTGTCCACATTTTCTCCGATTCACAGATTATCGTCCGACAAGTACTGGGAGAAAAAGCGAAAGAGGGACGGCTTGCCCAATACCTGGCCCGGGTTCAAGGGCTACTCGTCTGCCTCGAGCATTTCACCATCACCCATATCCCACGCGAGCAAAATGAAAAGGCAGATTCCCTCGCCAGAATGGCGAGCTCTGAAGATCCGTAACTTAACGAATTCTCCCCGGTTGAAGTCCTCAACTCTCCAAGTATCAAGCAAGGGCAAGACGAGACGATTATGAGCACTGAACCCGAGCCCGAGTCATGCATGACACCAATCAGAAATTACCTACAACACGGGATCCAACCAAAGCACTACAAGGAAAGGCGCACACTCACTCGCTAGTCCGCCCTTTACCTTCTTATGGACGGAGTACTCTACCGCAGAGGTTTTTTCGTTCCCCTGCTTCGATGCGTAGCTCACGGTGACGCCCTGCAGGTACTAAGCAGTGTGCATGAAGGCAAATGTGGCGACCACATTGGGGGGCAGACCCTGGCCAGAAAAATTCTTAGACATGGTTATTACTGGCCCACGCTTGATCAAGACGTCGCGAACTACGCTTGCAAAAGCGATAAGTGCCAGCGCTTCTCCAAGATTCCAAGAGCCCTGCCAACTAGACTATCTCATATGGTCAGCCCATGGTCATTCGCCATGTGGGGAATCGACATCATCGGAACTCTTACAATAGCCAGAGGCGGGGCATGGTACACCGTCGTCGCAGTGGACTATTTAACCAAGTGGGCAGAAGCTGAAGCTCTCGCCACCATAACCACGAAGAAGATGATCAACTTTGTTGTCCGCAACATCATTACCCGCTATGGAGTGCCTCAGGCTATCATCTCCAACAACGGCTCTCAATTCGAGAGCACTGAGTTTAAAACTTTCAGTCAGCGCTATGACATCGATAAAAGATTCTTAGCAGTGGCTCATCCCCAAACCAATGGGCAAGTCGAGGCGGTTAACAAGGTCATCAAATCCATCATCAAGAAACGTCTGGAAAAGGCTGGGGGCATGTGGGCAGACAACTTCCTCTAGCTCTATGAGCTTACCGCACCACCCACAAGACAACAACCGACCATACTCCTCTGGCTCTATCTTCAACGTTATGTATTTGCTGGTCGGAATGGTTTTCGAATATAAACTCGATCCCGGTCTTTCCATACCAACAATTACTCACAGATTTTGATACTCGGTTATTTAACTATCAAAATTAAACAATCATTCATTCATAAAAAGAAAATGAATTCATTGATTCAATACCTAGCATCATTTAGCCTCTTTAATTAATCATCGGTTAATTAAACTTTTAAAATTTTTAATCTTTCAATATTCGGTAAACATTTCCATTTCTATTATACTATTCAATTTAAAACATGGCCTTTAAAAACCATTAACGCTCATTAACTTACTTCATTTATCCAACCCTCGCTATCGAGCCTGACCATTGCTTAGTCAACAATGAAGTCAATAAAGTTGGGGTATAATTATCTCTTAGACCTTAATTAAACAACATTATTAACTTCAAAATAGACGAAGTTCACAACAAGAAACTACTTCCTTTACGAAATAACACCGATTACAACAACAACACTATAATCCGCGTTTTCAAAATATTTATCTTTAAAATATACCTTTATTTGTTAATGAAAATAAATGAATAAATAAATAATTAAATCTTGGCAAAAACAGAAAGTAAATATTACTTTTCTAAAACTCGACATAGTCGGCTCCAACATATAATTCCATTTAAAATAAGGTCTTACTCGATATATATATATTCCGAACTTTGGAATAATCTCACCATTTATATCATTACTTACGTTTATGAAACAAGTTGTAACTCGTTTCATTAGTATGAGATATTTACAAATCTTATTTATAAGAATTTGGTTTCCAAAACCTCTTTTATAGAAACATTTCCATGTATGCTATTTTGCCCAAACTCGACCGAAATCTCAATTTCTGAAAGAAAAAAAATGTAACTAACTTCAGTGTTTTAAACAAAATTATATCTCAAACATATATAAATAGAATTTTGTAAATGTTTTGAATCGATTTAATATCAGTTTCAAAAATCTTTATTTTTATCAATGGACTAAAGAGGCAAATGTCTACTAAAGTACCAAACTGTGAAATTCCACATTCAATAACAATATATAATCATATTGATAAACACTATCCATAACAGTGAGGAATCTAGTTGGATTCCTTCAACTTGTCCTTCCCTGCATCACAATGGGTTATCTCAATTTCAATATGGAAGTATATTTATCACACTAACAGTTTAATTAATAATAGTCAACAATCAATTAACAACATCCATTTAGGCATCCAATTATTTATTAAATACGTTTATGTTATCATAAACGTAACCAACAAGTTTAGTTACCTCGTTTGGAATATAATCATTAAAATAATGATCTATTTCAATTAAATTAAACAATGTTTAATTTAATCAATGAGCATTAAAAATATTATGCAAACAATCATCAATCATTTGCAAACATTGCACACAAAATATAAAGCCCAGCTTATAACAAATATTTGCAGGATAAATAAGTGAGTTGAACTCACCTTGATCTTGGTTTGTTGAAAAAACGATTCATTCTAGGCATTTAATTTGACTGGAAATTCCAGCTGCTTCCATTTTCGACCAAATCAGTTCTATAATGAAACGTTTGGTGATACAGTTTCAACACTTCCGGTCTTGTCGAATTCTGATACAAATAAGTATGTTACAAAATTTATACCGTTATGGTTATATTTTAAACTAATAAAACTTTAAATTAAATCATTAATTCATTCACTAATCATATGTTTCTAATTTGGCATGCTAACTACTACTAGATTATATAAATGACACGAGTATACTTTCTTAAATATAGGATAACTTAAACGTTTAGGTTAGTTCAAAAACCTTGGGCCACGTCTCAAGTTGGCCATACTTATAACAGAATTGGGCACGTTAGCCATAAAACAGATTAGGAATTTTAATACCTTATTAGGTACCATGTTAGCATTATTAAGCAGATTAATATATGGTTGGGCATGAAATAATGTGCAGGCTTGATATATTTAAGTAGCCATGGATTAGACAAACAAAAATATACAGATAACGCGTATTTAAACTCTATTAGAAGGCCATATTCTTACCTAAATCGGGCGCATTAAAACTGAACTTAAACTATTATTTAATTTGTATGGGCCTTACATAAAACAGATGATCCCACAACTTTGACCTCTGGTTCAGACTTGATTCTTGACTTCAGACCTCACTCGCTTTCCACCATAGTTAAGCGAAAACAAGTAATTCGCTCGGAAGGAGTAGATGTCGAGGAAGAACAATAACTCTCCTCGACCGGAAACCCATCTAACTACATCACCCGAGACGACATCAACGGAGTCATCAAAGATCTGACCAAAGATCTTACCTCCCGCTTGGAGCAATAGGAAGAACACTTCCGTTGCCAGGAGGCCTCCATGGCTACCCTTCTCGCTCGACTCATGAGTTTACAAGGCAGTCAGACTAAGGAAATCTTATTGGAACCAGTGCTAGTGTTCCGCAAGGCTTAGCTCGGGACTGGGTGGCAATTCCTGAAGAATAGCCATGCGTCGACACCAATCAACAGACAGCTACCGGATCAGCTTGGCTCAAGGGCAACACCCCCAATCCTATTCAGAATTCAGCTCAGACTGCAGCCAATCAAGCTTCAGGATTAGGCATTGGAAATACCAATCAAGCGCTGGTGCATGCAACTTTGGACACTGGAACTCCCATAATTACTAACCTTTGATTTGTGTTCGCCGAGGCACCTCAGGCTAGGATCTAGCCAGATATTATTCTTGGCACTCGACCTTTCGCTAACTTTGTACTTGATATTAGGGGAATCAGCGTCGATTTACCTAATCTGAACCTAATTCTCAGCATGGGCACGGAGAGTCAAGTCGCCGATGTCATTCGACGCTACGCCTATGGCAGGGAACCATGCCAGCTTGGACTGCATTACTCGTAGCCCCTTTACTCCAAACATCAGAAATTCTCAGAACCCACCGGACCTTAAGTTGTCGGTGCTAGAACCTTTTAACGGTAGGAAAGACCCTACTGAAACGACCCGAACTTCCCCGGTCTCCGAAGAGAAGAGAAAGAACGAATTGTTTTGAGAACACGACAAAATAGAACGCAGACGAGAGAACATTTCATTGTATATTACAACAATGCATCAGATTACAAGAATATACAGAGTATAAATAAATATTACACAGAAATATCAGAGATTTAAATTATATTTAAATAAATTGCAGCGGAAAATAATACAATACACAACTAGAAGTAGATATATGGATACAAAGCTTTCCGGATATCGTTCCAGCTGTAAACCAGGATCCTGTGAATATAAATCTGCAAAACCAAAACTACTAGCTGCCCGTGTCAAAATATGGGCACCCAGAGTTTAGGTTAAAACAATAAACTCCAGGTCAGTCATGTGACTGGTGTGAGAACTAAAACAGTTATTAATCTTTATTTGAAAGTTAGGTAAATCAAGGGACCACGCCGTATAACACGGAACGGGTTTCCTCCCAAGAATACCAGTGCATATAACAAACAGCGCAATGCTAAATAAAGAAAAATGAAGCTGTTATAAGACCCAGGTCCTATCACACAATGCAACGCAAGCCGGGGGATAGGGTTTTCCCTTATAACAGCCAAAGAATGCTTGATACGTTTAAAACAAATCATTTGATACTATAATAAGTGCATAGTGTACAAAACAATCTTCAAATCATAAGTATCAATCATAGGCGGCATGAGCGTCCCATGCCACTATGTCGCCATATATAGGTTTACAAATAAAACCGCAAAGTCACGTATTCGGAAATTGGATTTCCGTCTATGAACCGAGGCAAAAGATAGTCCTCACCGACTTCGAGACTGCCTAGCCCGAGCCTCAGGGTCAGAGCGCATCGACCCTTGGATCCTCAGGGCCAGTCCACCGATGTGGATTAAACTTAAACCCTGAACACGCGTTTCCCCGCCCTATGGGGCGTAAATGAGCCAACTAAATGACTCCATCGGTTCGAGAACGACCGATCAATCCGAGGCGCCTCGCAACAGCAACAACCACATAAGTCAAACTCGTCAGGGCGTGTAAAACCACTGACGCCACTTCTAGCTAGGAAGAAACGCATGCCCTCCCTGACGTCCTCTCCCGTTTTTGGTTCATACCGGGTGAGAAGCTCGCGAATCAACGTTACACAAAGCTACGCCACAAAGGCCTTGCTTTGATCATCACCACAAGACTTTGCTTTTCAACAGAAGCCTCGATCAATTTCCACTTAGGCATGCCACACAGGCAATTCACTCCGTGCGTTTTATATCCATCAATATATAACCCCTGAGCTCGTACGTCTCAGAGAAGGGCGTTAAGCAAGAGAATAAATTCTCCGCCGCCAAACAGATATATATTTAATAGAGATCAATCACACAGACTAAAATCCAATGTCAGACACACAGTCCATTTACAATTCCGTTCTGGGTCTGAACGAAACCGGAGGCACCTAGTACCCCGCATATCCATCGATCTCCAAGTACGTCTGGACGATCACTAACTGTTTCCATCTTCTCGGGTGTACAGCCCAATCAAGATCATCCGTAATTACCCAAAAGACGTGAAGACCTCCGGTCTTCGACCATCGTCTTCATCTTCGACTTATCGTCGTATCAGTTATTCAGAATTGGATAAACCCGGTCTTTCCGAATAACTCGTGTATATTTTAAATAAGTGTTACACAAACACAACATACGCCTCATTCCAATTCATCAGTCACTAACCGTAAATTAATCAAGAGAATAATTCCCCAAATATTAACCCCGAAGGCCGAAACCAACATCAGATCAATATCCAGGAAACCATTCTGCTTAACTAACCGACAGTTAGTTTCTGATTTCACATTCATAGGGAAAGGTTCCCATTAATTTTATCCAAGATAAATTCCTGGAATTTATTCTCTAATCTTCTTTTGAATTTCGATTCAACTAGTCGGGATTAACGAAACTTACCGAAGTAATCATTTGTTTTAATTTCCTAATCCCAACCTATTAATCCCATGAAGTAAAACTGGTAATACTTCATATCTAACACCACAGTGTTATCGGTAAATTCAATTACCATTTCACGTTCAAATCTAATTAAAGATTTAACTATCGCCTGGAGCAAAACTGGTGATACTCCATTTCCGATCATTTCAATCTAATTAAAGATTCATTAAAACTCCACTTAGTTTTAATCGTTAACTGGGTTAAAGAATTAGTGTCATTTAAAACACGGTTTACGATAAACCCAAAATCACATTCATTAATTATCGGGTTAAAGAATGAGTGTTATTTAAAACACTGTTCACGATAAACCCAAAAATCAATATCAATTCAATTCCAATTAAATATTATTTAATTGGTACACTTCATTAAATCTAAATAAAAAGATTTAATCTTTTCTCAACTGGGTTCAAGAACAGTGTTAATGAAGACACCATTCACAACAAACCCAAATCACATTCGATATTCAATACAAGGCTCTGAATAGAAAATATATCGGCCTATATTCAATATCAAATTCTACGATTAACAAATGTCGTATTGGAAATAACGATATAAATATATATCTTTCAAATTTCCATAACAACACCTGTATAATCACGAATTCCAACATCGAAATATTCCGAAGACAATTTCGATTCAAATCCACTCCAATGCAATCATTGGAAATTTTGGTTATTTTCAAAACCCTTTTCGAATTCAATTTATTTATTTAAAAATAAATAGAATTATAATTCTAGTTCAAAACTAGTTCATTTCGATAAAAATCTATTTTTATCTTTTCAAATATGGAGTTTTTCATCCCAATTCTTTCTAAATCATTTCTTATGATTTTACACAAATTATTACTATTTTTAATAATTTTATCAAGGCCTGTACAGTCGATTTCCATCAATGGCCATCGAACTGCACTTACAGCGACCTTTTTCGGATTTGATTTGGACGTATCTCCAAATCCAACCGTTAGATTTCAAATTTCTAATATTCGTTAGAAAGCTCTTTTCGATACGAACCCAACGGTTCCGGTTTTAGGAGAATCCGACGGTCGGATCTCCCGTAATGTCCGTTTGAAATAAATGGTCGAAATTCGCGAACTGCCGCGGCGCGGCGCGTTCTATTCAGGCCAATATATTATATATATAATATATATAATATATATTTCGTCGATTTCTATTTAAAACGAATTATATAAATAGTTTTAAATTCGTTTCAAAAGCAATTTCAACTTTCTTTTCAATTCAAATCAAAATTGAATTCTTCTTAATAAATTCGTTTTAAAATTCATTTCTATTCAATTCAAATTTCAATTCAATTTGAATTCATTTCAATTCGCTTTCAATTCATTTCGAAATCGTTTTCAATTCAATTCATTTCGAAATCGTTTTCAATTCAATTCATTTCGAAATCGTTTTCAATTCAATTCATTTCGAAATCGTTTTCAATTCAATTCATTTCGAAATCGTTTTCAATTACGTCAAAATGGCGTCTATCTAATCAACACGGCTTCATAAATTTCTATTTTCAAAATAGTTGTTATTATCAAAATATTTCGTTCAACACATGACCAATCTCAATGAATGAGTACTGTCAACACATGAACTCTTATTTTATATCGATAAAGATGTAAATTTTAATATTAAAATATTTCGTTCAACACATGACCAATCTCAATGAATGAGTACTGTCAACACATGAACTTTTATTTTATATCGATAAAGATGTAAATTTTAATATTAAAATATTTCGTTCAACACATGACCAATCTCAATGAATGAGTACTGTCAACACATGAACTTTTATTTTATATCGATAAAGATGTAAATTTTAATATTAAAATATTTCGTTCAACACATGACCAATCTCAATGGATGAGTACTGTCAACACATGAACTTTTATTTTATAATATTCTTTATTTTTCAAATTGGAATGAGGCCCAATCAATTACCATATAAAGTTAATTATATGGATTTTCATACAACAAATGTATATAAAAGCAACGATAGATAATCAATCATCAACCAAAGTGCACTATACTGTATAAGCCTCAAATATAGATATCTAACGCTTATAACAGCCTGTCAATCAATCGATCGACATATTTAATCAATCAGGATAAGTGAACTTCATATTTCATCCCAACACCCGTGTGGGGTTTCAAACAATCAAACAAATATTTTATTTGTGCAGTTGGGCGATGTGTAAAATTTATCGACCCAATCAATGTCCTTCAAATAAGTGTACATAAACAAACCGTCTGGTTTGTAAATGAATATTTATTTTATTCACTTTCACTATATTCATATTCACGTTAAAAATTATTATTATTATTTTTAACGATAAAACATTTTATTCTATCATATGAATTTCTATTATTCATTTACACAATAAAATGATATTTTTATTTTCTAACATATTTTAGAAAATTTCGGCGGCATAACGGCACGATACTAGAAACGGGACAAGGCCTAGCCTTATCCCCGGTCTAGTGAAGGCCCACGCCATTCACATATCAATTTTAATCAATTTCCAATTCAACCAATCAATCAAATCCAAATCCAATAATCTAACCAACTACACAACCAAACGAACAAGTCCATGGTATGTGGACGGGTGTCGGGTGCTTCTAATAAGCACCGTCTGCATCCTAGTATATATATATAACTAGAAAAATAGAATTTGAGTGAGAAGTTCTCACATATAGCTATCCTAGCTCCTCGGCACTTCATTGATAGAAATCTTCTTCGCTATCGCATCTTCGTTGCCCGTAGCCACTACATATGTAAAAAAAATCAAATTTTTACTATGCTATTCAATATATAAAAATCGAATTTTTAGTTCGCTATTCAATATATAAAAATCGAATTTTTAGTTCGAAGTTCAATATATAAAAATCGAATTTTTATTTCGAAGTTCAATATATAAAAATCGAATTTTTATTTTTAAGTTCAATATATAAAAATCGAATTTTTATTTCGAAGTTCAATATATAAAAATCGAATTTTTATTTCGAAGTTCAATATATAAAAATCGAATTTTTATTTTTAAGTTCAATATATAAAAATCGAATTTTTATTTCGAAGTTCAATATATAAAAATCAAATTTTTATTTTTAAATTCAAATCTTTTTCGAAAAATCAGTTTTAAACTTTCTTTAAAAACAGTTTTAATTCTTTAAACAAATCAGTTTTAATTATTTTTGCAAATCAGTTTTTATTCTTTATAAAATTTCAGTTTTTATATCTAAAATAAAAATCAGTCTTTACATCTAAAATAAAAATCAGAAAAAAAAAACAGTAAAATAAAAATCAGAAAAAAAAACAGTAAAATAAAAATCAGAAGAAAAAGAAAAAAAAAAAAGTAAACTTACAGGGGGGGCTGTAGCGAGGTCGGGCGGAGGTCGTGGGGGCCACAGGGGGTGCGGCAGGCGGAGCGGTGGGCGATGGTGGGGGGGTTGGATGCTTCCGTCGATTCTGTGATTGGGGGAGGGTTTCGAAGGGAGAACATAACGCGAGGGAGAGGGAGAAGGAAGACGTCGGAGAAGAGGGGGGGGGGGTTGGGCCAGCGTTCGCCGAAGGTGGGGAAGAGAGGGCGGCGGCGGCGCTTCAGGGGGGGGGGGCGTCGTCGATAGTCGTTAGGGTTTTTTTTTTCTGCCGATTTAATTTATGAAAGGGGGGCCAGAAAGGAGATAAAGGAGGGAAGGGAATTAAAATATTTTTTTTATTATTTAATTATTCAAAAAGTTGACTTTTACATACGACCACTAAACGAGGCCCACCGCCTACCGTCCATAGCGTTTTACCCCTATTCTGAACACAATGGGATATGAATCGCAAGCTGGTTTGATCGCTACAATCAGTTTCCTTTTGAATTTTCATTTAAATCTTTATATTGAATTTTAAACGCACATTTCAAATTACCGGGGTCACATACTAACTAGAAAAATTCCAGAAAAATATTTTCTAGCTTCGTATTGACGATACGGTCCTAACAAAACTAGTTTCGTCGAATTCTGAGGCCGTTTGAAAAATGGCCAATTTCCAGTCGATTAAAATCAACTGAAACTGGTCAAACGCGTTTTCCTTTGCCACGCTCACATATTGATTCGAAAAATTATGAAATTTGAAACCTAGCAATAACTTGACCCTGCGGATCTAACAAAAGTGGTTTCGTCGAAATCCGAGGTCGTTTGCAAAATGTCCATTTTTAAGGGCCTGAATTCCATAGCGACTATTCAGAATTTTCAACTGGACATATCTTCTGACTCCCGCTACGAACTTTTAATTTTTCGGATTCGCTGGAAAGATATTCACTATTAGATTCCATATTTTTTTGGTTTCACAAAAATCCGGATTGTTTTGCACCCGGTACATTCAATTGAAGTTTGAAATCGAATTATCGAACTACCGCGCTATTTTCAATTCTATTTATAATTATATATAAATATTTATATTCTAACGACGACGCGTATAATATATACGTTCGAATTATATTCAAAATAAATTTCTCGCCGATATTATTTAAAATAATTCATTTTAAATAATCAAAACTCGCTATAATTGCCAAAATAAAAATTTTAAACTGGCCCAGATTTTCCGGGTTGTTACAATCTCCCCCACTTAAAACTTTTCGTCCCCGAAAAGGAACAAAGTCGAAAGTGGTTTGATTAATCAGCTCTACGATCGATCAGGCTTCCATTCTCCAACTCTTTAGTTTCTGAGAATTTTCAAAATTTCAAAAATTTGGCTAACACCCTAAATTTTTGAAAAATTTCGCCATAACCTCCCCTGCACCGGGAGCATCGGGGAATTTCAAATAGCTTCCCCGGTCCTTCAGATCTCAAAAAGAAAAAGTAAAAGCCAAGCGGCTAGCCAATAGGCTCACAAAATCATCATCACCCAAACAAAACAGGAAATTATGTAGTAAACATGTACCTATTTGTCGGGCAAACAAATTTTATTCTCTGGCTCTAGCCTCCTTGCTATGACCTGTTCAATGATATATATGTATATGCAAACAAATGCGACCAATTTTCAATACAATTCAATATTCGGTTCAATTAGGCTAAATGGCTAAAAATTAGCAAACAACTAAACAAACAACACAAACATCAATCAATTAGTGAATTTAACGTTTCAAATTCATAATTTTGATACATATACAAAAATCAGATTTTTGATGCCAAATCACAACTATAAATCTATCTATATTAGTTTTGGTTCTCACACCAGTCTAATGGAAATATATAGATATCACACCTTCGAAACACGAATATAAATATTGATAATGCGGCCGCATTACCAAAATTATCTCCGGGCGACTAGAGTGTGATTCTATATCTATCCAGTATATTAAAATTTCAAATACACGCGGATCAGACATATACGCAAAATCTATATATACTGGATTGTCCACATCAATATAAATAAATAATCAAATACGAATAATTGATTTAAATTTTCAAAACAAAAATTTGTTTTATTTTAAAAATAAACTCTTCACACTCGTTCTAGGATACTACTGATCCTATCTCTAACGAGTCATTCTCATTGGATATTACTAATCCAATATCTGATGAATTCTTTCGTATAGTTCTAATGTGCCTTGTTCTCTGAGCTTTGTAAACCAAAGCTCTGATACCAAATGAAACGACCCGAACTTCCCCGGTCTCCGAAGAGAAGAGAAAGAACGAATTGTTTTGAGAACACGACAAAATAGAACGCAGACGAGAGAACATTTCATTGTATATTACAACAATGCATCAGATTACAAGAATATACAGAGTATAAATAAATATTACACAGAAATATCAGAGATTTAAATTACATTTAAATAAATTGCAGCGGAAAATAATACAATACACAACTAGAAGTAGATATACGGATACAAAGCTTTCCGGATATCGTTCCAGCTGTAAGCCAGGATCCTGTGAATATAAATCTGCAAAACCAAAACTACTAGCTGCCCGTGTCAAAATATGGGCACCCAGAGTTTAGGTTAAAACAATAAACTCCAGGTCAGTCATGTGACTGGTGTGAGAACTAAAACAGTTAATAATCTTTATTTGAAAGTTAGGTAAATCAAGGGACCACGCCGTATAACACGGAACGGGTTTCCTCCCAAGAATACCAGTGCATATAACAAACAGCGCAATGCTAAATAAAGAAAAATGAAGCTGTTATAAGACCCAGGTCCTATCACACAATGCAACGCAAGCCGGGGGATAGGGTTTTCCCTTATAACAGCCAAAGAATGCTTGATACGTTTAAAACAAATCATTTGATACTATAATAAGTGCATAGTGTATAAAACAATCTTCAAATCATAAGTATCAATCATAGGCGGCATGAGCGTCCCATGCCACTATGTCGCCATATATAGGTTTACAAATAAAACCGCAAAGTCACGTATTCGGAAATTGGATTTCCGTCTATGAACCGAGGCAAAAGATAGTCCTCACCGACTTCGAGACTGCCTAGCCCGAGCCTCAGGGTCAGAGTGCATCGACCCTTGGATCCTCAGGGCCAGTCCACCGATGTGGATTAAACTTAAACCCTGAACATGCGTTTCCCCGCCCTATGGGGCGTAAACGAGCCAACTAAATGACTCCATCGGTTCGAGAACGACCGATCAATCCGAGGCGCCTCGCAACAGCAACAACCACATAAGTCAAACTCGTCAGGGCGTGTAAAACCACTGACGCCACTTCTAGCTAGGAAGAAACGCATGCCCTCCCTGACGTCCTCTCCCGTTTTTGGTTCATACCGGGTGATAAGCTCGCGAATCAACGTTACACAAAGCTACACCACAAAGGCCTTGCTTTGATCATCACCACAAGACTTTGCTTTTCAACAGAAGCCTCGATCAATTTCCACTTAGGCATGCCACACAGGCAATTCACTCCGTGCGTTTTATATCCATCAATATATAACCCCTGAGCTCGTACGTCTCAGAGAAGGGCGTCAAGCAAGAGAATAAATTCTCCGCCGCCAAACAGATATATATTTAATAGAGATCAATCACACAGACTAAAATCCAATGTCAGACACACAGTCCATTTACAAGTCCATTCTGGGTCTGAACGAAACCGGAGGCACCTAGTACCCCGCATATCCATCGATCTCCAAGTACGTCTGGACGATCACCAACTGTTTCCATCTTCTCGGGTGTACAGCCCAATGAAGATCATCAGTAATTACCCAAACGACGTGAAGACCTCCGGTCTTCGACCATCGTCTTCATCTTCGACTTATCGTCGTATCAGTTATTCAGAATGGGATAAACCCGGTCTTTCCGAATAACTCGCGTATATTTTAAATAAGTGTTACACAAACACAACATACGCCTCATTCCAATTCATCAGTCACTAACCGTAAATTAATCAAGAGAATAATTCCCCAAATATTAACCCCGAAGGCCGAAACCAACATCAGATCAATATCCAGGAAACCGTTCTGCTTAACTAACCGACAGTTAGTTTCTGATTTCACATTCATAGGGAAAGGTTCCCATTAATTTTATCCAAGATAAATTCCTGGAATTTATTCTCTAATCTTCTTTTGAATTTCGATTCAACTAGTCGGGATTAACGAAACTTACCGAAGTAATCATTTGTTTTAATTTCCCAATCCCAACCTATTAATCCCATGAAGTAAAACTGGTAATACTTCATATCTAACACCACAGTGTTATCGGTAAATTCAATTACCATTTCACGTTCAAATCTAATTAAAGATTTAACTATCGCCTGGAGCAAAACTGGTGATACTCCATTTCCGATCATTTCAATCTAATTAAAGATTCATTAAAACTCCACTTAGTTTTAATCGTTAACTGGGTTAAAGAATCAGTGTCATTTAAAACACGGTTCACGATAAACCCAAAATCACATTCATTAATTATCGGGTTAAAGAATGAGTGTTATTTAAAACACTGTTCACGATAAACCCAAAAATCAATATCAATTCAATTCCAATTAAATATTATTTAATTGGTACACTTCATTAAATCTAAATAAAAAGATTTAATCTTTTCTCAACTGGGTTCAAGAACAGTGTTAGTGAAGACACCATTCACGACAAACCCAAATCACATTCGATATTCAATACAAGGCTCTGAATAGAAAATATATCGGCCTATATTCAATATCAAATTCTACGATTAACAAATGTCGTATTGGAAATAACGATATAAATATATATCTTTCAAATTTCCATAACAACACCTGTATAATCACGAATTCCAACATCGAAATATTCCGAAGACAATTTCGATTCAAATCCACTCCAATGCAATCATTGGAAATTTTGGTTATTTTCAAAACCCTTTTCGAATTCAATTTATTTATTTAAAAATAAATAGAATTATAATTCTAGTTCAAAACTAGTTCATTTCGATAAAAATCTATTTTTATCTTTTCAAATATGGAGTTTTTCATCCCAATTCTTTCTAAATCATTTCTTATGATTTTACACAAATTATTACTATTTTTAATAATTTTATCAAGGCCCATACAGTCGATTTCCATCAATGGCCATCGAACTGCACTTACAGGGACCTTTTTCGGATTTGATTTGGACGTATCTCCAAATCCAACCGTTAGATTTCAAATTTCTAATATTCGTTAGAAAGCTCTTTTCGATACGAACCCAACGGTTCCGGTTTTAGGAGAATCCGACGGTCGGATCTCCCGTAATGTCCGTTTGAAATAAATGGTCGAAATTCGCGAACTGCCGCGGCGCGGCGTGTTCTATTCAGGCCAATATATTATATATATATAATATATATAATATATATTTCGTCGATTTCTATTTAAAACGAATTATATAAATAGTTTTAAATTCGTTTCAAAAGCAATTTCAACTTTCTTTTCAATTCAAATCAAAATTGAATTCTTCTTAATAAATTCGTTTTAAAATTCATTTCTATTCAATTCAAATTTCAATTCAATTTGAATTCATTTCAATTCGCTTTCAGTTCATTTCGAAATCGTTTTCAATTCAATTCATTTCGAAATCGTTTTCAATTCAATTCATTTCGAAATCGTTTTCAATTCAATTCATTTCGAAATCGTTTTCAATTCAATTCATTTCGAAATCGTTTTCAATTACGTCAAAATGGCGTCTATCTAATCAACACGGCTTCATAAATTTCTATTTTCAAAATAGTTGTTATTATCAAAATATTTCGTTCAACACATGACCAATCTCAATGAATGAGTACTGTCAACACATGAACTCTTATTTTATATCGATAAAGATGTAAATTTTAATATTAAAATATTTCGTTCAACACATGACCAATCTCAATGAATGAGTACTGTCAACACATGAACTTTTATTTTATATCGATAAAGATGTAAATTTTAATATTAAAATATTTCGTTCAACACATGACCAATCTCAATGAATGAGTACTGTCAACACATGAAATTTTATTTTATATCGATAAAGATGTAAATTTTAATATTAAAATATTTCGTTCAACACATGACCAATCTCAATGGATGAGTACTGTCAACACATGAACTTTTATTTTATAATATTCTTTATTTTTCAAATTGGAATGAGGCCCAATCAATTACCATATAAAGTTAATTATATGGATTTTCATACAACAAATGTATATAAAAGCAACGATAGATAATCAATCATCAACCAAAGTGCACTATACTGTATAAGCCTCAAATATAGATATCTAACGCTTATAACAGCCTGTCAATCAATCGATCGACATATTTAATCAATCAGGATGAGTGAACTTCATATTTCATCCCAACACCCGTGTGGGGTTTCAAACAATCAAACAAATATTTTATTTGTGCAGTTGGGCGATGTGTAAAATTTATCGACCCAATCAATGTCCTTCAAATAAGTGTACATAAACAAACCGTCTGGTTTGTAAATGAATATTTATTTTATTCACTTTCACTATATTCATATTCACGTTAAATTTTTTTTTTTAACGATAAAACATTTTATTCTATCATATGAATTTCTATTATTCATTTACACAATAAAATGATATTTTTATTTTCTAACATATTTTAGAAAATTTCGGCGGCATAACGGCACGATACTAGAAACGGGACAAGGCCTAGCCTTATCCCCGTCTAGTGAAGGCCCACGCCATTCACATATCAATTTTAATCAATTTCCAATTCAACCAATCAATCAAATCCAAATCCAATAATCTAACCAACTACACAACCAAACGAACAAGTCCATGGTATGTGGACAGGTGTCGGGTGCTTCTAATAAGCACCGTCTGCATCCTAGTATATATATATAACTAGAAAAATAGAATTTGAGTGAGAAGTTCTCACATATAGCTATCCTAGCTCCTCGGCACTTCATTGATAGAAATCTTCTTCGCTATCGCATCTTCGTTGCCCGTAGCCACTACATATGTAAAAAAAAATCGAATTTTTACTATGCTATTCAATATATAAAAATCGAATTTTTAGTTCGCTATTCAATATATAAAAATCGAATTTTTAGTTCGAAGTTCAATATATAAAAATCGAATTTTTATTTCGAATTTTTATTTTTAAGTTCAATATATAAAAATCGAATTTTTATTTCGAAGTTCAATTTATAAAAATCGAATTTTTATTTCGAAGTTCAATATATAAAAATCGAATTTTTATTTTTAAGTTCAATATATAAAAATCGAATTTTTATTTCGAAGTTCAATATATAAAAATCGAATTTTTATTTTTAAATTCAAATCTTTTTCGAAAAATCAGTTTTAAACTTTCTTTAAAAACAGTTTTAATTCTGTAAACAAATCAGTTTTAATTATTTTTGCAAATCAGTTTTTATTCTTTATAAAATTTCAGTTTTTATATCTAAAATAAAAATCAGTCTTTACATCTAAAATAAAAATCAGAAAAAAAAAACAGTAAAATAAAAATCAGAAAAAAAAACAGTAAAATAAAAATCAGAAGAAAAATAAAAAAAGAAAAAAGAAAAAAAAGTAAACTTACAGGGGGGGCTGTAGCGAGGTCGGGCGGAGGTCGTGGGGGCCACAGGGGGTGCGGCAGGCGGAGCGGTGGGCGATGGTGGGGGGGGGGGGGTTGGATGCTTCCGTCGATTCTGTGATTGGGGGAGGGTTTCGAAGGGAGAACAGAACGCGAGGGAGAGGGAGAAGGAAGACGTCGGAGAAGAGGGGGGGTTGGGCCAGCGTTCGCCGGAGGTGGGGAAGAGAGGGCGGCGGCGGCGCTTCAGGGGGGGGGGGCGTCGATAGTCGTTAGGGTTTTTTTTTTTCTGCCGATTTAATTTATGAAAGGGGGGCCAGAAAGGAGATAAAGGAGGGAAGGGAATTAAAATATTTTTTTTTATTATTTAATTATTCAAAAAGTTGACTTTTACATACGACCACTAAACGAGGCCCACCGCCTGCCGTCCATAGCGTTTTACCCCTATTCTGAACACAATGGGATATGAATCGCAAGCTGATTTGATCGCTACAATCAGTTTCCTTTTGAATTTTCATTTAAATCTTTATATTGAATTTTAAACGCACATTTCAAATTACCGGGGTCACATACTAACTAGAAAAATTCCAGAAAAATATTTTCTAGCTTCGTATTGACGATACGGTCCTAACAAAACTAGTTTCGTCGAATTCTGAGACCGTTTGAAAAATGGCCAATTTCCAGTCGATTAAAATCAACTAAAACTGGTCAAACGCGTTTTCCTTTGCCACGCTCACATATTGATTCGAAAAATTATGAAATTTGAAACCTAGCAATAACTTGACCCTACGGATCTAACAAAAGTGGTTTCGTCGAAATCCGAGGTCGTTTGCAAAATGTCCATTTTTAAGGGCCTGAATTCCATAGCGACTATTCAGAATTTTCAACTGGACATATCTTTTGACTCCCGCTACGAACTTTTAATTTTTCGGATTCGCTGGAAAGATATTCACTATTAGATTCCATATTTTTTTGGTTTCACAAAAATCCGGATTGTTTTGCACCCGGTACATTCAATTGAAGTTTGAAATCGAATTATCGAACTACCGCGCTATTTTCAATTCTATTTATAATTATATAAAAATATTTATATTCTAACGACGACGCGTATAATATATACGTTCGAATTATATTCAAAATAAATTTCTCGCCGATATTATTTAAAATAATTCATTTTAAATAATCAAAACTCGCTATAATTGCCAAAATAAAAATTTTAAACTGGCCCAGATTTTCCGGGTTGTTACACCTACTGTTCATCTCATGCGCTACATGAGCCACATGGAAGTACATTCAACCTCAGAAGGCGTCATGGCTAAGTGCTTCTCGCTTTACCTCGCATACATTACTGCTATATGGTTCAAATAGTTGGAACCAGAGTCTATCAACAGCTGGAATGTCTTGGTCTCGAGATTCATCAAGCAATTCAGGGTTCACATTGATTAACCATGGAACGTCATGACTCTAACGTTTGTCAAGTAGAAAATATGCAAGATTATGCACAAATTCCTCGAGCGATTCAATGCAGCGGTGGCCTCTTTTTACAGACTAAATCCACCTATGGTCCTAATGGTCGCCGTCTCTGGCATTCTTAATAAAACAGACTTCCAGGCTTCATTACGATGGGACCAGCCAAGGGATCTCGCTGAATTCTACTTCGAGGCCGAAAGACTTCTTAAGGAGGAGGACTCCCATAACGAGAATCACATGCAATGGGCCAACTGTATAGAAAGCTCAAGGCCATCTACCCTCGACAAAGGTAATGGTAAACCTCAGGACGACCAAAGATCACAACCTCGGCTCCCAGCCTACACCGAGCTCAACAAAAGCCTGGAAAGTATATACCTCGACACGCAAGAGACTATGCCTTTCCAGAAGCCCTCCAATAGGGACTCAACTTCGAGTCAAGCAAGCTCCGAAAGATATTGTCTCTTCCATGAGCTGATGGGTCATGACATCGACCATTGCAGAATGTTCAGCGATCTCGTTGAAGCCCGCATTAGCCACAGCAACCTACAATAGTACGTCCTGAATCCATCTACAACGGCTGCTACACCGGCGCTGCCCTTTACAACATTAAAGGATATGGGAAGAGCTAGCCGTCCCCAGGAAATCATCATCGGTTGATCCTGCTTAACGGATCTTCGCGGCTTTCGCGGACCTCGATCCAACGCTTTTGTTTTTCTTGCCGTTGGCGTTTTCTCGCCTTTTATTTCCTTTTCCATGTAATCAGGGTTAGTTTAACGACCGTTATACTCGTAAGGAATTAATAAAATACTACTTTCGATCTCCGGCTCACATTGGATCAGTATAGTATAAATATAATCCCCCACTGGATTAGTCCAGTATAAAACATAGTCCCCCCCGCACTAGACCAGTCCATTATAAACAGAATCCCACACTGGATCAGTCCATTATAAGCATATTCCCCCGCACTGGATCAATCCAGTATAAAATAAGTCCCACATTAGATCGGTCCAGTATAAACATAGTCCCCCCCACATTGGATCAGTCCAGTATAAACATTGCCCCCCCCCCCCCCCCCCCCGCACTGTATTGGTCCAGTATAAACAAAGTCCCAGACTGGATCAGTCTAGTATAAACATAGTCCCCATGCACTGGATCAGTCAAGTATAAACAAAGTCCCACACAGGATCAGTCCAGTGTAATCATAATCCCCCCGCACTGGATCAGTCCGGTATAAATAAAGTCCCAAACTCCGGTCTCTCGTGCACCGGATTAGTCCAGTATAAATAAAGTCCCAAACAACGGTCTCCCCCTCCCTAATCAGTCTGGTATGAACTTTGAACTCCATTTCTTAGCTTCGGGCTCCGGTCCATGACTTCCCCTAAAGGTTGGGCCCATCGCTTGTTGAGATTCCTCGAATAAGTTTGCTAAACATAAGAACTACTCGACTTGGTGCGCCGAGCATGGGAGTTCCTTATCACGAACCTCCCAGTGTTGCAACCTTAAAAACCTGGCTCTCCATACATATAACATCACATAACTTGATCTGCCAAGTGCAAAACACTCTTTTGCAGGTACATACTTTCTTCGGTAAGGCCCAAACAAGTCCACGGCTTCTTATTTTCTATATCTCAAGCATACCGGACTCGACAGCCCATCCTAACTACAATCCCAACGATCGTCAGACTTCCATTCTAATACGGCCTCAACGGCTGTTGGACTTCTAACATTATTACGATCTCAGTTATCGTCAGTCTTTTATTCTATTATGATCCCAGTGATCGTCAGCTTCCACTGGACTTCACACTTTCTGGTTTCCAAGTTCATATATAATATGATCCAGCGCGATCGTGGCTCTTTGGCTTTTGGTTACAGAAGTTCACTTCGGACTTCTCCTAGCTTTGATTTTCCGGATTTCTATTCTTCTCGCAAAACACATCTTCCGACTATCAAGCAAGACATATTTTAGGGGGCAAATGTTGACATGCTTTTTGGTCGCATCTGTCACATGCCGATTTTTGGTTTGCAATGTGCTCAAGTATCAATAACATCATCAGCAAATACAAAGCAGTTTGGTCGAAGTCACGTCATGAACATAAAAATGGCCCAAAATCCCTTTAAATGACCTCTTTTGGGCCCGAAATCATCAAATACAGTGCTTTGCATGGCAATTCCTGTAGCCCTCCGAATAAGTTTTAGGTACAACTTTCGTTTGTCCTAAAAGACATACGTTTTAAAAGTTATGCTCATTTCCGTAAATGCATGTAGGTCAAATCAAGAATTTCGAATCTCTCTCTACTTTCGAATCCCTCTCCTTCGAATTCATATGCTTAGAATCCCTTAGGATTTTGGCTTCCCCTCCCTCTTTCTCATATCCTCTGGAGGGATATGAATTTCCTGTTCTTAGCCTACTCTGGGATCCGAATGTCTGCTGCATGGTCCCCACTTCCTACCTACTCCACTACCAACCTTCACCTATAAATGTCCCAAGGCTTAGCCTTCATTTGAATCCTTTTTCCCTTGGAATTTTGGCCTTTTAGAGCTCCAAAAGCATCAGTAATGGCCACCACCTTCTTCCCCATGGCCATTTGACATGGCATGGACCATTAAATCGCTGCACAAACGTTTTCCTTTACTTTTTGGACATCTACAAGTATAAAAACACCACTTTTGGACTGTTTTGAACTTCTTGGACATTGAAGCTAATTTTGGACATAGTTGACCAAGTCAACCCATCTCAATGAAGAAGAAGAAGAAGGACATTTTAGTCGAAGTTTAGAATTAACAATCTTTTTATCATTATATTATAATGCTTTATACTTAAACATTGTCTGAACTTGTACAACATTGTAATCAAATATCACATGATGAATAATTACTATGAAGTGGACGTAGGCGTTAGTGCTGAACCACTATAAGAAGTTGTGTTCTCCTGCATTTACTTATTTTACTTTGGATTTCTATATTCACAATAAGCACTCACATCGGTTGTTGGCGTGCGTTGAGTCCACGATAACTTTCCACGTCAGCATTTTGGCACGATAGGAAAGGGGGCACACAACTTTGACCTCTGCTTCAGACTTGATTCTCGACTTCAGACCTCCCTCGCTTTCCGCCATATTCAAACGAAAACAAGTAATTCTCTTGGAAGGAGCAGGTGTTGAGGAAGACTAAGAACTATCCTCGATCGGAAACCCATCTAAGTACATCACCGAGACCACATCAATGGAGTCGTCACAGATCTGACCAAAGATCTTATCTCCAGCTTAGAACAACAGGAAGAATTCTTCTGTCGCTAGGAGGCTCCATGGCCACTCTTCTCATTCGACTCGATGGGTTTACAAGGCAGTCGGGCCAAGGATTGTTGGAACTAGTGTTAGTGCTCCACAAGGCTTAGCTCAGGACTTGGGGGAAATTACGGAAGAATAACCTCGCATTGACACCAATCCACAGACAACTACTAGATCGGCTAGGCTCGGATGAAACACCTCCATGCCATTCATAATTCAGCTCAGATTGGATCTAATCAAGCTTTAGGATCAGGCACTGGAACTGCCACTCAGGCGCCGATGAGCGCAACTTTGGACATAGGAACACCCGTAGTTCCTAATCTTTGATTTGTGCCCGTCGAGGCACCTCATGGTAGGATCGAGCCAGGTATTCTACTTGGCGCTCGACCTTTCACTATCTTTGGACTTGATATTAGGGGCATTGGCGTCGATTTACCTAATCTGAACCCATTTCTCGACATGGGCATCGAGAGTCAAGTCGTTGATGTCATTCGACGCTACGCTTATGGTGGGGCACCCCACGTCAGCTTGGACTGTATTACCTGTAGCCCCTTCACTTCGGACATCAGAAATTCTCATAACGCAACGGACTTCAAGTTGCCGGTGCTAGAACCTTTTTATGGTAGGAAAGACCCTACTGTTCATCTCATGCGCTACATGCACCATATGGAAGTACATTCAACCTCAGAGGGCATCAAGGCTAAGTGCTTCTCGCTATACCTCGCAGACATTGCTACTATATGGTTCAAACAGTTGGAACCAGAGTCTACAACAGCTGGAATGTCCTGGTCTCGAGGTTCATCAAGCAAGTCAGGGTTCGCATTGCTCAACCAAGGAACGTCATGACTCTGACGTCCATCAAGTAGAAAACAGGTGAGCCTCTGCGCAAATTCCTCGAGCGATTCATTGCAGCGATGGCCTCTGTTGATAGACCAAATCCATCCATGGTCATAATGGCCGCCGTCTCCGGCATTCTTGACAAAACAGACTTCTGGACTTCAGTATGACGGGACCTACCAAGCGATCTTTCTGAATTCTACATCGAGGACGAAAGATTTCTTAGGGAGGACTCCCACGATGAGAAGCCCATGCAATGGGCCAACTCTATATTTGTGCACCTTCGTGGTTAACATCGTTATTGAAAATCTTTACCTTCACTTTTTTCAAATAAAATTCATAAAGAAACAAAATAGATACGACCACGAAGAATAAGACTACTACCTTATACAGTAGGATCTTCTAGCAAATTTCATGGGCTGAGAACGATACTATACAAAGTACAATGGTGTCTATATATAAGCTTTCAGTGTAATTAATCAGAGTGTATATTTCGGAACCAATTCCAGTACCAAACTAAACACAATGCCAGTCATTTTTGGAACACAACTTGGGTTCAATTTTAATGAACTTGAATATCATAATCAAGTAATTAACTGGTATAACGTGATTAAGCTGGACTTTACTGTGATTGAAGGAGCATGGAAGTGTTGTCACTGCACTTGGACCTACAATTTAGGTTGTGTTAGATTTCACTTTGCTCGGGAACACCAAACAATGGCCAATCAGTGATGGATAATGAATCTCTAATAACTCCATTTCCACCATTTGTTTTTGCACCACTCAAAGGTTAGTTCATTTATTTTAGACAATTAATTATTAGAAAACTTATAATCTAATGATTGTTAGTTCATTTTTTTAAAACTATTGTTGTCTTCACATAGTCATATACACAAGGTAGTTTTTTTATATAATAGTATCCTTAAATTATTAAAGAAGAAATGTTCAAACACAATTATCTTTATAAATTTTTGAGATTTGGAAGCTAGAATTGAAGTAGTTTAGAAAGATAAACAAGTTTATCTTTTTGAAGAGAGGTACTTTTATATAAAAGCATTCAAATACTTGCTTTTTACTTAAAAAAATTTAGTCTTAAGCAGTCATAAATATGTTTATCATTATAGAGATGTTGTATTTAAAAAAAACAAATAAACATTAATTTCTTAATTAAAATTTTGGTAGAGTGTTAAGTAATAATTGTTTTAAAAATGTTTATCATTTGTATTACTGTTTTTTTAATAATATAAAAGTAGGAAAAATGATAAATATATTTTTCTTTTTAAATAGAAAGTGTTTTTTTAACCAACGTTACGTTATTTTATACATGCAATAAGTAATTTGCATATGTACTTTTTGATTTAAAATTTTAATGTTTTTTATCATACTAACATATAATGATAAATTGGTTTATTAGTATAATTAATTATTTTATAAATGCAATAAGTAATTTACACATTTTCTTTTTGATGTAATATTATACTGTATTTATCATATGTGTTCATATAATTTTGACTTAAGAGAATTTATCATATGTTGTAAAAAAGAAGCTTAGATGATCATATAATTTTATATGTTTATTATTTCCAAAAGATAAATACATTTATCTTTTTAAACAATTTACATGTTTTCGCAAAATATAATATACATATTATATTTTTATTATACGCTTTTATATAATTATGAGTAAGTGAATTTATTATATGTTGCAATTAAGAAGCTCAAACAATCATATGATTTGGATATGTTTATTATTGTAAAAAGACAACTATGATTACCATTTTCAAGAAGTTATATATTTCATGCAATAGTATATACATATTATATCTTTATCATATGTTTTCATATTATCACGAGTAAGATAATTTATCGTATGTTGAAAAAAAGAAGTTTATATGATCGTATGATTTTAATATTTCTATTATTTTAAAAAGATAAACACGTTTATCTTTTTAAACAATTTATATGTTTTCACACAAAATAATACCTACCTCTGACATCGCCTCAACCTCGTCTAATCCAACCATCCCATCCTCTGACTTCGCCGCACCTTCTTCTCAACCTAGGGCCTTACCTAATTCTATTCCTAACCTTATTCCTACCCCTCCACCTCCGTTACCTAATCCATCACCTTTGTCCAGTTGTCCTATTCCCCCTCCACCTATCTCATCTTCCACGCCAGTGAAGTTTTCATCACTGTTCTACTCCAAGCCCAAGAATGCAGGAGCTCATGAACCAATTCTGTTTGAAATAAACTACGTTGGCAAATCAGTACCACCGCCAAAGATAGTTCTGGATGAAGGATCGAAATCTTGGTCTGATTGCTTGGTAGGCTCCTTTCTCACAAGTAACGTAAATTACATGGCAGTAAAGCAACATGTAGAAAGAGTTTGGAAACTGAATGGCGGATTTGAATTGTACTACGACAAACAAAATTACTTCTTCAAATTCGTTAATCAGGAAGATAAGTTCTCTGTTTTAAAGAAGGACCCGATGTTTATTCGTGGATAAATGTTCATTATTTCGAACTGGACTCCTTCACTATATTCTACACAAGCTACTGTTAGAACGGTACCAATATGGATTCATTTTTATCGCATTCCAAATCTATTGCGGTCATTAGGTTGTAGTAACAAGATAGGATGTCACATTGGTAAAGTGCTATGAGAAGAGCACAAAAAAAATGAAATGATTCGAATATGCAAAATGTTTAATAGAAGTAAGCACAAATAAAGTGCTCCCTGAATTTCTGGTTGTAGGTGATGAAATTTGTCCGAATGTGGTTGTGGAGTATACATGGAAACCTTTAATATGTACAAAGTGCAAAAATTTTGGTCATGCTACAAAACATTGTGATAAGCATAAGGTTAACAAAGAGGATGCTGGTGAATACAAAGTCAAAATGAATAAATATATTGAAGAATATGCAGATGTGGAAAATGGTGAATGGGGAAATGAACATGAAATTAAGGAAGGCTTTAATGTTGTGCAATGGAAAAGGACTAGAAATTCAAAAAAGGAATGGAGAAAGGTAGATAAGGTAAATGGAGATAGTAATCAGGAAGAGATTGAATTGAAAGCCCAGAGCAGTTCAGAAAGTCATAAGGAAATAAATATTGTTGGGGTATCACGACGTGAACCTTCAGAACTACATGACAAAGTAAATGAGATTAAAGGAAAAGAACCCAATATGAAGAAGTTTGAAGAGAATGCAACATCACCCAAGTTTATTTTTGTAGCAAATAGCAAATATTCAAGAGTCTCTTTACCTAAACCCTCTGCATTGTGCCATAACTGAACCTGTCAATCTCAGTTCTAATATCACCATTAGCAACCTGTTTGAGATACTTAATCATACCCCCATTTCTACCAATGGTGGCAAGCAGTCCCATCTAGAAAACCACACCTCTCCTTTGCATGATCCTGTGTGCAACATGCACGCTCCCAATCAAATGTCCGTTCAAAATTCCCTGCAAGATCCACTTCATTGTTCATTACCTTACACTTCACTATCTTTGCCAAATCATGTTTTTGGTGACTTAGCCTCTTAGCCAAATAATGCCAACTCTCCTCCTCACATACAAAATCCAATAGCTTCCTTTTTTGCCTCTAAAGTTGCTAAACCTCCCACATTTCATATTCCAAGAAATAGAGTAACTAGAAGTCGAGGTAGGCCTAAAAAAAATCATATCCTCCCCCCTTGACTTAGATAACTCAACAGAAATTACTATCGACGAATCAGTTCAGTCATTGCCATCTCAACAACCTCCCAAAATTTCTTCGACTGGTGTTAAAACCAGAGCGTCCTCTCTCCTATCATCCCAATGATAGATAAAATATCATTCTGGAATATCAGGGGTGCAAATCCCCTCCCAAAACAACTACAAGCTGCAAATTTGATCAGCTCTTATAACATTCATCTTATGGCAGTAGCCGAAACAAAACTGAATTATCTTTCTACTCCAAAAGGAATTCAAAACATTTGTCCAAATTGGAAAAACATACACAACCTAGCTCAAGCACCATTTGGAAGATTAGATTATGTGAAATCCAATGTCGTTTACACTAATCCCAATTACTGTTCATAGACAATACATACATTCGAAGAACACCCATATCCCATCCAATTCAACATTTCTCCCTACTGTTGTTTATGCAGACAATATTGTAGACAACAGACAACCATTTCTTGACATCCTTCCCTCTTACAACAGGCTACTTATCCTTGGATATGCTTAGGAGACTAAAATTGCATGCAGAATGCGAATGACAAATCTGGTGGGAACCTTCTAACATTTAGACAAACCAGACCCCTAAATAATGCCAATTTAGTACCAATTCCTTACACTATACCTGATTATACATGGAATAACTATTCGAGAAATGGCATAAGAACTTATTGCAAGCTCGACAGGTCTTATTAGAACTTCTCAGCAGTCAATGCTTGGCCTACACTTTGCTTCCATACTCCTCCTCCCTCCTTATCTGACCATTCACCACTTGTGTTGGATTGGGGAAAGAAAATCAAGAGATCTCATTCCTCATTTTCATTTTTTAACATTTGGGCTGAACATCCTAATTTTTTGATCGCTGTTAAAAATTGTTGGTTAATTAATGTGAGGGGTAATCCCATGTTTGTTTTGCATGAAAAACTCAAAAAATTAAAAGGAGTACTGAAGAACTGAGCAGCTACTAATTATGGTAATGGATCTAGTCATCTAGCCACATTCAGACAATCGCTTTATCAAACTCAAGATGAAATTCAAGATTGCATTGATGCTACTGCAATATGTGGCTTTTAGTGAAGGAAAGCAAACTTTCTACTGAACTTGCTAAAGCCATAACTGAAGAGAATTAAATGGTAAAACAGAAAATTAAGAATAAATGGAAACTATATGGTGATAAGAACACATCTACATTTCACGATGCCCTGAAGATTGAACAAGCGGCTGCTAATATCACTTCCATAACTAACAAAGACGGTACTATATGCTCGGATCCTGATGTTGTTCAGGCTGCGTTTCTTAATTACTTTTCTTCAACAATTGGAATTTCTGCTTATTCTCCGGTACAGCTAGATTCATTCTCTCAGTTTAGTTTTCCAACAATTACATTTGATACAAAGAATGCCTCAATCACTGAAATAACTGATGAAGAGATTACCAATTCTATATTCTCAATGAACTCTAATAGTTCTCCAGGCCCGGATGACTTTAATGCACTATTTTTCAATAGTAGTTAGTCAGTGGTAGGTGATGATGTGGTCAAAGCCATCAAAAATTTCTTTTTACATAGTCTAATGCTAGGAGGATTCAATGCTACTAGGTTTGCATTAATTGCTAAATCTGATCATCCTCAAAGTGTTACGAACTTTAGGCCGATTGCCTGTTGTAACGTGATAAACAAGAGTATTGCAAAAATAATGGCGGCTCGCATGAAGGTGGCTATAGATAAAACTGTTTCACCGAATCAAAGTGCCTTTCTTCCAAATAGGGACATAGCAGATAATATACTTCTTGCGACAGAACTTATGAGGGGATATAATAGGGTATCTATATCTCCGAGGTGTGTACTAAAACTGTCATTCAAAAGGCCTATGACTCGGTTAATTGGGAAACAATCATGTATATGTTGTTTAAGATGAACTTCCCCATTCCCTTTTTATGCTGGATCTATACGTGCATATCCAGTATGCATGTTTCGCTCAGTATTAATGGGTCTACATTTGGTTATTTCAAAGCGAGGCAGGGATTAAGACAAGGGGATCCCTTATCCCCTTATTTATTTGTATGTGTTATGGAGCTCTTCACAATTCTTTCCAAACAAGCGATGTTTTCGAAGAGAATAGATTATCATTCGTATTGCAAAAGTTCAGGAATAACGTCACTACTGTTTGTTGATGATCTACTATTATTCACCAAACCGAATCTCAAATTCATTAGTGGTGTTATGGTCATTCTTCAGTCATTTGGTATATTGACGGGTTTGAAAATTAACACAAGCAAGTCTAAAATTAAATGTGGCGGCATCTCCGTAGAGCGTAAATCTGCGTTGTATGCGTTAACTGGCATATCACCTATGTTCGATGATTAGCAGCATTTAGGAGCACCCCTTTCCACTTCTAGAATTAGGGCCTCTCAATGTTTTCCTATATTCGAAAGAATTGTATCTAAAATCTCAAGCTGGCCGTCGTCAAAATTCTTAATAGCAGGACGATTGGTGATTGTGAAATCAATGGCCATTTCTATGGCAATCTATTATGCGAGACTCTTTATTATCCCTTCAAAGGTTATAGATATGATTACACTGGCTCTCGCTCACTTTCTATGGCATGGAACCCCGTACTCCAAAAAACTTATTTCGATCTCGTTCAAGAAGGTCTGTAGTCTGAAAGCTCAGGATGGTCTTGGAGTGCTGAATCTTAAAGTGTGGAATAGGGTTGATGTTTCTACTAGAGTTGATAAAATTCATAGATATGATTCCAACCTATGGGCGAACTGGTGCAGGCTGAACCTAATCAAAGATGAACATTTTTGGACGATGGATACTCTTATGGAGTGTAGCTGGACTTGGAGAAATATACTGAAACTTAGAAAAAAAAAAATTGCCATTGTTTCAATGCAGTTTGATGCATCTGCAAAATGTTTCATTTTGGTTCAACCCATGGTATAGCAAAGGCCAGATTCTTGCGAATATTGTTGGCTATAGTGTGCGGTTTATGTCGGGGATCAATGAACAAGCGAAGGTGGCTATTGTGTTGGTGAATGGAGTACTTAATCTTTCGCATTGCAGTTCTTTTTTATCAAACAGGTTTGGAATAATATACTATTTTCTATTCGGCCTACAACAACATTGCCTGCAATATGGAATGGGAAGAATCATTCTGTGAGGTCTGTATACTATAGTTTAATGCAAACTACTGATTTTTTTGCATGGCACAAGAGGGTATGGATGTCGAATATTCTTCCAAAACAGAACTTACTTATGTGGAGAGTTCTTCAAAATGTAATACATACAAGAAGCCGGTTATTTCACTATGATATTATAGATAATGATATCTGCGTCCTGTGTGATTCATGTTCTGAGACGATGCAACACTTGTTTTTTGACTGCGTGTACTCTGGTTTCATATAGATGAAAGTCCTTCTTCATTTCGGATTTCATTCTCCAAAGGCTACGTCGGCTGAAGAGTGATTCTCTATTTTCAAGTCTACTAGATGGAAAAGCATTAGTGGTTATCTACTACTGAAAATCTTGAAGACAACACTTTATCACCTATAGATGGAGCGGAACACCAGGGTGTTTAGGAACATATATATTTCTAAACATGTATTGGTCCATACTATCACTAGTTGTATTTGATGTCTTCGGTTTTTTTTTCTTTCTTCTAGTCTGCTTGTGTATGTTTGAGTAATTTTGAGTATTAATAAAGTTGGTTGGGGACAATTAGTCCTGCTTGCTATGCAAAAAAAGTACATATTATATCTTTATCATATGTTTTCATATTATCATGAGTAAGATAATTTATCATACGTTGAAACAAATAAGTTTAGATGATCATTTGATTTTAATATTTATATTATTTTAAAAAGATAAACACATTAATCTTTTAAAACAATTAATATGTTTTCACACAAGATAATATACATATTATATCTTTATCATATGTTTTAATATTATCATGACTGAGAGAATTTATCGTATGCTGAAACTAAGAAGTTTAGATGATCATATCATTTTAATGTTTATCCTATTTTACAAAGATAAACACAATTATCTTTTTAAATAAGTTATATGTTAACTAATATTCATATTACTTTTTTTAATGAAAATTGTAAAATTATATAAAAAAATTTAAAAAAAAATACTATTTATTTTTTAATGTACATATCATTTTCAACATTACTTTATGTAATAAAGTAGACAAAAGATAAATATATTTATATTTTTGAAAAGTTTATGTTTTCCCATATGATTTATACATACTATTATTTTCAATAAGATTATAAATCTATTGTACTTTATGAAATATGTTTATTATTTTAAATACTTTATGGAATAACTTCTTTCTCCATATGAAAACAAGTAGACCAAAAGATAAGTATATTTATCTTTTTAAGTAATTTATATTTCAAAATACCTTGTATTGTTTTGTTCAATCATTTCCTTTTTGCTTTAAATTAATTGATCATGCACATGATCATTAAAAAAATTATTTTAAAGCTGCACTTATGTTATGATATTTTACAAGTGTTATTCTGGCTTGTGCTATTAAAGAGGGAAATGTGGGGGAAAAAGACTTATAAATATGTGAATTTTTTTTCAACAAAATTTCAGGAGATTTTCATGTTGAAGCAGGTGCTGAGACAAAATCTGAATTGATTGACAAGAAAAAGAAGCTGATTTCTGGGTGGAGGGATGAAATTAAATCTCAACTCGATAAAGATGTTAGGGAATTGGAAAGAGTCTAAAATGTTTTATTCCTTGTATTTATATTTGTATTCTAATTATTTATGTATGTCCATAGAAATATTTCATGTAAATGTAGAGAATTGGAGAGTCATCAGAAAATATTTCCTGTTCATGATATTATTAGTTTTGAGCTTAGCTGTAGCAACAGTAGATGACATAGGTCATGATATGTCGCCTTCTAGTCCATGCAAAGGAGAAAACATGAGTTTGTAATAATGGTCTTTGTATTTATTACTACGTGAAATATGAGTTTTGCACAAGTGCATGTAAAAGAATTAAAGAAAACCGAAAAACTGCTAGTATGATAATATTATTTTTTGAATAATATTTAAATTTCATCATAAAGCATTACAAACAAGTAGTAACATGTGATAGTACATGAAATATCCTCATGTAGATACAATATACTGTTAATAACAAATTATATCACGAACTTAAAAATATTATCAATAAAAGATAAAATGTTCTTCAAAAAGAAATAGAACCATATTACATATTACAAACTCATAGTTAGTTAACTGAATAACATTATTGGCTACTAGAAATTCGTTGTCAAATTCATTTTTAAAGTTTCAACATCAGCAATTACAAAATCATCAGTAAATTAAGGTAAATTAAAAATATTATCAATAACAGATAAAATGATTTATCGTTCTTCATAAAGCAGTAGAACCACATTACAAATTACAAACTCATAGTTAATTATCTGAATACCATCATCAGTGTGAAGGCCCGAAAATCCGTATTCTTTAAGCTGATGAATTACAGCCCACATCCAACCCAAATTGCATGAAATTATGAATCTTTAATAGAAAGAAATTAGAGGATGAGAAGTAGAAAGAAAGAAATATTAGAATAGAAGAAAGTAGAAGAGCATCAGAATCCCACAGTGGAACGAATAAAATATAATATATCAAATCTCTTTACAAAAATAAATTGTATATACATACCAATCTTAAGAGTACAACATATATCTGTCACAATGGAAAATAACTTTAAACAACTAATGATGAAGCCTCCTGCTTCCAGCTCCTGAAAACTCTAAGTGAAACCTAACCTGGAAATATACTCGGTATGACCCGAGCATATTTAAAGCAAAGCAAAATTCATCTGAATCAGTCTGGAATACTTTCAGTGATAAATTCACAGCACAAACAACTTGTTTAACTTTATAAAACTCTTTTGAAAGAAAAGGATAATAGTAAGACCAACCTACACATAAACACGGATGGATTTTTCCTTACTATAACCCAAAACATTTTTGATATATCAAAATCTAATGATATTATAATAGTTTCTATCAAACCACAAATAGTTAACCATCTCATAGAACTCTTGCATCTCACGCTCTACATATTCATTATAATGTCAAAACTCGCAAGCCGCTTATTGGAGAATGGATTCCAACTATGGCAAGGTATGGAACAAGCTCCCGATCAGTGTACCTCTGAAGATGAATACACTGGGGTTCAACAAAAACATCTTGCATCTCGGGGTAAACATGATCGGCCACTCATTTAACTTGAGTGGACTGAATATATCATTGCCACGGTTGGAGGCCTACCAATCGAACCGTGGGCATAAAAGAAATTAAGGAACAATCGAGGCATTTTATTTCTCTAGATGAGGTAATGATATACCCTGCTTGGGTATGACCCAACTAGCCATGCGACCTACCCGATTTCTGTTATTTTTCGGTTGATGAGGCTTGAGGTCATGTTTATCTCTTTAGAACTGCACATCTCCATTTACCTTAAATGCCACATCTCAGATCCGTCAAATGACTAATTAACGTCCACAAATATACTCTTTGTAATGACCCGGATTTTCGAACAATGTGTTTTAAATATTTAATATGATTTTATATATTGAATAGATAATATAAATGAATTTTTATATTAAGTGTTGATTTAAAAATCGATTTCGATTTAATATCATACATATTAAATTATCAAAAAACAAAATCGATGAATAACAGAATTTAAAGTTAAAACTGAATTGAAAACAATTTAGATAATTTATAGGAATTCAATTTAAGTGGAATCGATATTAATAATTTATTATCGAATAATTTATTTGTTTTGCATTTAAATATTACTATATTAATTTAATATAGTTATTTCATATTTACGTCGAATTAGATTTTTTAAATGTTTCTGTTTAGTTCAGAATAGCGTTATAATATTTGAATGATGGTCGTTATGCTGAAATAGCGGTTCACGATTTTTAATTATGAACCCCGAGATATTTGTAATAGATAAGATCAAAAACAAATCAAAATCAAATCAAGATCTATTTAAAAAGAAACAAAAATCCCTTTAAATAAAATTGCATTAAATAAACATCAAATCGTATTTAATTTAATGTACCACATATTGACTAAATTTCCTTAAGGACTAAGTATTTCTTCTATATAATTGCGTCATCCTCATCATGGCAGCGCTCCACTTTAAATTTCATGACCCCTCTTTCTCCACTTCCATTCCTCAGTAAACAATTTGAAATCGTTCTCTCCTTTTCCCTCAAATCGTTCAAATAAATTCTTAAAACCTATTTCACTGAGCTCGTATAAGGGCGGCTTCAATTCTATACCATTAGGACGCGTCGCAATAATTGGCTAGGGGTTCGGCAATTTCGTTGGTCAAAGCTAGGGTTTGGTTCTTTGAAGTAAATGGCTTTGGGGTCTCGTGTTTTTACAGCAAGGCAAGGGAGGGCGATCGAAAATCTGGGTGTTCAATTTGGAAACGACGGTGAAGTATGGGACAAAGTTGATCGCAGGTTCCTGTAAAGCCATGATGAGGTTCCAGTTGTGATTTTTTTTTCGAGTTCGATCTTGATTGTGGGGTTTTCAACGATGAACTAAGTGCGACTGGAGGCTGGTCGGAGGCCTGTTGGAAGCGGTGTCCACATTGGGCGTTAACGAGTTCAAAAATCAACGCAGTGAAGGGGGTATGAAAGTGCTGTTTGATTTGTACAGGAGTGTTCGAATAGATGGATTGAGTAAAATGGGATTCAAATGGTAATAAGTAAGCTATAGGGAAATAGCTCATGATTGTTGAAAGAGGGAGTACATGTCCCAGCGTGCATTTTAGAGAAAAATTAGGTAAATACTTCATTTTATTTTTGCTTAAATTCATTTAATTAAATGCATATATACACGATCCTTTTAGCAAAGAAATATTGTATTAAAGGCATAACTTAGTTAGTTAATTTATTTAAATAACCCTATATTTTATTTAGTTGATTATACATAAATATAATCATGTTAACTAATGAATACAATATAAAACGTAGACGGAGTCAAGGAAAAATCATGAACCAAGTTGAGTGGATTTCGCAGTTGCGACGATATGCAAATTAACAGGATATTCGGAAAAGAAAAATCCTGGTGAGTAAATCTCACTCACCTTTTATTTAAAATTATTTTTATCAGTTAAAATTAATTGTTTGTTGCTTGTTTGGTTGCATTCAATATTTTTGTGCGTCTTAAATATATTAGTTATTTTTGCTATTATATATATATATATATTGGTGGATGGATTTCCCACAGTATCATTAGCGGATGCCCGCGGTACCATTAGTGGATAATTACCCTATACGCCCCACGCTATGATAGTGGATGACATTCTATACCGCGATATCCTGCCTCGAAGCAGGATGGGTATTATTTATGTTGACTAACGTATGTGGATGCAGGAAAACAGGTAAGAGGGATCCAACTGGATTCCTCAAAAATATATTACTATACTATCATATATGATGTGTTAGAAAACCTGATAATTATAATTGCCTATTTTGATTGTTTGAAATATCACTGGGTCTTAATGTTGATTTATAAAAATATCGTGAAAGAGATTTTGAGATTTAAAAGGAAAATTCTATTTTCTAAAATAAAATTTGAATTTAGAATGGGCTAAAGATATTTACTTGTTCTGGAAATAAATAAAACAAGTATTGAATTTATAACCGATGTTTATAAATTAAATAATACAAGACATTGAAGTGAATTTATAAATGGTGTTTATAAATAAAATAGATTGATTTTCGTTGGATAATAAGATAATTGAAATGAAATTATAAACAGTGTTTATAGAAATAAAGCGAGAAAAATTATTATTGGATAATTTGAATATTTAAATTCAAGTGTGAATTTAAAAATAGAAATGGGGAAATCGTTTTAAAGAAATAAACGATGGAATGTATTCTGATGTTCAGAATATAAATTGGACTAAAATAAATTCATAAGAATTTATGATTTGAATTCGACTAATTCGAATTTTATTTAAATAGAAGTCAAATTGAATAAAGAGAATTTGAATAGAATTTGAATATAGAGAATTTGAAATAGAATTGAAATAAAATTTCAATATAGAATTAAAATAGTGTAGAAATGGAAATTGAATATATGAAATTCAAATAGAGTTGAAAGGGGAATTTGAATATAGAATTCAATAGAGTTGAAATGGAAATTGAATATAGGAAATTTAAATAGAATTGAAATGGAATTTGAATATAGAAGATCGAAGTATAAATAAATTTATTTCCGAGTTAGGGAAAATCGACAATTGTAGAAGATCGGAAATATTATGTTGAAATGGATTTGATATATATTAAAATATATCAGGATGGAGTTGAAATTATTTTAAACGAAGTTTAAAGTTTATATATATAAATATAATTAAAACGAACTCGCCGCAGCGTTGCAGTTCGTAAATTGGTGATTCGAACTTCAATTGAGTATACAGAACTCAATTTAAGTCGGAATTCTTTGAAACAAGAAACGTCAGGACCGATTTGATAATAGTTTTCTAATGGAGAAGAAAAATCTAGATTTCGTCGAATAGATTTTGAGTTATGTCAAAATCAAATTTTCAGAAAAACAGTACCAGAACCATTATAAAACCATAATGGTTTATTTAAATAAATAAATAAAAGGATTTTAAAGAAATAAAATCCGAATTTGCCATTAGAAAAATCCACACTGGAGATATAAAATAAATATGAACTCCAGTGAAGTAAGTGAAATGATTTTTTTGAAACAAAAATCAGATTTTTAGTTATTAAATAGATTTAACTAACTTTGAAGAATAAATAGTTAATCGAGTTTTGAATCGAAATTGGCGTTGGATAAGTAAATTGGTTTTATGGATTCATATTCGAAATCGAATTTGAAACTCAAGTTATAAATGAAATTCTACTTATTTATAAGCAAATTAAAATATATTTGAACATGATATGTTCAGAATAAAGGAATTTGGCAAAATAGCTAAGTAAAGAATAAATTAGCAAATTGAGTTAGGAATGACCGAATTGAGTTGGATAAATTGGAAAACAGGTAAATATAGGTTGAGCGGGTATGGGATGAAGTGTATGAAGATTTTAATTCGTGTGCCCGACAAAAAGGTACACATTTAAATTCCATATGAGGTTTTATGCGCCGTATCGGCAAGCCGCTTGGGTTTTTCTTTTTCTTTTTATTGGAGAGGCCTGTGTGGCTGTTTGGGGATTTTCCCGATGCTCCCGGTACAAAGGAGGTTATAGCAAAATTTTCTGGAAATTTAATGAGTTAGAATATTTTTAAGATAATTTGATAATTAGAAATCTACATATCAATATATATAGAATTCGATGAGGAAACGAAATTAAAAATAGAATACTATAAACAAAAAGGAAATCTATAAATTAGATTGTTAAAATAGAAAGCGAACCATATACATGTTTTTAAAAATGGATAACTAGTTTTTATGATGTTGATTATTCGAGGTAAGTGGTCTTGTCCATTTTGAAGTTAAGGATGTTTTCAGTCAAGGTCTGAGAGGTATTTATACCCCAACTTGATCAATTTCATTTTTAATTGATATCCCAACTTGATCAATTTCATTTTTAATTGATAAATAGCAAGATCCAGTCTCGAAGAGAAGTGTTTGAATAATAATTAGTTGAATAAACTAATTTGGGTTGTTGTAACGATGTTTTACACAACATTCGTTTTAATCCAAGTGATGGAATTTTGGAAATATAAAAGTAAATAATTCCTGAGTATAATTAAAGTAGTCGGGAAAGAGATAAGTGATTGAAATTGTTTTCAATTGCAAATAGAATATATTTTCTAAGTTTAGAAAATAAAAGAAGGTGATATAGGGAAATGTTTTTCCAAAGAGCGTAAGAGTCCAACAAGATCACTGAAATTATTTGGTTAACGAATATTGATAGGGAAATGAAGAAGTGAATTAATTAATGAAATATTAATTAACAGGCCCAATGATTGATTGATGTTATGGATGAATGGAATGTTTGTTTATTTTTCTTCGATAGTTAAATAACCGACCATCGAAGTGTTTGCCAATATCGTTGTCAATATGCAGAGACTGGTTGAATTATTATCCGAGAACCACTCTGTATTGGCAGTAGCATTGCGAATCAGATTATATGAAGATAATCGAAGACGAAGTAAAGTGCAAGGGCTTTTTATATTAACAGAAATTGTGCCTTCGTTTTCGTTCAATCCCAGAACGAAGTGTATGGATGAATGTCTGAAAGAGTATTTCCAACGATCGCATATGTTGGTATGTGTGTATATATATATATATATATATATATATATATATGTATATGTATAGTGGCAACGGATTTATTCCCTTAGCATAATATCCAGAATATATTTATGCAAATCAATTAGTGATTAACGGATCTGACAATGCGGCATTCAAAGTGATTGTGCTATCAATAAATGGAAAGTAATCATAGCCTCAGGCCTCAACAACTGGGAAATGAAAAAAATCGGGCGGGCAGCATGGCTATGTGGGTCGCTCCCATTAGGATGCATAATCACCTATCCAGAGAAATTCCTTTTACTTCTTTAAACCATCGATGCTGTCCCTTTTCGGGAAACAGTTGCTGATCCCAACCGTTGGTGATATACATTCGATACACTCAAGCGAAATGAGTGGTCGGTTATGTGTGGGCCGGGTTGCAAGATGTTCTTGTTGAACCCAGTGTATTCCCCTCTAGAGATACACTATCTGAAGGTGGTCCCATATCTTGTCATGTTGAAAATCCAATCTCCAATAAGCGCCCAACGTTTTTTGATTTTTATATTATATATGGAGCTTGAGATGCAAACGTTCTGCTAGATTGTTATTTATTTGATTTAGACATTATTATAATATCACTGGGTTTGATATCAAAAATATTTTTGGTCATTGTATGGTAAAAACCATCCGTATTTATGTGTGGATCGGTCTTACGATCATCATTTTCGAAAGGATTTTGAAAATTAAACAATTGGTTTGAGTTTACTCACATCAGTCCCATGACTGACCCAGAGTTTATTTTGTTTGTTTTCCCTAAACTCTTGGGTGCCCAAATTTATACGGGTAGTCAAGTAGTCGGGATTCTACAGATTCACTTGGAGGAGCTTGGAGCAGGAGGCTTCAGTGTCAGATATATAATATTTTATTTCCGTTGTGTTGTAAGTGTTGTACTCTGATAACTGTATGTTATACAGTGAAAAATTTGTATTTCAAAAGTTATATTATATAATGTATTTTGTTCGTTCCGCTGTGAGTTGTGATCTTCGTCTTCTTCTATTCTAATATTTCTTTATTTTTATTTCTCATCCTCTAACTTATTTCTAATAATGATTCGTATTTCTTGCAATTTGGGTTGGACGTGTGGTGTTATTAGTCAACTCAGATAGTATGGATCTACGGGGAATTACACTCTTGGTGTTAAGAAAAAGAATTTATCCACCACCAAACTTGGTATATTTGTAAAAATTAACGTACGTGACTCTCAGGAAATACTCTGTCAAACATCTGTCCATACAAGTCATCCAGGAACATGAGGAACAGAAGGCACCCTCCTACCGCATCCCAGGAATCACCCAATAGATCAGTAGCGAGTAGTCCTTGCAATTCGTATATTTCAACCATGATAGAACCTTAGTATATCTCTGTGTCGACTCAGAGATTTTAAGTGGTTCTTCCGTTTTATGAAAATCTACGGTCTTCGATGCACCATCTTTATAGCCCGCAAGTTAGTTGCCAACGTGCAGTTGATTTGAAGTGGTTTTGGGTCTAGTTCCCATCCTAGTCTCTTCGAAACAACACGTCAAAAGCTTCAATATAATAAATCATTTGATAATCAGTTGTTTAACTATCAAATCATAACAGTACTGTTAGGTACATTGGCAGCTAAGGCCCTTTATATTAAAACACTTCATTAAAATTCTTTATTGGATCTTAAAATCATCCCTATGATTAATAATCGATTCCATTTATTTATCTTGACAAATCACTTTTCTCAACATCTTTAACGCCCTCGGTAATAGTGAAGCCGTTCAAGTTGGGGTATTATAATTAACTCTCAGAACTTGATCGAAAACATTCTTATCTTAAGATAGATAAAAGCTTGTAACTCAAAAATAATCATAAAAATCTTATTTATCGTTTCATCTCACATATGGTTTTATAAACCATTTCTTACCTTTGAAATTGTCCTTCAATTGTAAACTCTATACTTGCTTTGCTTATACATAAATATTCATAAAAAAACGTCTTTAGGCCTTATATCGTCTCAACCTTGTTTCATTTATAACTTTGGATCTAAATAGAGAAATCCTTTATTCCTACCCAGTCAACTTCCTACATCGTTTTGATTAAGACTTCTTCACAACTTTACTTAGATTTAATTTTTCAAATACCTTTTGATTGCATCACTTTTACTTGATTTGGTTCATTAAGTAAAGGCTTATATTGAACTGTTGCCTCAGCTTGAAATTTATGAACTTTGTTTATTAATCCTTAAACAAAGTCCCTTTCAAAGTTTAACTAATATCTTATTACGATTTAATTACGTTTGAATGCATTCCCTTTTTAAAAAAGGTAATCATTTCAATTACTATTAACTAAAATAATAACTAACTCCAACAATTTCTATAATAGATGTAACTAATTTCGTTATAAAAATTGACTAGTTAACCCCTTTTAAAGGATTATTAAATCATTATTAACCTCATTAACAACAACAATTTTGATAATACCTTAAAACATGGTTAATTAAACATTACTTAACTTCTAAGAACACTCGTTAAATTTAAATAATAATTTTTAAATTATTTCTATTCAATTTACAAATCTAATTACGCTTCCACTTGAATCAGTTGATTTAATCAACTTGAAAACATTGTTAACCACTAACTGGTTTCCCTTTATCCTTCTCATTAAATTAATCAAAAGTACAATTAATTTAATGTAACCATGCTTAATTGTTTTACTTGAAAGCAATTATCTCAGATTATCATCCTTTCGGCAAATTTCTGTCCTTCTTAACACAAGAATAAATCTTCAGTAAATTTCATTGTCAAATACAATTATAAATAAAGATATATTTATAAAAACACTTATTTTAACTAACTTATATAAATATAAACTCGAAATTTCAATTCAGTTATAAAATAATTTATATAACTTAAAACTTCATCAATTCACCTAATGATAAAACGACGTCATAAAACGATAGATTCTAGGCCATCACTGCTAACCACTTAATCGATACTGTCAATTGATTAAAATCACAGCAACGATTAACATCCATTCAATCACTAACATCCAAACATATATTAATGTCATTTGGGGTAAACAATTCATATGTATGAATAATATGCACAACAAATAACAACAAATAACATACAATTCACATAAATGATTACTTAATTTTTAATTATATATTTACCTTCCTTAAATACCTTTATTGTAAAACCCCACGTCCATTAATGTCACTCACAAAGGGAATGCATCAATGTCCATGAAGCGTTATTGTTTGTATAGAACAGATAAATTACAAGAATAAATAAATAAAACAACACAGCGGAAGATAAAACTTATTTTAATTCATCATAACTCAAAAAGAGTTTACATAAGTAGTTTCCAAAACCATTACAACAGGATCAGTAGTCTTTTCCAAAAACTTCAAAGTACATAAAGAAGCAAATACTTAAATAACATAAATGCATAAATCCCCACTGAGCGTAAGCAAAGCCATAAAGATGAGAGAGTCCCTAGCGATACATCTACTATCTTCAAGCAACTAAAATAAATCGACACTAAGCTGTAATATTCCCTCCTGGCAAACCTGGGGGGGGGGGGAGGAAGAAAAGAGGTGGGAAGAAAAAGGGGGTCAGACATAAAGTTTGGTGAGTGCGATAACTTTAACAATATAATTATCAAAATAACTAGGTAAAGGCATAAGTTGGAAAATAAGGAAATGATTGTGAACAATTGGGTATGACAGAACAAAAGGAGGAAATAAGATGAACCAAGATAACGTTAAAGGCGCACCTAGTCACTATAAGATAATTACTACACTGCACCACCACTAGTCACCCTAAAGGTTGATCCCTCCTACAGAACTTAATAATGGCAATGGTAGTTTAGTGTACCCTAGCTACCTTCATAGGCGTCGTCTGCCCCTATCTTCACAAGGTGTACCCACTACCCCCATTCGATCGGCTCCCTAACTCGTAGATACCCGTGCTGGCCCCACAGTGGGGTGTATCACTCCCCAAAGTGGCAACCCGATACAACCAAAAAATGCACGGCTTATATCTACATGATGCAACAACGTCTTACCTACCAGCCCGGGCCCACACACGCATATGAACCCGTTGGACTTGCGTTGCCACCGCTGACCCGTTTTGACCTCTTACAATCAAATCCAGTACGCGTGTTCCGTCCTCGACTTAGGTCTAGCCCACAAAGATACTTAATGGGTTACTGGTTTGAAAATGCCCCCCATGCATGACACAAGCTTTCCACCTATGCTTGGTCCCATCTAAGGTTTTTCCCACTTAACCCCATTCTTATTCATGTCTTCTTACATGTTTCAATCTTGGCTAAGTGCATCTAATCGTATTTCAAATGCCACCCAAGGCACCCATTAAATTCCACATGCCACCCAAGGCACCCACTTAACCCCCTCATGTCCCATTACATGTTTATCCGGTTAAGTGTTTCTTAATTCATTGAGACCGTAACCTTGTAAGACCTCCCACATTAGACTGACATTTGTGGCAGCTGGATTTGCCGGGTGGGTCCGGGAAGTCTTACACCACAAACGAGCCTAACCTCGTGTCTTTACAACTGTAACGCATTTAATTTATGCCTAAGACCTCCGACATTAGACTGGCATTTGTGGCAGCTGGATTTGCCGGGCGGGCCCGGGCAGTCTTACACCACAAAAGAGTCTAAACTTGTGTCTTGGGCGATTAATTAATTATCCCCAATTTGAATTAATTTCCCTATTCAAATTGTCAATCAATTACAAATTTAACTATGTCCATAATTGACTCAATTATATCCATCTATTTATGGTAAATAAAATTATACCAATTAATATCACATTTAAGGCATTTATGCCAATTCTCAATATTAAATCTTTTAATATTATCCCCTTACCCCACGTAGTACGTTCATTCGTTTAACGTGAAATATACGTTAGACTCGAATATTCTAACTTATGGAATAAAGAGAAAACATCACAACATACATAGAATAAAAACTAGATCTAAACATAAGGGGTGAACTTGCATGTGTGAATAAGGTTTTTCATCCAAAAACTTGCATAGGCCAAAGTTACAAACTTGCATAAACCATGGATGTCATAGATCTAATCATAAGGTGTAAACTTGCATAGGCAATAGTTACAAACTTTACATTACATGATTCATACTCCAACATATATATATATATATATATATATATATATATATATATATATATATACACACACACACACACACACACACTTGCATATGTGATTTATACAACATAGACTATGATGTAAACTTGCATTTAACTCACATATGTCATAGCCTAACTTTAGATCCAATTTACACGTAAAATAGATGTCATGAAACATGTAAGGTTGTATATGATTCTCACTAACTTGCATATGATTCATATCTAAATTAACATCTAAACTTGCATACATACATATGATTTAACATATGAATTAGTTCCAACAGCATAACCAAACTAGCATATGAAACATCATTATGAATTGGTTGTACATATGCTAACAATTAACATAGACTTACAACAAAGATGATAACATCACAGCTTTACAACATAGATCATAGATTTACAACATAGATAATAACATACGGTCAAAGATTCACAACATAACCATATAATCCAAACCATAGCTCAATACGGTCAAAGATTCACAACATAACCATATAATCCAAACCATAGCTCAACCCAATTAAATTGTTAATTATCTTGTTAAAAAAATCGAACTCACAAAAAGGTCTTGCGGTCTGAAATCTGAGTTCTGAAATTGATTTAGCTCGCCTTTGTAGTAGATTCGTTATTGTTTAGATTAGAGTTGAATAGAATTGAGTTGATTAGCTTCATTTTCCCTCTAGTTGGTGGCGGCTACTCTAGGTTACAAGATGACAGCATGACGACCATGATTCAATTTTTTATTTGATTTTAGGGTTTGAGTCTACCCATGTTTATATAGAATTTCAATTTAATTATAGCCGTCGGATGATCTTAGGGTTAATCAAAACCACTCAGTCAGGATAGCGTGACACCTCGGCCCTAATGACTCAGCAAGGAGTCAGAAAGGACTCAGCAATGAGTCACAATATGGATCAGATTACACCAGAAAGCTGTGCAGGCTTTCTGCTCGGCCTGGGCGCACTTGGCAGGTGCGCCAGTGCAACATTTGTACTAGCGCACATCCTAAGTGCGGCAGTGCAATTTTTTTTCTGATTTGTCCACCTGACTTCGTTCGTCCACATCTCCTTCATCTGGCATCCGTTTTATGCAAACTCGGACTCTATCTCAACCAGAATTCCAAGACGAACACAATGGAGCAACCCGTTTCCCTTAATTCTCACATCTGAGATTAATTATTCTTTAATTTAATTAATTCGATTATTCAAAAATTCGGGGTATTACATTTCCGCTACTTAAAGGATTTCGTCCTCGAAATCTCTAAGTCAAGAAGAACGTATGCTACCATCCAATCATCCATCTACTCAACCATCAACCACTAGAAACCATGGTCCTTAAAAGATTTCTAATGCTTTTATATGCATAGTGTGTGTATATGTCCATATACTAATGCTAAATCAAGCGGTCCACTAATTCAGTCGACCTCCTTAATGCAAATAACGATAGTGCTATGTATCCATCATGTATGCAAAGAATCCTATACATATCATTAATACATGTGTGCACAACCATCCATTTAAATACAACATCCATATGATACACACATTCAATGTACATTCATTTTACTAAATACATCCGTTTATATGCAATATGCAATATGAAAGTAACTGAGCCGATCTAGTGCCTAAAGTGTGTGTATATGCATCCACGAGCAACCACTAGCAAACACTTGCATCCACATGCATCCATCATACATAACATGTCTCAAACCCATGTTTCAACCATAGGACTACCCCATCTAAATGTCAAAGATACTAGCGAGAGGACATACTAAAGATAAAACGAGCACAAGGTAAGCGATAAAGGTGAAATTAAAAGACATACCCTCGAAAAGAAAAGGGTACAATGAATGCATCTTCTCTTCCGTCTCCCAAGTAGCATTGCTCTCATCGTTTCCCCATTGCACTTTGACTAGCTTGACCTCTAGATTCCTCAACTTCTTAATCTTCAACCCAAGAATGCATGTAGGAGCTCATCGAAACGTCGCATCATGCTCTATCTCCACCTCTCTAAGCAAGCTCGGCCCTACTACTTCTGCGGTCTCATGCAAGCACTTCCTCAAATGTGATACATGGAATACGTCGGGTACACCACTAAGTCTCTCGGGCAACTCCACTCTATACGCCATTTATCCAATCCTCTCCTTAATAGGAAATGGCCCTACGAACCTTGGTGCTAACTTCCCAACGGACCCAAAGCGAACAACATTCCGTAATGGAGACACCTTGATAAAGACCATGTCCCCAATATCAAACTCAAGATCTGTCCTCCTCTTGTCCGCATAATATTTCTACCTATCTTGCGCTGTCTTCATCCTCCTTCAAATCAAATCGATCTTTTCTGAAGTCTCTCTAATCATATCAGGCCCAAGCAAGATCTTATCCATAGATTACCACCAACATGTAGGCAAACGACACGGCCGTCCATAAAGAGCCTCGAAAGGTGCCATGCCAATGCTAGACTGAAAGCTATTATTATATGCAAACTCCACCAAAGGAAGATGCTCCTCCCATGTACCTCTGAAGTCTAAAACACATAGCCTCAAAAGGTCCTCTAGAATATGATTCACCCTCTCGGTCTGGCTGTCCGTCTGAGGATGGTATGCGGTGCTCAAACATAATTGAGTCCCTACCGCCACTTGCAAGCTCCTCCAAAACTCGCTAGTAAAGATAGGATCGTGATCGCTCACTATGCTAGAAGGAACACCGTGCAAACGAATTATCTCTCGAATGTATACAGAGGCTAACCATGGAGTAGTCCTCTTACTCTTCACGGGAATTAAATGGGCGCTTTTAGTAAGTCTGTATACCACGACCCAAAACCACGTATTACCCTTCCTCGATCTCGGTAACCCGTCAATAAAGTCCATCGAGACACTCTCCCACTTCCATTGTGGGATCTCCAATGGGTGAAGCAACCCACCGGGCTTATTTTGCTCTGCTTTTACTTGTTGGCACACCAAGCATCTAGCAACAAACTCGGCCACATCCCTCTTCATACCAGCCCAAAAGTAAACTCGTCTCATGTCCATGTACATCTTGTCCCCGCCGGGATGAATGGTCATCTTCGAACGATGTGCATCATCAAGAATGGTCTTCCTCAAGTCCTCGTCTCATGGTACACAAAGTAAACCGTCGCTATGTAACCAACACTTATCATCTAGGGTATACCTACTTAGATGGCTCGATGACTCCACCCTTATGAGCTTCTCTATTAACTTAACCAACTGTGGGTCATCTCGCTGTGCCTCACCAATCCGTCCCAAAAGTGTAGGTCTGACCTCTAAGGATGCTAGCAAACCGGGTACAAAGTCAATGGAAGGTCTAAAGTCAAACGTAGAGATGAACTCTAAGCTTCGTCGTTCAACAAACAACGGACTCAAGGACAACCTTTTCCTACTTAAGGCGTCTTCCACCACGTTACCCTTGCCAGGGGTATATGCTATCTCGAAATCGTAGGACGCTAAGAATTCCATCCACCTTTGCTGCCTTAAGTTCAAGTCCTTCTGAGAGAACAAGTATTTTAGCGATTTCTGGTTAGTGAACAATTCGAATTTCTCGCCCAGAAGATAATGGCGCCAAGACTTAAGGGCGAAAACAATAGCAGCCAACTCTAGGTCATGCATAGGTTAATTCTCTCATGCACTCTCAACTACCTTCCTCCATAGGCTATTACCCTTCCCTCTTGCATTAAGACTGCGCCTAGTCCTGTCCCACAAGCATCGGTATAAACGGTAAATGGCTTACTCCCATCTGGCAACACTAATACTAGGGTTGTGGTCAAAGCTCTCTTTAAACGTTGGAACGCATCATCACAATCAATGTCCCACGTAAAAACTAGGTTCTTCTTTGTCAAGCGTGTTAATAGGGCTGATATTTTTGCAAAGTCCTTGATAAACTTCCTAGAATAGCCGGCCAACCCCAAAAAACTCCTCACCTTAGTAGCATTTTTAGGGACCTTCCAAAATTGGATGGCCACCACCTTCGCGGGATCCACAGCTATCCCTTCTTTGGAAACCACGTGCCCTAAGAATTGCACTTCCTTCCTCCAAAAGTGACATTTAGAAAATTTTGATTTAAGGTTATGCGCTCGAAGGGTCTCCAATACTTTCCTAAGATGTAGGGCATGCTCTTCCTTGCTCTTAGAAAAGACCAAGATGTCATCCACAAAGACCACCACGAATTTATTAAGGTACTCCGTAAACACCCCACTCATCAAGTCGACAAAGTATGCGGGGGAGTTTGTCAAACCGAAGGGCATCACAAGCCATTCATAGAAACCGTTCGGAGTCCTAAAGGCAGTCTTATCTATGCTATCCTCAGCCACTCTCAACTGATGGAAACCAGTGGCTAAGTCCAATTGCGAAAACACTGAGGCGCTAACTAACTGATCGAAGAGATCGTCAATCCTCGGTAGTGGGTGTCTATTCTTCTTAGTAAGTTTATTAGGTTCTCTATAGTCCACACAAAGTCTAAGGGACCCATCCTCCTTCGTGGAAAATACTACTGGAGCACCCCACTCCGATATACTACGTCTTATGAACCCTTTCTCAAGCAACTCCCCTGCTTGCTTATTGAGCTCCCTCCTCTCACGAGGAGCCATGTGCGTACTGGCAGAGGTACTGGCTTTGCATTGTCTACAAGATAAATATGAAAGTCTATCACATGATTTCGGGGTAGACCCCTCACCTCATCGAAGACATCAACATATTCACGGACTATACGAACAGAAAGTAAATCATCATTGGATGCGTCAAGTGACTCAAGATAACTAAGCATCACCGGTCCTCTAGGGTCACAAGAATTTTCAAGGGTCTTTCCACTACGAGTCAACAATTTTATTACCCTTCGTTCACAATCTAGGATGGCGCCATATGGGCTAGCCAATCCATCCCTAGAATCAACCCATAGCCCATGAAACCAAGCACAAAAGCAATACATTCAAAACCAACGCCTAAGATATACAATCTCAAATCCCTACAAACCATGGATAAATGAGCCGACCCACCAATATGACTTGAGACTACAATGGGATCCACAACAAGACTAGTATCTAAGTGCAGTGTTTCAACTAAGGATTTAGAGATAAACGAATGTGATGCGCCAGAATCGAATAAAGTACGAATAGGATGATCAAACAGAAAAACTAAACTCTCGACGGAAATGTTTCTACCTTATTCTTGCAGCGGTGGGACCGCGAGAGCCTAGACATGCTCCCTTGCCTGCCCTGGTGCCACGAGAGCCTGAAGCTGCCCTCCAGAAGTTCTTTGCCCTTGCCCATGTTTCCTTGGGCAGCCCTTAACTAGGTGACCTGTCTCTCCACAATGGAAACAACCAGTCTTATTTTTCCTACACTCTTTACTTAGATGGCCTGGCGTCCCACAATTAAAGCACTTCTTCTTTCCTTTGCCATTATTGTTTTCCCGCCCTTCTTGTTTTGTTGTTGTGGTTTCTTTTGATCTCCTTTCTTCTCAGGTGCCTTATTAGCATTGGTGCCTTTATCCTCTTTATGCATAAGCGCCATGTCAACTAGTCTCTCAAAGGTAGCCCCCATAGGGATGTGGGTCATAGCTAACCCATGTAGTGGCTCGTTTAAACCCTTAACAAATCTCAGGGCCTTCTTTTCGGGTGTATTCACCAAGTCCAAGCCAAATCTCGCCAACTGACTGAACTTGTTGACGTATTCTTTTACTGATAGATTCCCTTGCTTTAATGCCAAAAACCTTTCCATGTATAGATTATCTTCGGCCCGTGAGAGAAACTTCGCCTTAAACCTACGCCTGAAATCTGGCCATGTACAAACTGGATGCTCTCCATTAGTGACTTCCCACCAAAACGACGCTTCGTCCTTCATCAACCAAGCATCCAATTGGACCTTCTTATAATCGTCCAAATCGAAGGTGCCAAACAGATCCTCCACTTCTTTCAACCAATTTCTAGCTTCAATGAACGTTTCAGATCCACTAAAACATTTTCCACCCATCGAACGAAAGTCTTTACATATCTTGGAGAAAGTATCTCCAAGCGGAGGGATGACTGGAGCTGGGGGGAAGGAGGAGGAACGTCGGTCGGTCTCGCGGCAGCGGCCCTAGCCTCAAGATGTTGACGAAACCAACCAGGTACATGAACACCCTCAGGTATCTCAGATGCTCCAGACATGCTGAAAAGAAAAAGAAAGAGTTTCAGAACAAGGGAATGAAAGAGAGATGTATGGCTTGCGGGGATTATGCTCTTTAAAGTAAACTTTCCATGAAAATAGCTTCTTTAAAACAAGTTTATGAAAATACTTTCTAGGAAAATAATACTTTTGAAAACACTTTTCAAAACTTTTTATTTGTTCTTGTAACCATAGCTCCGATACCACGTGTAACACCCCACGTCCATTAATGTCACTCACAAAGGGAATGCATCAATGTCCATGAAGCATTATTGTTTGTATAGAACAAATAAATTACAAGAATAAATAAATAAAACAACACAGCGGAAGATAAAACTTATTTTATTTCATCATAACTCAAAACGAGTTTACATAAGTAGTTTCCAAAACCATTACAACAGGATCAGTAGTCTTTTCCAAAAACTTCAAAGTACATAAAGAAGCAAATACTTAAATAACATAAATGCATAAATCCCCACTGAGCATAAGCAAAGCCATAAAGATGAGAGAGTCCCAAGCGTTACATCAACTATCTTTAAGCAACTGAAAGAAATCGGCACTAAGCTGTAGTATTCCCTCCTGGCAAACCTGAGGGGGGAAGGAAGAAAAGAGGTGGAAAGAAAAAGGGGGTCAGACATAAAGTCTGGCGAGTGCGATAACTTTAACAATATAATTATCAAAATAACTAAGATAAGGCATAAGCTGGAAAATAAGGAAGTGACTGTGAACAATTGGGTATGACAGAACAAAATGAGACAATAAGATGAACCAAGATAACGTTAAAGGCGCACCTAGTCACTATAAGATAATTACTACACTGCACCACCACTAGTCACCCTAAAGGTTGATCCCACCTACAGAACTTAATAATGATAATGGTAGTTTACTGTACCCCTAGCTACCTTCATAGGTGTCGTCTGCCCCTATCTCCACTAGGTGTACCCACTACCCCCATTCAGTCGGCTCCCCAACTCGTAGATAACCGTGCTGGCCCCACAGTAGGGTGTATCACTCCCCAAAGTGGCAACCCAATACAAGCAAAATATGCACGGCTTATATCTTCACGATGCAACAACGTCTTACTTACCAACCCGGGCCCACACACGCATATGAACCTGTTGGACTTGTGTTGCCACCGCTGACCCGTTTTGACCTCTTACAATCAAATCCAATACGCGTGTCCCGTCCTCGACATGGGTCGAGCCCACAAAGATACATAATGAGTTACTGGTTTGAAATGGACCCTCATGCATGACACAAGCTTTCCACCTAAGCTTGGTCCCCTCTAAGGTTTTTCCCACTTAACCCCATTCTTAATCATGTCTTCTTACATGTTTCAATCTTGGTTAAGTGCATCTAATCGTATTTCAAATGCCACCCAAGGCACCCACTAAATTCCACATGCCACCCAAGGCACCCATTTAACCCCCTCATGTCGCACTACATGTTTATCTGGTTAAGTGTTTCTTAATTCATTGAGACCGTAAACTTGTAAAGACCTCCCACATTAGACTGGCATTTGTGGCAGCTGGGTTTGCCGGGCGGGTCCGGGTAGTCTTACACCACAAACGAGCCTAAACTCATGTCTTTACAACTGTTATGCATTTAATTGATGCCTAAGACCTCCCACATTAGACTGGCATTTGTGGCAATTGGATTTGTCGGGCGGGTCCGAGCAGTCTTACACCAAAAAAGAGTATAACCTCGTCTCTTAGGCGATTAGTTAATTATTCCCAATTTGAATTAATTTCCCTATTCAAATTGTCAATCAATTACAAATTTAACTATGTCCATAATTGACTCAATTATGTCCATCTATTAATGGTATATAAAATTATACCAATTAATATCACATTTAAGGCATTTATGCCAATTCTCAGTATTAAATCTTTTAATATTATCCGCTTGCCCCACGTTGTATGTTCGTTCATTTAACGTGAAATATACGTTAGACTCGAATAGTATAACTTATAAAATAAAGAGAAAACATCACAACATGCATTGAATAAAAACTAGATCTAAACATAAGGGGTGAACTTGCATGTGTGAATAAGGTTTTTCATCCAAAAACTTGCATAGGAAAAAGTTACAAACTTGCACAAACTATGGATGTCATAGATCTAATCATAAGGTATAAACTTGCATAGGCAATAGTTACAAGCTTTACATTACATGATTCATACTCCAGCATATATATATACTTGCATATGTGATTTATACAACACAGACTATGATGTAAACTTGCATCTAACTCACACATGTCATTGCCTAAATTTAGATCCAATTTACACATAAAATAGATGTCATGAAACATGTAAGGTTGTATATGATTCTCACTAATTGCATATGATTCATATCTAAATTAACATCTAAACTTGCATACATACATATGGTTTAACATATGAATTAGTTCCAACAACATAACCAAACTAGCATATGAAACATCATTATGAATTGATTATACATAAGCCAACAATTAACATAGATTTACACATAGATGATAACATCACAGCTTTACAATATAGATCATAGATTTACAACATAGATAATAACATACGGTCAATGATTCACAACATAACCATATAATCCAAATCATAGCACAATCCAATTAAATTGTTAATTATCTTATTAAAGAAATCGAATTCATAAATAGAAGGTCTTGTGTTCTGAAATCTGAGTTCTGAAATTGATTTAGCTCGCCTTTGTAGTAGATTCATTATTTTTTAGATTAGAGTTGAATAGAATTGAGTTGATTAGCTTTGTTTTCCCTCTAGTTGGTAGCGGCTACTCTAGGTTACAAGATGACAACATGACGACCATGATTCAAATTTTTATTTGATTTTTGGGTTTGAGTCTACCCATGTTTATATAAAATTTCAATTTAATTATAGCCGTCAGATGATCCTTGTATTAATCACAACCACTCAGTCAGGATAGGGTGACACCTCAACCCTAATGACTCAGCAAGGAGTCAGAAAGGACTCAGCAATGAGTCACAATATGGATCAGATTACACCAGAAAGTTGTGCAGGCTTTCTGCTCGACCTGGGCGCACTTGGCAGGTGCGCCAGTGCAACATTTGTACTGGCGCACTTCCCAAGTACGCCAGTGCAATTATTATTATTATTATTATTATTATTATTATTATTTTTCTGATTTTTCCGCCTGACTTCGTTCGTCCATATCTCCTTCATCCAGTATCCGTTTTACGCAAACCCGGACTCTATCTCAACCAGAATTCCGAGATGAACACAATGGTGCAACCGTTTCCCTTAATTCTCATATCTGAGATTAATTATTCTTTAATTTAATTAATTTGATTATTCAAAAATTTCGGGTATTACATTCTCCCTTACTTAAAGGATTTCGTCCTTGAAATCTCTAAGTCAAGAAGAACATATCCTACCATCCAATCATCCATCTACTCAACCATCTACCACAAGCAACCATGGTCCTTAAAAGATTTCTAATGCTTTTCATGTACATATGCGTAGTGTGCGTATATGTCCGTATACTAATGCTAAATCAGGCGCTCCACTGATTCAGTCGACCTCCTTAATGTAAATAATGATAGTGCCATGTATCCATCATGTATGCAAAGAATCCTATACATATCATTAATACATGTGTGCACAACCATCCATTTAAATGCAACATCCATATGATACACACATTCAATGTACATTCATTTTACTAAATACATCCATTTATATGCAATATGCAATATGAAAGTAACTGAGCTGATCTAGTGCCTAAATTGTGTGTATATGCATCCATAAGCAACCACTAGCAAATACTTGCATCCATCATACATAACATGTCTCAAATGCATGTTTGAACCATAGGACTACCCTATCTAAAGGTCAAAGATACTAGCGAGAGGACATACTAAAGATAAAACGAGCACAAGGTAAGCAATAAAGGAGAAATTAAAAGACATACCCTCGAAAAGAAAAGGGTACAATGAATGCATCTTCTCTTCCGTATCCCAAGTAGCGCTGCTCTCATCATTTCCCCATTGCACTTTGACAAGCTTGACATCTTGATTCCTCAACTTCTTAATCTCCGACCCAAGAATGCACATAGAAGCTCATCGAATCGTCGCATCACGCTCTATCTCCACCTCTCTAAGCAAGCTCAGCCCTACTACTTCTACGGTCTCATGCAAGCACTTCCTCAAATGTGATACATGGAATACGTCGTGTACACCACCAGTCTCTCGGGCAACTCCACTCTATACGCCATCTATCCAATCCTCTCCTTAATAGGAAACGACCCTACAAACTGGGCGCTAACTTCCCAACGGACCCAAAGCGAACGACATTACGTAATGGAGACACATTGATAAAGTCCATGTCCCTAATATCAAACTCAAAAACTGTCCTCCTCTTGTCCGCATAAGATTTCTGCCTATCTTGCGTCGTCTTCATCCTCCTTTGAATCAAATCGATCTTTTCCGAAGTTTCTCTAATCATATCGGGTCCAAGCAAGATCTTATCCGTAGATTCCCACCAAGATGTAGGCGAACGACGCGGTCGTCCATAAAGAGCCTCGAAAGGTTCCATGCCAATGCTAGACTGAAAGCTATTATTATATGCGAACTCTACCAAAGGAAGATGCTCCTCCTATGTACCCCCGAAGTCTAAAACACATAGCCTCAAAAGGTCCTCTAGAATACGATTCACCATCTCGGTCTGGCCGTCCGTATGATTATGATATGCGGTGCTCAAACATAAATGAGTCCCTACCGCCTCTTGCAAGCTCCTCCAAAACTTGCTAGTAAAGATAGGATCTCGATCGCTCACTAGGCCAGAAGGAACACCGTGCAAACGAACTATCTCTCAAACGTATACGAAGACTAACCATGGAGCAGTCCTCTTACTCTTCACGGGAATGAAATGGGCGCTCTTAGTAAGTCTGTCTACCACGACCCAAATCCCCGTATTACTCTTCCTCGATCTCGGTAACCGTCAACAAAATCCGTCGAGACACTCTCCCACTTCCATTGTGGGATCTCCAATGGGTGAAGCAACCCACTGGGCTTCTTTTGCTCTGCTTTTACTTATTGGCACACCAAGCATCTGGCGACAAACTCGGCAACATCCCTCTTCATACCGGCCCAAAAGTAAACTCGCCTCATGTCTATGTACATCTTGTCCCCGCTGGTATGAATGGTCATCTCCGAACGATGTGCATCATTAAGAATGGTCTTCCTCAAGTCCTCGTCTCGTGGTACACAAAGTCTACCATCCCTACGTAACCAACCCTTATCATCTAGGGTACACCTACTGAGATGGCTCGATGACTCCCCCTTTATGAGCTTCTCTATTAACCCAACCAATTGTGGGTCATCTCGTTGTGCCTCACCAATCCATCCAAAAAGCGTAGGTTTGACCTCTAAGGATGCTAGCAAACCGGGTGCAAAGTTAATGGAAGGTCTAAAGTCAAATGTAGATATAAACTGTAAGCTTCGCCGTTCAACAAACAACGGACTCAAGGACAACCTTTTCCTACTTAAGGTGTCTGCCACCACGTTACCCTTGCCAGGAGTATATGCTATCTGGAAATCATAGGACGCTAAGAATTCCATCCACCTTTGCTGCCTTAAGTTCAAGTCCTTCTGAGAGAGCAAGTATTTTAGCGATTTGTGGTCAGTGAACAACTAGAATTTCTCGCCATGAAGATAATGGCGCCAATACCTAAGCGCGAAAACAATAGCGGCCAACTCTAGGTCATGCGTAGGGTAATTTCTCTCGTGCACACTCAACTACCTTCCTCTAGAGGCTATTACCCTTCCCTCTTGCGTTAAGACTGCCCCTAGTCTTGTCCCACAAGCATCGGTATAAACGGTAAATGTCTTACTCCCATCTGGCCACACTAAGACTGGGGCTGTGGTCAAAGCTCTCTTTAAACGTTGGAACCCATCATCACAATCTACGTCCCACGTAAAAACTAGGTTCTTCTTTGTCAAGCGTGTTAATGGGGCTGATATTTTTGTGAAGTCCTTGATAAACTTCCTATAGTAGCCGGCCAACCCCAAGAAACTCCTCACCTCGGTAGCATTTTTAGGGACCTTCCAATCTTGGATGGCCACCACCTTCGCGGGATCCACAACTATCCCTTATTTGGAAACCACGTGCTCTAGGAATCTCACTTCCTTCCTCCAAAAGTGACATTTAGAAAATTTAGCCTTAAGGTTATGCGCTCGAAGGTTCTCCAATACTTCCCTAAGATGTAGGGCATGCTCTTCCTCGCTCTTGGAAAAGACCAAGATGTCATCCACAAAGATCACCATGAATTTATTAAGGTACTCCCGAAACACCATACTCATCAAGTCAACAAAGTATGCGGGGGCGTTTGTTAAACCGAAGCGCATCACAAGCCATTCATAGAAACCGTCCGGACTCCTAAAGGCGGTCTTGTCTATGCTATCCTCAACCACTCTCAACTGATGGAAACCGGTGGCTAAGTCCAATTGCGAAAACACTGAGGCTTCAACTAACTGATTGAAGAGATCGTCAATCCTCGGCATTGGGTGCCTATTCTTCTTAGTAAGTTTATTAAGTTCTCTATAGTCCACACAAAGTCTAAGGGACCCATCCTCCTTCGTGGCAAATACTACTGGAGCACCCCACTCCGATATACTACGTCTTATGAACCCTTTCTCAAGCAACTCCCCTGCTTTCTTATTGAGCTCCCTCCTCTCACGAGGAGCCATGTGGCGTACTGGCAGAGATACTGGCTTTGCATTGTCTACAAGATAAATACGAAAGTCTATCTCACGTTTTGGGGGTAGACCCCTCACCTCATCAAAGACATCAACATATTCACGGACTATACGAACAGAATGTATATCATCATTGGATGCGTCAAGTGACTCAAGATAACTAAGCATCACCGGTCCTCTAGGGTCACTAGAATTTTCAAGGGTCTTTCCACTAAGAGTCAACAATTTTACTACCCTTCATTCACAATCTAGGATGGCGCCATATGGGCTAGCCAATCCGTCCCTAGAATCAACCCATAGCCCATGAAACCAAGCACAAAAGCATTACATTCAAAACCAATGCCTGAGATAGACAATCTCAAATCCCTACAAACCATGGATAAATGAGCCGAACCACCAATAGGATTTGAGACTACAATGAGATCCGCAACAAGACTAGTATCTAAGTGCAGTGTTTCAACTAAGGATGTAGAGGTAAATGAATGTCATGCGCCAAAATCGAATAAAGTACAGACATGATGATCAAACAGAAAAACTAAACTCTCGACGGAAATGTTTCTACCTCATTCTTGCAGCGGTGGGACCGCGAGAGCCTGGACCTGCTCCCTTGCCTGCCCTGGTGCCACGAGAGCCTGAAGCTATCCTCCAGAAGTTCTTTTCCCTTGCCCCTGTTTCCTTGGGCAGCCCTTAACTAGGTGACCTGTCTCTCCACAGTGGAAACAGCTAGTCTTCTTATTTTTCCTACACTCTTTACTTAGATGGCCTGGCGTCCCACAAGTAAAGCACTTCTTCTTTCCTTTGCCATTATTGTTCTTCCCGCCTTTCTTGTTTTGTTGTTGTAATTTCTTTTGATCTCCTTTCTTCTCAGGTGCCTTATTAGCATTGGCGCCTTTATCCTCTTTATGCATAAGCACCATGTCAACTAGTCTCTCAAAGGTAGTCCCCATAGGGATGTGGGTCATAGCTAACCCATGTAGCGGCTCGTTCATACCCTTAACAAATCTCAGCGCCTTCTTTTTGGGTGTATTCACCAAGTCCAAGCTAAATCTCGCCAACTGATTGAACTTGTTGACGTATTCTTTTACTGACAGATTCCCTTGCTTTAATGCCAAAAACCTTTCCATGTATAGATTCTCTTCAGTCCATGAGAGAAACTTTGCCTCAAACCTACGCCTGAAATCCGGCCATGTATCGACTAGACGCTCTCCATTAGTGACTTTCCATCAAAACGAAGCTTCGTCCTTCATCAACCAAGCAGCCAATTAGACCTTCTTACAATCGTCCAAATCAAAGATGCCAAACAGATCCTCCACTTCTTTCAACCAATTTCTAGCTTCAATGAACGTTTCAGATCCACTAAAAGATTTTCCACCAATCGAACGAAAGTCTTTACATATCTTGGAGAAAGTATCTCCATGCGGAGGGATGACTGGAGATGTGGGGGAGGAGGAGGAACGTCGGCTGGTCCCGCGGCAGCGGCCCTAGCCTCGAGATATTGACGAAACCAACCAGGTACATGAAAACCCTCTGGTATCTCAGAAGCTCCAGACATGCTGAAAAGAAAAGGAAAGAGTTTCAGAACAAGGGAAGCAAAAGAGAGACGTATTGCTTGCGGGGATTATTCTCTTTAAAGTAAACTTTCCTTGAAAATATCTTCTTCAAAACAAGTTTTTGAAAATACTTTCTAGGAAAATAATACTTTTGAAAACACTTTTCAAAACTTTTTATCTGTTCTTGTAACCATAGCTCCGATACCACGTGTAACACCCCACGTCCATTAATGTCACTCACAAAGGGAATGCATCAATGTCCATGAAGCATTATTGTTTGTATAAAATAGATAAATTACAAGAATAAATAAATAAAACAACACAGCGGAAGATAAAACTTATTTTATTTCATCATAACTCAAAACGAGTTTACATAAGTAGTTTCCAAAACCATTACAACAGGATCAGTAGTCTTTTCCAAAAACTTCAAAGTACATAAAGAAGAAAATACTTAAATAACATAAATGCATAAATCCCCACTGAGCATAAGCAAAGCCATAAAGATGAGAGAGTCCTAAGCAATACATCTACTATCTTCAAGCAACTGAAAGAAATCGGCACTAAGCTGTAGTATTCCCTCCTGGCAAACCTGGGGGGCAAAGGAAGAAAAGAGGTTGAAAGAAAAGGGGGTCAGACATAAAGTCTGGCAAGTGCGATAACTTTAACAATATAATTATCAAAATAACTAGGCTAAGGCATAAGCTGGAAAATAAGGAAATGACTGTGAACAATTGGGTATGACAGAACAAAACGAGGAAATAAGATGAACCAAAATAACATTAAAGGCGCACCTAGTCACTATAAGATAATTACTACACTGCACCACCACTAGTCACCCTAAAGGTTGACCCCGCCTTTAGAACTCAATAATGATAATGGTAATTTAGTGTACCCCTAGCCACCTTCATAGGTGTCGTCTGCCCCTATCTCCACTAGGTGTACCCACTACCCCCATTCGATCGGCTCCCTAACTCGTAGATACCCGTGCTGGCCCCACAGTGTGGTGTATCACTCCTCAAAGTGGCAACCCGATACAACCAAAAAATGGACGGCTTATATCTACACGATGCAACAACGTCTTACCTACCAGCCCAGGCCCACACACGCATATGAACCTGTTGGACTTTAATTGCCACCGCTGACCCATTTTGACCTTTTACAATCAAATCCAGTACGCGTGTCCCGTCCTCGACTTGGGTCGATCCCACCAAGATACTCAATGGGTTACTGGTTTGAAAAGGGCCCCCATACATGACACAAGCTTTCCACCTATGCTTGGTCTAATCTAAGGTTTTTCCCACTTAACCCATTTCTTATTCATGTCTTCTTACATGTTTCAATCTTGGTTAAGTGCATCTAATTGTATTTCAAATGCCACCCAAGGCACCCACTAAATTCCACATGCCACCCAAGGCACCTACTTAACCCCCTCACGTTCCACTACATGTTTATCTGGTTAAGTGTTTCTTAATTCATTGAGACCGTAACCTTGTAAAGACCTCCCACATTAGACTGGTATTTGTGGCAGCTGGATTTATAGGGCGGGTCCAGGCAGTCTTATACTACAAACGAGCCTAACCTCGTGTCTTTACAACTGTTACGTATTTAATTTATGCCTAAGACCTCCCACATTAGACTGGCATTTGTGGCAGCTGGATTTGTCGGGCGGGTCCGGGTAGTCTTACCCCACAAAAGAGTCTAACCTTGTTTCTTAGGCGATTAATTAATTATCCCCAATTTGAATTAATTTCCCTATTTAAATTGTCAATCAATTACAAATTTAACTATGTCCATAATTGACTCAATTATGTCCATCTATTTATGGTATATAAATATATACCAATTAATATCACATTTAAGGCATTTATGCCAATTCTCAATATTAAATCTTTTAATATTATCCCCTTGCCCAACGTTGTACGTTCGTTTGTTTAACGTGAAATATACGTTAGACTCGAATAGTCTAACTTATGGAATAAAGAGAAAACATCACAACATGTATAGAATAAAAACTAGATCTAAACATAAGGGGTGAACTTGCATGTGTGAATAAGGTTTTTCATCCAAAAACTTGCATAAGCCAAAGTTACAAACTTGCATAAACTATGGATGTCATAGATCTAATCATAAGTTGTAAACTTGCATAGGCAATAGTTACAAACTTTAAATTACATGATTCATACTCCAACATATATATATATATACTTGCATATGTGATTTATACAACATAGACAATGATGTAAACTTGCATCTAACTCACAAATGTCATAGCCTAACTTTAGATCCAATTTACACGTAAAATAGATGTCATAAAATATGTAAGGTTGTATATGATTCTCACTAATTTGCGTATGATTCATATCTAAATTAACATCTAAACTTGCATACATACATATGATTTAACATATGAATTAGTTCCAACAACATAACCAAACTAGCATATGAAACATCATTATGAATTGATTGTACATAAGCCAACATTTAACATAGATTTACAACATAGATAATAACATCACAGCTTTACAACATAGATCATAGATCATAGATTTACAACATAGATAACAACATACAGTCAATGATTCACAACATAACCATATAATCCAAATCATAGCTCAATCTAATTAAATTGTTAATTATCTTATTAAATAAATCGAACTCACAAAAAGATGGTCTTGCGTTCTGAAATCTTAGTTCTGAAATTGATTTAGCTCGCCTTTGTAGTAGATTCGTTATTGTTTAGATTAGAGTTGAATAGAATTGAGTTGATTAGCTTCGTTTTCCCTCTAGTTGGTGGCGGCTACTCTAGGTTACAAGATGACAACATGACATCCATGATTCAAATTTTTATTTGATTTTAGAGTTTGGGTCTGCCCATGTTTATATAGAATTTCAATTTAATTATAGCCGTCGGATGATCTTAGGGTTAATCAAAACCACTCAGTCAGGATAGGGTGACACCTTAGCCCTAATGACTCAGCAAGGATTCAGAAAGGACTCGGCAATGAGTCACAATATGGATCAGATTACACCAGAAAGTTGTGCAGGCTTTCTCCTTGGCCTGGGCACACTTGGCAGGTGCGCCAGTGCAACATTTGTACTGGCGCACTTCCCAAGTGCGCCAGTGTAATTATATTTTTTTTCTAATTTTTCCGCCTGACTTCATTCGTCCATATCTCCTTCATCCGGTATCCGTTTTACAAACGCAGACTCTATCCCAACCAGAATTTTGAGACGAACACAATGGCGCAACCCATTTCCCTTAATTCTCATATCTGAGATTAATTATTCTTTAATTTAATTAATTCGATTATTCAAAAATTTGGGGTATTACATTTGTAATCTGTAGTCCATGACGGATTGTATAACACATTTTCTTTTGTTCATCAGGTTCGAACCCGATGATTCTTCCTCCATAATATTCCCGACCCTCTTCTTTGGTACCCCGATGCCTTCTTCTTCCAAAATGCTCGGTCACCCAAATACCCTACTACCGCCACTTCCATTGACTAACCGGCCACCTGATACCACCACCGTCTTCGCCAATCGGAGGCGCCCCTATGTCCAGAAAACCAGCCCTCTAAGGCTAATCTGTCGCACCAGAAATTGGCTTTGACCCAATCTTGTTTGTTTCGAGATAACCACCGCCGTGCCTCGACTCAGGCCACCAGACCACCACCGTTGAAACCGCCTTACTCTCGACTTCCAGTCACCTATAGACGGCCCCACCTGAAAAGCCCCCCATGGCTGCCTACTACCTCAAATCTGATCGCAGCTTCACATTTTTTTCGCACTCTGATCAACTTAGAAGAGTAACCACCATAGTCCGATTTAGCTCCTCTGACCAATAGAGAGAACATCCCTCACCTTTTCCTCTTCAAGTTTGCTTTAGACTCCATCAACCAATATCCAATCCATCACCCACAAAACATGAAATAACGTAGTGCAAAAACCACGATTTATGGTCGATTCCGGTCACCGCAAGCATCAATAGGTCGTCAAATTTTCGTTAAAGCTTCCCCTCGACCTCCTCCACAATTTTCCTTTTGGTCACCCTACCAATTCCGTACCAACCGAGAGAAATAAATTAAAAGGTGATTTCAGGTTTATTTGCAAAATTTTGAATACAGGTGAACGGGAATGGAATGGGTGTCTGAGAATGGATGTACATATAAATGAAAATATTATTATTTTAAGCTGATGTGACTGAAGATACTTATTGAACGTGACTGACGATTTTCATTCGTACCTATCGCAATTTATGAATGTTGTTTATTCGCTTCTGTGGCCACAAACAAACTCTGTTCATAACAAAAATGGACACTACAGTATAATTTGACGTTACGATCCTAATGAAACTTGTTTCATCGAATACTGAGTACGTTTGCTCAAATGGCGCTCGTTCGAGTCCAAATGATCGCATTATTTGCATTCAATTTTGCTACGCTCACAAATTAACTTCAATTAATGTGAAACTTCAAATATCGCAATAATTAGTTATTACGGTCTTAATAAATTTGTTTTGTTGAAAATGGAGATCGTTCGAATAAAGTCCCTTTTTAAGGGTCTAACTAAAATTAAAATAAATCAATTTACAAAAACCTCAATATAATAATAAAAAAATATTATAATCGACTATACTTGAGCATAATTTCATATATTTCCATAATAAAATACCCCAGATTTGAATTTTGAGCCAAACCGATATTCAATAAATTAAAAACACCTTTATTTATATAAATAATCGATCTAATTTATAAACGAATTCCGTAATGACTATTTAAAAATTTGATTTGGACATAAAACAAGATCTACAATATGAAAACTGGATTTTTCTCTTTCATTAGAAAAATATTATCCAATAGGTTCAAACGTTTCTTGTTTTAAAGAAATCCGATTTATATTGGATTCTATACAACCAATTAAAGTTCAAAACTTAATATTACGACCTACCACGCTGTTGCAGTTCATTTTATAGTATAATTATAAATTAAATGTTCAAACGTCGTTTAATAAATGAATACGTTAATATAATTCAAATATAAACAATATTAAACCCCTTTATGTTGCCAATTCACAATATATTGCAAAGCCAACAAATTCCGACCATTCCGGAATTTAATTTTTTATTTTATTATTTATATTAATAAAGTATACAAAATTATTAAATTCAGTTATTTAAATTCAAATCAACATTTAAAACAATAAAATAATTTAAATAGTTGACTAGAAAATATAGGGTGTTACAATCATCCATTAGAATTTCATTATCAAATTCATCATTGAAGTTTCAACATTAGCCATTACAAAATCATAAGTAAATTCAGAGAAATTAAAAATATTATCAATAAGAGATAAAATGATTTATCTTTCTTCAAAAAGAAGTAGAACCATATTACAGACTACAATCTCATGGTTACTTATCTGAATAACGTCATCAACCATTAGAAATTCACTATCAAATTCATCATTAAAGTTTCAACATCAGCCATTACAGAATCATCAGTAAATTCAGGTAAATTAAAAATATTATCAATACAAGATAAAATGATTTATCTTTCTTTAAAAAGCAGTTGAACCATATTACAGATTACAAACTCATGCTCAGTTATCTGAAATTTTATCAATAAAAGATAAATTGAAATTATTCCTTCTATCAGCCTAAGTCCGAAGGAGTCTGACCCCCTAAAATTTTCCTTCTTATGCTTATATTTATCCGTTCGATGAAATTACTGATTCTTTCACATTGGTTAAAGTAAAAACTAATTTAGATCCCAATATTCTCCCTCCTTCGAAGAAATCAAAATTTTTGAAGTGAAACCTCTAACCAAACACGTTCATATCCATAATAAATAATCGCCTGAAAAATTGAGTGTGAACAATCAAAAAATGAAATCGAACAATCGTACAAACAAATTATCTAATATACACGACAAATGAAATCTCAACAGGACTGAAAATCGCATCTTAAAATAGGAATAATTGAATCATGAGATATAAAGAAAATCAACTCTTTTACTCGGTTCGTTTGAAGCACGAGAAGTTTTTGAAAATCTTATGTTCGATGAAGATCACTTTTTCAAACTGAGAAAGAGGAAAACGGGTTTGTGAAATAAGGAGCGCATTATTTTTTTTTCCTTAAAACTTATTTCGACGAAGCCGTATCCTACAAAAAAATTGGGCCAAAATAGTAAGCCCTTACCACAAATGTAACAACCCGGAATTTCTAAACCAACTTAAAATTTTATTTTTAATTGAATTAATGGATTATAAAGAATTAAAATGATTTATTTTGAGAATTAATGATTTAAAATTTATTTAAATCAAAATTAGAATATATAAATTTAAAATTTAATTAAAACGAGCTTGAAATGGCGTGGTAGTTTGAAAATCTGATTTCTAATTTCAATTGAGTATACAGAATTCAATATAAATTGGATTTCAGTAAAATGAGAAATGTTGGAATATTTTGAACTGTAATTTTCTAACTAGTATGAGAAACTGAGATTTTACTTTTCAAATTATAAGTTATGTCCAGTTTAAAATTCAAAATAGTCGCTATGGAATGTATATATATTTTTATAATATATAGCCCTTAAAAATAGCCATTTTTCAAACAACCTCCATTTTCAATGAAACCATTTTTGTTGGATTCGGAATGTCAAATTATTGTTAATTTTAAAATTTCATAATATTTGGAATTAATATGTGAGCGTGGTAAATTTAAACATGTTTTCAATTTTAGTTTGAATTTAATCGACCAGTTAAAAGGCCATTTTTCAAATGGTCTCCAAATTTGATGAAATTAATTTTGTTAGGTCCATATCGTCAATACATAGCTAGATTTAATTTTTTTGTAATTTTTGGAGTAACTATGTGGCCCCGGTAAATTAAAACATACGTTGGAATTCAATACTGACCATTATATTAATTTATATTTTAATAAAAACTGATCGAAACAGTTGAATTGGCTTACGAAACATATCCCATTATGTCCGGAATGGAGGTATTTGGCTGAGAACAACAGTCAATGGGTTTGATTTGGAGCTCATATGCAAAAACACACTTTTTGGAATTAAAATAATATTAAAAATGAATCCCGAAAAAACTTGGAAATTATCTCTCATGACCTTGGAAATGGAGGCTTCGACATCCTCTCTTTCATCTTCTACCTCCTTTATCTTCGAATCCGATTTTCCCACTCTTCCATTGCAATCACCTCCTTCTAAACCTCCTGAACCTCCACCTCCCAGTGATAATCCACCTCCTCAACAGCAATTAATTTGGAGCACCCATCGAAACCTTCTTTTCCATCTTTTGTGAAATCAGACTATGATTATCTTTTCAATAAACAACCTCGTAATGCTGGAGCATATCTGCCTCGTCAATTTGATATTCCAAGGGATGGTTCGAAGCGATCGATTCCAGATCTAGTCAAGTTAGAAGGTATCGATTATTGGGGTAGTTATTTGGTTTATTTCTTTCTCGATGGTACTCTTTCTTTTTATGTTGTTTCTTCTTTTTTAAAGAAACGATGGAGAATAATTGGGGATGTGTACATTAAATCTAATTGTTATATGTTCTACTTCAAATTTTCTAATGCATCGGATCATGAGAAAATCCTACATGTCGATCCTATTTTTATTCGTGGTAGGATGTTCATCATTTCTGTTTGGGATCCATCTTTAGATAGTTCGATTAATCAGATTAGGAAAGTTCCTATGTGGATACAATTATATAGAATACCTATGATTCTTTGGACTTCGATTGGTATTAATTGGGTTGTGAATCATATTGGTCATTTGATTTGTTATGATACTAGCACAAAGAGATTGAATAGGTTTAGATATGTTAAAGCACTAGTTGAAGTTTCTCTCGATTTTGAGCTTCCTAATACATTTGTGATAGATGATTTGGGTGATAACCGTCCCTCAGTAAAGGTTGCTTATGACTGGAAGCCCAAACTATGTACTACTTGTAAAGTTTTCGGACATGGTACAATATACTGTGAAGTAAACCATAATAATTTTGAGGGAAGAGACAATCAGTTTATTGAAGAGTTAAAGTATCAAAATGTTAATGTTTTTGTAGATACTAGTCGACATGATAAAAATTTACATACTTCTATAAGTAATAAAACATGGAGTTATGTACACCCCAATTCTAAGAAGGAATGGAGAAGGAAACAAGGTTGTGATAATAATGTAAATAAAAATAATTCTGCTGTCTTGAGGATAAGAATGCTAACTAATTTCATATATTAGAAAATGATGTTTTAGTGGATGAAGCGGGTTTAGGAAAAGGTTCTGAGAATGGACATGTTAATGAAGGTAGAAAGGATTTTATAAATAAGGATACAACTGTTCTTCAAGAGGTATCTAGTCTGAATAATTCTTCCGCAAAGGTTGATGAGAATACTGGTCCAAACAAGGTTATGCCTGAGGATGATTTAGTTGGCAATTTAATTGAGGAAAATGTTGTCGGAGATAAAATTAGTATACCTGTTACAATCAGTGTTTCCTCTCCTAATGTTACTTCTAAAAATAGCACGACACTATCCTCTTCCAAGCCTTGTTCTTCTACTAATAGTGTTTGTAACACCCCGTATTTTCTATGAACATTAAAGTAACAAATTAAAGAATAATTAATTTTAAAAGTGGAAATTAGGGGAAATGGGTTTTGTCATTGCGTTCTTCTCGGAATTTTGCTTGAGATAGAGTCCGAGTTTGCATGAATCAGACTCTATATGAAGAAGTTATGGAGTTCAGAAGATTTCAAGTTTAAACGGAAATTAAATATAAATAATAATAATTAAATCAAAAAGCAGTTCGAAATTCAAATAATTCCAAGAATCAGCTGGGTGGGAAAATTCCCGCCCATAGGGGTCGACTCCCCCAGGGGGATCGACATAGGTGTCGACCCCCCAAGAGAGGTGTTGACTGTGGTGTCGACCCCGCCTGTTGGGGTCGACCCCCTCAGCCATATCTGGCTGTTTTGTCCAGTGACGTTTTCTGAGTCATTAGGGCATATGTGGCGACTTCCGGTTGGCTATGTTTTGTCTGGATGGCTCTGATAACTCCTAGGTTGATCTAACGGCTCTCATTAATCTAAACTTCTATATAAACAACCCCAACCCTCAACCGTATAACCTCATAAATTTGCTCTCTGAAACCATCATGTTGTCCATGGCCAAACTAGCGTATCCTCCGTTTTTTCTCCAAACTAGAAATCAAGTCCAAACTAGAGAATCAATACTCTACATCAAAGGATAGCTTTTAAGTTTCAGAAATCAGATCCCAAAAAACAAGATTTGTTGTTTTGTTTGTAAGTTCAGTTATTCTTTAGATTTGAACAAATAAAAGTCATGACTTGTAGTGAAGAGAAACTAGAATTGTGCCTAGTTGTAAGATAATCGTATTCTGATTCATGTTTATCCCTGTAGCAATTCTGAAATTACTTATGCCTACGAGGCTATTGTGATTGATACAATTTATCATGTTGTATATAAATTTGGTGATGAACCTATCACGTTGTATGTTAATTTGGTGATGAACCTATCATGTTGTATATTGATTTGGCGATGAACCTATCATGTTGTATATCAATTTGGTGATGAACCTATCATGTTGTATATATATTTGGTGGTTCTTTTATGTATGTTATATGAAAGTTCATAAGCTAAGTCATGCTCATATAGGCTTATATGTCTAGATCTACATGCTTAGATGTCCAGATCTATGTTAATTTGGTCCAACTCAAATGCAAGTTCACATTTACATGCTTAATTAAATTTGTGTGGTACTATGCCAAACTTATATCACATGCTTAGTTGATCCATACTGTTTTATGACATTGGAATGTTACATGTCCCTTTGCTTTTCCCTTTTGTTTATCAGTTAGGCTAATTTCCGAGCCTAACATTCTATAATTTATGCAAACGAATAACGGGGGATACGTTGGAAAAAATATTAAATTACATGCTATTGGCATAGGTTGGCTCATAATCATGTAAATGATTAATGGCATGAAATGGCATAATTTGTGTACCTAAGAATTATGGACATAATTTAGAGGTTAAATGGGACATGACTTGAGTTAGCAACATTGGTGGATAATTTACATATAAACATAAATGGTAAATATGTAAATCAATTAAAAGATGAATATGCCTAACCCGAGGTTAGATTGAGTTACGGTGTAAGACTGCCCAGAACCGCCCGACACATCTAGCAACCATAACAATATAGATCTAATGTGAGAGGTTAGCGCATTAAGCCAAAAAACCAAGGTTAGATTGAGTTGTGGTGTAAGACTGCCCGGAACGGCCCGGCACATCCAGCGACCACAACAATATAGATCTTGTGTGAGAGGTTGGTGCTATAATGAATGAATTAAAGCTAAGGCAGGCTAAGAATGGTAGGGTTAAGTTAATTAAGGCAACACTTAACGAATACAACATGTTAATTAAACTGATGGGTGGGGTTAGGTTAATTTGAGAACACTTAACCATTTTAACATGTTGATTAGGAAACCCTAGTAACGGGGACCCATTTCAGTAGTAACCCACATAGATGTATCATGGTACCCTGAACTAGGCAGGGTGGGGCACGATTACTGGGTTGATTTTAAGCGGTCAAAATAACGGCAGGTGGTGCAGCAGTGTAGGTTCCAACGGAGTATGGGTGTGCACGTACTCCGGCATGGACAAATCAGGCACTGGGCATCAGTAGTATACACTACGCATCTTTAATTTGTGTCGGGTTGCCACCATAGGAATTGATACACCCCATGGTGGGACCATCACAGGTATCTACAATCAAGCAGGGCCGAATGACACAAGTCATAAATGCATGCGAGTAGAAGTCGATCGATAGAGGGATCATTTTATCATGAACATATGGTGCTAGTTGAAACACTTGTTAGTAGGTGCAGAGAAATATAAATGAGTGCGATAGCATATTTAGTTTTATTGTTATCTTATCTCTAAGGTATTGTCCTAGGTTCAGTTTATTCATGTCATGATCCTTTTACCTGTTTACATGCTAAATAATCACTGGACTTACCAGGCTTATGTCTGGCCCGTTTTCTTTTGTCTTCTTGTCTTCCGTTTCCCCCCTCCCCCCTCCCCCCAGGTCCGCAGGGTGGGAATACTTCAACTTAGTCCAAACCTTTTCCAGCTTGAAGAGAGTAGACGTATTGCTTGGATTCTCTTTTCTTGGGCTATGGCTGTGGTTACACTCTTAATTGGGGATTTATGTTTCTTTATTATTGTTTATGCTTCTTTATGTTTTAGTCAAGGCAGAGGCTTTATTGTAATGATTTTGGAAGTTGGTTTTTAAGACATTTGTTGTAACGTTTTGTGACAGCCCGCCCCGCACCAGCCGACATTTCCTCCGAAAGTGCACTGTACACATGCTAACTAGCACTGAACGATCGCCAAAGAAAGGAAATAAGAGAATGAACTAATCGAAAACCTGTAGAATGTCTCACAGCGCATGTAACAAAATATAATAATATACTTGAAATAAAACAGGCGAGATAGTGCATAAGCTGATAACTAAAACCAACATCAACATCAGAGTAGCGGGAGTCTAAATACAGCTTATTACAACTTTTCAAATTAATGTCTCTAAACAAAAGAAAGCTAAAGTAGAAGATGCACTACTAATGCCCAAGCAGTGATCTTCAACAACACAGGGAGAATATCTGTATGTATCATACGTGGAAGCCTCCTGCTCGTCTCCGGATCAACTACTCGTGCACACCCAGCTAACCTGTCTCTAGTCTGCTCGTGAGAGCACCCAGAGTAGTAAGAAGATACATAAAACTCTGGGTCAGACAAAAAGTCTGGTATGAGCGATAAGCAGCTAAACAGAACAATAACATGTATACTAAACCATACCTGAACCTGGACTTGCAACCAAAGAGTTAGCACTACATACCGTACAATACTCTAATGTGCCACTGAACAGATGGTGTAAAGATAACGGGGGTTGGGGTGTGCATGTCATAGTGATGGCAAACAAATCAAACATAACAACTATACTCACATCTCTCACTCAGTGCGTAAAGCATACGATGTCCACCACTGTCAATCACTAGACCCATCGAAGTAGTGACGGAGTTCGACTTGTACAACTAGTGCTACCACCAAGCTTACCACATGGAGTCATGGCCAAACCTTTACAAATGACCCCACTTCATTGGTTTATAGCTCTTTAGTCGTACCTAGGCCACTGTGGCCCCGAATCCGTTCACATACTCCCTACACATAGTGATTCAAAGTTACAGACATCGACAACCCCTTAGCACATGTCCAGCAGCAAAGCCCAACTCATGAGGTCGACTCGTTGGTTCCCAACTAGATCCTGAGCACAAACTTCCCATTGGACTACCTTTGCATCTCGGGTTCTGGTCGTCACTTTCTTCTCCGGATCAGTCTCCATTTCTTTGCTTCACTTTGCTTCAAGCCATGGTCATCAGCTCCTCGGTTCGGATCGTGAGTCAGCCCCCATCGGTTCGGTTCGGTGCCCAAGTTCCATCGGGTCGTGCTCCCTCACCTGCGTCGGTTCATAACAATGCTCCAGACTCGTGCTCGTCATGTCAGGTGGAAGGCTCCCTGGTCAGATCGGGTCGGGCCTTCATTACCAATTCGGATCGGGGATCCTCAGATGCGAGCGGATCTGTCTTGGTCACCCCTGGCGGATCGGGTTGGGTTCCTCAAGCTTCTCCATGGTGCATCAGTTCGAGTCGGAGTGGCACATGAGAGGGGGATCGGGTCGGAAGCTCCTAGTGTGGGCGGTTCGGTTCGTGCTTCTATCCGATTCGATCGATTCGGGTACTTTCCTGCACTTTGTTCAGCAAGCTGTTTACACCATTCGACGACGTTTTCGACCAATCTAACACTTCTAGACAATCACAAATCATACCATACAGTCATAGCAACATGCATAATCATCCACAAACAGCAAAACAACAATCATAGCATGTAAAATGGATCAAACATACCCAAAACCCCATATTTTCTCTTAAACATGTTTAGGCAAAACTAATGATATGATTAGTAAAACTTAGCCAAATCAAACCAAATTTCTAACAGAGGTCCAAAACATTATTTTTGAATTTATAAATACTTTTCCAGAATTTAATCATGTCTATTTTCGTTAATCTTCACTAATTACCCTTAATTAACCATAATTAGTGAGGAACTATGCAAATCACTCACCTTGGCCACAAATGAACTTTAGATCTGAAATAATTTACTGTTATGGCACTGTTCCCAATGCAACACAGCAGCTCTAACCTCTATTCTTGTGCTAATCCGCCTTGATTTGATGTATCTAAGCCTAATCCTTGATTAGAAAGTGATTTGGAGGTGTTTTAGAGGTTGGAGGCCATTGTTAGGTTGAAGAGAGGGTTTGTGGTGGCTGGAAAATGAGTGAAAAACTGAAATCTTAACCCTAGCAGCCCTCAAATACCTCTAATCCCGAAATCCCCATTGGGCCTAGCTATTAATCACCCGGTTAAGCCCAATTAGGCTATTTTTCACTATATGAAACTTGTTTCAGCCATATCTCCCAAACGGTAAGTCCGTTGGTCTAATGTGACCACTTTACGGAATTGTAAACCATCATCCAGAGCCAATGGAAATGGTTTCAGGTCAAAACTCTTTTCCCATCAAAAGTTATGGCCAAAACAAGATTAGCAGGGGCAAAACGATCATTTAAAAATCGGGAAAAATCATGAAAATGGGAAATGACCTCAGCAGTCGTCTCCCAAAGTTACATGACCATACGACTTCGTATGTGAAAAAAATAAATATTCTACGATCCTTCGATGCGTAAAATGCGGGTCGTTACATGTTTTGATTGGACCACATGCTTATGAAATAAAATTTAGTCTTTCCGCTGTTTATATTGTCTGTTTTGTAAATTACCTATACCTTTTACCTGTAATACTCTACCAAAGTTAATGCATTCCTTTTGTGAGTGACCTTAACGGAGGTGAGGTGTTTACACTTGATATCAGAGCAATGATTTACCAGATCAGATAAAAGTTTTTGAAAACTATTTTTCAAAAAGAAGTTTAAAGAAGCATTTTAAAGAAAAATATTATTTTATTTTAAAAAGCATATTCCACAAAGCTATATGCGCTATCTTTCTATCCTTTGTTTTGAACCTCTTTTTTTACTTTCAGCATGTCTGGGATCTTAATCTTCCTAAGGGCGTGCCGGTGCCTGGTTTTTGATCAAGGACGGGTTCCAGAACTTGGACATGAAGAAGGAAGGGGTTAATCCTTTTATTATTTAATTAATTAATATTTAATTATGCAATTATAAAATGAAATGTTTAAAAATCCGTATCTTTTTCATACGAGGTCGAAATCCGAAGATTTCAGTTGCGTTGCGATCGTGGCAACGAACGCTACAACATGGTACTGACCAGAACAGAAACGGAGCAAGTTAGATTTTAAGCTAAATTAAATGGTCGTTTAATTTAGTTTAAAAACAGAAATTCAGAAATAAAGACTGACGGAGTGGAAACCAAAGTGAGAATTCTCTCAATTAAATTATTGTACATTTATTTGTTTATTTTATAATTGAAAATATATAAACTGTCATTGTTGATTTTTATATGTTATTTATTTTTGGAGTTCAACACACGAACTCACACAAATCATTTGAATTGGAAGCAATGTATGGATATTAGCGACACTCGCATTTCATATTACGCAGATGGACACTCGTGGAGCCGTAAATGGCACTTGGTTGTTAAGAATTTATTTATATGGATGATTTGGTATTTTTGTATTGTGATTGTGATAATTAACATCATTAAAATAATGTTAATATTAATGTGGTAGTTGAATTTAAATTATAAATATCCATTTATAATTTAAACAGTGAAAATTGGTAAATTAGAAAAATAATTCAAACCGAGTTAGAATTGGTTAAATTTATTAACCAATGATTTATTTAAATAGGTTGTTCTTGGTTGAAAACCCACACGGGTATTGGAATGATATTTGACATACACTGATCCCAATATTTAGTTGTATGTTAATCGATTGGTTGACAGATAGTGATAAGCATTATTTAATAATTTAAGGCTTATACATTTATAGGATGCACTTTGGATGATGTTTGAATCTTTAATGATTATTTATCATTATTGTTAAATACATGGTATGTACGAAATCCATATAACTGAAATTATATGGTAATGGATTGAGTCGCATTCCGATTCCGAATATGAACGAATATTTCAAAATAATATTCAGTGAAGAATTAAATTATGATTTTGATGTCCGATTTTGGATAGCTACAAAAATATCGAAATGTGAAGTTGAGTTAAGTAGTTAAATGCCATCTTAACCCGAACGGGTTTATCATTCGATTTCATTAATTTTATAAATAATATGAAAAGGAAATGGATTTCAAAATCAGATACTTTGAAAATATTATCATTTTAATATTACAATGATATGGAATATTCAATTTTAGTTTTAAAATTGAAATGGAAGTGGGAATCGTTTTTAAAACAAATTTATAAAATACGTTTTAAATGGAAATCGACAAAATATATTATATATATATATATATATATATATATATATATATATATATATATATATTTATATGGCTTAAATAGAACGCGCCGCGCAACGACTGTTCGCGAATTTCAACCATTAACTTCAAATGGATGTAACTGGAGATCCGGTCGTCGGGTTCTCTTAAAACCGGAACTGTTGGGTTTGTATCGAAAAGATCTTTTCAACGAGTATAAGAGATTTAAATTTGAATGATTAGAATTTAAAATATGTCTGAATCAATAAGGTCACTACGGATGCAGTTCGGTGGTCGTTATTGGAAACCGACTGTAAGGGCCTAAATAAAATTATTAAAAATGTGGAAAAATTGTGTAAATTAATTATGAATGATTTGGAAATATTTTGGGTGAAAAATTCCATATTTGAAAAGATAAAAGATATTTTTATCTGAATAAACTAGTTATTAACTAGAATAATAATCTAATGTTTTTAAAAAATAAATTAGATTTGTAAAAAGGGTTTTAAAATAACCAGAATTTTCCAATGAATAAATTGGAATGGGATTGAATGGAAATAATCCTCAGAATATTTCGATATTGGATTCCGTGATTATACGGATATGGTTATGGGAATTTGTAAGATACAAATATCGTATTCCTAATATGATATTTGTTGGTTTTAGAATTTGATATTGAATATAAGCCGATATAATTTCTATTTAGAGCCTCGTATTTGATATTAAATTGGATTTTGGGTTTGTTGTGAATGGTGTCTTGAATAACACTGTTCTTAAACCCATTAAGAAAAGAACAAATCTTTTAATTAAGATAAATGAAGTTTTCCAATTTATAATTATAAATTGGAATTAAATAGAAGATGAATTTTGGGTTCATTGCGAACGATGTTTTAAATAATTTTTTTCTTAAAACCCAATTAATAGTGAAGATATGATTTGGAATTTATAAATCATTTTATTAAGGTTTAATGTAAATTTTCCAAAGTAAGGTTTTCCTATTTAATATATTAAATTGGAATTGAATGGAATTCGATTTGGTAATAATCGAGATGAGCTTCTATGAAGGAAGACCGTTAATAAATATAGAATTTAAAAGTCTTTGTCGTTATTCCATTTATATTATTAGTCTGATACAGGAATTTATATCGATTATATACTGTTATGATTTCCATGTAGATTCCATTTTGATGGAAGATGATTTTGGGTTTATCGTGAACTGTGTTTTAAATGACATTGGTTTTTTAACCCATTTAAAGACAAGATTAATTTCTTAAAGTTGAATTATCATAAAGTAATGGTTTTTGAGATTAAACTCAAGTTGGAGTTCTTAATAAATCTTTAATTAAATTGGAATGGGAATGAGGTAATTAAATTTACCCAATTTAAGAAATGATTGAGAATGGAGTACCACCAGTTTTACTCCATGCTATAGTTAGATCTTTAATTAGATTTGAACGAGAAATGGTAATTAGATTTACCGATAACCCAGGGGTGTTAGATATGGAGTACTGTCAGTTTTGCTCCATGGGACGAATAGATTGGGATTGGAAATAATAAAATAATAAATGATTACTTCGGTAAGGCTTGATAATCCCGACTAGTTTTATAAACCTTAATTTGGTTTAAAATTGTTAAAGGATAATATAAAATCTTTTAAAATGGTTTTTGAAGGAAGATTAAACTATATGTTTAAAAGAATTTATCTTTGATAAAATTAACGGGAACCTTTACCCAAAGAAATGAATATTAGAATAAGAGAATATTCAGGATTGGAATGAGGCGTATGATGTGCTTATATATCACTTGATTATAAGATGTGCAAGCTATTAGGAAAGATCAGGTTTAACCCATTCTGAATAACTATTACGATGATTAAAAGTCGAAGCTATTGAGGATGGTGCAAGACCGACAATTTTCACATCGAATGGATTTCTACTGATGCCTTTGATTAGAGTTTCTGCCTTGGAAGGGTTACAATGGTAGTCGTCCGTACATACTTGTTGATTGTTCTCATATGCGAGGGTCTCTCTCCTGTATTGGACATATGGGACGAGGAATAAGGTGCCTCTGGTTTCGTTCAGACCCAGAGCGGACTTGTAAATGGATTGTATGGCAGACGTGTATTGTGTATTGTATTCGTTGATCTCTACTAAATATATATTGTTTAGTGGCAGAGAATTTATTCTCTTTCTTAATACCCTTCTCTGAGACGTACGATCTCAGAAGTTATATCGGTAGACATCAATGGTATGGTATGGATTGACAATGTGGCATGCTAAGATGCAAGGATCAAGGATTTTGTTGGAAAGAAAAGTTTTTTGGTTGATGATCAAAGCACGACTTTAATTAGCGTAACTTTGCGTATAGCGTTAATTCGCGAGCTTCACACCTGGTGTGAGTCAAAAACGGGTTTAGGGACCATAGGAAAAACATGGTGTTTCTTTGTAGCTAGGAGTGGTGTCATGGAATGGAGCTCAGACATTTTTACTTATGTGGATGATGGATTGCGAGGCGCCTCAGATATTGGTCGCTCCTGGCCAAGTGATAAGTCTGATAGGACCGGGAAATGTGTGTTTAGGAATAACCAATCCACTAAAGTAAGTGTAGACCGGCCCTTCCGTTCCCAGGGTTGCCCGTAGGTGTGATCCTGAGGCATTTGCTAGAGTGCCTCGAATCGGTGAGGATGATCCCTTGCCTCAAGTCGTAGATGGAATCCAATTTTCGATATGCGACTTTTCGGTTTTAGTTGTAAACCTATGTATAACGACATAATATATGGTACCTGTGTCATCTATAATTGATACATTTATATTTGAAGTTGTTTTTGATGCTATGCACTTATAGTATCAAATGATTTGTTTTAAAATATGCCAAGCATGTTTTGATAATATCAGGTAAAATTCTATCCTACGGCTTGCGTTGCATTGTATGATGGGACCTGAATCTTATAATTGCTTCATTTTTTCAAAAAGCATTGTGTTGTTTATAAAATCATTTTATTTTAAGCTTTGGTATTCATGGGAGTAAACCCGTTCCGTGACATACAATGTGGTCCCGTGATTTACCCTATTTTAAAGTAAAAGTTTAATAATTGTTTTAAGTTCTCACACCAGTCTCGTGACTGACTCGGAGTTCATTGTTTCCACCTAAACTCTACGTGCCCTTATTTTCCATACGGGCAGTCAGTAGTTTTGGTTTTGTAGATTTCTATTTAACAAGATCCTGGTTTATAGCTGGAGCTATATTCAGAAAGCTTTTAAGAATATCGATTAGAGATAGGATCAGTAGCATCCGAGAATGAGAAAATCATTAGAGATAGGGTTAGTAATGCCCTATATTGAGTTGAGGGTGATATGTTTATATGTAACGTATTTGTGATTATTGTATAAACCGATCATAGAAATTATATTATATTTTTTGATATATAAAAGTTATATTTTTAGAAAGACAAAAAGTCAATTAATTGTTTGTGTGATTGTTTGATTTTTGGTTTGCTTATTTATGAGGTTTGATTTAAATAAATTAGACATTATCTTTGGCAATTTTGGAAATTGAATATACGAACACACTTGTTATTTAATTTGGTTAAGCTAAGTTAAATTGAATTACCAATTTGGTTAAAATTAAACATATACATACATACATACATATATATATATATGTTAAAACAGGTTAATGGCTTCGCGTTGAGTGAAGAAATAAATTGCGTGCCTGACAAACAGGTGTACCTTAATGAGTTGGTTGCACAATTTTATTTATTATATAAACTACTGTGAGTGTTTTTGGATGCATTGTGATGGTTGTTCTATGTGATATTAAAAACATACGTCATAGGATACCAACAAATAAATTATGAACTACATTGCATGGCATACTACATGAAGACAACATATCATTTCATATTCCATATAAGCATTTGGCACTTATATGATGAGGTTTAGATTTCCATACGAGCGAGACGCTTGTATAGCGATGACTGAATTACAGGTTGACTAGAAGACTGATTATGGACTTAATAAAATACATATAATGGTGCTCGGGGCAGGATTTAATAAAAACCCTACACAGGTCTGGAGATGACAAAAAAATTCACGTCTCTCTTGTTTTTAATTTAGGAACATGGATTATTTTATTTCCAACAGTGGGCTAAGGTATGAGATTTCGACTTTTTACACGTCTCCCTTGGGCCTAGATAGGTCACAAAAATTGTGTATGCTTTTTATTGATTTATTGGGTGTCTAGTACGGCCCAATAAAATTTTCAAACCCTCCCAGTACAAAGGAGGCCATGGCGAAATTTTTCAAAAATTTAGGGTGTTAGCCACATTTTTGAGAAATTTGAAAGTTCTTAGAAACTGAAAAGTTGAAGAATGAAAGTTGAGTTGGTAAGTTAAACAACTTTCAACTTCGTTCCTTTTCGAGAACAAAAAGCTTTTAAGTTGGGGAGATTGTAACAACTCGGAATTTTTGAACCAATTTAAAACTTTATTTTTAATTGAATTAATGGATTTTAAAGATTTAAAATGATTTATTTTGATAATTAATGATTTAAAATTTATTTAAATCGAAGTTAGGACATATAAATTTAAATTTAAATTAAAATGAGCATCAAATGGCGAGGTAGTTTGAGAATTCGATTTCTAATTTCAATTGAGTATACAAAATTCAATATAAATCGGATTTAAATTAAACGAGAAATGTTGGAATATTTTGAACTATAATTTTCTAATTATGAGAAACTAATATTTTACTTTTTAAATTATAAGTTATGTCCAGTTTAAAATTCAAAATAGTCGCAATGGAATTTATATACTTATTTATAATATATAGCCCTTAAAAAAATCCATTTTGCAAATGACCTCCGTTTTCAACGAAACCACTTTTGTTGGATCTGGAATGTCAATTTATTGTTAAGTTTAAAATTTCATAATTTTTGGAATTAACATATGAGCGTGGTAAATTTTAACGTATTTTCAATTTTAGTTTGAATTTGATCGACTAGTTAAAAGGCCGTTTTTCGAATGGTCTCCATATTCGACGAAATTAATTTTTTAGGACCGAATCGTTAAAACATAGCTAGATTTAATTTTTCTGTAATTTTTGGAGTCAGTATGTGACACCGGTAAATTAAAATGTAACATTGGAATTCAATATTGACTATTATATTAAATTATATTTTAATTTTGACAAAAACTGATCGAAACAATTGAATTGGCTTACAAAACATATCCTATTATGTTCGGAACGGAGGTATTTGGCTAGGAACGATAGTCGTTTGGTTTGATTTGGAGTTCGTATGCAAAAACACACTTTTTGGAAATACAATAATATTAAAAAATTATATATAAATAAAATAAAGGGTGCATTTTTTAAAGGTCCCTATTAAGTTTCAAAATATAAAAAAACCCGCTCATAAAAAAAATATAAATTACATCCCTATTTTTGAACTTCCGTCAAAAAATTCCAGATCTACCCTTACGCACTTAAAAAACTATCCAACAATGATTGGTCATAATTTACTCAATCAATCGTTTCTTTTATCTCGCTGAATACCCTAATCCCACAATTCTGCAAATCGTTCGATCACTCCAACAACGGTTCCGCATCATTTCATCAGATCGATCGCTTCTTTTATCTCGATCGAAACCCAAATCCCACAATTCTTCAAAACCCTCGATCAATAAATCGTGTTTTAGATTCAAAAGCCGGTGATTATCAGTTTAATCAACATCTTCCTGTTTTGCTTGAAATTCAACGTACTCATCATCAAATTACAACAAATAGCGGAAAAAAGGTATAAATCTGGTGGCTTTTTTCGTATTCAACTATAGATACTGTCTTCCGGTAATCTGATTTTTATTCAGTAAATATTTATTATTGTAAGCAAGTATGCATAAAAATTAAATTTTTGAATGCATTTATTCGTACTAGATGCACGCTGGAATTTCAGAATTATACAATTTAGCAAAATAACAATAATATCTGCATATTTATATGCAAAAATACTAGATATATGCATACAAATATACATATATTCTATATTCTGTTTTTCTGCATGTTTGATATAAAGTTGCATACAGATATGCATATATTAAGAATAGATGCATATTTGTAGGCAAATTTTTAACATAAAAGTTGAATACAGATATTTAAAATATATACATATTTGTATGCATATATCTTGAATATATGCATGCTTATACTCAACTTTCATGAGTACATGCAAAACCAAAAGTTCTAACAATAGGTGCATACATTTATGCTCATTTTAACAATATATGCGTAATAGTTGCATGATTCTATTGATTAAGTAATAATTGTTGCAGTTATCTTCATTCAATTGTGAATACTGCTATGCATTTCTTAATAATTATTCCACGCTTTTATGCAGATATTTTAAATAGTTTCTTAACAAAGCTATTACCCAACTGACAATTGGTGATGCTTTAAAAAATTTTGCAGTGCCGAATATGAAATGTTTGTAATGAACATGAAGAATAAAGGAAGTGAGGAAAAAGAATTGGACAAGAAAGATGAACTGTGCAACGCTTAGGATGTTGATTTACGAATAGCAGTGCTTGCATACAAAATTATGAATTGCAAACCACAAAGCTGGACTCCAAGTCAACACTTGACACAGAACTGGTTGCTGTCAAATGCAAACAACGTGAAATAAAACTGGAAAATTTGATAGTTAGAATTTTTTTGTGAATATTTGTACTGCTTTTTTTAAACTATGGTCTATTGATTATTATTTACGAAAATGAATTACAGGGGAATATTACGTAGTGTTTGAAGTTATTTTGGTTCTATATGATAACCTGGAATTTTTGGTTAATGTTGTGCAGATATTCAATATATTAGCATCGTTGTATGCAAAATATTTTGAAAATTTGCAAATTTGAATTGCAGAAGTAAAATAATAGCATACTTATATGAAATTATTATTATTAGTTGCATACGAATATGCAAAACAATACAAATACTAATTGCGTGCATATAACTTCCAGAGTTGCATACATTTATGAATTTATGTGGAATAATTGCATACGTTACTACATAAATTTGCACAAGTAGTCAAGGAGAAACGGTTGCCAATAATATTTTTAATACTTATTACATGAGCAAAATTTCAAAACATGTACAGAGCAAAATGCATTGTTATAAATGATTCATAGTCAGATGTAATAGGTAAAGGAATGTTCAAATATTCTGCATATATTTATTCAAATATAACAAATATTAGCATACATTTCAGCTTAAAAAAATGTCAATCTAAAACAAATTCACAATAACAAACTGAACTGATATTATTACATTATACAAATGTTTACAACAAATGGTAAAAGTAAACACTAAAACCAAGTGTCTTAAAAAAAATAACAAAGCAGATCTAATGGTCTTTCGAAGAACAAGTTCTTTTGTTATGACCCAGCTTATTGCATACACCACATCTAGCAGGCTTCGTAAAATCACATGCAGATTTCAATCTTCTGGAATAAGATGTACGACCAGGCATTCGTCTACCTTTTGAAGGAACACTATTATACGAAAAAGAAAATCAACATTAATAAGCCTAATGTGCAGTAATCAAATTACATAAACAGCTTCAGATTAATATAAATACATGTGTACAATTCAGCAAAAAAACAATAATATCTGCATATTTATATGCAAGTATTCTAGATATATGCATACAAATATACAGATATTGTATATTATATTTTTCTGCATGTTTGATAAAAAATTGCATACAGATATGCATATATTAAGAATAGATGCATATTTGTAGGAAATTTTTTAACATACATGCTGAAAACAGATAATTAAAACTGATGCGTAGTAAAATGTAACAAAAAATACAACATATAAGAAAAGGACTGATGCTGTAATAACCCGGAAATCTGGGCCAATTTAAAATTTTTATTTTGGCAATTTTATTGAATTTTGATTATTTAAAATGATTTACTTTAAATAATAGCGACGAGAAATTTATTTTGAATAGAATTCGAACGTATATATTTATATAGATCGTCGTTACAATATAATTATTTAATTATAATTATAAAAGGAATTGAAAATGGCGCGGTAGTTCGATAATTCGATTTCAAAATTCAAATGAATGTACAGGATTCAAAATAAACCGAATTTTAGTGAAACCAAAAATATTTGAATCTAATTGAGAATATCTTTCCAACAAATCCGAAAAATCAAAATTTCATAGCGGGGATAAAAAGTTATGTCCAGTTGAAAATTCAGAATAGTCGCTAAGGAATTCTGGCCCTTAAAAATGGAAATTTTGCAAACGACCTCAGATCTCGACGAAACCACTTTTGTTGGATCCGCGATGTCAAATTATTGCTAGGTTTCAAATTTTATAATTTTTCGAATCAATATGTGAGCGTGGCAAAGGAAAACGCATTTGACCAATTTCAATTGATTTTAATCGACTGGAAAATGGCCATTTTTCAAACGGTCTCAGAATTTGACGAAACTAGTTTTGTTAGGACCGTATCATTGATACGAAGCTAGAAAATATTTTTTGGGAATTTTTCTGGTTAGTATGTGACCTCGGTAAATTGAAATGCGCGTTCAAATTCAATATATAGAGTTATATGTTGATTTTGACGAAAATTGATCGAAACAGCCGAAATAGCTTACGACACATATCCCATTGTGTTCGGAATGGGGGTAATTAGCTAGGGACGACAGTCGTTGGGTTTTGTTTGGGGTTAGGATAAAAAGTCAACCTAAAGGGAAAATAAAATAATAACATAAATATTGAAATAAAAGTTTAAAATCCTAAAATCTAAATCACAACATCAGCCGCCCCTTTTCTTGAGAAAACCCGTAGCCGCTTGCCCTCTTCCCCACGTCGCCCTTCCACCTAGTTGCCCTCCTCCCTAGGTCACGCTTCCGGCCATCCGCCATCGCCTGGCCGCCATCAACGTCGATCAGCCCCCCCTCTCTCCTATCCCTCCTCTTCGAAACTGTGTGGCAACCCCCCCCCCCCCCCTCTGCCCAAAACCACCGCCGCCTCAGCCCACCACACATCACCCGCCGCCTCCCCAGCCACCCGCGCACCCCCTACCATCTGCCGCCACCACACAACCCCCCCTTCCTCAGTCCAATCACACAGAGAACCTCCACCCCCTCTGAATCAAATTTTCTCCCCTTCGACAACGAGCTCCTACCACTATTGCTCCGCATACACCTCCTCATCGCACCATGGAAGCCTGGTTCGAGCGACACAATTCGAGGAAGACGATGGACACGGCAACTCCGACCCCTTCTCCCCCGAAGTAGTGAGTTTTAATTACTTTTATTTTGTCCCATGTAATTAATTCAGTTAATTTCGTGATTAAACAGTGTTTATAACAATAAAAATAACGGTTGTAAAGTTATGATTTTGTTTAAAAATATGATTTTTATATTATAGAAAGGTTAAAAATATGATTTTTATATTATAGAAAGATTAAAAATATGATTTTTATATAGTGGAGATAATAAAAATACAATTTTTATATTATATAGATAGTAAAAATTTGATCTTTATATATGTAGCGAAATAAAAATCTGATTTTTATTATATATGTGTTGAGATAAAAATGTGATTTTTATAGCGATGAAATAAAATTCGATCTTAATATACGAAGTAGAAATAAAATATGATTTTTATTTATTGAAATGAAGTAATAAAAATATATAATTTTTATTTGAACAGCGTGAAAAAATGACTGCATTGGAATTTCTAACAGATCCAGACGGTTCAGCAGTTCAAAAGAAAAGCACGGTGGAGTGGAACCCTCTGTGAGAACTCCTCACTTTTATTTCTATTTTTATTTCTAGTTAAAATATATACTAGGATGCAGACGGTGTTTAGTAGCACCCGACACCCGTCGTCCACAGACCATGGACGGCTTGTATGCTTGTTTGTTTGATTTTGATGTGTAGTTGATTGTGTTATGTGATGTGAAATGAAATAAATATTTATATAGTTAAAAATAGTTTATAGTTGAAAATAGAATTTTTAACGTGTATATAAAATAAATATTTATAAACAAATCGGAGATTTGTTTATATACACTGATTTGATTGATATTGATTGGGATGATAAATTTTACATATCGCCCAACTGCACAAATAAAATCTGTGTTTGATTGTTTGAAAACCCCACATGGGTATTGGGATGATATACGACATACACTAGTGCCAATAATTAGCTGTATGTCGATCGATTGATGGGCAGACTGTTATGAGCATTAAATATTTATATTTGATGCTTATATATTGTAGAATGCACTTTGGATGATGGTTGATTATTCATCGCTGTTATTGTATACATGTGTTGTAGAAAATCCATATAATTAACATTATATGGTAATTGATTGGGCCTCATTCCAGTTTTGAAATAGAAATATTTGAAAAAGAAATATTTGAAATAGAATATTTGAAAATAGAAATATATGAAGCCGTGTTGATTAGATTGACGCCATTTTGACGTGAACGATATTTATATCGATTTTATTCATTTTACAACGAATATCGAAAGCGATTTCAAAATCTGATATTTTGAAAGGAATTGAAATTCGAATTAAATTGAATTGAAATGAAATTCGAATTAAAATGAATAGAATTGAAATTCGAATTAGATTGAAATAGAATTGTAATCGTTTTGAATTGAATTTAAAACGTATCGAAATTGAACTGAAATTGATTTGAATTGAAACCGATTTGATTTAAAATGGATTTGAATTGAAATAGAATTGAAATGAATTTAAAACGAATTTATATTGGAAAATTCAATTTTGATTTGAATTTGAGATGGAAGTTGAAATCGTTTTGAAAACGAATTTAAAACGATTTATATAATACGTATTAAAAAGGAAATCGATGAAGTATATATTATATATATTATATATACAATATAATGGCCAGAATAGAACATGCCGCGCTGCGGTAGTTCGTGAATTTCGACCATTGACTTCGAATGGATATTGCTGGAGATCCGACCGTCGGATTCTCCTAAAACCGGAAGCGTTGGGTTTATATCGAAAAGAGATTTCTAACGAATATTGGAAATTAGAAATCTAATGGTTGGATTTGGAATTATGTCCAAATCAAATTTGGAAAAGGTAGCTGTAAGTGCAGTTCGATGGTCGTTGATGGAAATCGACTGCACGGGCGTTGATAAAATTATTAAAAATAGTAATAATTTGTGTAAAATCATAAGAAATGACTTGGGAAGAATTGGGATGAAAAAATCTATATTTGAAAAGATAAAAGTAGATTTTTATCGAAATGAACTAGTTTTGAACTAGAATAATAATTTATTTATTTTTAAAATAAATAAATTGGATTTGAAAGGGTTTTGAAAATAACCAAGATTCCCAATAATTGAATTGGAAGGGATTTGAATCGAAATTGTCCTGGGAATATATCGATGTTGGATTTCGTGGTGATACAAATATGGTTAGGGAAATTTGAAAGATATATATATATATATCGTTATTTCCAATACGATATTTGTTGGCCGTGGAATTTGATATTGAATATAAGCCGATATATATTCTATTCAGTGCCTTAAATTTAATATCAAATGTGATTTGGGTTTGTCGTGAATGGTGTCTTCATTAACACTGTTCTTAAGCCCAGTTGAGAAAAAGATTAAATCTTTTTATTTAGATTTAATGAAGTGTACCAATTAAATAATATTTAATTGGAGTTGAATAGGTATTGATTTTTGGGTTTATCGTGAACTTTGTTTTAAATAACACTTGTTCTTTAACCCAATAATTAATAGAATGTGATTTTGGGTTGTCGTGAACGGTATCTTCAATAATACTGTTCTTAGACCCAAAGGAGTTAAGAAAATCAGAAACTAATTGGAGATTAGTTAAGTTGAATGGTTCCTGGGGTATTGATCTGATGTTGGTTTCGGCCTTCGGGGTTAATACTTAGGGAATTGCTCACTTGCTAATTTACGGTTAGGGACTGATTGAAATGTGATATGATTTTGGGGTTTATCGTGAACCGTGTTTTAAATGACACTGATTCTTTAACCCAGTCAAAGATTAAAACTAAGTGGAGTTTTAATGAATCTTTAATTAGATTGAAAAGTTCGAGAATGGAGTATCACCAGTTTTGCTCCAGTCGATAGTTAAATCTTTAATTAGATTTGAACGTGAAATGGTAATTGAATTTACCGATAACACTGTGGTGTTAGATATGAAGTATGACCAGTTCTACTTCATGGGATGAATATGTTGGGATTGGGAAAATAAAATAAATGATTACTTAGGTGTGGTTCGTTAATCCCGACTAGTTTGAAGTGATATTCAAAGGAAGATTAAAGAATAAATTTAAAGGAATTTATCTTTGATAAAATTAATGGGAACCTATCCCTAAGGATGTGAAATTTAGAAACTAACTGTAGGTTGGCTAAGAAGAATGGTTTCCTGGGTATTGATCTGATGTTGTTTCGGCCTTTAGGGTTAATATTTGGGAAATTATTCTCTTGCTAATTTACGGTTAGTGACTGATGAATTGGAATGAGGTGTATGTTGTGTTTGTGTACACTTGTTTATTATATACGCGAGTTATTCAGAAAGACTGGGTTTATCCCATTCTGAATAACTGCTTCAACAATTAGTCGAAGATGAAGATGGTGGTTGAAGACCGGAGGTCTTCACGTCATTTGGATAATTACTACTGATCTTGATTGGGCCGTACACCCAAGAGGAGGGAATCAGTTAGTGGTCGTCCAGACGTACTTGGAGATCGATGGATATGCGGGGTACTAGGTGCCTCGGTTTCTTTCAGACCCGGAACAGACTTGTAAATAGACCGTGTCTCTGACATCGGATTTCATTCTGTGTGACTGATATCGGTTACATAGAGTGGTTTGCCTGTGTGGCATGCTAAGATGCAAATGATCAAGGCTTCTGTTGAAAAGCAAATTCTTGTGGTGATGATCAAAGCACCGCCTGTGTGGCATAGCTTTGTGTAACGTTGATTCACGAGCCTCACACCCCGGTAGTGGACCAGAAACGGGAGAGGACCTCAGGGAGGGCATGCGTTTCCTTCTAGTTAGAAGTGGCGTCAGTGGTTTTACACGCCCTAACGAGTTTGACTTATGTGGGTGTTGCTGTTGCGAGGCGCCTCGGTTATATCGGTTTCGGCCGATGCATTCTGGTCGGCAGATGGACCAGACTTACGCCCCAAAGGGCGGGGAAACGCAGTGTTCAGGAATTTTAATCCACATCGGTGGACCGGCCCTGTCGATCCAAGGTCACTCGAGCTCTGACCTGAGACATGGGATAGATTGTCTCGAATCGGTAAGGACTATCTTTTGCCTTGGTTCATAAATGGAAATCCAACTTTTAATACGTGATTTTGCTGTTTTAATTGTAGAACTAGTATGGCGACATGATATATGGTACCCATGCCGTCTATGATTGATACTTATGATTTGAAGTTGTTTTATACACTATGCACTTATAATAGTATCAAATGATTTGTTTTAAACGTACTAAGCATGTTTGGCTATTATAAGGGAAAACCCTATCCCCCGACTTGCGTTGCATTGTGTGATAGGACCTGGGTCTTATAATAGCTTCATTTTTCCAAAAAGCATTGCGCTGTTTTGTTATATGGACTGGTATTCTTGGGAGGAAACCCATTCCATGTTATACGGCGTGGTCCCTTGATGTATCTGATTTAAAATAAAGATTTACAACTATTTTAGTTCTCACACCAGTCACATGACTGACCTGGAGTTTATTGTTTTAACCTAAACTCTGGGTGCCCTTATTTTGACACGGGCAGCTAGTAGTTTTGGTTTTGCAGATTTATATTCACAGGATCCTGGTTTACAGCTGGAATGATATCCGGAAAGCTTTGTATCCATATATCTCTTCTAGTTGTGTATTGTATTATTTTCCGCTGCTATGTAATGTATTGTAATCTCTGGTATTTATAGAATGTGTAATATTGATTTATACTTTGTATATTCTTGTAATCTGATGAATTCTTGTAATATACAATGAAATGTTCTTCCGTCTGCGTTCTGATGTGGCTTGTGCTCAACTCAATCCGGGATTTCTCGCAAGGGGGATTTCGGGTCGTTACATCACAAGTCCTTGTAATTGTAAATTACAATATACATTTATTCGAATATAGTGAATATTTGCATACATTTTAGCTTTAAAAAAATGGCAATCACAAACAAATTTACAAAAAAATACTGAATTGATTTTGTTACGTGACATAAATTTTACAGCCAATGATAAAAGTAAACAGCTTCAGATTACATAATAACAATAATCAAATTACATAAACAACTTCAGATTAATATAAATACATGCGGACAATTCAACAAAATAACAATGATATCAGCATGTTTATACGCTAATATACTGTATATCTGCATGCAAATATGAATATTTTTTAAATATCTTTTTTCCTGCATTTCTGATAAAAATTTGCATAAAGATATGCATATATTGTGAAAAGACGCATATTTGTAAGCAACTTTTTAAAAGAAATGATGAAACCAGAGATTTAAAATATATGCATATTTGTATGCATATATGTAATATGTGCATACTTATACTCAACTTTTCTTATAACATGCAAACCCAAGTGTTCTAACAATAGTTGGATCTGTGAAGAATTTGACGAGAAACGTGAATTCTATATGGACAGAATAGTTTCATCAACATAAATCGATTGCAAAATTGAAATAAGTATGCAAAATTTAAAAATAAATAAACAGTATAAATTACCTTGACAAGGACGGATCCATTTTTTAAATAAAAGCTCGATCAAAAAAAATCTCTGGAAAAATTACCAATTAGACTGAATTTTATATCGCTAGAATTCGAAGTTGAGAAATTTAGAAAGTTGCTGTCCCCGCCATTAACAAGGAAGAAATAAATAAACCACTAAACTAAAAATGAAAACGAAAAGAATCACCTGACAAAAATTTTGATCGATGAAGCTGCCGCCGCCATGGATACGAAAATTATGTTTCTAGAAAAAATAAAACCCTAATACGTAATCTAAACCCGTTAATTGCATCGCAAATTTGAATGAGGGCATTTCCGTGAAAATAAAAGCCGTGTTTTAAAAATAGGGATGAAATTTATAAAACTTAAAAGGGGAGGATGTGAGCCTAATTAAATTTAGTTTTAAGGATGTGAGGCTAATTTTCACTAAAATAAAAACCCTAATTTCTATTCGTTAAATCATGGCCGCCATTCTCTTCCAAACGAAGGGCAGAATGAGCTTGAAATGTCGGGCTTCGATTTCTTCCAATCCACGCTATGAAATTCAAAACTTCCTGAATGATTATTGTATAGATTTCTTCGATCTTCAAATCCATACCCAATTGGTTAATTTTCGTGGAGTAAATCGCTCAATTTTTTGGGCTAAAGCCACCGACTATCAAACAGGATTGTGGGGCCTAGGGACCTCCGAGTGGGTGGCGGCGCTGGGCGGAGGTAGGTGGTGCGACGGCGGTCAATGTGGGCTGTGGCGATGAGGGTCCAACGCATTGGTGGAGGTGTGGGGGCTCCAAATTTTTTATTGAGGATGGGTTCTAGAACTTCAACGTAAAGAAGAAAGGGGTTAATCCCTTTATTATTTAATTAATTAATATTTAATTATGTAATTATAAAAATGAAATGTTTAAAAATCCGTATCTTTTTCATACGAGGTCGAAATCCGACGATTTCAGTTGCATTGTGATCGTGGCGACGAACACTACAACATGGAACTGACTAGAATGGAAACGGAGCAAGTTATATTTTAAGCTAAATTAAACGGTCGTTTAATTTAGTTTAAAAATAGAAATTCAGAAATAAAGACTAACAGAGTGGAAACCAAAGTGAGAATTCTCTCACTAAAATTATTGTACTGTTGTTTATTTATTTTATAACTGAAAATATATAAATTGTCATTCTTGTTTTTTATATGTTATGTATTTTTGGAGTTCAACACACAAACTCACACAAATCATTTGAATTGGAAGCGATGTATGGATATTAGTGACACTCACATTTCATACTTCATATATGGATACTTGTGGAGCTATAAATGGAATTTGGTTGTTGAGTATTTATTTATATGGATGATTTAGTTATTTGTGTATTGTGATCATGATAATTAACATCATTAAAGTCATGCTAATAATAATGTTGTAGTTGAAATTAAATTATAAATGTACATTTATAATTTAAATAGTGAAAATTGGTAAATTAGAAAAATAATTCAAACCGAATTAGAATTGGTTAAATTTATTAACAATGATTTATTTAAATAGACTATTGCTGGTTGAAAACCCCACATGGGTATTGGGATGATATTTGACATACGCTGATCCCAATATTTAGTTGTGTATCAATCGATTGGTTGACAGACTGTGATAAGCATTATTTAATTATTTAAGGCTTATACAGTTATAGAATGCACTCTGGACGATGTTTGAATGTTTAATGATTATTTATCATTATTGTTGAATGCATTCTATGTATGAAATCCACATAACTGCAATTATATGGTAATGGATTGAGTTCCATTTCGATTCCGAATATGAATGAATATTTTAAAATAATATTCAGTGAAGAATTAAATTATGATTTTGATGTCCGATTTTGGATGGACACAAAAATATTGAAATGTGAAGTCGATTTAAGTAGTTAAACGCCATTTTAACCCGAACAGGTTTATCGATCAATTCCATTCATTTTATAATGAATACGAAAAGGAAATGGATTTCAAAATCAGATATTTTGAAAATACTATCATTTTAATATTATAATGATATGGAATATTCAATTTTTGTTAAAAATTGAAAGGGAAGTGGGAATCGTTTTTAAAAAAAAATTATAAAATACGTTTTAAATGGAAATCGAAGAAATATTATATATATATATATATATATATATATATACATGGCTTAAATAGAACGCGCCGCGCAGCGACCGTTCGCGAATTTCAACCATTACTTCAATTGGACGTAATGGGAGATCCGACCGTCGGATTCTCCTAAAACCAGATCTGTTGGGTTCGTATTGAAAAGATCTTTCCAATGAGTGTAAGAGATTTAAATTTGAACTGTTATATTTTCAAATATGTCCAACTCAATTTTGGAAAAGGTCGCTATGGATGAAGTTCGGTGGCCGTTATTGGAAACTGACTGTAAGGGCCTAAATACAATTATTAAAAATATGGAAAAATTGTGTAAATTCATTATAATTGATTTAGATATATTTTAGGTGAAATATTCCACATTTAAAAAGATAAAAAGATACTTCTATCTAAATAAACTAGTTATTAACTAGAATAATAATCCAATGTTTTTAAATAAATAAATTGGATTTGTAAAAAGGGTTTTGAAATAATCAAATTTTTTCAATGAATAAATTTGAAAGGAATTGAATGGAAATAATCCTCATAATATTTCGATATTGTATTCCGTGATTGTACGGATATTGTTATGGGAATTTCGTAGACACAGATATCGTTATTCCTAATACGATATTTGTTGGTTTCAGAATTTGATATTGAATATAAGTCGATATAATTTCTATTTAGAGTCTTGTATCTGATATCAAATTGGATTTTGGGTTTGTCGTGAATGGTGTCTTGAATAACACTATTCTTAAACCTGTTACGAAAAGAATAAATCTTTTAATTAAGATAAATAAAGTTTCTAATATATAATTATAAATTGGAATTAAATGAAAGATGATTTTTGGTTCATTGTGAGCGATGTTTTAAATAACATTTGTTCTTAAAACCCGACTAACAGTGAAGATATGATTTGGAATTTACAGATCTTTTTTTTAAGATTTAATGGAAATTTTCCAAAGTAAGTTCTTACAATTTAATATATTAAATTGTAATTGAGTGGAATTCGATTTGGTAATAATCGAGATGAGCTTCTGTGAAGGAAGACCATTAATATATATATGGAATTTAGAAGGCTTTGCCGTTATTCCATTTATATTATTAGTCTGATATGGGAATTTATATCGATTATACACTGTTATGATTTCCATGTAGATTCCATTTTGATGGAAGATGATTTTGGGTTTATCGAACTGTGTTTTAAATGATATTGGTTTGTAAAGACAAGATTAATTTCTTAAAGTTGAATTATCATAAAGTAATAATTTTTGAGATTAAAATCAAGTTGGAGTTTTTAATAAATCTTTAATTAAATTGAAATGGGAACGAGGTAATTAAATTTACCTAATTTAAGAAATGATCGAGAATGGAGTACCACCAGTTTTACTCCATGCGATAGTTAAATCTTTAATTAGATTTGAACGAGAAATGGTAATTAGATTTACCGATAACCCAGGAGGTGTTAGATATGGAATACGACCAATTTTGCTCCATGGGATGAATAGATTGGGTTTGGAAATAATAAAATAATAAATGATTACTTCGGTAAGGCTCGATAATCCCGACTAGTTTTATAAACCTCAATTTGGTTTAAAATTGTTAAAGGATAATATAAAATCTTTTGAAATGGTTTTTAAAGGAAGATTAAACGAAAAGTTTTAAAGAACTTATCTTTGATAAAATTAACAGGACCCTTTCTCTAAAGAAATTTATATAAGAATAAGAGAATATTCAGGACTGGAATGAGGCGTATGATGTGTTTATATATCACTTGATTATAAGATGCGCAAGTTATTCGGAAAGACCGGGTTTAACCCATTCTAAATAACTGTTACGATGATTAAAAGTCGAAGATGTTGAAGACGGTGCAAGACTGACAATCTCCACATCGAAAGGAATTCTACTGATGCCTTTGATTGGAGTTGCTGCCTTGAAAGGGTTACAATGGTAGTCATCCGGACGTACTTGTTGATTGTCGGTTATGCGAGGGCCTCTCTCCTGTATTGGACATATGGGACGAGGAATAAGGTGCCTCCGGTTTCGTTCAGACCTAGAACAGACTTGTATATGGATTGTATGCCTGACATGTATTGTGTGATGTCTTCGTTGATCTCTAGTATATATATATATATATATATAAGTTTGATGGCGGAGAATTTATTCTCTTGCTTAACACCCTTCTTTGCGATGTACGAGCTCAGAGGTTATATATCGGTAGACATCAATGGTATGGTATGGATTGATAATGTGGCATGCTAAGATGCTTTTGTTGAAAAGCAGAGTCTTGTGGTTGATGATCAATGCACAGCTTTAATTAGCATAGATTTGTGTATAGCGTTAATTCACGAGCTTCACACCCGTTATGAGTCAAAAACGGGTTAAGGGACCGTAGGGAGAACATGACGTTTCTTTCTAGCTAGGAGTGGTGTCATGGTATGGAGCCCAAACATTTTTACTTAAGTGGATGATGGATTGTGAGGCGCCTCAGATAGTGGTTGCTACTGGCTAAGTGATTGGTCTGATAGGACCGGAAAACGTGTGTTCAAGAATAAACAATCCACTAAAGTAAGTGTGGACCGGCCCTTCCATTCCCAGGGTTGCCCGTAGGTGTGATCCTTAGGCATTTGCTAGAGTGTCTTGAATTAGTGAGGATGATCCCTTACCTCGACTCATAGATGGAATCCAATTTCCGATACATGACTTTTCGGTTTTAGTTGTAAACTTATGTATGCCGGCATAATATATGGTACCTATGTCGTCTATGATTGATACATTTATATTTGAAGTTGTTTTTGACACTATGCACTTATAGTATCAGATGATTTGTTTTAAAACGTACCAAGCATGTTTGGCTATTATAAGGTAAAACTCTATCATCTGGTTTGCGTTGCATTGTGTGATGGGACCTGAGTCTTATAATAGCTTCATTTTTCCAAAAAGCATTGCGTTGTTTATAAAATCATTTTATTTCAAGCCTTGGTATTCATGGGAGTGAACCCGTTCCGTGACATACAGCGTGGTCCTGTGATTTACCCTATTTTAAAGTAAAAGTTTAATAACTATTTTAAGTTCTCACACTAGTCCCATCACTGACTCAGAGTTTATTGTTTCTACCTAAACTCTGGGTGCCCTTATTTTCTACAAAGGTGGTTAGTAGTTTTGGTTTTGCATATTTATATTTAATGGGATCCCGGTTTACAGGTTGAGCTATATTCGGAAAGCTTCGGATCCGTGTATTTATTTCAGTTATGGTAGCTGATGTATTTCCGCTGTGCATTGTATTTATACATTTTTATTTCCATTATTATGTAATTTAAATCTCTGATATTATTTTTCTGCTGTGTAATATTTATTCGTACTCTGATATTCTTGTACTCTGATGTAAATTGTTGTAATAGCAATGAAATGTTTTATTGTTTGTGTTCTGGTGCGTCGCGTTCTCAAAGAAATCCGGGCTTTGAACGTTCTTGGTAGGTCTAGCAATCGATTCGAACTGAGCGAAGTTTGGGTCCTTTCAACAAATTTCCACTTTAAAATATGTGTACATATCCACATACAATGTTATTCAGCCGGTTGAATTTAAAATTCAACCGACCGAACATTCAAATTTAAAAGTTTGAATGCTTTAAAAACCAATCGGCTGAATTTTCTGTAACGACCCGCCTTTTTGCCCGATTCTTGCCGGTAATTAAACCAACTTAAACCATTCAGAAAGACGAATTGTTATGGGTACATACATACATTGAACAAAATAATAGAACCTTTCATTGAAAAATCCAATATTACATCAGAGCTACATGAATATCAGAGTTACAACATAAACGTATACAGCGGAAGAAAGAAAATATACTCTCAGCGGAAGATCAAAATGATACAGCGGAAGCTTCAAACTCTTGCGTGAAATCCAACACTAAAAGTGCTCTGAATCCAGCTCCAACGATCTATAACCGCAAAACTAAACTACTGGTTGCCCATTTGAAAATTAATGGGCACCCAGAGTTTAGGAAGGAACAATAAACTCCGGGTCAGTCATGGGACTGGTGTGAGAACATAAAACATTTGCTTAAGGTTTATTTTAAAGTTGGGAATTTCACTGGACCACGCCGCTAATGCGGAACGGGTTTACTCCATGTGAACACCCATGCATATAAATACGCAAAGACCCTTTGAAAATGAAGCTATCATAAGCTCGTCCCACATCACACAATGCAAGCGCACACCAAATGGGTGAGTTTTATCTTATGATAACCAAAAATGCCTTCATACGAAAAATCCTCTTTCAATACTATCATATAGTGTGGAAAACAATTTCGCAAATAAATGTATTAATCCTAGGCAGCATAATACCATTAATATTATGTCGCCATATATATATATATATATATATATATATATATATATATATATATATATATATATATATATATATATACAAACCAAAACCGTATGGCTTGTACTGGAGACTGGATTTCCAACTTGATGATTCCTGGCACGAAAGATCAATCAGGGATACAAAACGAAGTGCCTCAATGGCTTTTTCGTCCATACGCGGACACCAACTACACATCGTCAGGGCAGATCAACGGTTTTCGACCAGACACGGCCCCCCGAACATACCCAACTTCCCCAGGTTCATAAGTGGTTTCCTACTGCTGCGCAGCTTCATCATCAATTCATATATAAGTATAAAACCTAACCGCCAGTTTCTCATCAATCCGGGGTGTGAGGTTTGTCGCTATCACGTCATACACAAAGCCATGCTTCGATAAGCTATTCTTTGATCATCACTAGCTCGTTTCATAACTTGGCTATGCCACATTGACAATTCACGACATAACACTGATTTAAATCAATGCATACCCTCTAAGTTCATATGACTTAGAGACGGGGATAATATATTGACACAATTCTGATATACATTAACGGAAATCAGTGCTATGCGGTTAATATCAATGTCAGACACACCATCCATACAAGTCCGTCTTGGGTCTGAACGGAACAAAATCCGAAAATTCTCCAAATACGTTCGGACTTTCTGCCACTCCGGTAATAAGGGCATCTAACTACTGTAGCTATTCAGTAAAGAAACCAATCAGCAGGCAATCCGTTCGATTTTGAAGAATCACGGTCTTCATTCATCGATTCCAAGTCTTGAATTTGCTTCATACGTCGTATTATTACTTGGAATGGTTTCGGACTTAAATCCAATCCCGGACTTCCCAAGTAATAAGCGTGTTCTTAAATTGATGGTCATGGATCATACGGCCTTTCAAATTCGATTTCCTTCCAATCATTTCAATTTATCAAAATGTCAAGGTTGGAATTTGTCATAAATTCAGTTTTCATCTAAACTCTTTATTTCAAATCAAAGATTCACTTTACCAACCTTATATTCAAAACATGCCTTTCAATTCTCATATTTCTTTATTTGTTTCCTCAAGTCACTAAATTTACCAAATCTCTATTTGGATTACAATTCCATATATGATAATCCAAACTATTTATATTCAAACATAAGTTTGATAGAGTTGAATTAACTTATATTTGATATAAATTCACCACTCAATCAAATACTATCAGAACATTGAGGTAAAATTTTCTAATGCTTCTGATAGTAATTGTTCAACTTTGGAATTACATATCGAATATTCGTCACGATTCCATCCCACTCATTTCTCTTTAAATTCTAATATTTAGAATTTATAAATAATTCCAAGCTCAATTATTTAAAACCCTTCCGAACCATTTTTCAAATCTTTTAACCATTTAAATAATGGTTTACAATATAAATCCAAACTCATTCATCTTTGGAATATAGATAATAACGTTTGACGTTATTAAAAGCGCTGCAATAGCCATTAAATTCAAATCAATTCCAAATCACTTCAAAATTTCCAATAATTCATTTATAATTACTTTAAGTTAATAAAGTAAGGTTTTCATGAATTCTCTCTAAATTTAAATCTGGTTTTATTTGAAATCTCGTTATGGTCGCCGAACTGCACGTATAGCGACCTTTTCCAAGTTTGTTTTGAACACAACTTGAAAATCATATGCTGAAATTCAAAAAAAAAATCTGTTCTATTCAAAAATTGTTAATATTTGGAAATCAACGCTTTTTGTTTCAAGTCAAACCGATTCCAAATGGTCAAGTTATAATCATTTGAAAATTTAAATCGATATTTACGAACTATCGATTAAATATAATTGTTTTAAATCCTTCTAAATGAATTTAGAATTTCAAAATAACTTAATTCCAAACGATTATTAAGTATAAAATTCAAAAAAAAAACATTTCATAATCCCAATCTTAATTTGAATTAAAATAAGTTATAAACTACAGGAATCCAAAACCCCTTTTTATTTAAATTTAAATTTTAATCTCATAAATGGTTCTTACGCGATAGTTATTAATTTATATTCCAATTGGGTTTTTCTCAGTTTTAAACAACTTCAAATCTAAATTCAAATTTTATTCGAACTAACCATCTCGCCCGTCGGACCAGTTAGGGATAGCCAGGGAGAGCAGGAAACTGGATTTCCAAACCCAAGCCTAGACACCATCCTCTCTGTCATCCTAGAACAGTCTAGTATATAATATTATGAATATTATATATAATTCCCAAATCTCTTTCAAATTAACTGGATAAAACGATATTTTAATACTTTGAAAATCGATCTTATTTATATGGAAGGAAATTAAATCGATCATCTGTATGATTTCCACAACTACGGTGTTGTGTGTACTTTTCATGCAAACAAAATAAACAACCATGTAGATCGGATGATCATTGTTTATAATCATCACCCATACAAACAATTCAGCTGTGCATAAGCATTACAGTCAATAACGCTTCAGTGTTCAGTGTCATCTAATTACATGCACATCCATTCACACAATAACATTCATATCAATCACTAATTATAATCAATCCCATATAATAATTATTCACTAATTACTAATTTAATTAAATAATTAAATTAAATGTTCTCACCGACACAGCTCCAAATCTTTATTGTCAGGACGACAACCAACGAACACTGCTACTGCTATACGTACTGCTTCCCATTCCATTCAATTAGCATCTGATGATTATTCTGTTAATTATAAATCGGAATTGAATTAACAGCGTTGTTGTTATATATATATATATATATATATATATATATATATATATATATATATATATATATGTATATATATAGTCATATACATATAAGGACGTTTCTTTTAAATTACCATAATTTATATCTAACTAAAGTTACCAAACTCATATACCATCGGATTCTATTTTCTCTTACGATTCTAATGGATCCAACGGTGTGTCATTTTGATTTAAAACGAATGAGATATTAACTTCCAAAGTTTAACTAATTTTAAACTTAAAACCTTTAAATAAATATATACCTAACCAAAGCCCGACCCATGTAAGCTCAGCCCGCAGCCCCCTTTCTTCTTCTCCTCCTTCAACTTGCGCCTTCTCCAAAAGCTCACGCTGGAACCCATGAACCCGCACTTCACCAACCAAGAAAACAAGGCCACCATCATACTCGACTTCACCTCCCCATTCGAATGCACAACACTTCCCGAACTCCGGCCCTCCCAATAAAAATCCGATCGAAAAATCCAAGACCTGCTGCCGCGATAATGAACCGCGTAAACCCATTGAGTATCGACATCTTTCTGCTCCGAAACCCACCAAAACACACCGCATCAAAGCTCTCTCCTTCCTCGTCATCACGCACTCATCCATTTCTCCTATCGCTGCTCCAATCTCCGACTAAACTTAACCCTAGTTTTGAGCTTTCCAAATCATCGTCACGGAACCAAACCATTTTCGCAATAAAAATACTACACGCTCTGCTGATCGTAACGGTGTTGACGGCGAGATCTATTTCTTCACGGATTAAGCGATATTATTTTTAGAAGTATCCTTTGTAAAATTCCTCCTTGCTGTAAATTAGAGATTTCTCTTCTGTTTGTCGTTGGAATTCGGATCCGACAATTTTTAAAAAATCAGAGATGATGGTCCGAACAGCATTCATGTTGATCATTTGGCTAGAGGTGAAAGGATTGAGAGATTTGATTTTTATTTGAGATGGAGACATGAATTTTCTTTTACTCGAACTTGAAATAAGGAATGAACGAGATGAATACGTCATTGGCTTAAGCTTCCACGGAAAGAAATAATGTTTACTTTCCATTCCTTTTTTTTTAGATCAAAGACACTTGGCATTCAAAACACATGCATGAAGCCAAAAATGCATATGTTTATTTAATTAAATTTTTTACCCAATGCATGCTTAACAAAAATAACCTTTTTATTTATTTATTTTCCTTTTATTTAGCTACACCCTTGTAACAATTATGAATGTAGCAAATTCCAAATACATACATACTTAACCAATATACTACTTAAGATTTATCAAAAAATATTTTTAACTTATTAATATTTTAAAATTCCTTATCTATATTATTTACCAAATATATAAACATATGTTTTACCAAATCCACATTTATATTAATATTTAAAACCAGAAAATGCCATTACTTATAAAAAAATTTGAAATATGCTTAAAATCTTGAACATGGACTTAAAATAAGTTATCTATAATTTAATAAATCAAAAAAATTATTCAAACATATAAATATATAGGATCACCCTTATTAATTTTATATTTAAATCTTATTAAGTTCATTTTATTGAACAAAAATCCAAATTAAATTTAGGTAAAATCTTAGGTTGTTACATTCACCCCTCCTTAAGGCTTTTCGTCCTCGAAAAGGAGAGTCATAAGATTAAATCCTATTTATCAAAACAAATTTCCTTACAAATTTTTATTAAGTCTGAAACTTATCAACTCAAAATTTCATACGATTAAATTTGTAAAACCTTCTAATATCAAAAACTTATATAAACTTAAATCGTTATACTAGAAATATATATATTTGGAGAGGTCTATTTAAAGATCAACCTTAAAGAAATTTTAGTTTAATTACAAATCCTGGTTTGCAAAGTATTTGGAACAACTTGTCGAACTTAGAATCCCATTTCGTTCCGAACCATTGACATACTATATTTCTTTCATATAGAAAAATCATACTGGACTTCGGTATTTTCAAAACTAAGTTTTGCTTCCAAAATTCAAACATTCTATACTGAAATCTATATGTTATTAGTTCGAGAAGCTCATCCTCATGACAGGGCAACTGAGTATCACCCATCGTACGCAATCCAATTCTCATCACAACCCAGTTTTAGCCATGGTTACTCGAACAAATCGATTCATTTTATATCCTGAAGTTGTAGATCATTTTCGCAGTCTATAATTTACAAATACCTTCCACTCATATAGTTTCCAAACATTTCAAATTATCGGGATTCAAGTCGTCGAAATTTCTTTTATTTGTAAACCACTTTTATTAACTATCCATCATATCCAAGGTATGTGGAAAAACAAATTCAATTTCTTGGAAAAATTTCAGTTTTCAAATATACAACTTAGGTTTCATATTTCAACATAAATGATCTTATTCATATTTTACTGAGTCCAATATTTTAAGAATCCAGTTTCATAAGTCTCAATTTATTTCAAAACACCCTACTATTTACATAAGTTCATACACTTTCCCTAAATCAAATATGATTTATATGATCTCTTTAACAGCCTTTTCAAATAATCATTTCTACCTATCTGAAATCATTTACCAATTCGTAAGTCCTTATAACTTCCTTTAGGTCAAATTCCAAACTTTTTCAAATTATTTCCAAGATTATCTAAATAATTTCCATATCTTTAATAGTTGGATTTCATACTTAGTTGTCATATCCACCTGGTTGAATAACACCTTTTATTTAAATCCACTTAAAATCCAAACCTTTCTTTCATTCTTGTTTTAAATATCAAATCTTGTTTAGAAAGTTTTTCTTACTCAACTAATCAGCAAAATCTCTTAAAATAGTATTATTTAAATTCCACAACACTTCCTCTGTGCACTCTGATTATGCGTATACAAGTTCAAGCTAGGGTTGTTTCAAATATTAAACTTAACATTTTCAGAATACACTTCTTAAATTTAATATTTCTAAGATCCAATTTTTCTCTTGTCTTCTTACTATGTAAGGCCTATTTGGTTGAGATTCGTTAACACAATTTCTCTACAACAAGCCATCTAGTTTTAATTAGATCTTGGTTTCATCCTATAAAGGTATACATACATGAGTCAATCTAATTTGTACGTGCTCAAGTCAAGTGAAGATGTATAACGGGTTCAAAACGGATACCCACAAATAAATGGTTCGAATCCAAACGATGGAGCTAACTAAAAGCCAAGGTAAGAAGGTTGATTGCACCTAAGGATATAATTTTAGGTTATTTATTCTAGGAATATTTTGTTTTTCATTAACTTCCTCTTGAGTAGATCTTACTTAAAATTTCATTTTCATTATATCATAAACGATTACTCTTTAAATACTTTCTATTTGAATCACTCATACCGTAGTTTCACCCTACTTATGTGTTTGCTACTATTCAAATAATCTTTTCAACAAATTCCTTACTTAAGTCAAAATTTCTACCCAACTCCTGAAGGGGTGTTAAAATATACTTATAAGCGAAATAGTTTAACTTGCATTCTACTCTTTACAATACATGCTAGGTATCGACTCAAAACTTTTCTTTCACTAGCTTACTTAACATTCCTCGAGAGGCATAATATCCTTCCAGATTACAACTTATTAGATTTTTTTTTAAAAAAAAAACCATATTCAAACATCTAATAAGACTTGTTATCATGAAATAAGGGTGTATTTTGATAAATTTCTTAATGGATTATCTTATTTTTCCAAAATTCGCTTTCTAATCTTTAAGTGAAATTTATTTCTAAAAATCCTTTTAGGTTAATAAAATAGTTTGATTTGCACATATAACATATTGTCCTTACATTAAATTCCCTTTTTAATATTTCTAACATATCGAAATAGTTCGAATATCCCTTGACGTCTTAACTGGAATAATATAGTCATCCCACTTTCGAAACCCGAAAATAACTACTGATGGTGCCATGGTCATCAGTAAAATCATCCTCAAGCGACTAGAGTGTGACTCTATATCTATCTAGTATACATTGGACTTCGTATATAAGTTAGCTAGGCGTATATTCAAAATACCTACATATTTGATAGTCCAATCCCGACGTCAATAAAATACTCAAAATCCACATTAAAATTTATATTCCCTAAATTGTATTTCAAAATAATTATCATTTTCAAAGTGTTTTACTTATTTTTAACATAATTTCTTTGGATTTCAAAATAAGCTCTCTCAACGAGATATTCAAAATCTCGTTCTAGGGGATTTCTAACCCTATCTCTAATGAGATGTTATAACTCTGACGAGTCCTATCTTTTATTCAAAATATGTCGTACCCCATAGCTTTGTATAAACCAAAGCTCTGATACCAACTGTAACGACCCGCCTTTTTGCCCGGTTCTTGCCGGTAATTAAACCAACTTAAACCGTTCAGAATGACGAATTGTTATGGGTACATACATACATTGAACAAAATAATAGAATATTTCATTGAAAAATCCAATATTACATCAGAGCTACATGAATATCAGAGTTACAACATAAACGTATACAGGGGAAGAAAGAAAATATACTCTCAGCGGAAGATCAAAATGATACAGCGGAAGCTTCAAACTCTTGCGTGAACTCCAACTCTAAAAGTGCTCTGAATCCAGCTCCAACGATCTATAACTGCAAAACTAAACTACTGGCTGCCCGTGTGAAAATTAATGGGCACCCAGAGTTTAGGAAGGAACAATAAACTCCGGGTCAGTCATGGGACTGGTATGAGAACATAAAACATTTGCTTAAGGTTTATTTTAAAGTTGGAAATTTCACTGGACCATGCCGCTAATGCGGAACGGATTTACTCCATGTGAACACCCGTGCATATAAATACGCAATGACCCTTTGAAAATGAAGCTATCATAAGCTCGTCCCACATCACACAATGCAAGCGCACACCAAATGGGCGAGTTTTATCTTATGATAACCAAAAATGCCTTCATACGAAAAATCCTCTTTCAATACTATCATATAGTGTGGAAAACAATTTCTCAAATAAATGTATTAATCCTAGGCAGCATAATACCATTAATATTATGTCGCCATATATATATACAAACCAAAACCGTATGGCTCGTATTGGAGATTGGATTTCCAACTTGATGATTCCTGGCACGAAAGATCAATCAGGGATACAAAACGAAGTGCCTCAATGGCTTTTTCGTCCATACGCGGACACCAACTACACATCGTCAGGGCAGATCAACGGTTTTCGACCAGACACGACCCCCCGAACATACCCAACTTCCCCAGGTTCATAAGTGGTTTCCTACTGCTGCGCAGCTTCATCATTAATTCATATATAAGTATAAAACCTAACCGCCAGTTTCTCATCAATCCGGGGTGTGAGGTTTGTCGCTGTCACGTCATACACAAAGCAATGCTTCGATAAGCCATTCTTTGATCATCACTAGCTCGTTTCATAACTTGGCTATTCCACATTGACAATTCACGACATATCACTGATTTAAATCAATGCATACCCTCTAAGTTCATATGACTTAGAGACGGGGATAATATATTGCCACAATTCCGATATACATTAACGGAAATCAGTGCAATGCGGTCAATTTCAATGTCAGACACACCATCCATACAAGTCTGTCTTGGGTCTGAACGGAACAAAATCCGAAAATTCTCCAAATACGTTCGGACTTTCTGCCACTCCGGTAATAGGGGCATCTAACTACTGTAGCTATTCAGTAAAGAAACCAATCAGCAGGCAATCCGTTCGATTTTGAAGAATCACGGTCTTCGTTCATCGATTCCAAGTCTTGAATTTGCTTTATACGTTGTATTATTACTTGGAATGGTTTCGGACTTAAATCCAATCCCGGACTTCCCAAGTAATAAGCGTGTTCTTAAATTGATGGTCATGGATCATACGGCCTTTCAAATTCAATTTCCTTCCAATCATTTCAATTTATCAAAATGTCAAGGTTGGAATTTGTCATAAATTCAGTTTTCATCTTAACTCTTTATTTCAAATCAAAGATTCGCTTTACCAACCTTGTATTCAAAACATGCCTTTCAATTCTCATATTTCTTTATTTGTTTCCTCAAGTCACTAAATTTACCAAATCTCTATTTGGATTACAATTCCATATATGATAATCCAAACTATTTATATTCAAACATAAGTTTGATAGAGTTGAATCAACTTATATTCAATATAAATTCACCACTCAATCAAATACTATCAGAACATTGAGGTAAAATTTTCTAATGCTTCTGATAGTAATTGTTCAACTTTGGAATTACATATCGAATATTCGTCACAACTCCATCCCACCCATTTCTCTTTAAATTCTAATGTTTAGAATTTATAAATAATTCCAAGCTCAATTATTTAAAACCCTTCCGAACCATTTTTCAAATCTTTTAACCATATAAATAATGGTTTACAATATAAATCCAAACTCATTCGTCTTTGGAATATAGATAATAACGTTTTACGTTATTAAAAGCACTGCAATAGCCATTAAATTCAAATCAATTCCAAATCACTTCAAAATTTCCAATAATTCATTTATAATTACTTTAAGTTAATAAAGTAAGGTTTTCATGAATTCTCTCTAAATTTAAATCTGGTTTTATTTGAAATCTCGTTATGGTCGTCGAACTGCACGTATAGCGACCTTTTCCAAGTTTGTTTTGAACACAACTTGAAAATCATACGCTGAAATTCAAAAAAATTCTGTTCTATTCAAAAAATTGTTAATATTTGAAAATTAACGCTTCTTGTTTCAAGTCAAACCGATTCCAAATGGTCAAGTTATAATCATTTGAAAAATTAAATCGATATTTACGAACTATCGATTATATATAATTCTTTTAAATCCTTCTAAATGAATTTAGAATTTCAAAATAACTTAATTCCAAACGATTATTAAGTATAAAATTCAAAAAAAATCATTTCATAATCCCAATCTTAATTTGAATTAAAATAAGTTATAACCTATAGGAATCCAAAATCCCTTTTTATTTAAATTTAAATTTTAATCTCATAAATGGTTCTTACGCGGTAGTTATTAATTTATATTCCAATTGGGTTTTTCTCAGTTTTAAACAACTTCAAATCTAAATTCAAATTTTATTCGAACTAACCATCTCGCCCGTCGGACCAGTTAGGGATAGCCAGGGAGAGCAGGAAACTGGATTTCCAAACCCAAGCCTAGACACCATCCTCTCTGTCATCCTAGAACAGTCTGGTGTATAATATTATGAATATTATATATAATTCCCAAATCTCTTTCAAATTAACTGGATAAAACGATATTTTAATACTTTGAAAATCGATCATATTTATATGGAAGGAAATTAAATCGATCATCTGTATGATTTCCACAACTGCAGTGTTGAGTGTACTTTTCATGCAAACAAAATAAACAACCATGTAGATCGGATGATCATAGTTTATAATCATCACCCATACAAACAATTCAGCCGTGCATAAGCGTTACAGTCAATAACGCTTCAGTGTTCAGTGTCATCTAATTACATGCACATCCATTCACACAATAACATCCATATCAATCACTAATTATAATCAATCTCATATAATAATTATTCACTAATTACTAATTTAATTAAATAATTAAATGTTCTCACCGACACAGCTCCAAATCTTTATTGTCAGGACGACAACCAACGAACACTGCTACTGCTATACGTACTGCTTCCCATTCCATTCAATTAGCATCTGATGATTGTTCTGTTAATTATAAATCGGAATTGAATTAACAGCGTTGTTGTTATATATATATAGTCATATACATATAAGGACGTTTCTTTTAAATTACCATAATTTATATCTAACTAAAGTTACCAAACTCATATACCATCGGATTCTATTTTCTCTTACGATTCTAACGGATCCAACGGTGTGTCATTTCGATTTAAAACGAATGGGATATTAACTTCCAAAGTTTAACTAATTTTAAACTTAAAACCTTTAAATAAATATATACCTAACCAAAGCCCGGCCCAACTAAGCTCAGCCCGCAGCCCCCTTTCTTCTTCTCCTCCTTCAACTTGCACCTTCTCCAAAAGCTCACGCTGGAACCCATGAACCCGCACTTGACCGTGCACATGCACGCACCTTTCTCTTCACCAACCAAGAAAACAAGGCCACCATCATACTCGACTTCACCTCCCCATTCGAATGCACAACACTTCCCGAACTCCGGCCCTCCCAATAAAAATCCGATCGAAAAATCCAAGACCTGCTGCCGCGATAATGAATCGCGTGAACCCATTGAGTATCGACATCTTTCTGCTCCGAAACCCACCAAAACACACCGCATCAAAGCTCTCTCCTTCCTCGTCATCACGCACTCATCCATTTCTCCTATCGCTGCTCCAATCTCCGACTAGACTTAACCCTAGTTTTGAGCTTTCCAAATCATCGTCACGGAATCAAACCATTTTCGCATGAAAAATACTACACGCTCTGCTGATCGCAACGGTGTTGACGGCGAGATCTATTTCTTCACGGATTGAGCGATATTATTTTTAGAAGTTTCCTTTGTAAAATTCCTCCTTGCTGTAAATTAGAGATTTCTCTTCTGTTTGTCGATGGAATTCGGATCCGACAATTTTTAAAAAATCAGAGATGATGGTCCGAACAGCATTCATGTTGATCATTTGGCTAGAGGTGAAAGGATTGAGAGATTTGATTTTTATTTGAGATGGAGACATGAATTTTCTTTTACTGGAACTTGAAATAAGGAATGAACGAGATGAATACGTCGTTGGCTTAAGCTTCCATGGAAAGAAATAATGTTTACTTTCCATTCCTTCTTTTTTTTAGATCAAAGACACTTGGCATTCAAAACACATGCATGAAGCCAAAAATGCATATGTTTATTTAATTAAAATTTTTACCCAATGCATGCTTAACAAAAATAACCTTTTTATTTATTTATTTTTCTTTTATTTAGCTACACCCTTGTAACAATTATGAATGTAGCAAATTCCAAATACATACATACTTAACCAATATACTACTTAAGATTTATCAAAAAATATTTTTAACTTATTAATATTTTAAAATTCCTTATCTATATTATTTACCAAATATATAAACATATGTTTTACCAAATCCACATTTATATTAATATTTAAAACCAGAAAATGCCATTACTTATAAAAAAATTTGAAATATGCTTAAAATCTTGAACATGGACTTAAAATAAGTTTTCTATAATTTAATAAATCAAAAAAAATTATTCAAACATATAAATATATAGGATCACCCTTATTAATTTTATATTTAAATCTTATTAAGTTCATTTTATTGAACAAAAATCAAAATTAAATTTAGGTAAAATCTTAGGTTGTTACATTTTCATTTTAGCCTGCTGATGCACATGATTTATGCTCATACGCTTCAGCCTTTGAAATATAAAATTATTATATATATATATATATATATATACTACATGAGAGATTTTAACAATATAAACCAACTAAAAACAAACTCGAATACATTACAAATATAAAAATATATCTTCTTGTCAAATCTTTGTGTATTTAGGTTGTATTCTTCTTATATTTCCGTAACAACCTTATTTATAAGTGAATTTTATTTTAATTTTTTAATTTAAATTTGATTTCTATTTTATTTTGTTTATTTAAAACTCAATTTGTTCGTATTTTATTAAAATAACTATGTGTATTTTGATTTAAAACTATATTTATATTGGATTTTGATATATATCAAATAATGATGATTTCGATTTAAATATAATTTAATAATACAAATCAATATTTGTAATTTCAAATCTTATTTAGTGAATAAATTTATAAAGAGTTTATTTTTTTTTGAATTTATTCTTATATTTTAATTTAAATAGTAAACTCGTATTATATAATTTGATTTTAATATTAATAAAAATTATATCCTTTATTTAATTTCATAACATTATATAATTTCTCATAACCGGGATTTGGAATTTTAAATACGTAAAATAAAATGTAGCAATCGTGAAAATTTCGTCGGAAAATTTGAATGTTTGCCGGTCGCGCAATTTTCAGTGCAAAGCTGCACATAACAGTTCAAATTTTAGCAATTGTAAAATCTCTCTGAAACCAATTTGGACAATCATGATATTCTATCCATTTTCAGGAATCTAATTACGAAATTCGTTTCACGAAAATCGGATGTTTTGACTTCCGTTTAATTATTTTCCTACCCGAATTTTACGTTTAAGAGGGTTCCATAACGCATTTGTAAACGGAGCATCGTGACACTGCAAATTATATACCGTTGCGTCCGTCTCGTCGAGCTGATTACTGTTATATATTCATTTGTCAGTTTTGGCACTCAGTTCTTGATGAAATTGCAAAAAGGTTTGCATAATTCATTTTTTGAAACAGAGTCATTTAGTTCGATGTGTCCCTATTCGGGTCCTACATATTTTTCTAGACATTTTGGGTCTGCAAAACCCATCCTTTTATTTTACTAAACCATCCAAAAAAAATTGGAGGGACACATTTAATTTCATGTTTAAATCATGCATGCGTTAGTTTGTTTTTCAATGCCTCATTTGTTTCTAACTCCAACATGCTACACTCTCATTTTTATTTACTATATGCACCATTCATTTTCCTACCGTTCAAATTTCTTGCATGCATTCCCTTCCAATGTTTGGTGTCCATGCAACATACGTTGCATTTGCAAGGCCATGTAAGTTTGCTGAACTTTCCAATGCCAACTTTTCCATTTCCAGGCTTACGTTATCTTTCCCCAAATCGGTTGCATTTTGCATTCCCAACATTTTTTCACTTCATGTAATAAAAAAAACAAAGGGATGCATCCCTTGGTGATTTTTACCTACCGCCTTCCCCGTTTTGTACGTAATCTTTCACCAAAATATAATACTGTTCCATCTTCGTGAGGAAGAGGAAATACAGCTTCTCCCTCCATTGTTTACTTCGAAAAAAAAAACATATAGCAGCTCCTATATTCTCTTCGTTTGTCCATTCTTCACATCCTATCCTTTATTTCTCCATCATTTTTCCTCTTTATTCATGAACTTCAACTCCCTTCCCTCCAGTCCGAGTTCTCCCAACGACAAAACTCCTGCAATCCGAGCCCTCCATCGCACCAGAGCTCCTCCTGAAGCAAGCCAACCCCTTCTCCCATAAGATATTTTCTCCCCACCGCACTGTAGCCAAACAAAGACAGCCTGCACCCATGTTGTAACAATCCGAATTATAAACAACAATAAAAGACGATAAATTAAAGAATAATTAATTTAATATTTAGAATTAAGGGAAACGTTATGCGCCATTACGTTGGTTTCGGAATTCTGGTTAAAATAGACATCAGTTTGCGTAAAACGGTCACCGTATTAAGAAGTTATGAAGGTTTGAAGTTTGTATACGCGCAAGAGAATTATATATATATGTATATGTATAATTAAATTCAGAAATTCAAAAACCAATTCGAAAATCGAATTTCCGTGGATGGGAAAAATCCCGCTCAAGGGTATCGACCCCTCAAGGGGGTGTCGACCCATGGGTCGACCCCATAAGGGGGGTCGATCCCCCTGCGGTAGAGGAGGCAGATTAAGGTTTCGGGGTCACTTATAAATATGGCCTCATTTCCCATGTTTTTGCACACAAAAAATAATGGAGGACTATATGTTTTCTCTGCTTAGATTGAATCAAACTTTTTCTTCTTCAACAAATCAAGTTATTCAGGCTTATCGATCTGTGATTCAATGCTAGCAATCCTTTCTCTATTCTTCTATATCCAAACACTGTAAGTTCATGTTAATTTTAGATTTAAATAATTAAAAAGTAAAACTTGACATGACTAAAATTTGGATTTATACCTGTGACCATTTGAATCATATCAGATTTGTTATAACCTGTTTAACTATGTTATTCTGACAGGACTATGACTTAGATCTTAACCTTTATCATGCCAGATCTACTTTTGATTGTAGATCTAATTCACTTTTTAGATCACCTTATATATGTTCTATTATGTTTATGACCAAATCAAATCTATTGTTAGTTGGACATCTAAATCATTGTTTAGATCACATCATGCCTATCCCTATTATGTTAGAATCAGTCCTATTATCATATGTTCATCATATATGTTACTATATGCCTACCTTGTCATTAGGCCACTATATGTTTTATGTCTGTTTCTGCAATTATATGTCCATTTTGCTAGTAAGATCATCTATGTTCTATTCCCTCTATCTTTTCCCTTTTATTTCCATATAACTAGGCTACCTTCGAGCCTAGGCATGCCGCTGAAATATGTGAATGTGTTAGATTGGGAACGAAGGGAAAACGTTGAATTGGGGGCATGACTTGTATTGGGAATTTGGGCATAACTTGAATAAAGTTTAATATTATTAAATTGGGCCATATAGTTTATTAGGAACATATCTTGGAGGGCATTAAAACCTATAACGACATAGGTAAATTTGGTTAATAATGGAAATGCCTAGGATTACAGTAATTAGAAACTGTAACCGTGCCTAGACACGAGGTTAGATTACACTTGTGGTGGAAGTCTGCTCGGAACCGCCTGACATATCCAGCGACCACAAGTGGTGAATCTAATTTGAGGGGTCTAGGTGCACAAACACGAGACGTGCTAAGACACGAGGTTAAGCCCAACTTGTGGAAGAAGTCTCCCCGGAACCGCCCGACATATCCAGCATCCACAAGTGGTAGGCTTAATATGGGAGGTCTAGCACAATATAACCATAAATGGACATGGTAATAAAGTTGAATATTTAACCTAGCTGAATCCATGGGGATTGTGTGAGTACGTCAATTTTAATAGGGGTTAAGTAAACTTGGTTGAAACAGTGGGAGGGTTAAGTATATCTGGGTTGGGTGGGTAATATTTATATATATAGTCCCATAAACTTAACCGGTTGGGGTTATGTAATTAAAGACACCATTAGGTAAGCATAACCTGTGGAAATCCTGGTGGGGATGCAAGACAAAGGGGAGAGCTTGCATCATCTTGTGTGTCGGACCCGTTTTAGTCAGTAACCCATATAACTATATCAAAGGAGTACTCCGCCCTAGGTCGGAGTCGGGGCATGCTTACTGGGCTGATTGTAAGAGATCCAAACATAGGGGACGGTGTGGGCGGCGCGTACCGACCGCGTCATGCGCGTGCATGGTCCGGACAGAGGAAGATAAGACGTCGTGGCACCTATAGATATGGTTGTGCATCCTGAAAACTAAGCGTTGCCACTTTAGGGAGTGATGCACCCTACTATGGGGCCAACACAGGGTATCTAAGGAGTAGGGAGCCGATCGATTAGGGTAGTAGTTAGGGTACATCCGGACGTATGCCTAAGTCTACCATCTTGTAGTTGTTGGGGATCATCTTGTCATAAGACACTAGTATTGGTGTAGAGTGCAAAGAAATCATTGGAGAAGCGTAGTATACTCTACCATGTTATCATGTTTACCTTGTCATACCTGCCTTTTACGATGAAATCTTTCTCATCCACTTTATATGCCTTTCATGATACTTTTACTTATTTATTTTCTAAAAGTAACTGGACTCGCCATACTTTATGTTTGACCTATTTTGTTTCCTCTTCTTCTCTTTTGTTCCCTCCCCCCTCCCCAGGTTCTCAGGGTGGGAATACTCAAGCTTGACCAGGATTTTGCTATCGTCTTTCTTGGAGTTGTTTAGATGTATTGCTCAAGTTCTTGTCTTTGCTACTATGGCTATGTTTCTTTTGGGGATTATGCTTCTTTTACTATTGTACTCTGATGTTTTAAGTACAAGACAGAAATTTTAATGATGTACTGGGCTTATGTATTTCCAGACATATGATGTTTTGAACCGCGATGCTTTATGATTAATAAAGTTTTTAATTCCGCTGCTATTTTATTTTTGTGTTGTAATGTTTTTGTTTCTGTTTACCTATAAGGCTTCACGAAACTTAATCCATTCTCTTAATGAGTGGCATTAATAGACGTGGGGTGTCACACATGGTATCAAAGCTGAAGGTTACCAGATCAGATAAAGTTTTTGAAAATTATTTTCAAAAAGGTTTTAAAAGGAAGCATTTTCAAAAGAAAAGTCTATTTTGAAAACATATTCTCCAAAGCCATATGTAACATCTTTCGATCCGTTGTCTGAATCCCTTTCCTTTTCTTATCAGCATGTCTGGGGAACCTAATATTCCTTAGGGCATTACGATACCAGGCTGGTTCCGTAGTTATCTAAAGGCCATGGCACCTGCTGGTGGACAAGTAGACGTTCCTCCCCCAGCTGCACCAGTCGTTCCTCCTCCTCCGCGAGCAGATAATTTCTCTAAGATCTGCAAAAACTTCTGTGCTTGGGCGGAAAGACATCTAATTGAATTGAGACGTTCATAGAGGCAAGGAATTGGCTCAAAGAGACGGAGGATCTGTTTGGAATCTTGAAGTGGACGATCGTAGGAAGATTCAGTTAGCCGCCTGGCTACTGAGAGATGAAGCTTGGTTATGGTGGGAAGTGACGCAAGCACGACATCCAGTGGAAACTTCGGATGATTTTAGACAGAGGTTTGAAATAAAGTTTCTTTCTCAAGCTAAGAAAAGCATGCAAATGGAAAGGTCCTTGGCACTCAAGCAAGGAGGCACGACTGTCAAAGAGTATGTTGACAAATTCAACCAACTAGCGAGATTTGGGTTGGAGTTAGTGGATACTCTGCATAAGAAAGCTTTGCGGTTTGCTAGAGGATTGAATGAACCCATTCATGGGTTAGCTATGTCTCATATTCCAATAAGAGTAACTTTTGAAGGGCTTGTTGATATGGCTTTGATGCATAAGGAAGACCAAGGTGAGAAGAAAGAAGTTAAAGTAGAGGAAACACAAAATAAGAAGGTATGACCCAAGAAGAGACAACGGCAACATCAAAAGGAAGGCGGAAAGAATGACAAGGATGAGGATAAGAGGAAGTGCCATAATTATAGATGTGAGGGTCATTTGATAAAGGACTGCAAAAGAAGGAGGAATGTTTGCTTCAGTTGTGGAGAGGTCGGACACTTTTCTAAGTGCTCGAAGAAGCAGAGGCAAGATCAAAGGGCAAGAACTTCAGGAGGACAAGTGCATGCTCTTGCGATCAGTGCTCCAGATCAAGGTAGGAAAGTTTCTGTGGAAGGTTTGATATCCCTTTCCAATTACCCTATTAAAACTCTTTTTGATTCTGGCGCTTCACATTTATTTATATCTGGTTCTGTAATTGAGTGTCTGCACCTTAATATTAGTATGGTAGTGGATCCCATTGTTGTCTCAAAACCCATTGGTGGTTCGGCTCATTTGTCCATGATTTGTCGAGGTTTGAGAATATCTTTGTTGGGCGTCGAGTTTGAGTGCGACACATATGTGCTCGTTTTTATGGGCTATTGTTTGATTCTAGTAATGGATTGGCTAGCCAAATATGGTGCAATTCTAGATTTGAGAGGAGGGTCGTTAGACTTTTGACTTGCCAAGGGAGGACCCTCGAGATTTCTTGTGAACCTAAGGGTTCTAATTTCCTAAACTCTCTAGACACATCTATTGATGATATGCAATATGTGTGAGTAGTCCGAGAATATTTAGATTTTTTTTGACGAGGTTCGGGGCTTACCTCCGAGGCGTAAGATCGATTTTCGTATACATTTAGTGGATAATGCAAAGCCAGCTGCATTGCCCGTGCGCCACATGGCTCCAAGGGAAAGGAGGGAGCTGAGCAAGCAAGTAGGGGAGCTAAGTGAGAAAGGATTTATTAGGCGAAGCATATCTGAATGGGAATGGGGTGCTCCGGTAGTATTCGCAACTAGGGCGGATGGTTCGCTTCGCTTATGTGTAGACTATAGAGAGTTGAACAAACTCCCAAATAAGAACAGGCACCCACTCCCGAGGATAAATAATTTGTTTGACCATCTTGTTGGTGCATCAGTATTCTCTAAGTTAGACTTGGCCAAGGGGTTTCATCAGTTGAGGGTGGTCGAGGATAGTATAGACAAGACCGCTTTTAGGACTCAAATGGTTTCTTTGAATGGCTCATTATGCCTTTTGAGTTGACGAATGCACCCACCTATTTTGTTGATCTGATGAGTAGGGTGTTATGGGAGTTTCTTAATAAGTTTGTCGTGGTAATTGTTGATGATATTTTGATCTTATCAAGGATCAAGGAAGAGCGTGCTCAACATTTGAGAGAAGTTCTGAAGACTCTGTGTGCACATCAGCTTAAGTCAAAGTTCTCCAAATGTCAATTTTGGAGAAAGGAGGTGAGATTTCTAGGGCATGTGGTCTCTAAAGATGGGATAGCAGTAGATCCCGCAAAAGTAGTTGCAGTTAAAGATTGGCAAATCCCTAAGAATGCAACGGAGATGAGAAGTTTTCTTGGATTGGCAGGCTATTATAGGAAGTTCATTAAGGACTTCGCAAAGATATCAACCCCACTCACTAGGCGGACAAAGAAGAATCTGACGTTTTCATGGGATATAGATTGTGATGTTACTTTCCGACGATTGAAGAGGGCTCTGACAATATCCCCAGTCTTGACCTTTTCCCGACGGAAATAAAGTGTTCATAGTTTACACTGATGCATGTGGTCTAGGGCTTGGTGCGGTTCTGATGCAAGAAGGAAGGGTAGTATGTTATGGGGGTAGACAGCTAAGGGTTCATGAGAAGAAGTGCCTTACCCACGACTTAGAGCTAGCTGCTATAGTATTCGCGCTTAAGACGTGGCGTCATTATTTGCTTGGAGAGAAGTTCGAGTTTTACACCGATCTTAAATCTCTCAAGTACTTGTTCTTGCAGAAGGATCTAAATTTAAGGCAACAAAGGTGGATGGAGTCCCTATATTCTTATGTTTTCAAGATTGCTTATACCCCTGGCAAGGGTAATGTGGTGGCAGACGCACTGAGTAGGCAGAGGATGGCCTTAAGTCCTCTGTTTGTGGAAAGGAAAAGCTTGGATTTTATATCAACGTTTGATTTTAGGCCATCCATCGAGATTTTGTTTGGCTTATTTGCATCATTGGAAGTGCGACCTACTCTTATGGATCAGATAGGAGCTTCGCAGCGAGAGGATCCGCAGATTTTAGCCATCTTGGATAGATTCAGGAAAGGGGTGACTTCTAGTCACCTCAGTAGATATTCCATAGATGATAAAGGTTGGTTACGACAAGATGGGAGGCTTTGTGTTCCCCAAACTGGAAGTTTGTTCAAGACAGTCCTAGAAGAAGCCCATCATTCTAATATGACTGTTCATCTAGGTGGCGATAAGATGTATAGAGATATGAAGAGGGTTTTCTTTTGGGCTAGGATGAAGAAAGATGTGGCAGAATTTGTTTCTCAATGTTTGGTTTGCCAGCAAGTTAAAGCTGAGCAAAAGAAGCCCGGTATTTACTTCATCCTTTGGAGGTTCCACAGTGGAAGCGGGAGAGCGTCTCTATGGATTTCATAGATGGTTTTCCTAGATCAAAGAAAGGCAACACCAATATTTGGGTGGTAGTAACAGACTTACAAAGAGCGTTCATTTCATTCCGGTTAAGAGCAAGAGGATGGCAGCATGGTTGGCAACATTTTATGTTCGTGAGATAGTCTATCATCATAGAGCACCTTACAGCATTGTAAGTGATCATGACCCCATCTTCACTAGTGAATTTTGGAGGAGCTTGCAAGAAGCATTAGGTACACAGTTGTATTTGAGCACCGCTTATCGCCCTCAGACAAATGGACAGACGGAAAGGGTAAACAGAGTTCCTGAGGATCTGTTAAGGCTGTGTATCCTAGACTTCGGAGGGACTTGGGTAGAGCATCTTCCTTTAGTAGAGTTCACCTACAACAACAGTTATCAAGCTAGTATCGGCATGGCACTCTTCGAAGCATTGTACGGACGACCCTGTAGATCACCAACTTATTGGTGGGAATCTACAGAAAGACTACTACTTGGACCTATCTGGTTAGAGATACGTTCACAAAGATTGATCTAGTTAGATGGTGAATGAAGACAGCTCAGGATAGGCAGAAGTCCTATGCAGATAGGAGAAGGACTGATATTGAGTTTGAAGTGGGAGACATGGTTTCTATTAAGGTGTCACCTTTGAGGAATGTAGTTCGCTTTGGATCTATAGGGAAATTGGCACCAAGATTTGTAGGGCCATTTCCCATAACAGACAGAATTGGACAGATGGCCTATAGGGTAAAACTACCAGAGATATTGTCCGGTGTTCATGATGTTTTCCATGTTTCTCATTTGCGGAAGTGCTTGCATGATACTGCAGAAGTAGTTGAGCTGAGTGTATTAGAGGAAGTAGAAGTGGAATGGGAGGCGACAATCAGGCGAGTTCCTACCCGTATTCGTAGATCAGAAGTTAAGAAGCTACGCAATATAGAGGTCAAGTTGATGAAGGTTCAGTGGGGAGATAATCTAGAGGATGCAACTTGGGAGACCGAAGACAAGATTCATGCTTCATATGCTTTTCTTTTCGAGGATATGTTCTTAACTTCCTTTCCAAAGCTTTTATTTATACTTGTTTCTATCATTTAAGTATGTCCTATCGATCAAATCTTCGACCTTTAGGTAGGAATCCCATGGATGTAAACATGTGTTTGAGACATGTTATGTTTGATGGGTGTAAGTGGATGCAAGTATTTGCTAGTGGTTGCTCGTGGATGCATATACACACACACATTAGGCACTAGATCGGCTCAATCACTCTCATACTGCATATGGATGTGTGTGCATTTTTTTTATGGATGAAAGTGAGTGTATCATCATATGGATGTAGCATTTGGATGGATGAGTGCGCATACATATAGAACTTAAAAGTTTCAATAGGATTATTTGCATACATGTTGGATTCATGACATTGACAAATATTGCATTAAGGAGGTCGATTGAATCAGTAGACCGCCTGATCTTCTCATTAGTATTGGGACATGTACACACACCTTTGCATATGTTCATATGATCATTAGAAATCTTTTAAGGACAATGGATGCCTACGATTGATGGATGAGTAGATGGGTGATGGATGGTAGGATATACATTCTTCTTAACTTGGAGATTTCGGGGACGAAATCCTTGAGTAGGGGAGAATGTAACACCCCGAATTTTAAGCAACACTAAAAGATGATAAATTAAAGAATAATTAATTTAATATTAAGAATTACAGGAAACATACTATGTCATTGCGTTCATCTCGGAATTCTGGTCAAAATAGACACTTGGTTTGCATAAAACGGACATCGTATGAAGAAGTTATAAAGGTTTGAAGTTTGTATACGTGCAAGAGAATTATATATATAATTAAATTCAGAAATTCAAAAACGAAAATCAAATTTCCATGGGCGACAAAATTCCCGCTCAAGGGTGTCTACCCCTTAAGGGGGGTGTCGACCCCTGGGTCGACCCCTTAAGGGGGGTGTCGACCCCTGGGTCGACCCCTCATGGGCGCTATCGACCCATGGGTCGATCCCATAAAGGGGGGGTCGACCCCCATGCGGCTGAGGAGGCAGATTAGGGTTTCAAGGTCACTTATAAATAAGGCCTCATTTCTCATGATTTTGCACACCAAAAATAATGGAGGACTAGATGTTATCTCTGCTCAGATTGAATCAAACCTTTTCTTCTCCAACAAATCAAGTTATTCAAGCTTATGATCTGTGATTCAACGCTAGCAATCCTTTCACTATTTTTCTAGATCCAAACACTGTGAGTTCATGTTAATTTTAGATCTAAATAACTAAAAAGTAAAACTTGACGTGACTGTAATTTGGATCTATGTCCGTGACCATGTGAATCATATCAAATCTGTTATAATCTGTTTAACTATGTTATTCTGACATGACTGTGACTTAGATCTTAACCTTTATCATGTCAAATCTGCTTTTGATTGTAGAACTAATTCATTGTTTAGATCACCTTATACTTGTTCTATTATGTTTATGACCAAATAAAATTTGTTGCTAGTTGGACATCTAAACATTTGTTTAGATCACATCATGCCTATCCCTATTATGTTAGAATCAGTCCTATTACCATATGTTCATCAGATCTGTTCCTATATGCCTACCTTGTCATTAGGCCACTATATGTTTTATGCATGTTTCTGCAATTATATGTCCATCTTATTAGTATGATCGTCTCTGTTCTATTCCCTATATCTTTTCTCTTTTATTTTTATATAGCTAGGCTACCTTCAAGCCTAGACACGCCGCTGAAATATGCGAATGTGTTAGATTGGGAACGAGGGGAAAATGTTGAATTGGGGCATAAGTTGTTATTGGGAGTTTGGGCATAACTTGAATAAAGTGTAATAATATTAAATTGGGGCATATAGTTTATTATGAACATAACTTGGAAAAAGGGGCATGAAAACCTATAACGACACAGGTAAATTTGGTTAATAATGGAAATGCCTAGGATTACAGTAATAAGAAACTGTAACCGTGCCTGGATATGAGGTTAGATTACACTGTGGTGGAAGTCTACCCAGAACCGCCTGGCATATCTAGTGACCACAAGTGGTGAATCTAATGTGAGGGGTCTAGGTGCACAAACACGAGACATGCTAAGACACGAGTTTAAGCCCGAATTATGGAAGAAATTTGCCCGGAACCTCCCGGCATATCCAGCGTCCACAAGTGGTAGGCTTAATTTGGGAGGTCTAGCACATTATAACCATAAATGGACATGGTAATAAAGTTGAATACTTAACCTAGTTGAATCCATGGGGATTGTGCGAACATGTCAATTTGAATAGGGGTTAAGTAAACTTGGTTGAAACAGTGGGAGGGTTAAGTATATCAGGATTGGGTGGGTAATAGCCCACAAACTTAATCGGTTGGGGTTATGTAATTAAAGACGCCGCTAGGTAAGCATAACCTATGGAAATCCTAGTAGGGATGCAAGACAAAGGGGAGAGCTTGCATCATCTTCAGTCAGTAACCTATATAACGGTATCATACGAGTACTCCGCCCTAGGTCGGAGTCGAGGCACGCCTACTGGGCTTGTTGTAAGAGATCCAAACATGGAGGGACGGTGTTGGTGGCGCGTATCGACCAGGTCACGTGCGTGCATGGTACAGACAGAGGAAGATAAGACGTGGAAAATGTAAATATGGTTGTGCATCCTGAAAACTAAGGGTTGCCACTTTAGGGAGTGATACACTCTACTGTTGGGCCAATATAGAGTATCTACGGAGTAGGGAGCCAATCAATTAGGGTAGTAGTTAGGGTACATATGAACGTATGCCTAAGTCTACCATCTTGTAGTTGTTAGGGATCATCTTGTTATAAGACACAAGTATTGGTGCAGTGCAGAGAAATCATTAGAGAAGCGTAGTATACTCTATCATGTTATCCTGGTTACCTTGTCATACCTGCCTTTTATGATGATATCTTTCTCATCCACTTTATATGCTTGTCGTGATCTTTTACTTATTTATTTGCTAGAAGTAACTTGACCCGCCAGACTTTATGTCTGACCTATTTTGTGTCCTCTTCTTGTCTTCCATCCCCTCCCCCCAGGTTCTCCGGGTAGGAATACTCAAGCTTGACCAGGATTCTGCTATCGTCTTGCTTGTATCAGCTTAGACGTATTGCTCAATTCTTATCTTCGCTACAATGGGTGTGTTTCTTTTGGGGATTATGCTTCTTTTACTATTGCACTCTGATGTTTTAAGTACAAGATAGAAATTTTAATGATGAATTAGGTTTATGTATTATCAGACATATAATGTTTTGAACCACGATGCTTTATGATTAATAAATCTTTTAATTCCGTTGCTATTTTATATCTGTCTTGTAATGTTTTTGTTTCTGTTTACGTATAACACTTCATGAAACTTAATGCATTCTCTTAATGAGTGACAGTAACGGAAGTGGGGTGTTATACGTGTCCCTGAGCCCAACTGCTCCACGTCATCACCGCCACGCCCAGCTGAACCTGCACCTATCCAGTCTGTTCTCCCTTGCCAGCTATCCCTCTGCCTGATCCCTGCTCCTTCTTACCCTATCAAGCTTCACATTCTTTTCCCCTTAGACGTGTGCATGTGAATGTTGGGTACGTGTGTGTGAGTTTACTTGTGCGTGCGTGTTGAGTATTGTATTGTGGTGTGCGTGGTGTGTGTATGTGTGTTGTTGGGTAGTCTGTGTGTACTGCTGAGTGTATGTGGTTTGTGCTAGGATCTATATGAGGCGTGAGTTATATATGAGTGTGTCATGTTATATATATATATGTATGTATGTATGTATGTATGTATGTATGTATATATATATATTTGAGTTGTATGTGGGCGTTAGTTTATATATGTATTTGATGTGTGAATTATAAAATACCTATATATATAGTTTGTTGTGTATTTATATACGAGTATATATATATGTGTATATATATATAATAACAGTGTGTTACATTGAAATTTATTTGTTTTGAAAAAAAAATATGAATACATATATGGTTTTTTTAAATTCTTTATATATATATAGTTTATACGGTTTTGATGTGTTTATTTTTTTGTCGAGTTTGGTGTTGAGTTACAAAACCCGTCCCAAAACCCAATAACCGTATCGATCCGTCGAGAAATTTCCTAGCCTCCTCTCATAAAAATAAAATAAATATTGAGTTGATTATCAAGCTGAATCTATCTTGAGTCATTTTTGGAATTCGTCGTCTCATTATATGTCAATTCGTCTGTTATCTTCAATCTACGCCATGAAAGGTGAATTTGTCTCACATTTGACTTACATTATTTCATAGTTGTAAATTCAGCACAAATGAACTGTTGTGAAATGTATAGGATTGCTAGTAGAAATTGTTTGTTTAATATATACACTTTCATGTATGACATAAGATTCATATGACACGTAAATGCAATGATGATATATGACTTATGATGTGATTGATGCTATGTGATGATGATTTGTTATGTTGTTGATTCCCTAGTTTAGGAAATCAATAAGGGTTGAAATTATACATACCTGAGCGGACCTTAGATTAGGAAAATTCATTATGGGTTGAAATGATAGACCTGAATGATTTTTACTGAATTTGGGGTTGTGGGTTGATATGATATATACTTGTAAAATTTATAAGTTGCGGGTTGAAATGATAAATATCCGTATCACTAGACCATAGGGTACTAAACTATATACGGACACCGTTGGTCACGTTTTCGAAGTATATTGATTTGGAAATTTTATTTTTAAATAATAACTTAAGATTTTATGCTTTCATTTATATCTTTTAAAGATTTTAAAACTTACGTTTTGAAAACTTTAAATTATATGTTTTAAAATGATTTTAGGAGTAAATTTGGATTTAAATACTTATTTAAGATTTTTCTTATAATTTTATATATTTTAAATCATATAATTCAATTATATAAGTATTTTAAACTTTTTATATAATAAATAATTCTTTTAAACCTATTTCTATATTATTTTAAACTTGTATATGTTTATAATCTATTTTCTAATTAATTTTAGAATTTTTATAAACTTATGTATATATCTATTTTCAAAATTTAAATTTTCTTTTATATATATTTTACAAACTTTAATAATAAACTAAAAGATGGATAAGTTAAGGTTTCGCGATTTGAATTCAAAATTAAAGATTTAAATTTATACAATGATACTTGACTTAACAAATGAACTCATATGAGATATGAATTTGAATTCGAATTAATTCGGACTTATAAGAGACGAACTTGAATTATGAAATTGTTTTGAAACTGAATTTCCAAATTAAGGAATAAATTCGATTTTATATCAAGTGAATACGAATTTGAATGGTTTAAATATTGAATGAAATAAACTTGAAATTGCGTAAATTGATGTTTAGTTTGGAATTATAGTTGATATGAAATGAACTCGATTTTAAGTGACTGAACGTGAATTAGAATATATAAATTTCATATATGGAACTGATATTGTAAAGTGATTGGTTTAAATTAAGAAATGTGTTAAGTCGAACTTATAAGAATGGTTTTTATATCGTACGATTTGAATTTATAAATAACGACTTTGAACTGTACGACTTGAATTATAAGATATGATATTTTTTGTTCAAATTGAAATATAGGTTTTTATTTGAATTGATAAGTAATAAATTAAAATGATTCAACTTGAGTTATAATATATGATATGATTTGGTTTTACATAAGATTTCGATTTGAATTGTATAAAAATTGAAGTTGAACCTAAGTGATTGGGATTTTGAATTGAATCAAACGAGTTCTTATAAACGGCGGAAACTAGAATTTTATGACTTGTTTAACTTGGAACGTAAGTCTTGATTTGAATTATATATTTTTAACTCAAACCAAATATTGAAATTTTGAATCGACTTAAAGCGAATTCTTGAATAGTTTGAAAACTTGGATTTTTTCTAGTATAAATCAAACTAAAATATCCTTGAAGCTAAGTATTTTGGTATTGATTTAAATGGTATTTGGAATATGTTTTAAGTTGATTTGGTTTGAAAATCGTCATACGAATATTTTTGGAAATTATATAAGGTCAAAATTAAATATTATAGTATCGTTTATACTATATATTAAGAACTTTACGATATGGTTTCTAAATTAATTCGATTTAAGTGATTTGAGTTGTTTTCAATTTAAACAATCGAGGTTAGATATTTAAATTTGATTTCAAATTCGAATATGAGATTTCGTATAAAAGATTTTATAAACTGATTTATAAAATAATGATCATGGTGTGAAAATGTAAACGATTGGTTGTTAAAGTGACCGGGATCGGCTAATGTCATACTCTCTGCCAATACTGAAAAACACTTTAGCAACTGTATACGCGGTGGAGTTCTAGAATGAAGTAGGATGGATGGCGATCAACTCTATTTTCTATTTCATATTGATTTCAAGACCCTGACTACCTTGAGTCAACTTGATGTGACTAAAACAGGAGCTATGCTGAGACCAAGTAAGGTCATTCCTCCTATCGAACGCACTTCTTCGAAACCGTTCTATTACTTTTGTGATGTATTTGGTCGCCACCCTCCGATTTGACTATGGGAGTGTGTCTCGAGGTGGGCGGTAGTGGCTGCTATGCATTACCCCCAGTCTGGATCTACAAATGGTGAATTCGCCCTGGCATTCCTTTCGTGCCTTGTCACATGCCTTATACGATCCCACTACAATTTTGTTTTGTATTGTTTTTTGTGGAGTGCCCTCTGATCGACCTCCAGTTTACGGAGGAATTACGGTACTGTATATACTATAGGAATATATAAACGGTGTAAGGGTAATACGGTAATGACGCTTACGCTATTTTGATACTTTACTTTACTGATAGACACTATTGTATATAGCGTATTATACTATATGGTATTTGTTTGACGGATCCTTAGAGGATGGTGATTCCAAACATCCTTTAAGTTACTGATTACATTTCATCGAACATTTCATTTGAGTTTATTTACTTCCATGAGAATGTTAGTCCTGATCCGAGTTGTTTTGTTTTGCATTATTGCTCTGGTCAGATCGATTATCACAATTTTCGAGATTCACTCTTGGAGTTTGGAGCTTATATTGCATTTTTGCTCACCTATATCTACATGTTTATTAGTTATTCCAGTCATCCAGTTATTTCTGTCATTCTGTTTTAGACTATTATCATTTATTTATTGTATTAAACTTCCGCTGTACTATTTATGTAAACTCTGATGTAAAATTTATTTAGTAGCTTCATGAACTACTTTTATATTTTGTATTTTCCGCTGCGAGATATTATAATGCTCTGAATTTGTGTCTGTGATCTGTGATTCAGTGATTTACTTACCTCAAAACCTAATAACAATCTGTCATTTTGGATGGTTCGAATTGATTTGTTTTGTTGATTCGGCACGACAAAAAATGACAGGTCGTTACAGTTGGTACCAGAGCTTTGGTTTATCAAAGCTTTAGCCTATGGGGTAAAAGCTCATTAGAGATAGGGTAGTGATACCCTAGAATGAGTGGAATCATTCGTAGAATCCTTCTTGAGAGAGAGCGTATTTTTAAAGTTTAAATAGTTTTAAAAATGGTTTAAAATGTTTTTAAACAAAGATATAAAATTTTGTTTTATATTTAAATGTTTTTTTGAAAATCCCTTTCCTTCTGAATCCATCCTCCTTTGTAGATCCTCTTTGATTAGGTTCTTTCGTTCTTTCAGCTTTTAACTCGAGTTCTATAACTTATCCTTGTCCACAACAAGGTAAGAAGTAGAAGGAGAGTGTAAGTCTTCCAACGAGTCCATTTTACTAAATATTGATTTGGTATAACTATTTTGAAATGTATTATAATATAGAATTTCCTTATTGCATTACTGAAATTTTGATATATATATATATATTTGTGAAAGATTTTATATTTGTAAATAACATTTTTCTTTGGTATTACCAATATTTTGAAAGGATTTGATGCTTATATTTTTATAAACCATATATTATTTTATAAGATTTAAATATGCAGATTTTGTAAGAAAATGATTTTATCTTGGTTGAAATATATAATGGTATTGTTTATAAATGTATATATGTATATAGGAATTTATAAAATTTAAATGGGTTTATAAAGATTTTCATTTGTGATGTATATATATATGCTATATTTATGGAACTAAACAAGTTTTATAAGTTTGAATATATATAACATGGATTTGAAAATATTTGAGTATGGTAATAATAACATTGTTTGTATATTTACTAAAGATTTAAGTTGAATTTTAATAAATAAATGAGTGGAGGAGAGATATAATTTTCCCTAATTAAGATTTTAATGACTTATATTATTTGTAATATATTATTTCGAAATTTTGTATATATTTGGTTTATATATAGAAAGATGTTTCGACTACTCACTTGACGTTAACGTTGGCCTACCAAGTACCTAGTGATTTGGGTATACGTCTGATCAACGTATATGTAAATCTTATGTGTATTAGATAGATATAAAGTCACACTCTAGTCACTTGAAAATGATTTTGGTGATGACCGCGGCATCATCGAAATCTATTTTCAGGTTTCAAAAGTGGGATAAATATATATCACCAATTGATACATTGAGTGAACACTTAAAACTATTTTGAAGTGTTTGAAAATATTTTAATTTTTGATTTTTATATATATTTCAAATTACATAGATAGGTATGAGAACAAATATGAACTATTGGTTTGAATATATATAAATTATTTAACTACTATTTCTTTTTGGGGAAGAAAAGGTTTGAGTGGGGGAGATTGTAACAACCTGAATAAGTATATTTTATTTTAATTATTTAATTTAAATTTTGATTTCTACTTTATTTTGTTTATTTAAAACTCAATTTTTTCGTATTTTAATAAAATAACTATCTTCATTTTGATTTAAAACTATATTTATATTAGATTTATATATATATATATATATATATCAAATGATGTTGATTTCGATTCAAATATAATTTAATAATACAAATCAATATTTGTAATTTCAAATCTTATTTAGTGAAAAATTTATAAAGAGTTTATTTATTTCACTAAACCATCCAATCTTTTTTTTTTAGTTAGAGGGACACATTTAACTTTCATGTTTAAATCATGCATGCATTAGTTTAGTTTTTCAATGCCTCATTTGTTTCCAACTCCAATATGTTACACATTTCATTTTTGTTTACTAAATGCACCGTTCATTTTCCTACCGTTCAAATTTCTATTTGCATGCATTCCTTTCCAATATTTAGTGTCCATGCAACATACATTGCGTTTCTAAGGCCATGTAAGTTTGCTAAACTTTCCAACGCCAACTTTTCCATTTCAAGGCTTATATTATCTTTCCCTAAAACGGTTGCATGTTGCTTTCCCAAAAAAATTTCACTTCATATAAAAAAAACAAAGGGACGCATCCCTCGGTGATTTTTACCTGCCGCCTTCCCTATTTTATACGTCATCTTTCACCAAAATATAATATTGTTCCATCATCGTGAGGAGGAAGAATGCAGCTCCTCCCTTCATTGTTTACTTCGAAAAAAACATATAGCAACTCCTATATTCTCTTTGTTTGTCCATTCTTCATGTCCTGTCTTTTATTTCTCCATCATTTTTTTCCTCTTCATTCGTGATCTCCATCTCACTTCCCTCCAGTCCGAGCTCTCCCCAACAACTGAACTCCTGCCATCCGAGCCCTCCACACACCAGAGCTCCGCCTGAAGCATGCCGACCCCATCTCCCGTGAGATACTTTCTCCCTTCCACGTTGTAGCCAAACCAAGACAGCCTGCACCTGTGTCCTTGAGCCTAACTTCTCTACGTCGTCACCACCACGCCCAGCTAAACCGCACCCATCCAGTCCGTTCTCTCCTGCCAGTGATCCCTCCGCTTGAGCCCAGCTCCTTCTTACCCTACCGAGATTCACTTTCTTTTCCCCTTGGACATGTGCATGTGTATGTTGGTTACATGTGTGTGAGTTTACTTGTGTGTTCATGTTGAGTAATGTATTGTGATGTTCATAATGTGCGTATGTGTGTTGTTTGGTGGTCTGTGTGTGTATTACTAAGTGTATGTGGCTTGTGTCAGGATCTGTATGAGGCGTGAGTTATATACAAGTGTGTCATGTTATTTATTTTATATATATAGTTGAGTTATATGTGGACGTTAGTTTATATATGTATTTGATGTGTGAATTATAACATACCTATTTATAGTTTATTGTATGTTCATATACGTGTGTGTGTATATATATATATATATATATATGTATATATATATAATAATAGTTTAGTCGTGTGTTACATTGAAATTTATTTGTTTTGAAAAAAAAATGTATATGTATATGTTTGTTTAAATGCTTTTTATATATATAGTTTGTATGGTTTTGCTGTGTTTATTTTTGTGTCGAGTTTGGTGTTGAGTTCCGAAACCTTTTCCAAAACCTGATAACCGTATCGATCCGTCAAGAAATTTCCTAGCCTCCTCTCATAAAAATAAAATAAAAATTGAGTTGATTATAAAGTTGAATCTATCTCGAGTCATGTTTGGAATTTGTCGTCTCATTATATGTCAAGTCGGTTGTTGTCTCCAATCTGTGCCACGAAAGGTGAGTTTAAAACATAGATTTTGTATTTTCATATATATATCTTTTAATGATTTTAAAACTTAGATTTTGTAAATTTTAAATTATACGTTCTAAAATGATTTTATTAGTAAATATTGACTTAAATACTTAGTTAAGATTCTACTTATAATTTTATTTATTTTAAATCATATAATTTAATTATATAAATATTTTAAACTTTTTATATAATAAATAATTCTTTTAAACCTATTTCTATATTAGTTTAAACTAATATATGTTTATAATCTATTTTCTAATTAATTTTAGAATTTTTATAAACTTAAATATATATATATTTTTTCAAAATTTAATTTTTCTTTTATATATATTTTACAAACTTTAATAATAAACTAAAAGATGGATAAGTTAAGATTTCGCGATTTGAATTCAAAATTAAAGATTTAAATTTATATGACGATAATTGACTTAACAAATGAACTCATATGAGATACGAATTTGAATTCGAATTGATTCGAACTTATAAGAGATAAACTTGGATTGGGAAATTGTTTTGAAACTGAATTTCCAAATTAAGGGAAAATTTGATTTTAAATCAACTAAATGCGAATTTGAATGGTTTAAATATTAAATGAAATAAAATTAAAATTGCGTAAATTGACGTTTAATTTGGAATTATAATTGATATGAAATGAACTCGATTTTAAGTGACTGAACGTGAATTAGAATATATAAATTTAATATGTGGAATAGATTTTGTAAAGTGATTGGTTTAAATTAAGAAATGTGTTAAGTCGAACTTATAAGAACGGTTTTTAAATCGTACGATTCGAATTCATAAGTAATGACTTCGAACTATACGACTTATGTTATAAGATATAATATGTTTTGTTCAAATAGAAATATAGGTTTTTTATTTGAATTTATAAGTAATGAATTAGAATGGTTCGACTTGAGTTATAATATATGATATGATTTAGTTTAAATTGAAACATAAGATTTCGATTTGAATTGTATAAAAATTGAATTTGAACCTAAGTGATTGGAATTTTGAATTGACTCAAATGAGTTCTTATAAAAGGCAAAAACTAGAATTTTATGACTTGTTTAACTTGAAACATAAGTCTTGATTTGAATTATATATTTTGAACTCAAACCGAATATTGAAATTTTGAATCGACTTAAAGCAAATTCTTGAATAGTTTGAAAACTTGGATTTTTTGAGTGTAAATTGAACTAGAATATCCTTGAAGTAAAATATTTTGGTATTGATTTAAATGGTATATAGTTCGAAAATCATTATGCGAGTATTTTCGGAAATTATATAAGGTCAAAGTTAAATATTATAGTAACGTTTATACTATATATTGAGAACTTTATGATATGGTTTCTAAATGATTCGATTTAAGTGATTTGAACTGTTTTCAATCTAAATATAATTGAAGTTAGATATTTAAATTTGATTTCAAATTCGAATAAGAGATTTTGTATAAACGAATTTACAAAGTGATTTATAAAATAATGAGCATGGTGTGAAAAATGTAAACAATTGGTTGTTAAAGAGATCGGGATCGGCTATTGTCATACTCTCTGCCGATACTGAAAACCACTTTAACAACTGTGTATGCGGTGGAGTTCCAGAATGTGTTAGGATGGATGGCGATCGACTCTATTTTCTATTTCATATTAATTACAAGACCCTGACCAGCTTGAGTCAACTTGATGTGACTAAAACAGGAGCTACGCCGAGACCAAGTGAGGTCACTCCTCCTATCGAACGCACTTCTTCGATACCATTCTATTACTTTTGTGATGTGTTTGGTGGCCCCCCTCCGATTTGACTATGGGAGTGTGTAATGACCCGTATTCTACACGTCATAGGATCGTAGAATATTTATTTCTTTCCCATGTGAAGTCGTATGGTCATGTAACTTTGGGAAACATCTATTAGAGTCATTTCTCATGTTCATGATTTTTGTCGATTTTTAAATGACCATTTTGCCCCTAGTTGGTACTGTTTTGGCCATAACTTTTGATTGGAAAGAAATTTTGACCTGAAACCACTTCCATTTGATTCATTTGATGGTTTCTCTTTCCGTAAAGTGGTCACATTAGCCAAACGGACTTACCGTTTGGGAGATATGGCTGAAACAAGGTTTGGAGTGTGAAAAACTGCTTAACCGGGCCAAATCGGGTGATTAGTGAGTAGGCCCATAACCCATTTCGGGATTAGGGTTATGGGAGGGCAGAAATGAGATGGAGAATCATTCCATTTCAGTTTTCTAGCCTCCACTATCACCAAGGATCCCTAAAAATGGCCTCCAACCTCTAAATCACCTCCAAATCACCTTTAGGTTAAGGATTTGGCTTAGCAACCCCTAATCGAGGAAGATCTTCACCAAATCAACAAAGGAGCTGCTGTTTGGTGTTGAAATTCGCATCAAATCAGAGAATCATTTCAGATCTTAGTTTGTTTTGTGGCTAAGGTGAGTGATTTGCTTAGTTTTGCACTAATTATGGCTAATTAGGAGTGATTAGTGTTAATTAGCGAATTTAAACATGATAAAATTCTGGAAAAATATTTATAAAATTCGGAATGATGTTTTAGGCCTCTGATATGAATTTGGGTTAATTTGGTTAAGATTTGCTAATCCTATCATTAGTTTCACCTAAATATGCTTAGGGGAAAATATGGGGTTTTGGGTATGTTTGATCCATTTTAACCTATTATGTTGATGTTTTGATGTTTGGGGTTGATTATGTATGTTGCTATGACTGTATGGTATGCTTTGTGATTGTTTAGAAGTGTTAGTTTGGTCAAAAACGCCGTCGAATGGCGTAAAAGCAGTCGCAGGAAACATGCAGGAAATGACCCAGAATCCGGATCGGATCGGTGGAGGGGAGCGCGACTCGATCCGTTCCAGCATAGGCGTCATGATCCGTTTGAAGGATTTGCTCACGACTTAAGTTAGGTGGCACGATCCGTTAGTAGAAGCACGATCCGAACCAACAAGTATTTCCGATCCGAACCAGAGGAGGGTGGGAAGCTCACGAGTCGATGGGTACTAGGGCGAGACGATCCGACCCGATCAGAAGACACGACCCGACCCGGATGAAGCAACCCGATCCGACCCGAAGTGGTGACGCCGATCCGAACCAGGAAGAGGAACCACGAGCTAGAGGACCACGACCCGATCCGACGCAGGAGGCGCGACCCGATCCGAGTAACTAAGGCCGATCTGATCCGATGAAGAATGTGAACGTTGATCCGATCCGATTCGATGGTGATGACCAATAACCCGAGATGCAAAGGTATTCCAATATGGGAAGTTAGAGCTCAGGATCTAGTTGGGAACCAATGAGTTCACTTCATGAGTTGGGCTTTGCTGCGGGACGTGTGCTAAGGAGTTGACGACGTTCATAACTTCGATTCACCACTAAAAATGAAGGATGGCTACTTATCAGTGCAGTAGGGTCATTATGACCTGAGGGGCAAGGTGATGGTAGCAAGACTACGTTATCAGTGCAGTAGGGTCATTATGACCTGAGGGGCATGGTGATGCGTAGTAAGACTATGAGCCAGCGCAGATGGGGTGAATAACTCCATGGGGCAAGTGGACATAGTAAGGATTGGTAAGACTATGAGCCAGCGCATATGGGGTGAATAACTCCATGGGGCAAGTGAACATAGTAAGGATTGGTAGGGCTATGAGCCAGCGCAGATGGGGTGAATAACTCCATGGGGCAAGTGGACATAGCGAGGAATTAGTGGCTACGTTATCAGTGCAGTGAAGCCATTTATGACTTCATGGGGCAAAGTGATCGTAGCAAGGAATGTTGGGTGATCGAAGTGGTGAATATCGTATGCTTTATGCACTGAGTGAGAGATGTGAGGATGGATGCTATGCTTGATTGTTTTCCCTCATTATGACATGCACACCTCCCCCACCTCCGTATCTTTACACTGTTTGATATGATACCTTAGAGTGTTGTACAGTATGTAGTGCTAACTCTTTGGTTGCAGGTCCAGGTTCAGGTATGTTTTAGTCTACCTGTTATTGTTCACTTTAGATGCTTATCGCTCATACCAGGATTTATGTCTGACCCAGAGTTTTATGTCTCCTCTTTTTACTCTGGGTGCTCACACGAGCAGACTAGAGACAGGTTAGCTGGTGATGTGCGAGTAACTGATCCGGAGGCGGGCAGGAGGCTTCCACGTATTATATATATATATATATATATACATTCTCCCTGTGTCGTTGGTGGTCGCTACTTGGGCATTAGTAGTGTACCACCTTTATCTTGTTTTGCTTTGAGACAGTTTGAAAGTTGTAATAAGCTGTGTTCTGAATTTCCGCTGCTATGATGTTTAGTTCTGATTTTCAGCTTATGCACTGTCTCTCCTGTTTTATGTCAAGTATGTTATTATTATATTTTGTTCGATGCGCTGTGAGACATTCTACAGGTTCTTCGTATGTTCATTTCCTTCTTCCTTTTCCTTCTGACGACCCGTTCCGTGCTAACTGGACATGTGTACAGCGCACTTTTGGAGTAAATGTCGGTTGGTGCGGGGCGGGCCGTCACAGAGTGTGTCTCGAGGTGGGTGGTAGTGGCTGCTATGCGCTACCACCAATCCGGATCTATAAATGGTGAATCCACCCTGGCATTCCTTGCGTGCCTTGTCACATGCCTTATACAAGCCCACTACGATTTTGTTTTGTATTGTTTTATATGGAATGCCCTCTGGTCAACCTCCTGTTTATGGAGGAATTACAGTACTGTATATATTGTGGGAATATATGAAAGGTGTAAGGGTAATATGATAATCCCACTTATGCTATATTGATACTTTACTTTACTGATAGACACTATTGTATATAACGTATTATACTATATAGTATTAGTTTGATGGATCCTTAGAGGATGCTGATCACAAACAACCTTTAAGTTACTGATTGAATTTCATCTAGCATTTCATTTGAGTTGATTTACTTCCATGAGAATGTTAGTCCTGAGCCAAGTTGTTTTATTTTGCATTATTGCTCAGGTTTGATCGATTATCACAGTTTTCGAGATTCACTCTTGGAGTTTGGAGCTTATATTAGATATTTGCTCACCTAAATCTATCGTTTGATCAATTGTTCCGATCATCCAGTTATTTCTGTCATTCTGTTTCAGACTGTTATCATTTATATATTGTATTAGACTTCAACTGTATTTTTTATGTAAACTCTGATGTAAAATTTATTTAGTTGCTTCATGAACTACTATTATATTTTGTGTTTTCCGTTGCGAGATATTATAAGGCTCTGAATCTATGTCTGTGATTTGTGATTCTGTGATTTATTCTATTTACCTCAAAGCTAATAACAATCAGTCGTTTTGGACGGTTCGAGTTGACTTGTTTTGTCGATTCGGCATGGTCAAACATGGCGGGTCGTTACATTTCCTGTTAAATATATTAGTGAATAATATCGTTGGTATATAGTTGTCATAATCAAAATCTAGTTCAAAATCGAAGGTTCTAACAAATGTGATAGGCAGCTCAAGGTTGTATGAGGCTGCAAGATTATGAACCGACTCAAGTGGGGATTGAGCTAAAAGTTAAAGTTGTGGATCGCCCATGTGATCAGAAGAGCCAAGGAATAATTGATAGTTCGATTGATTCTAGAAAACTCAAAGCAGGGATATCATAGAGACACCTATTAGGATCAGAGAGATCAAGTGCCCTGGGTAGCTCCGTAGTAGTGCTAGTTGCTGGACACTTGGGTCCTTAAGCCAAATGTGTTGAACTATGGGTTCCGCAAACACAGTATTCTAACTAAATCTGAGGTTTCCATTAGCCTTTTACGGATGGAAATGGCCAATCATTTGGATATCGACATATGCACGGGTTTAGTCAGTGGTAGCTAAGTTGTTGTTTGTTATGATTTCTTATATGTTATCTTCTATTTCTCTGGGTAGGCTATCATTGTAGGATATTGAAGATAAGCTAGAATTGGGAATCTTATTCTGACTAGTATCTATCTCTATGCTGTTTGAGTAGCATATTTTAGGTTATTATTATGTGCTAACTCTTTGATTGTAGGGAAAGGTCAGACGAGATTTGAACTGTCTATTATCATATTTAACTAATGTTAGATCTTCACTGCTCATACTATTGTTTGACTCAAGGTTTTATGTCTTCTCTTATAACCTTGGGTGCTCAGCAATAATGTTGTTGAGTAGGCTATGCAGTAGTAGGTAATAGGCTTGTGACGATGCTGATATGTGATGACGAGCTAGAGAATGGCTTATTACTATTCTATTATTATATAGCTATTTGGATGATTTTTGCTGTTTTGATTGTTAAAATCTAATGGGACATGTAGTGAGACTTGATATACACAGATAGATATTGAGATGTATTAGACATGATTACTGAGTTTTTATGGGAAGGAGATTTCCTACTTTATTATGCTTCACTACAATTTCCTATTATATATTTTATTATTATATTATCCATGAGCTGTTAGTTAAACAACAAATTCTATTTCGATTTATGATTGTCCCATATTAGCCTAACATGACATACAACACACTTTCCTATAGTTTTGTTAGGAGGTTGGGCGATCATCACAAAAAAGTTCAACATGGGCATATGCAAAGCAATTAACACTACAATTATATATAATTTGCAGTTGAATAAAAATTGATGGACGTAAGGCATGTATGTTCTACGTATTTTTGTAGTATAGTTGGCAGCCTTTGCTGGTTGACATTTACTTAGCCAATTATCACGAATGGCACTGGTGTCATAAGTAGATTTATGGCTGCTCCAAGTCAGGATCGTCTACATGCAACAAATAGACTTTGCAATATGTTAAAGGTACCTAATTAATGGCATTTTCTATTTGCAAACTAACTACAATGACCCTGTTGGCTGTTCGAAATGGGACAACCCGCAACATAAGTTATGGATGAATTTCAAATTTTTAACCTATTAGAATTTTACTCGACCTATAAAGTATAATTTATTTTGAATATTTCTAAATTTAATATAAATAAAATATATTATTAAAATTATAGATATAATGCTATTTAATTTATATTCGTGTAAATCTAATGGTATATATTTATGCATCATATACATAAATGTATGCATGCGCAAGTGTAACGCAATAATCCTTACACGATATAACAAGCCCATATATAAACGCTAGGATTATATAGCAACGAACATGTTAGCTTATCCTATGTGTATTAAATGTTATCTAAATATATATATTTATGTAAACCTGCTATTTATATAAATATTAAAAATTATTTATATATATGCGTATGTATTTGTATATATATATGACTATGAATTTATAGGGAAAGTCTATTTAGACACAACATTTTGACATAATTAGTGACATAAGTGATCTCAACCATTGGATCGACACTTGAATTCCACCCCTTCATATAAGAACAAAAAGATCCAAAGAACGAGACTCTTATCTTTCAATTTGTGTCTAAATAGCCATCCTCATATTTACATATAAATTATATTTAAAAATGTTAACCATTTGTATATATAAACCATTGCATTAATTATTATATAAATATAAATACATAATAAAAAATTTAAATCACTTTACACACGTTATTATCTAGTCTTTTGACCTAGCCTATATTCAGACTAACTAGACAAGTTAGACTTGAAGATCATTAAGACAAGATCCTAGAGTCTAGAATCTAAGTACAAGAAAATCTATTTAGTATATATCAGATCTACCAAAGTGAATCCGCAATTGAAATCCAATAGGTATAGGATCAATATGAGTCCATCTTTGAGATGAATACTGATTCTAAGGTCACATCTAAAATGGCCTCAATATCCATGATCCCAAGACCTTTTTCACTTACCAATCCATCAGTTCTATGCAATTCTCTATCAATCTACATAAGCAGTCGAAGCTAAAAACTCCATCTACCACAAATCCATCATTTGGACTCATAATCAAGCTAATATTGTTATAGACAAGCACAAAATCATGAATATGTGGAAAAGACGAGCTAAGGAAAAGAGAAGAGATGATCCTAGTAAGCATATTTAGGAATCAGTATCGATTACCAATAGATCAATACTGATCCTCACCTTCAAGCAATTTGGGGTTTAAAATTTGTTGCTGACTTGGTCTTGATAGGGAGATTCCAATGAATGTTTTTTAGCGAGATATTTGATAACTTTCATCTATAAATATAGGGTCCATGCTTCATTTTAAGGATCCATTTACCTTCTCTTTCATTCTAACTCTATATTCCTATACTCTAAGGATTTATATAAATATCAACATTATTTTAATCATAAAATAGTGTAATAATCAATAAAAGGTTTTGGATATTGAGCATATGATATGTGAGGTAGAGAGACATGTAAAAATGAACCAAAAAATCCATAACAACAAAAACTTAATGAATCAGCTAACCACCACAGTGGAAAGACCGGTAGAGAGCCAACTTCTTCATATTTAGAATCAGAAAATTTCTCATAATCAGACCATTACCGGTGGATCGGTAGGTGCAGAGCACAAGCATATGAAGGTGGTACGTCGAGGTAAGTAGCAAGGAACGATCTCTCCTAAAACTTGGGGATCGATACTGTTAACACATTATGATTTTGTATGGCACCCATAGACCAGCGATCTACCCTCTATGATCATAGTGGCATATAATCTGGGAACAATGTGATGACTATAGCACCAGGAGTCAGTGGTCATCGTTGAATTTGTAACGACCCGCACTTTTCTAAGCTTGAATTTTGAGAAAAGTTGACACTCTAATCCATCCAAGTACGGATCGAGTAAATCTGATATCTACAAATAATTAACCAAGAGCTTAATCAGAATACAATAAAACTAATTCATAGCGGAAACAAGATACGAAAACATGTATCGACTAAAGTGACTAACTTAATGTTGAATCGCCACATCAATACCGAGCATGAGAAATAAGAAAGTAAATTCAAACTTGAACATTTCTTATCTTCCCTAATAAATATGAGAGTTGTTATGAGAAGGGGTCAGAATAACGAGCCTAGGTGAGTAAAAATGTATAACATTGTCCACATTACACAATAACATCCCGTTGTTTTCACATAAATTATATGTCTAAAAAGGTTAGTGATTCTAACCTAACCTTGTAAAGATTACGCACAATGATTAATTTCCATACCCAATGTAGCACCTCATAAAGATAGGTTATTATTATATACTGAGATAGATCCTTTATGTATAAGTAAAGCCTTTAAACTACCATACAAACCAATAACTAATAACTAAGTTAAGGGCCTTATGGCCAATTAATAACTTACTAACAAAAGAGGCAGGTTTTATATCCACTTATGACCTTACTTTCAATGTAATATATAAGGCGTGTCCCCTGCAATCACTTAATACCTAGTTGGTCTACAAACATACTAATTCGAATTGTAGGATATTAACTAATATGTCCCCTAACTCATAAATACGGCTTCTGTCATTCGCATATCCCAACCTCGCATAAGGCAAGAAACAGTAAGTAGTAACTTATTACTTACAAGATAGGTAGATGACTACTCGCCATTTATGACCTTTCCTCGACTGACCCTACGTTACTATCTAGCAGACCTTATTGGATAATCCCTAAGTTAGTTAATACTTATTGTAGGAAAGGTAGACTTTTGTTACTTTTGTAATAGACATTTTATACTATATCCCAAGACAGACTTAAACCTAATCACTTACTAACTACAGGAAGCGTGCCCTCATAAAGGTTATCGATTTGTACCCAATTGCTATTTAATACTTCTCATTTGGAGGAATACTTCTCATTTGGAGAAAGGCAAGTTATCTGATCACTTAGCACCTAATAAGAGCGGACCCTATGATTCTACCCTCACCTTTGAAGGAAAAGGTGAATCCAATGACTTAGTACCCCAATAGGGTGGTCTCGCTACTTAAGATCTTAATAGCATGCTACACTATTAAGTTGTTCCTTTAAGTTTCTTCTTTTCAGAAGGGAGGCAGGACCTACCACAACTTAAGACCTTAACACTTGAAGTAGACCACTAGGAAAATTCCATGATATGCACAAATAATTGTCGTGATTTCTACAATCAGTGATATCTCACATCAGTTGCACGTATATCTGACTGCTGAAAAGTGCAAGGTTTTGTGCGATAATTCAACTGACCTCGCATCATCAACCAACTAAGTTCAATATAATTATTATATTAATTAGAGATATTATTCCTAGAATTAAACTAGAGATAAAATAGAATTGATTTCCCCAAGAAAAGACTCATAACTCTAGGATTATTAATTTATTAATTGGACTTAGTATTAAATATGGTAATTACAAGCCAATTCACATTTAATTAATTAGTTACCATAACTGTCATATTCCATTAATGACCATAACATTCACTTTTCCTAAGGAAGTAGACATTCAAATAAATGTCACTTACTTCAGTCCGATTTAATTTCTTTAATTCTGTTTATTGTAACTCCCATTTATTACACTAACTGTTGTTTATTATATTAGTTCTTATACATATACATAAAACATATGCATGTTTATTATATTGATTTCTCTAAACTAAAGATATAATACTTATATCCTATTTATTTTTATTGTAACCTTTTGACATTCACTGTCACATTTATTTCACCATAAAATTCATGTATACAAATCTTAATTCTTATTTAAGTTAGTTATAACTTTTACAATTACTACAATTAATCCATATTTAATGCTAACAATTCAAAGGTTACAACCATTTATTCTTCATTTATTATGGAAAGCATTAACATGTACTCATCGTTAATGAAGAACGTTCAAATTCAAACATGTTTTAGCATTTACCTAATTTATTATAATACAAGCATTATTTGCGTATATTTTTGGATGGATAAATTATAAATATAATTATATATACGTATGTTAGCACAATATTTACATAGTTAATAATTCTTTTAAATTCTAGTTATTTTACATTATAGTCCAAACAAATGACTAGAAAATCTTCCTATGTTCTGACTTGTTGAGATTCAAAATCCCATTAAAAGGTTATTTCTATAGTTCTTGTAAGTTTTGCCCAAACATTTAAAAAGATGAAATATTGACATATTCAAAATCATAGGGATTAGATACCATTTAATTTGGAATAGACAGTATAAACTACACACACAAAAACGTGAATTTACACATCTCTTTCTATATATTTTGTTCACATTCCTTGTAATTTCAAATACTTCTTTTTATAGAAATAGGACAAAAAAACTAATTTACAAAAATAAAAAATCTAATCTAGAACATAAATATATTTACAAACTAATATGTAATTTAGATAAATCTTATTGTTACATCTAGTTGTATAAACTTGGAATAAACAACTGTACAAACCTCAATAATGTTTAGGAACTGATTTCCAGATTTAAGGTGTAAACAATAACCATGAGATACAATAAAGAATTGTAGGAAAGATAAAAATATTCTACTATAAAACCCTACAAACTAATATCATATTTAGGCATATGAATTCAAATTTACACCAAAAAAACTATACTTAATATAAAAAAATGATGTATAAATCTCTCGCTCATTTAAAAGCTATTCCAAAATCTCGTATTTGAACTACAACTTTTATGTTTTCATTTCCAAATTCCTATGATCTATAATATGTATAAAAGAGGATATGTATACATACTAAAATATATAGATTTAGAAAAAGAATTGGAAAAAGGAAAGGAAAATAAAGAATAAAATTTGCCTAAAACGTAGAACCAACCTTTGTTTATAGATCTATACTCATTCTCTCCAATTCTTGTTGTTTGATCTAAGCACTAATTTATTTTAGAAAGTTTAGAAGAGATTAGAGAAATAAAATGGTAGAGCTTCGATGTTGTCTCTAGAAAATATGAGCAAATAATAGGGGTCTGTTTCTTTATTTATAGACTCCAAAATGACGCATAACCATTAGATTTAATTATATTAAGAATCGTTTGTTTATATCAAATTTTATTAACCAAAACCTTAACTTCCACTGAAAGAGGCGATCTACAGGTTGCATCGGGTGGTCGACCGCCAGGTTAACCGCTTTGATCGATCTATCTCCAATGAGGGCGGTGTATTAATGGTGTGGTTTAGTTATATATATAATTGAATTGCTATACAACATGATGACTCTACACCAAGTACAAGATTAAACATCGCAAGCGCTTCCAATTAATTCCTTAAATCCATCATTCTCTCACCGAACAAATTAAATCGCTTTTCAATTTAATTACTCAACCCAGTTATAAAATTCCAATTTTCTTATGTGGAGTATCCATGACTGTATAAACTTATACTTTGGCAGCACATCAAATCTAGTTATACACTACATAGACATATTTATTACTAAACTGTCGAACTCCTCGCTTATCATCGACTTCTTAGAAATTGGGACAAATTTCTTCAAAATGAACAATAAAGCGGCTTTGAGCAAATCGATCTTTAGGAAACTAAAGCTATAAAGATTCTCAGCCAATTCAGGTTCATTCTCAGAGATTTATATAGGTAAATTTCTACCTTACTACACCATCTAACTCAAAGTCTTCGAAGAACTCGCTACAAGAAATAAACAACTTTGGCACTACAATAGACGACTATATTCCAAAAATCGGTCCACCTCATGGGCACTTACACTAAACAGCTCAGCATAATCGACTTGGTGAACTTGGGCACCATAATCATTTAGAGATATTAGGGCATCAGAGAGAGTGATTCGCACTATCATTGAAACAAATTATGTGAATCAAGGCTAATGGTTATTGATTTTGCCTAAATTTCAACTCTAAAGATGGAGTCAATAGCATTATTTCTCATTTGCTAGATTATCTCAAATGAATGGTAAGGAATATTAATTGCTCTTGCATCATTGGCACTCGTGTGCTAAATAACTTATATTGTACACACACATATTACTATATAATTTAGAAAACCAAAATAAGTAACAAATATGTAATCTCATATATATATATATATATATATATATATATATATATATAACATGCACACACAAATACACACTCTTGATATTGGTATCATTCGAATAAACTAACATAACCTATGGATACTAAATTTGATGACCACCTTACACCAGGAGTGCCTACATAACTAAGTAGCGCTGTACAAGCACTTGATCGGTGTAGAACAACGGTCAAGGAAATATAATAGAATAAAGGAAGAGTAATGGAAAAGGAGAGAAGATAATAGAAGAGAAGGCGAACAAAGAAACACAATTACAGAACCTATCGTATATCTCACAACACATCAAATCAGATATAATAGTAATCACATATATAAAACATGCGAAACAATAATAATTATATAACCACATAATTAGAATATGTAGCTCATACAGTTATAGAAAACAGTAATAGATTTTAAATATGAACAAATAAAGTCAATTGGCAAACTTTCTTTAATAGTAAGTACTCAACACTTTCAAGGCTCCATAGCATCACATAGTGGAATAAACAATAAACATAAGTATTATATGAAAAGCATCAACTGATCTACCTGCGTAGCTCCAAAAAAATGCTTATATACATTTTCTAGCCAATTCATTAGCAACATTATTGTGAATGATAAATAATCTCAAAGTACTATAAAAGTTATAATAATATGTGGCATAAAGGGTATGGAGAATCATATTTGTTCATTCTTCACCCAGACACACTAATGCAGTTAAATTAATTTTACGTCAACCTGACTCACACGCCTCCTATTCACACCATAGTGTTGTATGCTGATAGTTAAGAACCCTCAAGTTTTTTTTTTTTTTTTTTACAACCAGGACGTGGGAGAACTAGCAACAAGCCATGGACCAAGGAGCATCAAGCTTAAAGGCAAGCGCTGTAATGGGACTTATGCAGCTCAAACTATCAATGCTCCATTTAACCGTAGCCATCCAAGCAACTAGGTTACAACAATTTAGCTACAGGACAGTGAGATTTCATTTCTATATGGGTATGCTAAATGTGTTTTTGTTTTTTTACTGTTTGTTATATATTTTGAGTACTCCATTTGCAGATTTGAACGTATAGTAATTTTTCTCTTACTGTCAATAAAAAAAATTCACTAATCAATAATTGTTTCCTTTGCAATTCACTAACTATCATGCTCACCACTATACTAACTATCATGCTCTCCACTATACTTATTAGCCTATTATTCTCAAAGTATGTATAATCCATAATATTGTGCTTCTTTGTACTTGCATTTTGAATATTTTTTGATCGGTTTATGTAAAATGATTGATAAGTAGATTTTACTTCTATTTGCCATGAAAATGCTCTTAATAAACCTTTAGTTTATATGAAGATTCTTAAGTAGAATCAAAAGAAGCAAAAGGGAAAAAGGAGGTTAACTCATGATGTTTAAGGTCATGCATTTCCATGTTAGAAGATCTTGGCACATACACACATTTTCCTTCTATAAAATACAAGGAGCATGCAATTCAAATTGAAATATACATGCTTTCTAAAGAAAATAATTTATGTTTCTTAATGTTGGTGGGATGACAGGGTTGTTCTTTGATCTCATTTCTGAAAGCGGAACTTTCAGTAAGCAAGAGATTGATGTGTATATTAGTTTCATCACATTGTAAGGTATTCTTAAATAGACAGAAAGTTGAATATATATAGTGTGCTGCTATTCACACACCCATTTAGGCTACTGGCCACCTATACTAAAGGCCACCTCTTTTTTGTGTCTCTCTACTTCTTTACACCACATAAATTATTCAATTTCTAATCGGCTACCACCTCTGCCTTTAATTCTTCATCGTTCCAACAAAAAAAAGTCTTCTTCCTAAAATTTTCTCCGTCGCTCTACAAGCTTGAAGATTTCCCTAAATTATCAATGCAATTTCAAACGTCCAATCAGCTGATTAACACCATCGAATCGCTCTATAACAGCATTCAACTTTTTCTCTGTTATTTTACACCATCGAATCAGCGCGTTCTGCGAATCAAATACCTGAAATCACATCGTTTAACAAAAAAAATTAACACACTTTCAGTTTTACATGAATTATAGTGATTGTAAATTAAGTACAAACTACATACTTCATCAGTTGTAAAATGATCAGTCAAACATACTTTTGTGTCTTCAACGGCATTTGACCGATCATCTTGTGGCCTATTGCTATCATCCACATAGTTATCAAATTTATTGTAAATCACATTATCTTCCGACAAAAATCAAATAAAAACAATTAAAATGAAATTTTTTGTAAATTTTGACATATAAATTGTTGTTGTATGAAGAAAACTCTAAAATTCAATAACTTACAATGTCATTCTCTATTACAACGTCATCGAAATTAATGTCTTCCAAACTCAAAGTAGAGAGAAGGCTAAAAGAAAGCTCCTACAAAAATTAATACAAAACCCTAAAAAATTCTATAACAATAGAATAGATTATGCAGCATGATATATAAAACTAACCTCTTTTTTGTATTTATTTTCCATCCTCTACTCAGCCAATTTTTTTCCTTATGGTTTAGGGTTTGACATCTGAGAATTTACGTTATTTGAGAAAAGAAGAGAAGAGAAGTGATAGTACGGTTGTTATTGACTGAGTGAAAAGAAATAAAGTGGTGGTAGGAAGTAGGTAAAAAATAACACAATCTATTTTTTTTTAAAGGTGGCCAGTAGTTTAAATGGGGGTGTGAATAGCAACACACTATATACACACACACACACACACACACACACAACTACGTGAACAATGATACTATTTTTTTATTTTCAACTGTAGTTATTTATTTTCCTGCTTGGCAGTGTCGACTTCACTAATATATTCCAATCCTAATTCTATATACACCATTTCAAATTTTGATCTTTATATATACTATAAGAATAATGCATGTGTTGGATTTTTATAAAGTCTGTCATTGCTGTTGTAACCGTTGTGATTAATCCGATTCAAGACCACTCGAATCCGATATCCAAATCACAAAGTGCTAGCGGAAGACTAGATCGTTGTTAGACTTGCAAAAACAACCAAAGCAATAACTCTAGTCACAAAACCAATATCAACCAATCACGAACAATCCAAATCTCAATCACAAGCAAGAAACTAATGACAAAGTAGCAAAAATAAATCACACAAGGATTTATAGTGGTTCCACTAACATCTTGTTAGTGTACATCCACTTTGGAGAGAGTATTTTATTACCACGATGAAAGGAATACAAGAGATTGATCCAATAATCACTATATATCAATATAGAAAAGAGTTTGAGGAGAATAAAATTGAAGAACTGGTATTAGGCTATAAACCCTAATTCTCCCTTGAGAATAAACCCTTGATCCCAAATCAAGTATTCAAGCTCTATCCTAATTCACTTCAGAAAATAGCTTCTATAGGAATGGGGCCAATTACCAAAATTGCCCTCAAAGCTTCACAAAACAACTTGCCAAGTTTCCATCCCGAAATAGCCCATTAGCCGCCTCAGACGTCTATCGTTAGGCCTGACAGACGTCTGTGACATCCTGGGAATTCCTTGTGCTCCTGCACTCAGCTCAGACGTCTGTTTCCATATGACAGACATTTGTTGGAGCTCTCGGGAAAAACATTTCCTGACAACAGACGTCCGTCCCCCTTTGGTCAGACGTCTGTTGAGACCCTCGGGAAATTGTTCCCTGTAGTCACAGACGTCTGTCCAAGGAGCAACAGACGTCTGTGCTGAAGCTCTCAGCTTCACCTCACTACACCATAACACAATCTCCCCCAACAAGCTCTGATTTGCACTCCGCTTCCTCCCACTCGATGCTATCTTCATCCTCTTCAATCCAACACATATAGTATCGCATATCACAACACTCTACCTCGATACTATAACCGTCTCAACTCCAAACTCCAATGCACCATGCACTTCCTTCTATCTTCAACCAAGCAACATGAATACTTTCCCAATGAGATCCGACAAAACTACCACCCATTTCACTCCACTAATTAGTTCAGGCAAAGCCCCCACCCAACAATGAAGTGTTGAAATTATTCAAACCAAACGTCTCACCATAAGACAATGTACTCGGGAGTGAAGCGAGTACTTACCATGAAGATAGATTTCCAATCTCTCACCGCTATTCCTTTACCATCAAACACAAAATCACTCTCTCCACCTCATGCCACCCCGTGGCACCTAGCAATTCAATAAGCGAATTAAGTTCGAGCAACGCTCGAACTTCCCATACGGCAATGCCTTTGTAAACATATCCGCTGCATTATCCTTTGTGTGCACTTTCCGAAGGTATACTAGCTTACCCTCATCCATGGCAACACGAAATGACTCCCTCACCTCAATATGCTTGGTCCGTGAGCTAAATGCCAAATTCTCCGCCAAATGGATAGCACTTTGGCTATCACATCGAACATCAACACTTTCATGTTCGAAACCCAAGTCACACAATAATTGCTTCAAGTAGATTGCTTCCTTGGCCGCTTCCACAGCGGCAATCAACCCTGCCTCCGTAGTGCATAAAGCAACTACGGTTTGCAATCGCGATCTCCAACTAATGGTTGTCCCGCCAAGTGTGAAGATATACCCGGAAGTTGATTTCCTCCGATCCCTATCACCGGCGTAGTCCGAGTCACAATAACTAACCAACTTGCAACTCCTATCATCACTACCGCCAAAGACAAGTCCATGAGATGTTGTGCCTTTCAAGTATCTCATAATAGCCTTCACGGCTTCCTAATGCGATTTCCCCGGATAAGCCATATACCGACTAACCACCCCGACAACATTTGCAATATAGAGCCTTATACACACCATTGCGTAAATCAATCTACCAACCGCACTTGCATATGTCACCTTTGCCATATGAGGCTTGTCTTTATCCCCGATAGGTGATCCCTTATCCGAAAGCTTCATATGCAAAGGTAAAGGTGTATTTAACGCCTTTGCATCCTTCATGCTAAACCGGCAAAGCACTTTCTTAATGTATTCCCTTTAAGTCAATCTTAACTCAAAACGCTTTCGGTCCCTTCCTATTTCCATGCCCAAGATATTTCATGCTTCTCCAAGATCCTTCATCTCGAATTCCGATTTCAAAAGCATCTTCAACTTGTTGATTTCATTTTTATCCTTGGAAGCAATCAGCATATCATCCACATACAAGAGTAAATACACCCAACAATCATTTCCCAACCTCTTGAAATATACGCAAGCATCCTTGAAGCTTCGATGGAAGCCACTTTCAAGCATGAAATGATCGAATCTCTTGTACCATTGTCTAGGCGATTGCTTTAACCCATATAGTGATTTCTTCAACTTGCACACCATATTAGACTTACCATCTAAAACAAACCCTTCCGGTTGCTCCATTTATATGTCTTTATCCAAGTCTCCATGCAAGAAGGCGGTTTTCACATCAAGTTGCTCCAACTCCAAGTCATGTATAGCAACTATAGCTAGTAAAACTCGGATAGATGTATGACGAACCACCGGTGCAAAAATTTCATCATACCCCTTTCCTTTCCTTTGTGAGAACCCCTTTTCCACTAATATTGCTTTGTACCTTCCATCATCCTTCACCTTGTAAATCCATTTGCACCCTATAGCACGGTTTCCTTGAGGAAGTGGAACCAACTCCCAAGTCCGGTTCTTCATAAGCGATTGCATCTCTTCCTCCATGGAGCAAATCCACTTCGAGCTCTCTCTCGACTCCATGACATCATCAAGGTCCATCGGATCATCTTGGACTACATTGAGAGCATAGTCCAAATGATCACTAAAGATAAGGTAGTTCCAATCACCATATCTTTCGGGAGGCCTTATTGCAACGTCGTCCAACCCGAGTAGCAATACTATCACCCAAACCCCTTTCGGCTCCACCTTGAGTCGAAACTTCTCTATTATCATGTACATCAACAACATCATCACTAGAGGAACCATGTGGACTATGTGATGTTTCATCAACCGCTTCAACCCCACGAGCTTCTTCAACTCTACTACCACTTGGACGGAATGTGGGAATGACTTCCTTTTCCTTTGATTCACCATGAACCAAATTCGGAACGTCCGATGAGCTCTCGTTCACTTTGAATAAAGTTGACTCATCAAAAGTGACATGATGAGAATTAACAACCTTCTTCGTTTCCGGATTCCAAATCCGATAGCCTTTCACGCCATTCGTGAAACCAAGCAAGACCCCTTTGAATGCTCTAGCTCCAAGCTTATCATTCCCCGGATCAGGCACATAAACCGGGCTACCAAGCACATGAAGATATCCCAAGTCAACACTCTTCCTATTCCACACATCCTCTGGAATTTTGTTACCATTGGCCGAGCACGGAATTCGATTCACAATATGCACCGCGGTTGACAAAGCTTCGGCCCAAAATCCCTTAGACAAACCCAATGTCAATTTCAAGCATCGATCTTTCTCAAGTAGAGTTCGGTTCATTCTCTCCGCTACTCCATTAGATTGCGGATCTCCCGTTGTAGTAAAATGTCTTTGGATCCCGTGATGCTTACAATATTCCAAGAATTCAAGCGAGACATATTTGCCGCCATTGTCGGTCCTCAACACCTTCAAAGTCTTACCACTCTCATTCTCAACAAGAGCCTTCCACACTTTGAATTTAGCAAATGCCTCTGACTTGGCCCCCATTATATACACCCATACCTTGCGAGACAAATCATTAATGAAAGAGATATAATACCTTGCTCCTCCCAAAGAAGCAACTGGTGCCGGTCCCCAAACATCCGAATGAACATACTCAAAAACCTCCGTTGAGTCATGCTTGCCTTCATCGAATGATACCCTTGTTTGCTTCCCCATGACACATTCCTCGCAAAACTCTAGTTTATTGAAACTCTCACCCTCGATCATCTCCAGCTTCCGAAGAATATCCAAACTCCTCTCCGAGACATGGCCCAATCTCAAATGCCACAAACGCGTCGCATCCAAGTCACGAGAACTATCAACACCCGCACAAGTCTCACCTCCTATGGTCACACCTTGAAGCAAATATGTACCATGAGTCATAGCACCCTTCATAACCACAAGCGCTCCCTTCGAAACCCTCAAGCGATCCTTCTCGATAGTGATCTTGCATCCTAGAGAATCCAATTGCCCCAAAGATATAAGCGACTTCCTAAGTCCCGGAACATAGCGAACATTGGTGAGCGTGCGAACAACTCCATCAAACATCCTTATTTGCACGGAGCCACTACGTATCGACTTGCAAATAGCACCATTTCCCAAAGCAATTGCGTTTCCCTCTTTGACCTCAAAGGACGAAAAACAATCTCTATTAGGCGTCATATGATACGACACACCCGAATCGAGAACCCATTCGTTACCCGAAACACCCGATGCTACCGCTGTCAACACATTCTCATCTATCTCACCATCCCCACTCTCCACCGCCACGGATGAAGACGCTACTTCCTTCTTATCTTTGTCCGAACATTCATTCTTCCAATGCCCCGGTTTCTTGCAAATAAAGCACTTGCCATTTCTCTCTTTCGATTTACCTCTTCCACCGGGTTTTCTTGATTTAGAACGCCCCCGGGTTCCTTTCTTCACATTCTTTTCTTTCTCCACAAATAACCCGTGACTATTACTAGCTCCACTACTTCCCTCACTCATCTCCTTCATTTGACCTCTCAACTCCCCACTAAGAAGACCCATCTTGACATCATCTAGAGTCAAGGTATCCCGACCATAGATCAAATTATTTGAGAAACCCGTATAGCTGTCCGGCAACGAACACAATAATATCATCGCCTTTTGCTCTTCCTCAATATTCAAATCAACGGCCTTCATATTCATGAGCAAGTCATCAAAGGCATTCAAATGTGCCTTAAGTGAATGACCCTCCTTCATCTTGAAGGTGAAAAACGTTCGCAACAAGATCAAACAGTTAGTGAGCGACTTCTTCATATAAAGTTCTTCCAACTTGTCCCAAATACCTTTAGCGGTAGTCTCACCACTAATTTCGGAGATCATATTCTCCCCCATAGCAAGTTGAAGTGTAGTGTAAGCCAATTCCTCCATCTCCTCTCTCTAAACATCTGAGATATCACTTGGCAATAAGTGAGTATCAAATACTACTCGGTGCACCCGATTCCGCCTAAGAATCGCTTTCATTTTCCATTGCCACTTCTCAAAGTCATTATCACCATTCCACTTGTCAATAACCAATTGAGAACCCGATGCCGCATACGAACCCCGTGCATATGGCGCCACACTATTCGGACTTCCGGTTGAAGGACTTACCGAGCTACTATCCGTCTCCGGCATTTTCACAAACACCTAACAAGCACCAAAACAGCTCTAATACCAACTGTTGTAACCGTTGTGATTAATCCGATTCAAGACCACTCGAATCCGATATCCAAATCACAAAGCGCTAGCGGAAGACTAGATCATTGTTAGACTTGCAAAAACAACCAAAGCAATAACTCTAGTCAAAAAACCAATATCAACCAATCACGAAGAATCCAAATCTCAATCACAAGTAAGAAAGTAATGACTAAGTAGCAAAAATAAATCACACAAGGATTTATAGTGGTTCCACTAACATCTTATTGGTGTACATGCACTTTGGAGAGAGTATATTATTACCACGATGAAAGGAATACAAGAGATTGTTCCAATAATCACTATATTTCAATATAGAAAAGAGTTTGAGGACAATAGAATTGAAGAATTGGAATTAGGCTATAAACCCTAATTCTCCCTTGAGAATAAACCCTTGATCCCAAATCAAGTATTCAAGCTCTACCCTAATTCACTTCAGAAAATAGCTTATATGGGAATAGGGCCAATTACCAAAATTGCCCTCAAAGTTTCACAAAACAGTTTGCCAAGTTTCCAGCTCGAAATAGCCCATTAGCCGCCTCAGACATATGTCGTTAGGCCTAACAGACGTCTGTCCCATCCTAGGAATTCTTTGTGCTCCTGCATTTAGCTCAGACGTCTGTCTCCATATGACAGACATCTGTTGGAACTCTCGGGAAAAACATTTCCTGACAACAGACGTCTGTCCCCCTTTGGTCAGATGTCTGTTGAGACCCTCGGGAAATTGTTCCCTGTAGTCACAAACATCTGTCTAAGGAGCGACAGACGTCTGTGCTGAAGCTCTCAGCTTCACCTCACTACACCATAACACAATCTCCCCAAACAAGATCTGATTTGCACTCCGCTTCCTCCCACTCGATGTTATCTTCATCCTCTTCAATCCAACACATATAGTATCGCATATCACAACACTCCACCTCGATACTATAACCGTCTCAACTCCAAACTCCAATGCACCATGCACTTCCTTCTATCTTCGACCAAGCAACATGAATACTTTCCCAATGAGATCCGGCAAAGCCACCACCCATTGCACTGCACTAACGAGTTCAGGCAAAGCCCCCACCCGCCAATGAAGTGTTGAGAGTATTCAAACCAAACGTCTCACCATAAGACAATGTACTCGGGAGTGAAGCGAGTACTTACCATGAAGATAGATTTCCAATCTCTCACTGCTATTCCTTTTCCATCAAACACAAAATCACTCTCTCCACCTCATGCTACCCCGTGGCACCTAGCAATTCAATAAGCGAATTAAGTTCGAGCAACGCTCGAACTTCCCATACGGCAATGCCTTTGTAAACATATCCACCGCATTATCCTTTGTGTGCACTTTCCGAAGGTATACTAGCTTACCCTCATCCATGGCAACACGAAATGACTCCCTCACCTCAATATGCTTGGTCCGTGAGCTAAATGCCAAATTCTCCGCCAAATGGATAGCACTTTGGCTATCACATCGAACATCAACACTTTCATGTTCGAAACCCAAGTCACACAACAATTGCTTCAAGTAGAGTGCTTCCATGGCCGCTTCCACAGCGGCAATCAACTCCGCCTCCGTAGTGGATAAAGCAACTACGGTTTGCAATTGCGATCTCCAACTAATGGCTGTCCCGCCAAGTGTGAAGACATACTCGGAAGTTGATTTCCTCCGATCCCTATCACCGACGTAGTCCGAGTCACAATAACCAACCAACTTGCAACTCCTATCATCACTACCGCCAAAGACAAGTCCATGAGATGTTGTGCCTTTCAAGTATCTCATAGTAGCCTTCACGGCTTCCCAATGCAATTTCCCCGGATTAGCCATATACCGACTAACCACCCCGATGGCATTTGCAATATCGGGCCTTATACACACCATTGCGTACATCAAACTACCAGCCGCACTTGCATATGTCACCTTTGCCATATAAGGCTTGTCTTTATCCCCGATAGGTGATCCCTTATCCGAAAGCTTCATATGCAAAGGTAAAGGTGTATTTAACGCCTTTGCATCCTCCATGCTAAACCGGCAAAGCACTTTCTTAATGTATTCCTTTTGAGTCAATCTTAACTCAAAACGCTTTCAGTCCCTTCCTATTTCCATGCCCAAGATTTTTCTTGCTTCTCCAAGATCCTTCATCTCGAATTCTGATTTCAAAAGCATCTTCAACTTGTTGATTTCATTTTTATCCTTGGAAGCAATGAGCATATCATCCACATACAAGAGTAAATACACCCAACAATCATTTCCCAACCTCTTGAAATATACGCAAACATCCTTGAAGCTTCGATGGAAGCCACTTTCAAGCATGAAATGATCGAATCTCTTGTACCATTGTCTAGGCGATTGCTTTAACCCATATAGTGATTTCTTCAACTTGCACACCATATTAGACTTACCATCTACAACAAACCCTTCTGGTGGCTCCATGTAGATGTCTTCATCCAAGTCTCCATGCAAGAAGGCGGTTTTCACATCAAGTTGCTCCAACTCCAAGTCATGGATAACAACTATGGCTAGTAAAACTCGGATAGATGTATGACGAACCACCGGTGCAAAAATTTCATCATACTCCTTTCCTTTCCTTTGTGAGAACACCTTTGCCACTAACCTTGTGTTGTACCTTCCATCATCCTTCACCTTGTAAATCCATTTGCACCCTATAGCATGGTTTCCTTGAGGAAGTGGAACCAAGTCCAAAGTTCGGTTCTTCATAAGCGATTGCATCTCTTCCTCCATGGCGCAAATCCACTTCGAGCTCTCTCTCAACTCCATGACGTCACATCTTGGACTACATTGAGAGCATAGTCCAAATGATCACTAAAACTAAGGTAGTTCCAATCACCATATCTTTCGGGAGGCTTTATTGCACGTTGACCAACCCGAGCGGCAATACTATCACCCAAACCCCTTTCGGATCCACCTTGAGTCAAAAATACTCTAGTATCATGTACATCACCAACATCATCACTAGAGGAACCATGTGGACTATGTGATGTTTCATCAACCGCTTCAACCCCACGAGCTTCTTCAACGCTACTACCACTTGGAAGGAATGTGGGAATGGATTCCTTCTCCTTTGATTCACCATGAACCAAATCCGGAATGTCCGATGAGCTCTCATTCACCTTGAATAAAGCCGACTCATCAAAAGTGACATGACGAGAATTAACAAACTTCTTCGTTTTTGGATTCCAAATCCGATAACCTTTCATGCCATTCGTGAAACCAAGCAAGACCCCTTTGAATGCTCTAGCTCCAAGCTTATCATTCCCCGGATCATGCACATAACCTGGGCTACCAAACACATGAAGATATCTCAAGTTCACACTCTTCCCTTTCCACAGTTCCTCCGGAATTTTGTTACCAATGGCCGAGCACGGAATTCGATTAACAATATGCACCGCGATTGACAAAGCTTCGGCCCAAAATCCCTTAGACAAACCCGATGTCAATCTCAAGCATCGAGCTTTCTCAAGTAGAGTTTGGTTCATTCTCTCCGCTACTCCATTAGAATGCGGATCTACCGGTGTAGTAAAATGTCTCCGGATCACGTGATGCTTACAATATTCCAAGAATTCACGCGAGACATATTCGCCGCCATTGTCGGTCCTTAACACATTCAAAGTCTTACCACTCTCATTCTCAACAAGAGCCTTCCACACTTTGAATTTAGCAAATGCCTCCGACTTGGCCCCCATTACATACACCCATACCTTGCGAGACAAATCATCAATGAAAGAGATATAATACCTTGCTCCTCCCAAAGAAGCAACCGGTGCCGGTCCCTAAACATCTGAATGAACATACTCAAGAACCTCCTTTGAGTCATGCTTGCCTTCATCGAATGATACCCTTGTTTGCTTCCCCGTGACACATTCCTCGCAAAACTCTAGTTTATTGAAACTCTCACCCTCGATCATCTCCAGCTTCCGAAGAATATCCAAACTCCTCTCCGAGACATGGCCCGATCTCAAATGCCACAAACGCGTCGCATCCAAGTCACGAGAACTATCAACACCCGCACAAGTCTCACCTCCTATGGTCACACCTTGAAGCAAATATGTACCATGAGTCATAGCACCCTTCATAACCACAAGCGCTCCCTTCGAAACCCTCAAGCAATCTTTCTCGATAGTGATCTTGCATCCTAGAGAATCCAATTGCCCTAAAGATATAAGCGACTTCTTAAGTCCTGGAACATAGCGAACATTGGTGAGCGTGCGAACAACTCCATCAAACATCTTTATTTGCACGGAGCCACTACCCATCGACTTGCAAATAGCACCATTTCCCATAACAATTTCACTTCCCTCTTTGGCCTCAAAGGACGAAAAACAATCTCTATTTGGCGTCATATGATACGACGCACCCGAAACGAGAACCTATTCGTTACCCGAAACACCCGATGCTACCACCGTCAAAACATTCTCATTTATCTCACCATCACCACTCTCCATCTCCATGGATGAGGACGCTACTTCCTTCTTATCTTTGTCCGGACATTCATTCTTCCAATGTCCCGGTTTCTAGCAAAAAAAAGCACTTGTCATTTCTCTCTTTCGATTTACCTCTTCCACCGGGTTTTCTTGATTTAGAACGCCCCCGGGTTCCTTTCTTCACATTCTTTTCTTTCTCCACAAACAACCCGTGACTATTACTAGCTCCACTACTTCCCTCACTCATCTCATTCATTTGATCTCTCAACTCCTCACTAAGAAGACCCGTCTTGACATCATCTAGAGTCAAGGTATCCCGGCCATAGATCAAACTATTTGAGAAACCCGTATAGCGGTCCGGCAACGAACACAATAATAGCATCGCCTTTTTCTCTTCCTCAATCATCAAATCAACAGCATTCATATTCATGAGCAAGTCATCAAAGGCATTCAAATGTGCCTTAAGCGAATTACCCTCCTTCATCTTGAAGGTGAAAAACGTTCGCAACAAGATCAAACGGTTAGTGAGCGACTTCTTCATATAAAGTTCTTCCAACTTGTCCCAAATACCTTTAGCAGTAGTCTCACCACTAATTTCGGAGATCACATTCTCCCCCATAGCAAGTTGAAGAGTAGTGTAAGCCAATTCCTCCATCTATTCTCTCTCAACATCCGAGATATCACTTGGCAATAAGTGAGTATCAAATACTACTCGGTGCACCCGATTCCGCCTAAGAACCGCTTTCATTTTACATTGCCACTTCTCAAAGTCATTATCACCATTCCACTTGTCAATAACCAATTGAGAACCCGACGCCGCATACGAACCCCGTACATATGGCGCCACACTATTCGGACTTCCGGTTGAAGGACTTACCGAGCTACTATCCGTCTCCGGCATTTTCACAAACACCTAACAAGCACCAAAACAGCTCTGATACCAACTGTTGTAACCATTGTGATTAATCCGATTCAAGACCACTCGAATCCGATATCCAAATCACAAAGCGCTAGCGGAAGACTAGATCGTTGTTAGACTTGCAAAAACAACCAAAGCAATAACTCTAGTCACAAAACCAATATCAACCAATCACGAACAGTCCAAATCTCAATCACAAGCAAGAAACTAATGACAAAGTAGCAAAAATAAATTACACAAGGATTTATAGTGGTTTCACTAACATCTTCTTAGTGTACATCCACATTGGAGAGAGTATTTTATTACCACGATGAAAGGAATACAAGAGATTGATCCAATAATCACTGTATTTCAATATAGAAAAGTGTTTGAGGAGAATAGAATTGAAGAATTGGAATTAGACTATAAATCCTAATTCTCCCTTGAGAATAAACCCTTGATCCCAAATCAAGTATTCAAGCTCTATCCTATCAGAAAATAGCTTATACAGGAATGGGACCAATTACCAAAATTGCCCTCAAAGCTTCACAAAACAGCTTGCCAAGTTTCCGGTCCGAAATAGCTCATTAGCCGCCTTAGACGTCTGTCGTTAGGCCTGACAGATGTCTGTCCCATCCTGGGAATTCCTTATGCTCCTGCACTCAGCTCAGACGTCTGTCTCCATATGACAGACGTCTGTTGGAGTTCTCGGGAAAAACATTTCCTGACAACAGACGTCTGTCCCCCTTTGGTCAGACGTCTGTTGAGACCCTCGGGAAATTGTTGCTTGTAGTCACAGACGTCTGTCCAAGGAGCGACAGACGTCTGTGCTGAAGCTCTCAGCTTCATCTCATTACACCATAACATAATCTCCCCCAACAAGCTCTGATTTGCACTCCGCTTCCTCTCACTCGATGCTATCTTCAATCCAACACATATAGTATCGCATATCACAACAATTACTTTTATTGAGTTTAATCATAGGATTGAAAGCTGACATATAATCTTAAATTTTGTTTTTGGAATATCTTCTCTTTAAAGTGAAATTAGAGTGGAATTGAAGTGCTAACTCCATCTTATTTAGAATTCACAATTTGTAAACTGAAACATATTAGTATGTCCAGCTGGGTTTAGATAAGCAAGTTTCGTTGAACCAAATTTGATAATGGTTTACCAATATAAAAATTTACATCTTGTATAGTAATTTTGACTTTATAATTCAAAAATGCCAAACCCCCCCCCCCCCCCCCCCCAATGTTATTCCATGATATAGATTTTAAATTTATCTCATCCCCTATGGAATCTACATCAACGGTTTCATACGAACTTTTTGACCTACTTAGATTGGGGATAAAAATATATTAGTATGGATTGTGGTATTAATTATTTTTCCCGTGCAGATCATGTCACATAAACAATTTCAGTTGTTCTACATGAAAGTTCTAACCATTAAGGTTTGAAATAAAATACTGTACAGTATTTGCATTGTTCTTCCCATCTAGAGGCTGCAGCATGAAAGCTTCATTTTCCTCACTTTCCAACAAAACCCAATAGGTTCGTAGTTCTTTGTATTTTCAACATCAGTTTCCTTACGTTCGTAGCAAGTCCTCACATCAACTATCCATGCTGCTAACCAACAAAGTTATGTGGATATCAACTAAATAAATGGAGAAATATGCAATGGTACAAACGATTATCCAGATTAGTTCAACCATGATCTTAATTCTCTGTATCTCTCTAAAATCCTTTGTTTCCTCTCCTATTTTAATTCACATATAACATATTTTTATTATCATATCTGTCTTAAACATCCTTTGAACTAGAAACCCGATTCGTCACAAAAGGAGGAGGAGGAGAAAATAACGACTGTTGTTGCTTTACCAACTTCCAGCAATTGGTAAATAATTATTTGTATTCTTTTGGTATATTTTTATTAAGGTTAATGATTATTTTGTAGCTCTTAGATTAATCAATCTTCAATCGGCGCTAATAGGATAATAAGCGGTTGAAAATTCGATAGGCATCAGCTAAATTTATGTGCTAATTTGCAAGCACAAGCTTTTGCTTTTTATTGAAATAAAAGTTGACAAGCTTTGGGTTCTGCAAGTTTGCATGTTTTATATTTGTGTTGCCATTAATGCAAGTTCTGACAAGCGTTTGCTTTTATATTGAAATAATAGTTGATAAGCATTCTATTTATTAGTAAAGCGGCTTGCATGCTTTCTGCGTTTGTTCGGAGCAAAACGTTAGATAGTGGTCTATGCAAAACAAGTACATGAGAAGGTGGAAAAATGATGAAGAATGGCCAATTGATTTTGTTTTGTTTTCTGTAAAACGAAAAGCTGAGCCATACAGGAAAAGGTACTCCTTAGTCCTATGCTTGATATTTTCAAACGATTATTCTATCATTAACTAATTTAAATAATTTCCATATGTACGAGAATTTAGTTAAGTCAATATGTAAACCCGGATAAAATTGCATAATCAAAACGACTGTTAGGGAGGTTTGCTTACTGTCACTTGTCCAAAATCAATTTCTCTAAAGTCAAACTGACTGTTGTAGAGATTTGCTTACCGTCACTTGCCCAAAGTTATTCTTTATGCAACATGTCGTGTGCATTGTTGCCTCGCATACCAAACATTTCTCCTGTTTTCTATTGCACTCCGCTTCAAACTTCGAAATTTCTCCTTCAAGCTCTCATCATACCGAATCAATCTCCTCCTTTAACTCCAAATTTAATGCATCCTAAACCCCAAATATATATTGCTTACTCTCAAATCAACATCGCCATGTACCTCATCCCATTGCTAGATGCATGGATCCGCCTCTGAATATTGATGCTACAACAGCTTCAGCGCATCCCAATCTCCTTCGTGTGTTATTTCCTCTTTCCCCTTGCGTGTGTTGTGTAAAACAGCGCCTTTGCGGAAGCGTCCAGGATTTTATTCACCCAATTACTTAAAGATGATTTCTATGGAAACAAACACAGATATGAAATCACATGCGCAAACACAAAAGATTTCACCCAACCACCCTCTTTATTGATTCTCAAAACGAATTTTGTTTACACACATTGGTTCAACAACCAACAATAAACAAACTACAAGAATCAATAATCTTTTTGAGAAAGGGAAATAATATCTAGATGACTAATACTCTTTGTTGGAGAAGGAGAATAATGAAGAACGACGGCTAAGCCTTGGATTAACTAGAGGCACCAATCCTCTCTAGGGCACCAAGCCCTAGAGGCATGCAGCTGCCACTCTATTCGGTCATAATCCCATTAATTCAACCCAATTTGCTGCTTTTATAGGAGAAAAGAAGGCCTAGGAAAAATATCCAATTTTCCTCTTAGAGATATATTAGGAATATATCCCCTCAATACTTGCAGATAAGTCACAGAAAGACCGGGTCAAAATCCAGCAATAAATCCGCTCAAATGCCAGACTGCTCTTCCTAACCTTCTTTCTGTTGCTGCACCATCTCCTCTACCGCCAAGCACATCCACGCCTCATCTCTATCAACATACGTGATTTTATGTCATAAATCACAACACTCCACCTTGATATGAAATCACATCAACAACAAGTCAACCGACTTCCATGGACATGTGAAATCACCATCACAATGCTCTACCTTAATCTGAAATCATATCAACACTCCAACAATCACCAAACAAGTCATCTAACTCTTTCAACGACACCTTCTCTCAATTAAACCAACGTCGATTTTCGGGCAACGAGATACACCCCACAACCTCGATTTCAGGGCAACGAGATACGCCCAGTCGATTTGAAAGGACTACGACCACACCTCAATTACAAACACAACTCACCGTCTGCAAAAGATGCATCTACCACTTGAGTTGCACCGTGCATCAACCAAGGTCTAAAAGCGCTTGTAACTCCACAACGAAACCCGTCTACCACTTGATCTGAGCTCCTTCCTTGATCACTCCGGATCCCTCGAGCATCATCAACGTGAAGGCCCCTGTCGAACACATCAGCAGTGACCAAATTAACCTCTCCACCTTGCTGTGGACTAGGTTCTTCAACCGTCACTCGCCTACCACATCGACACCCGTCTACCACTTGACTTGAGCTCCTTCCTCGATCACTCCTGATCCTTCGAGCATCATCAACGTGAAGACCCCTGTCGAACACATGAACCGAATCACCAAGGTATAGGAAAATCAAACCAATTGCCAACATCTTCGTCTTTTTCCATTTTCCCCCATCCACATCCGAGGGCTCCTCTTCATCTCCATCAACCAAACAATTGAGGCCTTCAAATCCCCAATCAAAATTAGTCATCACCAACAGCGTCATCATATCCGACGTAAAAAATCGATTTTTTCAAAAAAAAAAAAAAAATCTGTTTTTTCAAAAAAAAATCAATTTTTTCGAACAAAAAAAAAAATCAATCCAAAATCACTCTAACCTTTGTGATGATCTAGCTCTGATATCAACTGTTGTGTAAAACTGCGCCTTTGCGGAAGCATCCAGGATTTTATTCACCCAATTACTTAAAGATGATTTCTATGGAAACAAACACAGATATGAAATCACACGCGCAAACACAAAATATTCCACCCAACCACCCTCTTTATTAATTCTCAAAACGAATTTTGTTTACACACACTGGTTCAACAATCAACAATAAACAAACTACAAGAATCAATAATCTTATTAAGAAAGGGAAAGAATATCTAGATGACTAACACTCTTTGTTGGAGAAGGAGAACAATGAAGAACGACGGCTAAACCTTGGATTAACTAGAGGCACCAATCCTCTCTAGGGCACCAAGCCCTAGATGCACGCAATCGCCACTCTATTTGGTCATAATCCCATTAATCCAACCCAATGTGCTGCTTTTATAGGAGAATAGAAGGCCTAGGAAAAATATCCAATTTTCCTCTTAGAGATATATTAGGAATATATCCCCTCAATACTTGCAGATAAGTCACAGAAAGACCGGGTTAAAATCCAGCAATAAATCTGCTCAAACGCCAAACTGCTCCTTCTAACTTTCTTTCTGTTGCTGCACCATCTTCTCTACCGCCAAGCACATCCACGCTTCGTCTCTATCAACATACGTGATTTTATGTCACGAATCACAACAGCGTGGACCTGGCTATCACGTCATCTATCTGAAGGTACCAAGTTTTTCCCTTTTCAAATGATTTAACCTTATGCTGGAAAAAAAACTGTAGTTTCTCTAATTTCAATTGGTTTGATTTCTTTTTGCCACATAGAAATTTATGTGATTTTTGGGATGTTTCTTCTTCTTTTTAATCCCATTGTGTGTGTCTAATTGGTTGCCCTTTATTTTCATATATGAATCCTTGTTTAATTAGATGGCTTTATTTCCATTTTTCTTCTTCTTTCGTTGCCAAACATTCTTATAACAAAATATTTTTGGAAATATATCCATGGACTGTTCTCTTCTAACATTAAAGATTACGCTAAGAGCATCTCCAATATTAGTCTTAAAATAAAACATTAACTTCACATCATCAAAACATCAAATTGTTTAAATTACACTCTCTAGTGTCGATGTTAATTGGAATGTCATCTTGATGTGGCATAAAATTTATTAGACATTGTCAAGTGAAATGTCTAGTTTTACACATTCAACTTCACACTGTGAATCATTGGAAAAAAAATATTTTATAAATAAATTTTATGTATATATAATATAATTGGTACATGTAGACAAAATTGTTTCTACAAACAAATTAGCATTGGAGTACATGTTTTATTTTCAATGTCATGTTTAATAATTTCATTTAGACAATTGTGAACTATGTTTGACACATGAGATTTAATTTACATTACATACTACTTTGGTTGGAGATACTCTAATTTTGGTTATTCGTCTTTTTGTAGGTGAGAATGTCATTAAAAAAGGATAGCAAGTTTCAGAGGACACCATTTTATTTCCATAAATGGGCTTGGGTAATATTTTTATTATCTAACTGCCATACACATAGAAAACTTGTTACTAGGTGCGCTTTAGTTTATAATGGAACCGGACAACCAAGAATTTGTTCCCTGACTGCATTCATTTGCTAAACTAAGTAATATTTTGCAGGTTGTTAGAACAAAATATTTAGACATGCCTCTCCTTACTGTTGAAGAAGCATTAGCGTACATTGACAAAGTTAATCATGCTTTCTATGGATTTAGAAAATTGAAACTGTTAAGGGATGTTTTCTTCCATCATCCATAAGACCGATGGCAGTTTGAAGGTCTAAGTATTAGGTTGAAATTTTGTTTATAGGTATATATATCTTTTTTCACTGAGTTAATGCCTAATTTGGCTAACTTATATGTGCTTATAGCTAATAGCATGGATTCTACACTTGAACTAAATGAAAAAAATTAGAGAAAGGGAAAAAAAGAATGAAAAGAGTAAAACAATAAGTAATCTCTCACTATTCAGTCATAGCCAAAACAAAGTACAGACGCAATCTTATTTACAAACACTAGTGGGCCATTTCACACAAAGCCCAACAACCAACGAAAATACAAAAGCCCAGAAAATAAAGGATACTAAAACAATATTGTGTAAAACTAAAAGAAGTAAAATAAAGCAAAATCACAATACAATGTTACAACTCTTCACCCCCCCCTCAAGATTGACCCGATTGAAATAAGACCAATCTTGAGAACACATATGATTAACAATACTAAGATTGAAGATTAAAACTTTATGTTGATCGACTCCAAGTGGTTTGGTCATCAAATCTGCCAATTGTAAAGAGGATTTAACATATTTCATCTCCTACAAACCCGATTGCACTTCCTTACGAACATAATGAATATCAAGCTTTTGGTGTTTAGTCCTGATGTGCTTGGTCTTCTTGTGAAAACATGGATCTTTAGCAATGTACATTGCCGAATTATTATCACAGTATAAAACAATAGGATTTGGTATTTACACACCTAAATCTGCTTATAAACACTCAATCCATACAATCTCACTCAATGTATAGCTCATACTCCTATATTCTCCCTCAGTACTACTCTTTGACACCACTTTCTGCTTTTTAGTTTTCCATGAAACCAAAGCATTTCCAAAAAATATACAATATCCAATCAAAGATTTTCTAGAATCAGCACGCATGCCCCAATCAGCATCACAATAAGTAGTTATACCAAAATCTGTGTTGACTGGAAAATTCAAACCCAAATTGATAGTGCCTTTCAAGTATTTCAGCACATGTAACACAGCAATGAAATGTGGAGCTCGTGGAACTTGAAGAAATTGATTTCATTGCTGAACTGAATAGGATATATCAGGTCTCGTCAAATTTAAGTACAACAGTTTACCAATCAACCTACGATAAATTTCTGGGTCTACTAATTCATCACCATCAAACTTGCTAAGCTTGGGACCTTTTGCCATAGGAAAACTAACTATCTTGCAGTTCTCTACATTATAATCTCGCAAAAGATCTAAGATGTACTTTCTTTAATTAAGAAAAATATTGGACTGTGATCTAGAAACTTCAATGCCACGAAAACAGTTAATGTTGCCTAAATCTTCAGTAGTAAAAGCTCGACGTAAATCTGCCTTTAATGTAGAAACAGTAGCAACATTACTTCCGGTAATTAGTATATCATCAACATATGCAACCACTTTAAGAAAACATTTTGCTAATCGAATATAAAAAAAGAGTAATCTTGTTGTGACTAACTAAAACCCCATTTAATCAAAAATTTGCTTAGTTCTCTATTCCAGCATCTAGAAGCTTGCTTCAAACCATAAATAGATTGTTTCAATTTACATACCTGACCTGGCAATGCCTTTTATTATCCAACAGGAGGAGACATGTACACTTCTTCTTCGAGATGTCCATGCAAAAATGCATTATTAATGTACAATTGCTATATACTCCATTTTTTTGCAACAGCTAAAGCTATCACAATTCTCACAGTTGTTTGTTTTGCAACTGGACTAAACGTGCATTTATAATATTTTCCAGAAATTTGTTTATCCCCCTTGCAACTACTCTAGCTTTATATCTATCCACCTCACCGTTAGGCTTAAATTTTGTTTTAAAAACCCACTTACAGGCAATAGGTTTTTTATCAGTAGGAAGATTCACTAATTCCCATGTATCATTTTTGTCTAAAGCTGATAATTCTGTATGCATGGCCTGAACCCATTCAGGATACTCCTTAGCTCGGTTATAAGATGATGGTTCAAATGTAGATAAAACATTTGCAAGACTATGCAATTCTTTATTATCCAAATAAGCCAATGATGGTTCAGAAAACACATTGAAAGAAGCAGACTTGTCATTTTGTGTATTACCAAAATGCCATGTAGGAAGTTTTCCAGTAACATAGTCATTAAACTTTTTGGGTACTTGACAAATTCTTGAAGAGGTCCGAGTTGGTAAAATATTAGGAGTCAGTGATGTAGAATCATTAATTAAAGGAGATGTTTGATTATGAGGAGAAAAATTATCATTTTGAGGAGAATTATGATCAATATGATCAACAGGAGAATTATGATCAATAACAGGGGAAATTGATACATGGTGATATGTATCACAATTAAACTGTGAAGGACGAGAAAAACAAACATTTTGATCCAAGGCAGGATTAACTAATGTAGGAATTTCAGAGGTGGAGGATATAATTGGAACATTGGGTGTCTTAAATTTAAAAGGAAAGACATTCTCAACAAAATGTACATCTCTACGAAAATAACTTTATGAGTATCCAAATCATAAAGTTTATATACTTTTTGTCCACAAGGGTATCCAATCAAAGCACATTTCTTTGCTCTTTCATCAAATTTGTCATGCAGCTTTTGAAAAGAAAAACACAAACATCCTATGACTCTAAGTTGCTCATAATCAGGATTCTTGTTCATCAACAATTCATATGGTGTTTTCCAATTTAAACTGAACTTGGCATTAAACTGAACTTGGCATTAATTTATCATGTCATGCTAGATCTACCTTTATAGATCTAACTCGCTTATGGTTAATTTATCGTTCACATTTGTGGATCTTAAACTTTACCAATCGTATGGTGATTAATTTAGATCTATCATTAATTGGGAATATGAATCCTTATTTATTCATGCCTATTCTGACAGCCTTGGTATGTTTGATCTAGTTTTATTATCACATGCTCACTAGATCTATTTTTATATGTCCACCTTACTATGCCAATTACATGTTTATGTCACTTTTGTTAAAATAATCACTATTGTCATCTTTTCCTTTTATTGTTTATGGCTATGCTACTTTCTAGCCTAGACATGACTCCAAATATATGCGAATGCGTTAGTTAGGGAACGGGGAAAACATTAGAATTGGCATAACTTGAATGACAAGTGTGAATTTGGACATATAATCCATTATGAATATAATTGGGTAAATGAGCATGTACACCTATAAAGACATAGGTATAATTAATTGGTTAATAATTAAAATGCCTAAGATTAAGGTAATTAGAAAACTGTAATGGCATTTATGGCACGAGGTTAGATTGCATTTATGGTGGAAGTCTGCCCGGACCCGACCGGCATATCCAGCAACCGCAATGCTGAATCTAATGTGAGGGGTCTAAGTGCACAAATACGAGACGGGTTAAGACACGAGGTTAGGCCCAACTTGTGGAAGAAGTCTGCCGCCGACCGGCATATCTAGCATTCACAAATTGTAGGCCTAATGTGGGAGGTCTATCCCATTATAACCATAAATGGACTTGGTAACGAATTGGAATCCTTAACCTAGATGAATCCATATGGATTGTATAAATATGTTAACTTGAGTAGGAGTTAAGTAAACTTGGTTGAATCATTGGGTGGGTTAAGTAAATCTTATGGTGGTGGGTAATATTTATATATATAGACCCACAAACTTAACCTATATTACACTTTGGGATTACGCAATTTTGTTAAGTAAACTTGCTTGGATCAATGAGGGTTAAGTAAATCTTGTGGAAGTGGGTAATATTTATATATATAGGCCCACAAACTTAACTTATTTTATACTTTGGGCTTATGCAACTTTTTTAAGTAAACTTGCTTGGATCAGGGAGGGTTAAGTAAATCTTATGGCGATGGGGTAATATTTACATATATAGGCCCAATAACCAGTTTTACATTTTGGACTGTTAGGCATGACCAGTTGAAATCCTAGTAGTGGGGATGCAAGCCTAGGGGGAGCTTGTATCATCTTGTGTATGGGACCCATTTCAGTCAGTAACCCATCTAGGTATCAAACGAGTACTCCGAACTAGGTCGGAGTAGGGGAACGCTTACTGGGCTAATTGTAAGAGATCCAAAACGAAGGGGCGGTGTCAACAGTGTAGGAAACCAACGGAGTCATGTGGGTGCATAGGTTCGGCTTTCCATAGGAATTAAGATGCTGTGACATCAGTAGATATGGTTGTGCACATCTTGAAAATGAAGGTTGCCACTTTAAGTAGTGATACATCCTACTGTGGGGCCAGCACAGGGTATCTACGGAGTAGGGAGCCAATCGATTAGGGTAGTGGTTAGGGTACATCTAGACTCTGGTAAATTTAGGAGTCCGTAATTGGGGCTGCCTGTGGATTGGATGGGGTTAAAATCTCTCACCAGAAGTACGCCTAAGTCTACCATTTCATACATGTTGGGGATCATCTCATTCTGGATATACTAGTAGTAGTGCAGAGTAATCATTAGAAACGTATACACCTTATCCTGTTCACCTTGTTATACTTGTCTTTTATGTATTAATCTCTCTCTTATCCACTTTGTATGCCTGTCATGCTACTTTTATTTATTTGCTTGCTAAAAGTAACTGGACTCGCCAGACTTTATGTTTGACCCTTTTTGTTTCCTCTTCTTTCTTCAGTCCCCTCCCATCCCCCCCCCCTCCCCCCTCCCCGGTTCTTAGGGCGGGAACACTCAGGCTTGACCGTGATTCTTCTTACTTTTGCTAGAGCTGCTGAGATGTATGGCTCAAGATCCTATCCTTTTTGCTATGGCTATATTTTGTTTTTAGGGAATTTTATTTATTTTATGTACTCTGATATTTTAGAAGTACAAGACAGTAGCTTTTATGTTGTAATAGGCTTTTGTATTTCAGACATGTGATGTTTTTGGACTACGGTATCTTATGATAAATAAAGCTTTTATTCCGCTGTTATTTTATATGTCTGTCTTGTAATATTTCCGTTCTATTTACTATAACACTTCACGAAACTTAATGCATTCCCTTTGTGAGTGACATTAACGGACGTGGGGTGCCACATATGTGGTGATGACCTTCAGTTTGAAGAACGCCGGAGCAACCTATCAACGGCTAGTGAACCAGATCTTCTACAATCAGATCGGGAAGACAATGGAAGTGTACGTTGACGATATGCTTGTGAAATCCAGGCAGTCATCTAATCATACCGCTGACTTAGCAGAAATGTTCGATATTCTTCGCTGATATGGGATGAAGCTCAATCCTCTGAAATGTTCATTTGGAGTTGCTTCCGGAAAATTCTTGGGCTTTATCGTCAGCTTGCGTGGAATTGAAATTAATCCAGATCAGATCACGACAATCAAGAATATCCAAGAACCAAGACATATTAAAGATGTGCAGAGCCTCGCTAGGAAAGTTGTTGCATTGAGTAGATTTATTTTTGAAGCTACAGATAAATGCATTCCATTTTTCGACTTGATAAAGCGAGGAAAACGCAATTTCTAATGGACTCTTGATTGTGTGGAAGCCTTTCAGAATCTGTTGACTCATCTGGAGAGACCCCCGATATTGTCCAAGCCAGTCAACCACGAAGAATTGTTCGTATACTTGGCAGTGTCGCCCCATGCAATAAGCTCAGCTTTGGTAAGGGAAGAAGATAAGGTCCAGAGGCCCGTGTACTATGTGAGTAAGAAGTTAGCGGCAGCAGAGAAAAACTATCAGAGGATAGAAAAACTTACGTATAACCTGCTAATCACATCCAGAAAGCTTCGCCACTATTTTCAGGCTCACCCCATCACCATATACACTGATCATTCACTCCGACAAGTCCTGCAAAGACCAGAGGCATCAGGAAGGTTACTCAAATGGATTATAGAATTAAGTCAGTTTGATATGAACTTCCAGCCCTGAAATCAATAAAGGGGCAAGTATTGACAGACTTTATAGCAGAATTTACGATTCCTGAAGAAGATATAGCAAGCAAAGAAACTGATCCCTCAAAGCAACTAATCGACCCCAACACCTAGAAGCTATATACTGGTGGTACGTGCCAAGAATGACAGACGGTCCAACGCCGGAGTTGTGCTAGTAACTCCTGAAGGACGGTCGATTTACTATGCTCTGAGATTATAATTTCATGCCACTAATAACGACTCCGAGTATGAAGCCCTGATTGTCGGGCTAAGACCTGCAAAGGAGTTAGGGATAGCAAGGTTGGATATCTTTTGCAACTCCAAGATAGTCGTAAACCAGGTCAATAAGGAGTTTTAGGCCAAGGAGCCAAGACTTTTGTCATATTTGAAAGAAGTGGGAAAATTACTGGACGGTTTTGAGCACTACAGTATAACCCATATTCACCGATCAAAGAATCAGAAGGCAGATAAGTTGGCCAAGATGGCTAGTTCTGACAAACCTGAGTACACAAAGATGGTCCCAATTGAAACATTGGAGGCTCCAAGTATCGATCAGGTGGAAATTGATCATTTACTGGAAAATAAGCCGTAAAGGGATTCGTGGATGAAACCCCTAAAGAACTTCCTGATGAATGGAACACTTCCAACCAAGAAAAGCGAAAGGTGTGATGTTATTCGTAAGGCCTCTAGATATGTTATGCAAGGCGAAGTCCTCTACAGACATGGATTCTCGATGCCACTTCTCCGGTGTATAGCCCATGATGACATCGAGCGGGTACTGAGGGAAGTGCACGATGGTGAATGTGGCGACCACACCGGAGGCCAAACACTGGCAAAGAAAATATTGCGATATGGATATTTCTTGCCCAATGCGGCTAAAAATGCGCAGCGTTGCGACCAATTCTAGAGATTTGCTAAGATCCCCAGAGCACCTCCTGGTCAACTAAAGACGATGATGAGCCCGTGGCCATTCGTCGTCTGGGGAATTGATATTATTGGAAGCTTACCAATAGCAAAAGGCAGAGCGAAATTCGAAATCGTGGCTATAGACTACTTTACGAAGTGGGTCGAAACAGAAACGTTGACCACGATCACAACTAAGCGAGTGATAAACTTCATCGTCAGAAATATTATATGTCGATTTGGAATCCCAAAGACTATCATAACAAATAACGAGACCCAGTTTAACAGCACTAAGTTCTGAGACTTCTGCCAGAAATACCATATAGAGAAAAGGTACACTGCTGTAGCGCATCTGCATTCAAATGGACAAGTAGAAGCAGAAAACAAAGTAATTAAGTCCATTTTGAAGAAGCGACTGAAGCGGGCCAGAGCTATGTGGGTCGACGATTTACCTTTGGCATTATAGGCCTACAGAACAACTTATAAATCAGCCAAGGGGCACACCCCATTCTCACTTACTTTCGGGTCTGAAGCGGTCGTTCCGGTCAAATTAGAAGTACCATCTCACAGAACCACTTACTATGACCCGATGACTAATAATAAGCTGCTCCTCGAATCCCTGGATATGGTTGAAGAAAAAAGGGATGAAGCGGACTTGCGCGTCTTGATGCATAAGCATTAGGTCACCCAATATTACAATAAGAAGGTCCAAGCTCGAACTTTTGAACCCGGAGATTTGGTTCTAAAGCGCGTCTTTCCACCCTCAGTCCATTTGGGTCTGAAACGGGAAGGACGATATACCATCCTATGGAGGCTTGATAATGGATCCTTCAAGCTAGCGACCGTGGACGGAGATAAAATCCCAGAGTGTGGAACGCCCAGCATTTGCGGCATTACTTGACATGAAGTTGTCAATTTTACTCTTTTGTTTTTAGGAACATGTAAAAAGGCACGACTTGCCTAGAACAGTCTAGTTACATAAGAAAAAGATTATAAAGTAATTCAAAGAATTTTTTATCAAACCAGAGGGTGCAAGGGAGTAAACAACACAACCTCAGACACCCTAATTTTTGTGACCTGAGAAAGAGTATAAAGGACAAGGAAATGAATTGTCTACGAGGCGTGAAGGTGCACCACATTTAAGAGACCGCCTCAACACCACTTTACCCTTGGCATCCGATGGGAGAGTATAAAGGCGCCAGGGACTGAGCGCCGCAAATAAACTCCTACCCCGCTGAAGGATTGGGGGGAAAACTAAAAGCTGAGTTCGAACTCTATCCTGGACATATGACAGGAGAGTATAAAGGCGTTTTGATTAAATGCCATGAAAGGTGTTGGCTAGCTTTTGGACCAAGCCACCAAGATTTAAACGAAAGTTGAAAATGAAGCTTTACTTGGGGAAAAGACCTTAACCCAATCGCGATCGCCCCCTGTTAGACCGATTCGACCCGCTCCTCCTAGCTCGATCCGATCCATCCATGAAAGCGCGACCCAATCCGAACCAGGAAACCAGATGAAAGTCATGACTAAGTCTTTCACGATCCGCAAATGCAGGATCCAGCGACACCTGTCCATAACGGCTATATTGACTATTTCTCCATCAAGCTACAAACCAGCCCGAGATCCTCGGGATTTGTTCCATGTATGACCACGATCCGCTTGTAGAAATCAGCTATAAATAGCCCAGAACTTGGCATTTTTCAGGATCCTTTTGGCAATTCTGAGTTCTGAATCCACTATTATTACATCTCTATTATTATTACTCAGAGTTGTCTCGAAATTATTGAGTGAATCAATATTGTAAAAGTGAGGTTGAGGGATAAATCATCGATTGTACTCTGATTCCAAGTACAATCATATATATACAGTGGACGTAGCCTCGTTAACGCCGAACCAGTATAAATCTTGTGTCTTTTCTGCTTTTCTAGCATTTTTTCTGATATTAATTTCCGCATAATTGAACAACTTGGGTGTTGGAACCAACCTTAGATCTAACATTTTGGTGCTTTCACTGAGAATCAATTTCTTAGTACATTGGATTGTTGCTCTACTGTTTGGATATTCAAGTACGAATAAGACAGTCCAAAACTCAGCAGTTTCGACTTTTGAAGATTTTAGCGGCACCAAGATACCATGGCTGGAAAAAGTCTAAGGAATTACGAGCTTCACAAGCGAACGAAGCTACGAATGAAGCAATCGAAGAAGGTGTGCACGAGCATGTCGAGGAGCAGCTCTTGGATCACGACGAAGTGGGGGCGATCCGGACCGAAGAAGGTACCACGAACCGACCTGAAAGGGCACCACGATCCGGGTCTCCGAAGGTGTCACGACTCGATCCTAAGACAGCACCACCACCCTCCCATCTAATGCCCCCGCGATCCGATCTCAGGGAGCCACCACGAGCCATCGACACAAGGGTACCGCGATCCGAAGCGATAATCAGACCACAACCCGAACCAGAAATGAGGTTATGGCTCGTTCTTCTCGTGCTGGTTACATCTGCTCGACATGCCCCAAGTTCTTTACGTATAAGAGAGAATGTTGATGATCAATTCGACCCTTCTGCCCCAGTTACCGAAGGACATTTGACTCGAATACTTGAAGCATTGGACAGGCAAACCGATGAACTGGCCGCTCAAAGGCAGGAGAGTTCGTTGCTGCGTCAAAATATTACTACCTTAGGCAGAAGAATTGACGATATTCAAAGGCCGGTTTCACCACCTCTAGCTCACCCTTTCTCTCTGGAACATACGTCGTCGTCTGAAGAGCCCCGAAGGAACCGACGGTAGCCCCTGTTAGAAAGGCTCGAGAACATAGAACAACTTCGATTTGGGTCACTTCCGTCTCGTGAAGAATAGGCATTTAATCAGGGAACTAGTAACCGCAATTTAAATGAGCCTATTATACCACCGAGAAATGGCATGCCTCCCGCTCATCGCGTGATCGATCGCGGCAATAGGGGCAAGGGAGTTCTGCTCAGGGCCCAGATTCTGTAGCAGCGCGTCAAAGAAATGTTGGAGGAGGACGTCGGACAAGAAGTGCAGATCCCGAATCTCCCCTAACCCATGCAGAGGTTGAAGTAATGATTAGGCAAGTCATGGTAGATAGCCATGGACAGAGGAATGAAGATTGGGGCATAGATCGCAGTCACACGCCTTTTACTGACGACATACTGGATGTTACATTCCCAAGGCGCTTCAATATGCCAACCATGAATTGCTATATGGGCAGGATTGACCCTATCCAGCATTTAATGCAATACTCCTGGTCAATGAATGCCGCTGCAGCTACAGACGCGGTCAAATGTAAAGCGTTCCCTATATTCTTGCAAGATGTGGCGTTATTGTGGTTTAACCGCCTGCTAGCACGGTCAATATCCAGCTTCGGAATTGAGTGAGAAATTCGTGAACCAATTCCTTCTTCATGCCCAGAGGTGTAAGAATGTGATCGAGCTATCCCTTATTAAACAACGACCGGACGAAAGCCTAAGGTCGTATTTGGATCATTTTAATTTGGCTGTCACAGAAGTCAAAGATCCGCATGAGCAAACTATGTTGATGGCCTTGATCGATGGCGTCGATAAAGATACTGAGTTTGGAAGATATCTGGCTGGCAAACCACCCCAGACCAGAGAAATATTTTATGAAGAAGCCAATGTTCGCCTGCGTCGGGAGGAGATATACGCTAATCGAAAAAGAAAGGCTACTGATATGGAAGATATCCAAAGCAATGTGGCCATCAAGCAAATGGGAGATAGCTCAGGAAAAGTTGAAGTTAACATTGGGAACAAGAACCAAGGCAGCGGTCGCCAAACAGGGAATAATAATAACAATAATAGGAAAAGAAATCGAGGAAATGACTCTAAGAGGAGATCTCGGCTCAGACCGTTTGAGAACTTCACACCGTTAAATGACACGTTGGAGAACATCTTCCTGGATACATATAATGTCCTCCAGTATAAAAAGGCCTCCTCTGAGAGATTCTACAGAGAAGGAGCGTGAAACTGGGAAATTCTGTCTTTTTCATCAGATTCACAGTCATTCCACAAACGAATGTCGTCACTTGAGAGACGTTGTTGAAAGGCTGCTCCGAGAAGGGAAGCTTGATGAGTATAAGGTGACTTCTAGGGATAGGGGGAAAGCCGTACAAGCTCCGAACCAAAGCCAACCTACTGCCAAACTGACGGCTCAGCAAAAAGGGAAAAATATCATTATCAATACCATAATTGGTGGACTCCACCTAACATGGCACAATTTCAGAGCTATAGATCAATACATAAATGCAGCTAAACAGCATTTCGAAGTGGGAGAGTGCAGTAACCCAAAGGACAACACTTCGATTAAGCAACAAAAGACGATGTCCAATGACGTCATATTCCGCGAGCGAGAGAGTATTGGAGTACACTCCCTAACTGAAGATCCATTGGTGATCACCATCACCATCGGCCCGGCCATAGTTCATAAAGTCTTGGTAGATAACGGGAGTTCCGTCAACATTTTGTTCAAGAAAACGTTCGACCAAATGAAACTCAAGCCGAAGGATTTGAAGCCATGTGAAGGTTGGATACGTGGATTTAATAGGGCTTCGACCGCTCCAATAGGATATGTGGAATTATTAGTAACCCTTGGGGAAGGAGAACGCCATAGAGTGAGGATCCTCCCCTTCGTGGTCCTGGATATTGAATCGGCATACAATGCCTTCTTAGGTCGACCGGCCCTAGCTAAATTCAGGGCCTGTATTGCACCCTGGTGCTTATTGTTGGAATTCCCAACGGACTCCGGTGTTGGTATTGTGAGAGCAGATCAAGTTGTTGCACGAGCATGCTACATTGCAGAGTTAAAATTGCTCTGCAAAGGAAGACATATGGAGGCGAAAGGTGGTTCCTCCCCTCCAAGGGAGGAGTCGTCATAGCAACTAAAGGAAGTGCCTTTGGGAGGGTCGCCCAGAGAGTTGCCCGAGGACATAGATCCCAGAGAGGATGAAGAGCCTGGGGGCAGAATGGCAGCTCCCAATGAAGCAACTGTGGATGTACCAATCGATGATAGTGATCCAGAGAAGGTCCTGAAGATTGGATCCCAGTTGGATCCCGTTCGAGCCAAGGAATTAACAAATTTTCTGAAAGCTAACTTGGATGTATTTGCCTGGACCCATGCGGACATGTGTGGGATATCTCCCTCGATTATGAGTCATTCGCTAAGCATTAACCCGAAACATCCTCCTGTCAAACAGAAAAGGCGAATGCTGGGTCCAGAAAGGTCTGCCGCATTGAAAAGAAAAAGTCGAAAAACTGAAGAGTAATGGATTTATTAAAGATTCAACGTACCCTGACTGGATTTCAAACCCGATTTTGGTAAAAAAGGCCAATGGAAAGTGGCGAACGTGCATCGATTTCTCTGATCTAAATAAGGCTTGTCCGAAGGATAGCTTCTCGTTGCCTAGAATCGATCAATTAGTAGATTCAACTGCAGGTCATGAACTCCTTTCTTTTATGGATGCTTATTCGGGGTATAATCAGATCCCCATGCATGTTCCAGACCAAGAGCATACCAGCTTCATTACAGATTTGGGATTATATTGCTATGTGGTGATACCTTTCGGTCTGAAAAATGCCGGCGCTACATATCAATGGTTGGTGAATAGGATGTTCTATAACCAGATTGGGAAAACGATGGAGGTATACGTCGACGATATGTTGGTAAAGTCCAGACAGTCGTCCGATCATACCAATGATTTGGCAGAGATGTTTCAAATTCTTCGAAAATATGAGATGAAATTGAATCCTTTGAAATGCTCGTTTGTGGTAGCATCTGGAAAACTCCTGGGGTTCATTGTAAGCTCGCGTGGAATTGAGATTAATCCAGACCAAATTACAGAAATTCGAAATATCCAAGAACCAAAGCAGATTAAAGATGTGCAAAGCCTTGTTGGAAAAGTGGCAGCACTCAGCAGATTTATCTCAAAAGCTACAGATAAATGCATCCCATTTTTTGAACTAATAAAGCGAGGCAAGCGCAACTTTAAATGGACTCTGATTGTATAGAAGCTTTCCAAAATATGTTGAATCATCTTGAGAGACCCCCGATACTGTCTAAGCCTGTAGATCACGAGGATTTATTTGTGTACTTAGCAGTGTCATCCCACGCAATCAGTTCGGCTTTGGTAAGAGAAGAGGATAAGGTGCAAAAACCGGTGTACTATGTGAGCAAGAAATTGGCAACTGCAGAACGAAATTACCAAAAGATAGAAAAGCTCACGTACAGTTTGCTGATCGCTTCTAGGAAGCTTCGCCACTACTTCCAGGCTCATCCTATCACTGTTTATACTGATCACCCGCTTAAACAAGTCCTACAAAGGCCAGAAGCATTGGGAAGATTGCTCAAATGGAACATTGAGCTGAGTCAATTCGACCTGAACTTCCAACCCCTGAGGTCGATAAGAGGGTAGGAACTTGCAGACTTTATAGCAGAATTTACCATCCTAGAAGATGATGCGGTAACTGTGGAAGACGATCCGCCAAAGCTGCTCCTTGACGCTAACGCCTGGAAACTATATACTGATGGTGCTAAAAATAAAAGACGATCAGGTGCCGGAGTGGTTCTTGAAACTCCAGAGAAATGACTAATATATTACGCTTTTAGATTGGAGTTCCACGCAACCAATAATGATTCCAAGTACGAAGCTCTAACTGTCGGGTTGAAACTTGCAAAGGAACTAGGGATAACAAAGCTAGACATCTTTTGTGACTCCAATTTCGTCGTGAATCCAAGTTAATGAAAAGTTTCAGGCTAAGAGTCCAAGGTTGATATCATATCTGGAAAAAGTAAGGCCTTTGCTAGATGGTTTTGATCACCATAGTATATCTCACATTCCTCGAGCGGAGAATCAAAGAGCGGACAAGTTAGCGAAGATTGCTAGTTCCGATAATTCAGAACATACGGAGCTAGTCCCGATTGAAGTATTACAGTTCCCCAGTGTGGATCAGATGGAAATTGATATGGTACTGGAGATTGAACCTGAAAGGGAGTCATGGATGACCCCCCTAAAGAATTCCCTGATGAATGGAACGCTCCCGACTAAGAAAAGTGAGAGGCATGCAGTTGTACGGAAGGCTTCCCGATATGTGTTGCAAGGCGAAGTCCTGTACGGACAAGATTTCTCGATGCCTCTCCTCCGGTGCATTGCCCATGACGACATCAAGCGTGTGCTGAAGGAAGTCCATGAAGGTGAGTGTGGCAACCACACTGGAGGGCAATCATTGGTAAAAAGATATTGCGATACGGCTATTTCTGGCCCACTATAAACAAGGATGCAATCAAGTATGCACGACGCTGTTGTGCTTGCCAAAAATTCTCCAAAATCCCTAGGGCGCCACCTAACCAGTTGAAGACAATGACAAGCCCATGGCTTTTTGCTATATGGGGAATTGACATTATTGGGAACCTCCCCATAGCAAAGGGCGGAGCAAAGTTCGCTATTGTGGTCGTGGACTATTTCACTAAATGGGTAGAAGCAGAGCCTTTGACCACGATCACAACCAAACGACTTATCACCTTTGTCGCCAAGAAAATTATCTATCGATTTGGGATTCCAAAAGTCATCATAACCGATAATGGGACCCAATTCGACAGCACGGAGTTTCAAGATTTCTATCGAAAGTATCACATCGAGAAAAGATACACCTCTGTGGCACATCCGCAATCGAACGGACAGGTTGAAGCGGCAAACAAGGTGATCAAATCCATTCTAAAGAAAAGATTGAAGAGGGCTAAAGCTATGTGAGTCGATGAATTGCCCCTGGCACTATGGGCCTATAGAACAACGTACAAGTCGGCGACGGGTCCCACCCCGTTTTCCTTTGCTTTCAGAGCTGAAGCATTTATTCCGGTCGAATTAGAAGTACCATCCCATCGTACCATTTATTACGACCCGATGACCAACAATAAGTTGCTCCTTGAATCCCTGGACATGGTTGAGGAAAAAAGGGGCGAAGCCGACTTACGTGCTTTGAGGCACAAAGAACAAATAGCTCGGTACGACAACAAAAGAGTCCGAGCTCGGATATTCGAACCCGGAGACTTGGTTCTGAAGCGTGTCTTTCCGCCCCGGGTACATATGGGCCCGAAATGGGAAGAACCGTACTCCATTTTGCGAAGGCTTGATAATGGAACCTTCAAGCTCGCGACCGTAGATGGAGTTGAAATCCCCAGAGTGTGAAATGCCCAACATTTGCGGCTTTACCTGACATAAAAGTGTCAGTTTTACTCTTTTGTTTTTAGAACCATGTCAAAAGGCTTAACTTGCCTAAAACAATCTGGTTATTTGAACAAAAGATTATAAAGTGGACGTAGGTCATGATTCGACCGAACCACTATAAAAATACTGTGTGTCATTTACCTTTACTGCACTATTTCTTATCTACTCTTTTATTTTGATCAATATATATACTATTACCATTTCGAGAATTGTTTTAAATTTATGTAGTAATCTTAAAACAGCTAATTCAAAATGTCGTCCAGCAGATCGAAAAGTTCACGATAATTAAAGCTCCAAAAGGTACAGCGAGGTAAATCGCATTACAACTTGCACTCTAACTCCCAAGATCAGGGAGAGAGTATAAAGGACGCGAAGATAACGTCCCCCAAGGCGTGAAGGTGCACCATGATAAAGCCGCCTTGACAACACTCTGACCCGCTGTAGGATCGGGAGAGTATAAAGGCGCTAGAGACTTAGCGCCCCCAGAACTTCTGCCCCGCTGAAGGGTCGGTGAGCAGACCAAAAATCGAGCTCGAACTCTAACCCGCTGAAGGATCGGGAGAGTATAAAGGCGCTGAGACTTAGTGCCACACAAACTCTAACCTGCTGAAGGATCGGGAGAGTATAAAAGCGCTAGAGACTTAGCGCCACAAGAATCACTACCCCATAGAAAATTGGGATAGTACGAATATAATCTTAATCAATCGCCAATAAGCCCTGGCCAGGCACTATAATGACGATTAATTAGGAATATATATACGTGCATCACTACACGTTTACTTGGCACGTGTATTTCCCGATGATTGTTTTCGTTATGATTAATGATCGTTACTTATAACTTTTATATTTAACTATGAAAGTTTCAGTTATGATTATTTAAACTCTGCTAACATGAAGAATTTGCAGGAACACAATGATGCAAAAGAAGTAGGTCCTTATTTACTGGAAACAGATTTACAAAAAAAGAGAAACTAAACAAAAAGTGAGGGGAAATCTCACGACTACATCTTTTGGCCAAAGGAAATCCTAAAACTAAAATATGAGCCAATAGCTGCATTCTATTTGCGCTTGGGAGATGGCTTTGATTTATTGTCCTTCTTTTGTTTCTCCAACTCCTCTTTATCAATACCGGAGCAGTCACTTTTCTTCCTCTTCCTCTTGTCGACAAGAGGCTCCGAAGGAGGACTGGAAGGTTCGGAGGCAAGCTGTGAAGTTATCGATTTAGAAGAGAGTCTTATAACCAACCCAGTCTTAGGGTCGATTTCAGGAATAGGGGTCACGAACACAGGATTTTGTTCCTCCCTCTTAAGAGCCAACCGCTTCTCCTTCCTAGCCTGTATGCCAGCCAAGGTTTCGGTATCATCACCCTTGGCCTCGTCAATAATTTCTACCTCCTCTTCCTCATCTCCATGACCACCATCTGTGTCATGCAGAGCAGCAATGATCTCGGCGTCTGCAGGAGCGCTAGTGCCAGACTCCACGGGTGTTACTGTAACTCTATCACCTGTTGAGCCCTCGGTTTGCTTTGAGACCACGGAAGCTTCAGTACCAGAACCCGGGGGAACCTCAACCTTCTCAGCCTCAGCCTTCTTCTTTGCACCCTTTTCGACCACTTTGGTACCTACACCATTAGAAGCAAAGGTTAGTGAATCGGGAGGAGATGTGGCCATGTCAGTTGTCTGTCCTATGAGACAATGACAAGTTACGATTGCTTTAATGAACTGCAGAGAAAATGTGGAGATACCTTCGGTCGACTCATCTCCCAGATTTGTACTGATGGTCCCGAGAAGCGGAGGAGTAGATGCCAAGGGGATAAATGGATCATCGGGGTTATATCCCTCAACTTCAGAGGTTTTGGGCTCTACCACCGAGCTCGAACTCTTGCCAACCTTATCCTTGGCCTTGAGCCTTCTCTTCTCCCTCTCCATTTCCTCGTGGATAAGGCGTCTACCTTCCTCCAAAGCCTCAGGCTCTTCACCTCTGAGAAAGGTTTGCATCAGCTGGCGTTTGTCAATCTCGTCGACCCCCAGTCGCCGCTTCTCGTCCTCGACAATTGCGTCCCATATATTGGCCAAGGTAACATGGTAGTCTGGAATCCAAGAGATGTCTCGATGCTTGATAACTTGACCAAAGAAATCGAACAATAATTCCTCAAAACTATATATATCTTTCTCTCTTTCGACAAGCTTATCAGCCGCAGCAGCTGCTGACTCAAGAGCGCTATTGGCATTGCTTTCGACGAGAGCTGCACGCTCCTCAGCTTGAGCGAGTTGATCATTTAGAACATCCTTCTCCTTCTTGGCGAGGGCAAGGTCATCTTTTAAGCTCGCCCTCTCTTTCTCCCAAGCCTCTTTCTCAGCAGAAAAGCGATCATGTACTGTCTTCAGTTCAGTGTTAACCGCCCTGAGATCCTCTACTTCCTTCCTCAGGGCCACCCGTTCCTTGCTATTTAAGTCAAGGTCATTGCGAAAACGCTCCCTGACACTCTCCAACTCGGACTTGTAATTCTCTGCGTCTCGCCGAGCTAAAGCCAGTTGGGCCTGTGCATCCTCTAGTTCTTTTTCCATTTTGCACCTAGCCCTAGCATCATTGTCAATCTTTACTCTGGCCCTAGCCCCGTCCGTCTCCATCTAGCGGATGATAGTAGAGAGTGTAGCAGCATGCTTCTTCATTACCCCGTATTGTTTAGCTACATGGCATACATACCCTATCACCTCTGTGTCCCAATCCTCAGGGACCGGTTCAAGATCTGGGACGAACACCATCCTCTCAAAGAAAATGTTGGGAAACTGTTTTCGTAAGCGCTCTAACCTGTCCATAATCTCAGAACTGGGGCAACATCCCTTGCAGCAGTAGTGTCCAAGTCACGCTCACTAGAGGAAGTAGGAACTGTCTTCCCCTTCTCTATAATCATGCCCTCATCTTTGTCCTTATCCTTCGGCTCGGGGTGTTTTTTAGAAGATTGGACGTGATAAGGAGTGCTTTTTGGAGGGGTTAAATATCTAGGAAGTTGCTTTCCCCCAGCTGGTGGCATTGGACAACTATGTGGCTTTCCATAACTTTGCTTCGGTAGAGATCGAGGTCGTGCAGAATAAGATTGATGAGAATCCTGGGGTCGACGACTATCCCTTCCCCGACTATCGCTACGAGTGTGCTCAGGATCTGGAAGGAGGCTTGGTGTGCCCTTGCGAAGGGAACGGTAGTAATAAGACCGTTTGCGAGACATTTTTCCTGCAAAGAAAACAAGTGCGTGTTAGAACTATGAACCACAGCAACAAAAGAGTGTTATGATAAATGGTGCATGTGTTTTGTGCATCCCGTGAAATCGCCCTTTTTTAAACAGACCAGGGCCCGAAGTTAAGCTCATTTGGGTGACTTCTCCTTCTCCAACTGGGCACCCCTCTTTTCGGAGATGGGAAAAATTGGTTCCCCTACGAAATCTTCTTGAGTATAAATATCATCTGGCAACTGAATTTTATTTAATTCCCCGAGAATCTGTTCCTCCGTTAATTCGTCTTGGGCGGCAGACTCAACTGGCGATGAAGTTCTTAATGGAGACTGCCCCTCGGAGGTTGAAACCTCCTTTGATTCATCAGCTCGTCCCTCATCACCTTTATTCACGTTTAAATCCTCGTCATCCTGATTAGTCATCGGCGAAGGACTCTTGCGAAGAATGGTTGTCTTTACAACTTGTGAAGTTCCTTCTCCTTCTGCCGGGGGCACATACTTGTAAGGTTTGCCGCCTGCGCCAAGTCCAAATCTTATGTCCAAAAGATGGTGCTTGTGAAGGTTTTCATCGATAATACATTTCTTGGTGTTTAAGAAGTTAGACTTGCTTTTAAGAAGGCGGGATAATCGATCGTTATACACTAAGCCTTCAGTCTTGGGGAATGTGTTATCTGCACAAGAGAAAAAGAAACATATTAGTGCTTCGATTATGTAATTCAGTCATGCATCTGGAGGCTCGAAACTTACTAGACTTGAGCCACCTCCTCGCACACCCAGCCTGGTGTTTTATGTAAAACTAATCAGCTTTGGGATCCCCTATGTTGCTATAACCATCAGACAGAACTTTCCTGTTGGCTACTGATTCAAAGAAAGAGAAATTTGGGGTCGCTGTGGAACGATACTTAAAAAGATAGTAGAATTTCAAGTCTTTAAAAGTAAGCTCAGTTTGCAGGATCTCTGCATACACGACATGTAGAGTGTACAAGGCTGCGTAACCGTTAGGATGAAGCTGCATAGGGGCAATACACAATTGTCTTAAGGTTTTAATGAATGATTGGAGGAAACGGAGGAATAGCGCCTACCCATCACATGAGTCGGCTGACTGCCATGTACCCTTCTGGAGGAAGATAAGGTCTATCTCCGCTTTCGGGTGTTTTCATATCGTCCCAGGGGATCCCGTGTTTCAAGCAAATTTTCTTAAGTTTTATATCGTCTAGTTTGGAAGCTAAAGAGTCGGTGAATTTCTCAATTTCTAGAATGCCGGGGATCTCATCGGGAGCTCGGTCATCCACTTCGGACTCCTCCTCTAGCGAGGTACTCTCGGATGAATTTGATTCTGTCTCTGCCTCATATTCGGATTCAGAATCCTCACCCTATGGATTAATTGGAGGAACCTCGGGATTATGGTGTTCTGACATCTCCGGGTCCCTCTCTGTTTCAGATCCTTTAGAACAGCGTCTATCAGACATAGTTGTGTTAGCGAATAAAAGTTAGAACACAATTACCCGTTTCCCGTGTGTGCGAGTGCAAGTGTGTGCCTGTTTATATGTTAAAGAAAAGCATAAAGTTAACAAGGTAATCGGGATATCAGTTGTTGTCCGCTGCCAAGTTATGCTGGTGTTCAGTTCGAAAGACTCAAAGGCTCTAACCTAACTGTTCAAAGTACTAGATTACAATGTATTGTTTAAATCTATATGTTTGTGGGATCGTCAACCAGGTCGGTTAGTTGGATTGATGGAGCACGAATCGTGATAAAAGGCACTGGTATACGAGATCGGATCGGCCGCCTGTGTGGATCGGATTGTTAGTGGACTAGGTTGGCAATGAAACGTTGACTCGTGAACCACGATTTAGGCAGTGGAACGATCCAATGACTCGTGATAACACGCCCCGATCCGCTCCACCTCCACGAGCCAGCACTCCGCGAACCGATCCATTGTCCAGAACAGCTCTTCCATTTCCCCTTTGCTTTCACCCTTATCACGACCCGAGTCGAAGCCCCCCATCCGCGAAAAAACCAGGTCATCCCTTCCTTCTCCTTCCTCCTTCTTCCTCGTCTCTCATCTCCACTCTTAAACCCATGAAACCGGACCTGGCACGTTCCAATTTGCCATCCCCAAATCCCACAAAACTCCGTTGTCTTCACTTTCCAAACCAATAGAAACTCGAGAGAAAGAAAACGAAATTGTTTGATTACCTTTCTAAAGTTTGGAAACGAATGGTATTTGGAAATTGAAATTAGGGTTTCGGCTCAAGAAAGGGCGGCGGCAGAAAAAAGAAGGAAGGGGAGAATGAAGAGTGGATCGGTTTATATAGACAAGGAAACATCCGTTCGTATCCCCATTTTTGTTTTACTTAAGACAGTCGGACCGTGGAGCTTGGTGGCCCGCGGATCCGAGCCCAACGAAGAAAACGGAGGCCGCTCCCTCAAGCGACTCATAACTAAAGCAAGAGGGCCCATCGCTTTTCGAGGAAGAAGCCCACATGATAACCAACCCGAAACGGATATCTCATCCCACGGACCGTAGGATCTTTTGGCGATCCGACTTAACGAATGATTGTCAAAAGTAAAAATTCAGAAATACTTGTGAAGAATCTAAAAAGTTTACCTGACAATTTTACAATGGAGTCTCCAAAAACTCCAGAGATGAGAATTATCCAACAAAGAAATGATTGAAGATTTAATTGGGTATTTATACTAATCGAAGGACACGACTCTTTGAAACCGTACGACATTCCAGACGGACATGGCCCTTTTGATTCAAACCGCTTCATGAAAAGATAGTTCAGTAATTTCGAAGCATGTTACATCTTCGATAAAACATACTTTGAGGGGGCAAAATGTTGGCTAGCTTTTGGACCAAGCCACCAAGATTTAAACGAGAGTTCAAAATGAAGCTTTACTTGGGGAAAAGACCTTAACCCGATCGCGATTGCCCCCTGTTAGACCGATCCGACCTGCTCCTCCTAGCTCGATCCGATACATCCATGAAAGCGCGACCCGATCCGAATCAGGAAACCAGATGAAAGCCATGGCCAAGTCTTTCACGATCCGCAAACGCAGGATTCAGCGACACCTGTCCATAACGGCTATATTGACTATTTCTCCATCAAGCTACGAACTAGCCCGAGATCCTCAGGATTTGTGCCACGTATGACCGCGATCCGCCTACAGAAATCAGCTATAAATACCCCAGAACTTGGCATTTTTCAGGATCCTTTTGGCAATTCTGAGTTCTGAATCCACCATTATTACATCTCTATTATTATTACTCAGAGTTGTCTCAAAATTATTGAGTGAATCAACATTGTCAAAGTGAGGTTGAGGGATAAATCATCGATTGTACTCTGATTCCAAGTATAATCATAGATATAAAGTGGACGTAGGCTCATTAACGCCGAACCACTATAAATCTTGTGTCTTTCCTACTTTTCTGGCATTTTTTCTGATATTATTTTCCGCATAATTGAACAACTTGGGTGTTGGAGTCAACCTTGGATCTAACAAAAGGGCTCCTATCCGGTTGAAGAACTGGGAACAAGAATGTAAGTTGAGCCCCAACCCCTCATTCCCCGACATGGGGAGCAACACTTATCCAATCCTCAACAAGCCCTGGCCAGGCATATGTTAATGATTGATTGGGGGCATACATGCCATACACATATACGCGTAGTGCAGTTTCAAATTTTTTATTACCAAAATGGTTTATGAGGTGATTTTAACTTAGTTATGATCTGAATGTTCATGTATTACTAAGTATGATAAACTAGCAGATACACAATAATGCGAAAGAAACAGGATTCCATTTACAAAGTGTAGAACTACAAGCTAGTCAAAATGTGAGGGCCACTCTCAAAATTGCGTCATAAGGCTAGGAGAAATTTAAAACGAGAAAAAGTAAACAAGCTCTACTTAGGTTTCGAAGACTGCCTCAGTTTCTTCTCTTTCTTCTACTTCTCTGGCTCCTCATTGTTAGCATCATATTTGTCGTGCTTTTTCCTCTTCTTCTTATCCAAAGGAGGGTCTTGTGGAGTATCATAGGACTGGGACGCGAGTTGTGTGGTTACTAACTTGGAGGAGAGCTTTATAATCAGTCCAGACCCAGGAGCAACTGCAGAGAGAGGTGGCACATTTAGAGGCTCTTCCTCAATTTTAAGTTTTAGCTGGTCATCCTTTTTGGCCTTTATATCGGCTAAGGTCAGATTATCATCATCCTTTACCTCCCATGTGATAGTGACATCCTCTTCTTCATCCCCGTCGTCATCGTCAGGGTCCTTCAAGGCTCCAATGATTTCATCATCCTTAGGAACATCAGTGCTCGATAGCGCAATGGCCTTCTCGGTTGCTTCGACCTCAGTCTGTGTAGGAACTTTGGAACCTTAGGGCTTGATGATACGGTGACCTTCTTGACCACTGTTTACTTTGCTACAGTCCCCTCGGTCGGCTTAGCACCTACCTTATGAGAAGCAAATGTTATTAATTTGGGAGAAAATGTGATCTTCTCAAATGTTTACTCCACAATGCGACGGTATGTTATGATTCCTTTAACAAATTGTGGAGAGAATGTGGAGGTACCTTCTGCCGACTGCTCGTCCGAAGCTCCAGTAGAAACCCCAGCAGGTTAGGGAACAGAAATTTTAGAAATTAGCAGGTCATCGGAGTTATACTCGTTGGCCCTAGAACTCTTGAGCTCCATTGCTGAGCTTGAACCCTCATCAACTTTGTCCTTGCCCTTGAGCTTAAGCTTCTCTGCCTCCATAGACTCTTTAATTTGACGTCTACCCTCTCCTAAAACTTCAATCTCTTCAGCTCTGAGGAAGGTCTGCATAAGTTGGTTCTCATCGACATCCTTAACCTTTAAGCGTTGCTTTTCACCTTCAACAATCTGGTCCCATACATTGACCAAAGTGGTAAGATAATTCTTGATCCATGAAATGTCTCGAGTTTGAAAGATCTGAGCAGAAAAGTCCATCAACAATTCATTAAATATTTCTATCTCTTGATCAACTGCGGTGAGTTTAGCAGTAGCATCAGATGCAGACTCTAGAGCTTTATTGGCATGCCCTTCGGCAAGGACCGCTCTTTCTTCGGCTTGAGAAAGATTTTCTTTAAAGTCGTCTTTTCTTTCTCCAAAGCAGCATTTTCCGTAGCAAAGCGTCCTGTGATGTCTTCGACTCAGAATTAGCCGACTTGAGATCTTGTAACACCCCACATTCGTTAAGGTCACTCACAAAGGGAATGCCTTAACTTCGGTGGAGAGTTATAGGTAAAAGATACAGATAAATTACAAGACAGACAAAATTTAAAACAGCGGAAAATAGAACTTTACTTTATTGATAAAATAGTTTGTACAACAATTATTTTCCAATGCCAGGATATCTGTCTTACAAAATAAAGAAGCATAAAAATTTTATATTCCCCAATGTAGCGTGAGCCGGCCATAGCAATGGAAAAGAGAATCCAAGAAAAACTTCGACTAACCTTCAGCTTGGAAGAAAACTGGGCTAAGTAGTAATATTCCCTCGCTGCGAACCTGGGGGGTAGGGGGGAAACGAAAGACAAGAAAGCAAAAGAAAACAGAGTCAGACATAAAGTCTGGTAAGTTTAGTAACTTTCAACATGTGAACAAGTAAAAACAACATGGCATGAATTAACTGTATACAAGACTACACCATGATGACGGGAATCATAAGGTTAGCACAAGATATGATAAGGTAAGATAAATTGGATGCACTTCTATACGTTCTCTGCTTCGCCACTACCTTGTTATTCTAATTTTTATATCCATGCACCACCTGACTAGTAATCCATATAAAATGACAAGAACAGATACGTGATCCCAATTCCCACAATTTTTGTTAGTCTCAAGTGTACATTTGTCATTTATTACCTAGGTCTAACCTAGGACTTTTCTATCGAGTGCTTCCTAGATTAAACTAGGATTTACGCGACTTACCTAATGCTTCTCGGATTTTAGGGTTTACGCGACCTAGTTCCAACTAGGGATTATGCTACCTATCGAACGATGCCCCTACTCTAGGACACAATACCTAGGGCGGTATATGTTCCTAGACTTTCCCCACGTATGTGTCGTGGATCGTTATCGCAGTCTAGATGCACACGTCCTCTATATGTGCGACCTGAGTCTCGTGGCAGGGCAAATCAAGAAACACGGAAATCGGTCAGGAGCTTTCAAACATCTGTCAATGCAGATGCTAAGGTCTGTTTTTCCACTGGTTATGGTCCCACCTGACCCCTCCCTCAACTAATGAAAGGCACATCTTGAAAAATGAGAACTATACGCGGGCCCTCTATGCCCCACTAACCTATGGCCATCCGCACCCATAACTAGATAGCAAGTATATGGTCTGTTGGAGTTCTTCACCTTTCCGCTTCACGTATCTCGATTGACTCAAGATGGTAGGTAGACGATGAGTCGCTATCACAGGGCTACTGGTCTCGCCGAATCACGCTGGTTCATCCTAGTCTTTAGGTTGCCCTATATTGTAACCAAGGCATACCCTTGGTTCTTCTAACGCAGACCTTAACCTCTGTGAGCCCAGGCGGATCATCTGCAGCCTCACAGAGGGACACCAAGAGTACCCTCACGTCCCCTCGAAGCCGCGTGCTTCGTCCCCCAGTTCGTTGGAGCCTTCTTTAAGATCAGATGGACGTTCCCTCCTTCTCGTGTCGTACTAAGGTTTACTACTTAGTTCCCTTAACTAAGGTTTAGTACTTAGTCCTCGAACCATTGTTTTCTTAACTAAGGTTTACAACTTAGTCCTTTTAACTAAGGTTTACTACTTAGTTCTTTTTCTCGTCAAGTTGGATTGGTTAGTGTCATTAGTCAATTCAAGTTATCTTAACCCATTCATTTGTCATGATAAACTGATTAAGTGCTATCAGTAGTTCATTTTGACTTAACCTTCCCACAAATCAAGTTATATTGGTTAAGTATTTCTTATTACTTAACCCCACCCCTTCACCTTGTGTTGGCTAAGTGTTCCCTTTTACTTAACCCTGCCCTTTCTGTTTAGCTAACATGCTAAAGCGGTTAAGTGTTCTCTTAGTTAACTTAACCCTAACATCTGTTTAATTCACATGTTCTAATGGTTAAGTATTGTCCCTCCCTGTTTTAACTTAACCTTGTTCATTCGGCACATCACAATGGCTAAGTGTTCTAAGTTTACTTAACTCCACCTTCTAGTCTAGTAAACATGTTAAATTGGCTAAGTGTATTTTACTTAACCTCACTCACTTGTCTAGCTTAATTGTTTCTTAGCTTTAAATTATTCATTTAAAACACCAACCACTCGCATTAGACAGATATTGTTGCGGTCACTGGATGTGCTGGTCGGTTCCGGACAGATTTACACCGCAACTCAGTCTAATCTCGGGTCCTTTTTGGGCTCAATGCTCTAACCACCCACATTAGATAGGTATTGTTACGGTTGCTAGATTTGTCGGGCAGTACCGGGCAGTCTTATACCGTAACTCAATCTAACCTCGGGTTAGGCATATTCGTATTTTCTACAATGTACATATTTCTCATTTAGGACAAATTCTTCTTGTAAATTATTACTAATTTACTTATGCCATAGTTACATTTTTTATTGTACATTGTCAACATTTATTATTATGGTCCACTTTCCCTCTAAACCATGTTTATATGATTATACCAAATTAAGTGTCACTAACCATGGTTATGCTAAATATGACAATTACATGTAATTTCAAGTTATTAATCAGAATAGGCTATGACCAACCTTCCCAAACTTGCAATAATAGTTATGCCCAAAATCACTATGCCGCATATTTGGCGTTCCAAATAAGTTGTTAAGGCTAATCTAGACTTAACGTTCTTATTTACATTTTTGGCCCAACTTAGATTAAATATCCAATTTTTCAATTCATGTTAGAACTAGATTTAATATTCTAGTTTACAATTTATGCCAAAACTAGACTCACATGCCAACTACATGGTTTGGGGCCAATTAACAATTTACCATTATACGCCCAAGTCTAATATGCATGTAATATTTACTATTATAGCCAATTCGGATTTATATCAACATATTTATTATGCCAAATTATATAAATTAAGCTACGCCCAAATTCCCCCGCCGTAGTCATACGTATAACATGATTTCACAAGTTTCTAAGTACTTATGAAATGGAACTAGCAAAAGGATCAGTGGATAAGCACGAGAATGTGACATAAAAGAATAGGCATGCGAAAGCGAACCAATTACAAAGATAATTGTTCCAACAAGTTTGATGTACATAACAGTGAATAGGAATAAACTAGACAAGCTACATCATAAATACAATATCAACACAATTTAGGGAATATGCATAGGTGATTTGGTCTAACATAATGCCAATTCGGTGTACAACATGATTTACAACTATAGTGTTATGGGCATAAGCAACTAACCATACTAGTCATAGGCAATTAACCTCAACAGTCATAGTCATGGTTTCATAATTATGAATCATGGGCGATTAAACACAATAGTCATGGATAATAGTCTTATAATCATAGGCAGTAATCTCATAGTCATGAGTCATAGGTGATTAGCCACAATTGTCCTTGTCATAGTCATAGGCAATAGTTTTATATTTACGGTCTTAGGCATAGGCATAGTCTTATGTTCACAGTCATAGGCATAGGCATAGTCTTATGTTCAATCATAGGCATAGGCATAGTCTCATGTTCACAGTCATAGGCATAGGCATAGGCTATTAACAATAGTATCAACGTCATAATCGAGAATCAGATCCAAAGGCATATACAAGCATCGATTCAAGCGAAAGGATTAGGCATATTCTTATATCCATTCAATTACATGCCACAAATAGATCTAGACGTTCAAATCTAAAAAGTAACATACTTACATTGATCGGAGAAAGGATAATCAAATAGCGTTGTGATAATTTTGCTAGGATTTGCACGACGTTGCCCGAAGCCGCTGAACTAGCCTTTAATCCTTTTCTTAAAGCTCTAATCCTGATTTGAATCTCCAATTTGCAATTCCTAGCCGTAGTCTTCAAGAACAGTCTTCATGTTTTATTTTAACTTATTTATTTCAATTATTCCAGAAGCAGCATAGGGAAAGAATAGAATGGTGTAAAGAGAATGAGGCTATGAGGCTGTTTATATAGGATTAGGCGGACGAATCTAGACTGAAAACGTGATCAGATACATCAGAATGAACCCAGGCTCGGAACTGGGTTCTGGCACCAGGTCGACCATAGGGTCGACCTGGTCCCTGGGAGGTCGACCATAGTGTCGACCTGGTCCTGGGCAGGAAAATTCCTGCCCAGTCTGCGCTGGCGTTTGAATTCGAATTTCGAAGTCGAATTTCGAGCTGTTTTTGATTCTGAAAATCTCTGAAACTTCGAAGGGTCATATCTCCCTCATATGGACTCCGTTTCACGAAAACTCAGACTCATTTCCAAGCAGAATTTCGAGACGAACGCAATGGCGCAATTCGTTTCCCCTGATTCTTATTTTAAAATTTAATTCTGCCTTGGTTTATGGTTTTAACATGTTATACAAATACGGGGTGTATAACAACCCGTATTTTCAATAAACTGTTATAACATAAATCGAGGCAGAATTTAATTCAAAAATCAGAATCAGGGAAAACGGGCTATGCCATTGCGTTCGTCTCGGAAAAATACGCGAAATAGAGTCCGAGTTTTCGAAAATCGGAGTCCGTATGACCCGGTTAAGGCCCATTGAAGTTTTCAGAAACTTCTATGCTAAAAACAGATTTAAATTTCAAACTAAAAACAAGAATTAGGGCTAATCTGGGTTAGGCGGGAAAATTCCCGCCAGGGGGCCCATGTCGACAGGCATGTCGACAGGGCACTCAGGGTGTCGACTGCCCTGTCGACAGCCCTGTCGACAGGGGGTGCCCAGGCAGTCTGGCCTGGTGCACCATTTCTGATTTGGGTTGGGTCATGTGGCTTGGTTCTGGAGAATTCTGAGATCTGACGGGCCAAACCTAATCTAGGGTTAATCCTAGGGCCTAAAACACTCTAATTCTCTATAAATATACCCCTAATCCTACTCTAAAGCCTCATTAATCAATCTTGCAACTAAACTATGCCAAATTAAATCCTCAAATGGCTTCCATCTAAAATCCCTAGCCTCCACCTTCCTCAAAGTTTAATCCTATGATGATATGATGATCATACAACCTTTTCTATGTTGTATGAATGCTTAATAACTTGCATACTTCATTAAGATGCAAGTTTGATTTGCTGAAGTTTGTGTTTTTGGGATTTTGCAAAAGGGTTTTCTTATTTGAGGCTTTGTTTTGGTTTTTAAAAAGGGCTTCTTCATCTTATTTGGTGGATTTGTGGCTTGTTTATATTTGTAAGCCCTCTTACCTTCACTTTACAAACTTTAAAGTTAATGTTTGGTGAAAGTTGAGATTTATGTGAGTTTAGTTGATTATGCATGCTTATGCGAACTCACTATGTCATGTTTTATGTGATTCATAAGTTATGCATGCATATGCAAGATTTCTATGCCATGTTTTACATGTTTCACAAGTTATGCATGCTTATGCGAGCTTATTATGTCATGTTCTACATGTTTCATGGGTTATGCATGTTTATGCAAGATCACCTTACCATGTTATGCAAGTTTAATGGATTATGCATGTTCATCTTACCATGTTATGCAAGTTTAATGGATTATGCATGCTTATGCAAGCTCATCTTACCATGTTATGCAAGTTAAATGGATTATGCATGTTCACCTTACCATGTTATGCATATTTAATAAGCTATGCATGTTTATGCGAATTCATCATGACATGATTTGCAAGTTTAACATGTATGCATGTTTATTATGACATGTGAAGTTCACCATGTATGTTATGCCAAGTTACCTTTTATACCCTTATACGTTATGACGAATACGTAAGCGAGATAATGACGTTGGGAGGGTTTGGGTAAACTTAAAAATACATGAAATTAAAAGATTGGGAATTTACCTATTAAGTTAGGTCTACCCCTTGGGAATTTACCTATTAAGTTAGGTCTACCCAAGTATATGTTAACTTGTAAATATGTTTTGAAGTGGACATGACATTAGATAACATGATATGGCCAACTCGAGGTTAGACCTAGTTGTGGTGTAAATCTTCCCAGATAACCACAACGTGGGGTCTAATGTGGGTAGTTGGTCATGTTGCACCATAAGACCCGAGGTTAGACCTAGACGTGGTGTAAATCTTCCCAGGTAACCACGGATGTCTAATGTGAGAGGTTGGGTGCGTTAAGTAATTAATGCCTCATGATTAGGGTTAAGTCATGGCCCACTAATACTTAACCAATAATGGGGATGCGAGGATTAGATGGGGATAAGTGGTTACACTTAGCTAATCTAATCCAGGTTTAGTGAGGGGTTAAAACCACACTTAACCCTCTTAGAAACCCTAGCAACGTGGTCTGTTCCAGCAGTAATCCCAGTTTGGTATCATTCACAACCCTAGAGGCTAGGCTAGGGCGGGGCACGATTACTGGACTGATGTAAGCGACCAAAGCGACGGCTGAGTGGTACAGCGGTGCGGGTCCGGCGGGCTACGGACGTGCACGTAGTCCGATGTTGGACAAACTCGAGGCACGGGTACCAGTAGGCTTAGACTGTGCATTGTTGCTTAGGTGTCTGGGGTTGACATCTTAGGGCTTGATACACCCGAAGGTGGACCCAGCACAGTCTGACTACATCCATGTGGGCCGTATGGACACCAACACTTGACGTGTTAGGTTTATAGGGAGCCGATCGACTAGACCGCTGGGCTGGGCCTTATACTAAGGTCACTTCATGTTATTGGGCCAAAGTTTGGGCTAAGGGATCAGGATCTGTTTTGTGGGTTTGCTGGTACACTGTGGTGCAAAGTTTAATTCGTCTATGTGATGTCACCTTTATCTATTGCCAGTATGTTCATCTCAGTTTCCATCATACTGTTAACTTTATTAGTTTATAGATTGATCGTAGTAGGGCTTACCAGTCTTTTTGACTGACCCGTTTTCTTTCGCTTCTTTTCTTCCGTTCCCCCCCCCCCCCCCACAGGTTCTCAGGGAGGGACTACATCTGCTTAGTGGATCTTTGACTTGCTTGTTGGATAGCTCATGTATGGATCTGAGCTAGCTGTGGCTTATCTTTTATTTCTGGGGATTAGTACTGATGTTTACTATGTATTTTGTTATCACGTATCTAGACTGGAGTTGTATTTTGGATCATGACATTTTCATATTATGTACTTGACTAGGTGGGTTTTCTGAGATAATGATGATGGGTTTTTATCTGCTACCGCTGCTTTACTTATATTTATTTTTATATATTCTGTCTTGCGATATCTCTGTGCATGTTTACCTTCACAATAACGCCCCTCCAAAGCTAGTACATTCTAAGGAGTGATCCTAGCGGAGGTGGGGTGTTACATTTGGTATCAGAGCACAAGGTTAACAAGATTGAACAAAAACTTTTGAAAAAAAAAAACCCTTTTCGAAAAAGAAAAAAAAAAAAACTATTTTCAAAAACCTACTAAGTATTTTCCAAAATGAAGTCTAGATTATTTTAAGGCTAATCCCCAAAAGTCATCAGCGTTATCCTTCGTTCCCTTGACCTAATCTTATCTTATCTTTTGTTTCAGTATGGCTGAGAATCTTGACATCCCAGATGGAGTGAACGTACCACTCTGGTATAGGAGACTCCTAGAAGCTAGGGCGGCAGCTGGTCCCGCCAACCCTACTCCCACTCCTCCTCCTGTGGTTGAGAATCCTATCCCTAATATCCCTCCTCCGGTGGTCCCTGCTCCCCCTCCTCCAGCAGCTAATATTCCCCCTCCCGTTGCTAATGTTCCTCCTCCTCCCGTTGCTGAGGCTCCTCTTCCCCCTCCTCCCCCTCAGCATCCTCAGATTGAGTTTACAAAGGTGTGTAAAGACTTCAAGGCAATGGGAGGCAAGAATTTCCTAGGCACAGAATCTTTCGTTGAAGCTAGGAATTGGCTGAAGGACACGGAGGACTTGTTTGCCATCTTTGGAATTGATGATGAGAGGAAGATCTTATTGACCGTATGGCTCTTGAAGGATGAGGCGGCCTATTGGTGGGAGGTCACCAATGGGACGAGGCCCGTTGAGACTTGGGCCGATTTGAGGGCTAGATTTGTGACCAAGTTTCTATCTTCAGCTGAGGCGAATTTACAAATGGAGAAGTTTATTGCATTAAAGCAAGGGGATATATCTGTCAAGGAGTATGTGAACAAGTTCAATCAGCTGGCCCGTTTTGGTTTGGATCTAGTAAACACCCCGGAGAAGAAGGCTCTTCGATTTGCCAGAGGATTGAATGAGCCGCTACAGGGCTTGGCGATGTCACATATTCCGCATGGAGCCACTTTCGAGAGTTTGGTCAATATGGCTCTGCTCCAGGGAGAGGGAAAGAAGGAAGTCAAGTCGGGCGATACTCAAGCAAAGAAGGCTGATTCTCAAGGCAAAGGCAACCAAGGTCAAAGCAGTCAAGGAAATCAGAATAAGAACAAGAAGGGCAACAACAAAGGCAAGGGGAAGTGCAATTACTGTGGCATAGCTGGGCATTTTGCTAAAGATTGCAGGAAGAAGAAAAGGAAGCTTAGTGGTGGATGCTTTTCTTGTGGAGAGACTGGGCACTTCAGCAAAGACTGCCCAAAGAAGAAAGGACAGGCTGGATCTTCAGGAGGGCAAGTTCATGCTCTCAATGCCGCTTCAGTTCCCGAGAGAGGTAGTGTTTCTGTTGAGAACCTTGTTTATATCTCTGATCTTCCGGTACGTACCTTGTTTGATTCCGGTGCATCACATAGCTTTATTTCATCTGATCTTGTTGATAGTTTGCACCTCAGTACTAGCTTAGTGGATGATCCCGTTTGTGTTTCGAATCCCATTGGGGGTTCTGCTCATCTATCCATGATATGTGAGGATCTAAGGATCTCTATACTCAGCGTTGAGTTCTTGTGCAGTGCATATGTTCTAGGTTTCAAGGGATACGGATTGATCTTGGGCATGGATTGGCTGTCTAGATATGGAGCCATTCTGGATTGTGAGCATAGGGTTGTAAGGCTTGTGACTCGCCTGGGCAACACCTTAGAGGTTTCATGCAATCCGAAGAATCCCGTCATGTTATGCTATCTAGAATCTCTCGACTCATCAGAGGAGGCCCTTCAGTCTGTAAGGGTGGTCCGAGATTATCCAGATGTGTTTGAAGAAGTTAAGGGGTTGCCCCCTAAACGAGAGATTGACTTTCGCATCTATCTGGTAGACAATGCTAAACCTGTTTCTTTGCCCGTTCGGCATATGGCTCCGCGTGAGAGACGGGAGCTGAGCAAGCAAGTGAAAGAATTGCTTGAGAAGGGCTTCATCAGAAGGAGTATATCCGAATGGGGAGCGCCTGTGGTGTTTGCAACTAAAGCAGATGGCTCTCTTCGACTCTGTGTGGATTATAGAGAATTGAATAAGCTGACTAAGAAGAACCGACACCCGTTACCAAGGATCGACGATCTCTTTGATCAACTTGTTGGTGCTTCTGTTTTCTCTCAGCTTGACCTTGCTACGGGTTTTCATCAGCTCAGAGTGGCTGAAGACAGTATAGACAAGACTGCATTCAGAACTCCAGACGGATTCTTTGAATGGCTTGTTATGCCGTTCGGTTTGACGAATGCACCCGCATATTTTGTGGATTTGATGAGTAGGGTGTTTCGGGAGTTCTTGAATAAGTTTGTCGTAGTCTTTGTTGATGATATTCTGGTCTTCTCCAAGGATGAGGAAGAACATGCGAGGCACCTAGTAGAGGTGATGGATACACTCAGAGCACACCGGTTAAAAGCCAAGTTCTCCAAGTGCCACTTCTGGAGAAGGGAAGTCAGATTTCTTGGGCATATCGTATCCAAGCAAGGCTTAGCGGTAGATCCCGCTAAGGTGGTTGCAATTCAGGACTGGAAGACTCCAAGGAATGCAACCGAGGTGAGAAGCTTTCTGGGTCTTGCGGGTTTCTATCGGAAGTTCATTAAAGACTTCGCAAAGATATCCGCTCCTCTTACTAAGTTGACGAAGAAGAACTTAGTCTTTGCTTGGGATATGGATTGTGAGCTTGCTTTTCAGAGACTCAAAAGAGCCCTTACCTCCGCACCAGTTCTAGCCTTACCCGATGGTGGTAAGATATTTACCGTGTACACTGATGCTTGTGGCACGGGATTGGGTGCCGTTCTGATGCAAGAGGGCAGAGTTATATGCTTTGGTGGGAGGCAACTTAAGGTGCATGAGAAGAACTATCCCACTCATGATCTAGAGCTGGCAGCGATTGTATATGCTCTCAAAGCATGGCGTCATTATCTTCTGGGAGAGAGATTTGAGTTATATACTGATCATAAGTCTTTGAAATATCTCTTTTCGCAGAAGGATCTGAACTTAAGACAGCAGAGATGGATGGAATTTTTGGCTTCCTATGATTTTGAGATATCCTATACCTCTGGCAAGGGGAATGTTGTAGCGGATGCATTGAATAGGAAGAGGTTGACACTAAGTCCTCTATTTGTTGAGATGAAGAATTTAGAGTTCTTAGCGACCTTTGATTTCTCTTTGGCAATGGAGTCAGTGACTGGTTCCTTGGCATCTTTAGAGCTCAGGCCTACCCTTTTTGATCAAGTCGGGGCTTCACAAAAGGAAGACTCTCAGATAATTGAGATCATGGACAAGCTGGTTCGAGGGGAGACATCTAGTCACCTTGCTCGATATTCTATTGACGATAAGGGTTGACTGAGGAGAGATGGAAGGCTTTGCATCCCGATGGTGGAAGACTTGGTTAGGAAAGTTCTCGAGGAAGCACATCGCTCCAAGATGACTATACATCCAGGTGGTGATAAGATGTATAAAGACATGAAGCGCGTTTTCTTCTGGCCCGGAATGAAAAAGGATGTGGCCGAATTTGTCTCGAGATGTGTTATTTGTCAGAGAGTAAAAGCTGAGTCAAAGAAGCCCGGTGGGCTGTTACATCCGCTAGAAGTCCCGCTATGGAAGTGGGAGAGCATTTCTATGGACTTTATTGATGGGCTTCCAAGGTCCAGGAAGGGGAACACGAGCATATGGGTCATTGTGGATAGGCTCACGAAAAGTGCTCACTTTATTCCAGTAAAGAGCAAAAGGACCGCATCTGGACTAGCATCAGTATACCTTCGCGAGATAGTACGACTACATGGAGTCCCTTCCAGCATAGTCAGTGACCGAGACCCCATCTTTACTAGTCAATTCTGGAACAGTTTGCAGGAGGCTATGGGCACAAGGTTGAATCTGAGTACAGCTTATCACCCACAGACGGATGGCCAGACCGAAAGGGTGAATCGAGTGCTTGAGGACTTGTTGAGACTTTGCATCTTGGATTTTGGTGGTACTTGGGAAGACCACCTTCCTCTTGTAGAATTTGCTTATAATAACAGTTATCAGGCGAGAATTGGTATGGCACCGTTTGAGGCTTTATATGGGAGGCCGTGCAAGTCACCTACATGTTGGTGGGAGTCCACGGATAAGCTTATACTTGGACCCGACATGATTAGGGATACATCCGAGAAGGTCGAATTGATTAGAAGACGAATGAAAGCGGCCCAAGACCGGCAGAAATCTTATGCTGACAGGCGAAGGTCCGAATTGGAGTTTGAGGTGGGGGATAAGGTTTTCGTGAAGGTTTCTCCTTTGCGGAATGTGGTCCGATTTGGAGCTGTTGGGAAGCTAGCACCAAGATTTGTTGGACCCTTCCCCATCATTGAGAGGATTGGGAAGATGGCTTACAAAGTGCAATTGCCCGAGAAGTTGTCCGGAGTGCATAATGTCTTTCATGTCTCGCATCTCCGAAAGTGCCTGCATGAGTCCGCTGAGGTGGTTGAGCCTAGCATGCTTGAAGACGTGGAGGTAGAGAAAGAAGCAACTTTAAGGAAAGCTCCGATTCGTATCTTGGGGACAGAGACCAAGAAGCTAAGGAATCGTGAGGTCAGATTGGTGAAGGTGCAATGGGGTGAAGCCGGAGAGGACGCGACTTGGGAAACCGAGGAGAAGATGCGTGGGCTTTATCCATTTCTGTTTGAGGGTACACTCTCAATCTCTTCCCTTTGTTAGTATATCTTTCTCTTTGCTATCCATGTTTATCTAGTTATCGTGCTAAGCTTGTCATGAGAACCTTAGGTAGAAACCCTTTTGGATGAAACATGTGCTTGAGACATGTTATGTTTGATGGTTGCGAGTGGTTGCAAGTGTTTGCAAGTGGTTACTCGTGGATGCATGATACACATTAGGCACTAGATCGGCTCACACACTCCTCATATTGCATGTGCATGAGTGTTTATGCTTATTCTTGGATGAAATTTGTATGCAATCACATGGATGTTGCATTTGGATGTATGATTGAGCACGCATATAGATATTATACGTTATGGTAGGGATTTGCATACATATGGATACATTTCACTAACATATTTTGCATTGATCATTGCATTAGATAGGTACATATACACACACTTTTGCATATGTTCATACAACATTTAGAATCCTTTAAGGACAATGGTTGCTCGTGGATGATGTTTTGAGTAGATGGATGTTGGATGGTAGGATATGTTCTTCCTAACTTGAAGATTTCGGGGACGAAATCCTTTAAGGAGGGGAGAATATAACAACCCGTATTTTCAATAAACTGTTATAACATAAATCGAGGCAGAATTTAATTCAAAAATCAGAATCAGGGAAAACGGGCTATGCCATTGCGTTCGTCTCGGAAAAATACGCGAAATAGAGTCCGAGTTTTCGAAAATCGGAGTCCGTATGACCCGGTTAAGGCCCATTGAAGTTTTCAGAAACTTCTATGCTAAAAACAGATTTAAATTTCAAACTAAAAACAAGAATTAGGGCTAATCTGGGTTAGGCGGGAAAATTCCCGCCAGGGGGCCCATGTCGACAGGCATGTCGACAGGGCACTCAGGGTGTCGACTGCCCTGTCGACAGCCCTGTCGACAGGGGGTGCCCAGGCAGTCTGGCCTGGTGCACCATTTCTGATTTGGGTTGGGTCATGTGGCTTGGTTCTGGAGAATTCTGAGATCTGACGGGCCAAACCTAATCTAGGGTTAATCCTAGGGCCTAAAACACTCTAATTCTCTATAAATATACCCCTAATCCTACCCTAAAGCCTCATTAATCAATCTTGCAACTAAACTATGCCAAATTAAATCCTCAAATGGCTTCCATCTAAAATCCCTAGCCTCCACCTTCCTCAAAGTTTAATCCTATGATGATATGATGATCATACAACCTTTTCTATGTTGTATGAATGCTTAATAACTTGCATACTTCATTAAGATGCAAGTTTGATTTGCTAAAGTTTGTGTTTTTGGGATTTTGCAAAAGGGTTTTCTTATTTGAGGCTTTGTTTTGGTTTTTAAAAAGGGCTTCTTCATCTTATTTGGTGGATTTGTGGCTTGTTTATATTTGTAAGCCCTCTTACCTTCACTTTACAAACTTTAAAGTTAATGTTTGGTGAAAGTTGAGATTTATGTGAGTTTAGTTGATTATGCATGCTTATGCGAACTCACTATGTCATGTTTTATGTGATTCATAAGTTATGCATGCATATGCAAGATTTCTATGCCATGTTTTACATGTTTCACAAGTTATGCATGCTTATGCGAGCTTATTATGTCATGTTCTACATGTTTCATGGGTTATGCATGTTTATGCAAGATCACCTTACCATGTTATGCAAGTTTAATGGATTATGCATGTTCATCTTACCATGTTATGCAAGTTTAATGGATTATGCATGCTTATGCAAGCTCATCTTACCATGTTATGCAAGTTAAATGGATTATGCATGTTCACCTTACCATGTTATGCATATTTAATAAGCTATGCATGTTTATGCGAATTCATCATGACATGATTTGCAAGTTTAACATGTATGCATGTTTATTATGACATGTGAAGTTCACCATGCATGTTATGCCAAGTTACCTTTTATACCCTTATACGTTATGACGAATACGTAAGCGAGATAATGACGTTGGGAGGGTTTGGGTAAACTTAAAAATACATGAAATTAAAAGATTGGGAATTTACCTATTAAGTTAGGTCTACCCCTTGGGAATTTACCTATTAAGTTAGGTCTACCCAAGTATATGTTAACTTGTAAATATGTTTTGAAGTGGACATGACATTAGATAACATGATATGGCCAACTCGAGGTTAGACCTAGTTGTGGTGTAAATCTTCCCAGGTAACCACAACGTGGGGTCTAATGTGGGTAGTTGGTCATGTTGCACCATAAGACCCGAGGTTAGACCTAGACGTGGTGTAAATCTTCCCAGGTAACCACGGATGTCTAATGTGAGAGGTTGTGTGCGTTAAGTAATTAATGCCTCATGATTAGGGTTAAGTCATGGCCCACTAATACTTAACCAATAATGGGGATGCGAGGATTAGATGGGGATAAGTGGTTACACTTAGCTAATCTAATCCAGGTTTAGTGAGGGGTTAAAACCACACTTAACCCTCTTAGAAACCCTAGCAACGTGGTCTGTTCCAGCAGTAATCCCAGTTTGGTATCATTCACAACCCTAGAGGCTAGGCTAGGGCGGGGCACGATTACTGGACTGATGTAAGCGACCAAAGCGACGGCTGAGTGGTACAGCGGTGCGGGTCCGGCGGGCTACGGACGTGCACGTAGTCCGATGTTGGACAAACTCGAGGCACGGGTACCAGTAGGCTTAGACTGTGCATTGTTGCTTAGGTGTCTGGGGTTGACATCTTAGGGCTTGATACACCCGAAGGTGGACCCAGCACAGTCTGACTACATCCATGTGGGCCGTATGGACACCAACACTTGACGTGTTAGGTTTATAGGGAGCCGATCGACTAGACCGCTGGGCTGGGCCTTATACTAAGGTCACTTCATGTTATTGGGCCAAAGTTTGGGCTAAGGGATCAGGATCTGTTTTGTGGGTTTGCTGGTACACTATGGTGCAAAGTTTAATTCGTCTATGTGATGTCACCTTTATCTATTGCCAGTATGTTCATCTCAGTTTCCATCATACTGTTAACTTTATTAGTTTATAGATTGATCGTAGTAGGGCTTACCAGTCTTTTTGACTGACCCGTTTTCTTTCGCTTCTTTTCTTCCGTTTCCCCCCCCCCCCCACAGGTTCTCAGGGAGGGACTACATCTGCTTAGTGGATCTTTGACTTGCTTGTTGGATAGCTCATGTATGGATCTGAGCTAGCTGTGGCTTATCTTTTATTTCTGGGGATTAGTACTGATGTTTACTATGTATTTTGTTATCACGTATCTAGACTGGAGTTGTATTTTGGATCATGACATTTTCATATTATGTACTTGACTAGGTGGGTTTTCTGAGATAATGATGATGGGTTTTTATCTGCTACCGCTGCTTTACTTATATTTATTTTTATATATTCTGTCTTGCGATATCTCTGTGCATGTTTACCTTCACAATAACACCCCTCCAAAGCTAGTACATTCTAAGGAGTGATCCTAGCGGAGGTGGGGTGTTACAGGGTGTTACATTCTCCCCCTCGTAAAAGAATTTCGTCTCCGAAATCTTCAAGTTAGGAAGAATGTATCCTACCATCCAATCACCCATCTACTCAACCATTCAATCACAGACATTCATTGTCCTTAAAAAGATTTCTAATGCTTTCATGTTCATATGTATATTGTGTGTGTGTATGACTTTATCTAATGCAAAAATCAGGCGGTCTACTGATTCAGTTGACCTCCTTAATGCGAATTATGTCAGTGCAATGCGTCCAATCATGTATGCAAGCATACCTAGTTATGTAAATACTACATGTGCGCATAGCCATTCATCCATATGCAATATCCATATGTTAACATATTTAGTTAAATTCGTTAAGCAAACACATATATGCTAATGCAATATGAAAGTGACTGAGTCGTTCTAGCGCCTATGGTGTGTATATGCATCCACGAGCAACCATTTGCAACCATCAATCATAACATGTTTCAAATACATGTTTACATCCATTGGCTTTTACCTAAGGATCGATGATACGCCCTAGCGGATATACCTTAAAAGCTAGGAGGTATGTATAAAATTCCTAGAAAAAGAGATCAAGGACATACCCTTAAGAAAAAGGGTATGATGCGTGTATCTAGTCTTCAATTTTCTAAGTCGCATCTTCTTGAGCTTCACTATTCTGTACCTTATCTAATTAATCTTCATGATTGCGAAGCTTCTTGACCTTCATTTCCAAAACTGTCGTTGATTGGATAACTGGTTTTGTATTGTCAACTGGGTATATGCGGAAGTCTATCTCGCATTTTAGAGGTAAACTCCTAACCTAATCAAAACACCTGCGTACTCATGGACTACCCTGACGGATGATAAATGCATTAAGCGATTCTAGCTAGCTAAGCCTAACTGATTCTTTACACGTAATCTCGAGGTTATTCCATGGCAAGTCAAAAGTCTAACTACCCTCCTTTCAGAATTACTAGCCAACCAACCCATGCCTAGAATCAACTCATATCCCATGGAACCAAAAACATAAGCATTACGCTTAAACTCAACACTTAATATCGTTATTCTCAAATCCTTACCAACCAAAGGTAAATGGGTCAAACCATCCATTGGATTTGAGATACTAATGGGATCTTCTACTATACAAGTACTAAGGTGCAGAGACTCGACTATGGAAGTAGATATGAACAAATGCGAAGCGCTAAGATCAAAAGAGTACTAACTGGTTGATCAAAACGAAAAGCTAAATTTTTCCAACAGAGACTTTTACTATCTCTCTCTCAGGTATTCTGGTGGTGAAAGCATGCACTCACCCTTCTGAAAATCCTGACTCTCGTCATTGCCCTTGTCCTTATTTCCCCATCATACCATGGAAAAGATACTTCCTCTCATCTTAGGTTTTATAATTCCTTCTTTCTTCGTGAGTCGATTTTATATCCATGAATTTCCCATCCTTGTGTTGAGCTCCCTAGCCAAACTCCCTCATCCTCATCTTTACCATCCCTGTGTAATCATATTGACAAGTTTCTCAAAAGCTGCCTCCATCGCATGGAAAACCCTTCAAAGCTTAAAGAAGATTAGTTGCAGGTGAAACTACTATGGCTACAGATGGGACTCGGGCACTACTTTGCCCTTCAATAGGTATCGTAGTCTTATCAAGCCTACGGAACCGTGCCGCGATGAGGTTACCTCCCAGAAAGCTAGGAGTCACGAAGACTCAAGAAAGAAGGGGACAAGAATTCAAACAGAGGATCAGAAGATAGTGCGTCTAGCTATTGGGGAATATGCCTTTAAAACAAAACTTTTCTTTTGAAAAATGCTTCGTTAAAAACCGTTTGAAAATATTTTTTTTTTCAAATCTTTTTATCTGATCCGGTAACCTGGCTCTGATACCACGTGTAACACCCCACATCCGTTAAAGTCACTCACAAAGGGAATGCCTTAACTTCGATGGAGAATTATAGGTAAAAGATACAGATAAATTACAAGACAGACAAAATTTAAAACAGCGGAAAATAGAACTTTACTTTATGGATAAAATAGTTTGTACAACAATTATTTTCCAATGCCAGGATATCTGTCTTACAAAATAAAGAAGCTTAAAAATACATTTATATTCCCCAATTTAGCATGAGCCAGCCATAGCAATGGAAAAGAGAATCCAAGCAAAACTTCGACTAACCTTCAGCTTGGAAGAAAACTGGGCTAAGTAGTAATATTCCCTCCCTGCGAACCTGGGGGGGGAACGGAAAACAAGAAAGCGAAAGAAAACAGAGTCAGACATAAAGTCTGGTAAGTTCAGTAACTTTTAGCATGTGAACGGGTAAAAACAACATGGCATGAATTAACTGTATACAAGAATACACCATGATGACGTGAATCATAAGGTTAGCAAAAGATATGATAAGGTAAGATAAACTGGATGCACTTCTATACGTTCTCTACTTCGCCACTACCTTGTTATTCTAATTTTTATATCCCTGCACCACCTGACTAGTAATCCGTATAAACTGACAAGAACAGATACGTGATCCCAATTCCCACAATTTTTGTTTGTCTCAAGTGTACATTTGTCATTTATTACCTAGGTCTAACCTAGGGCTTTTCTATCGAGTGCTTCCTAGATTAAACTAGGATTTACGCGACTTATCTAATGCTTCTCGGATTTTAGGGTTTACGCGACCTAGTTCGAACTAGGGATTATGCTACCTATCGAACGACGCTCCTACTCTAGGACACAATACCTAAGGCGGTATATGTTCCTAGAATTTCCCCACGTATGTGTCGTGGATCGTTATCGCAGTCTAGATGCACATGTCCTCTATATGTGCGACCCGAGTCTCGTGGCAGGGCAAATCAAGAAACATAGAACTCGGTCGGGAGCTTTTAGATATCTGCCGATGCAGATGCTAATGTCTGTTTTTCCAGTGGCTATGGTCCCACCTGACCCCTCCCTCAACTAATGAAAGTCACACCTTGAAAAATGAGAACTATACGCAGGCCCTCTATGCCCCCACTAACCTATGGCCATCCACACCCATAAATAGATAGCAAGTATATGGTATGTTGGAGTTCTCCGCCTTTCCACTTCACGTATCTCGATTGACTCAAGATGGTAGGTAGACGACGAGTCGCTATCACAGGGCTACTGGTCTCGCCGAATCACGCTAGTCCATCCTAGTCTTTAGGTTGCCCTATATTGCAACCAAGGCATACCCTTGGTTCTTCTAACGCAGACCTTAACCTCTGTGAGCCCAGGCGGATCATCTGCAGCCTAACAGAGGGATACCAAGAGTACCCTCACGTCCACTCAAAGCCGCATGCTTCTTCTCCCAGTTCGTTGGAGCCTTCTTTAAGATCAGATGGACGTTCGCTCCTTCTCGTGTCGTGCTAAGGATTACTACTTAGTTCCCTTAACTAAGGTTTACTATTTAGTCCTCGAACCGTCGTTTTCTCAACTAAGGTTTACAACTTAGTCCTTTTAACTAATATTTACTACTTAGTTCTCTTTCTCGTCAAGTTGGATTGATTAGTGTCATTAGTCAATTCAAGTTATCTTAACCCATTCATTTGTCATGATAAACTGATTAAGTGTTATCAGTAGTTCATGTTGACTTAACCCTTCCACAAATCAAGTTATATTGGTTAAGTATTTCTTATTACTTAACCCCACCCCTTCACCTTGTATTGACTAAGTGTTCCCTTTTACTTAACCCTGCCCTTTCTGTTTAGCTAACATGCTAAAACGGTTAAGTGTTCTCTTAGTTAACTTAACCCTAACATCTGTTTAATTCACATGTTCTAATGGTTAAGTATTGTCCCTCCCTATTTTAACTTAACCTTGTTCATTCGGCACACCACGATGGCTAAGTGTTCTAAGTTTACTTATCTCCACCTTCTAGTCTAGTAAACATGTAAAATTGGCTAAGTGTATTTTACTTAACCTCACCCACTTGTCTAGCTTAATTGTTTCTTAGTTTTAAATTATTCATTTAAAGCACCAACCACTCGCATTAGATAGATATTGTTGCGGTCACTGGATGTGCCGGTCGGTTCCGGGAAGATTTACACCGCAACTCGGTCTAACCTCGGGTCCTTTTTGGGCTCAATGCTCTAACCACCCACATTAGATAGGTATTGTTACGGTTGCTGGATTTGCCGGGTGGTTCCGGGCAGTCTTATACCGTAACTCAATCTAACCTCGAGTTTGGCATATTCGTATTTTCTACAATGTACATATTTCTCATTTAGGACAAATTCTTCTTGTAAATTATTACTAATTTACTTATGCCATAATTACTCTTTTATTGTACATTGTCAACATTTATTATTATGGCCCACTTTCCCTCTAAACCATGTTTATAAGATTATACCAAATTAAGTGTCACTAACCATGGTTATGCTAAATATGACAATTACATGTAATTTCAAGTTATTAATCAGAATAGGCTATAACCTACCTTCCCAAACTTGCCATAATAGTTATGCCTAAAATCACTATGCCACATATTTGGCGTTCCAAATAAGTTGTTAAGCCTAATCTAGACTTAACGTTCTTATTTACATTTTTGGCCCAACTTAATTAAATATCCAATTTTTCGATTCATGTTAGAACTAGATTTAATATTCTAGTTTACAATTTATGCCAAAACTAGACTCACATGCCAACTACAAGGTTTGCGGCCAATTAACAATTTACCATTATACGCCCAAGTCTAATATGCTTGTAATATTTACTATTATAGCCAATTCGGATTTAAATCAACATATTTATTATGCCAAATTATATAAATTAAGCTACGCCCAAATTCCCCCACCGTAGTCATAAGTATAACATGATTTCACAAGTTTCTAAGTACTTATGAAATGAAACTAGCAAAAGGATCAGGGGATAAGCACGAGAATTTGACATAAAAGAATAGGCATGCGAAAGCGAACCAATTACAAAGATAATTGTTCCAATAAGTTTGATGTACATAACAGTGAATAGGAATAAACCAGACAAGCTACATCATAAATACAAGATCAACACAATTTAGGGAATAGGCATAGGTGATTTGGTCTAACATAATGCCAATTCGGTGTACAACATGATTTACAACTATAGTGTTATGGCATAAGCAACTAACCACACTAGTCATAGGCAATTAACCTCAATAGTCATAGTCATGGTTTCATAGTTATGAATCATGGGCGATTAAACACAATAGTCATGGATAATAGTCTTATAATCATAGGCAGTAATCTCATAGTCATGAGTCATAGGTGATTAGCCACAATTGTCCTTGTCATAGTCATAGGCAATAGTTTTATGTTTACGGTCTTAGGCATAGGCATAGTCTTATGTTCACAGTCATAGGCATAGGCATAGTATTATGTTCAGTCATAGGCATAGGCATAGTCTTATGTTCACAGTCACAGTCATAGGCATAGGCATAGGCTATTAACAATAGTTTCAACGTCATAATCGAGAATCAGATCCAGAGGCATATACAAGCATCGATTCAAGCGAAAAGATTAGGCATATTCTTATATCCATTCAATTACATGCCACAAATAGATCTAGACGTTCAAATCTAAAAAGTAACATACTTACATTGATCGGAGAAAGGATAATCAAATAGCGTTGTGATAATTTTGCTAGGATTTGCACGACGTTGCCCGAAGCCGCTGAACTAGCCTTTAATCCTTTTCTTAAAGCTCTAATCCTGATTTGAATCTCCAATTTGCAATTCCTAGCCGTAGTCTTCAAGAACAGTCTTCATGTTTTATTTTAACTTATTTATTTCAGTTATTCCAGAAGCAGCATAGGGAAAGAATAGAATGGTGTAAAGAGAATGAGGCTAGGAGGCTGTTTATATAGGATTAGGCGGACGAATCTACACTGAAAACGTGATCAAATACATCAGAATGAACCCAGGCTCAAAACTGGGTTCTGGCACCAGGTCGACCCCCAGGTCGACCATAGGGTCGACCCCCAGGTCGACCATAGGGTCGACCTGGTCCCTGGGAGGTCGACCATAGTGTCGACCCCCAGGTCGACCTGGTCCTAGGCGGGAAAATTCCCGCCCAGTCTGCGCTGGCGTTTGAATTCGAATTTCGAATTCGAATTTCAAGCTGTTTTCGATTTTGAAAATCTCTGAAAATTCGGAGGGTCATATCTCCCTCATACGGACTCCGTTTCTCGAAAACTGGGACTCATTTCCTAGCAGAATTTCAAGACGAACGTAATGGAGCAATCTGTTTCCCCTGATTCTTATTTAAAATTTAATTCTGCCTTGATTTATGGTTTTAACATGTTATACAAATACGGGGTGTTACAGATCTTCTATCTCCTTTTTCATAGCTATGCGCTCTTGGATGTTCGAATCAAGCTCAAGATGGAAACGTTTCTTTGCATCCTCCAACTATATTTTGTAGCTTTCGGCATCCATCTGAGCTAAGGCAAGGAGGGCTTGAGTATCTTCAAGTTGTTTCTCAGCCTTGTCCCTGGCCTTGATATCGTGTTCAACCTTTTCTTTAACTCTCGCCACGTCCATTTCCAAAGGTGGATAACCTCTGAAAGCTTCTTGGCATGCTTCTTCATTGCCCTATATTGAGTAGCCACGTTGCCCACTCGGTTAACGATTTCTGTGTCCCAATCATCAGAAACTGGCTCGAGATCCGAAACGAAGAGCATCCTACCAAAATAGATGTCGAGGAACTGCTTCCGCAGACACTCCAGCTTTGCCTGATTTTCAGGAGTAAGGGTCACCTCCTGCGTAGTGGTAATATCAATGTTGCGTTGTCCTGATGGGACAAGATCTTTCTCACCCTTTTCTAAACCTTTGCTCAATTATTTATACTTGTCTTTGGATTCATGATGCTTCTTGGAGGACTTATCCTTAGAATGAATACCCTTTGGGGGAGTCAGAGCTTTGGGAAGTTGTTTGCCTCCCGCATGTGGCACTTGACGATTGTGGAGCTCTTCAGGATCTTTCCTTGAAGGAGAGCGAGAGCGCAAAGAATGAGGCTGGTAAGAATCATAGTGTTTCTTACTATATCTTCCCCGATTATCATTGCGATCATGCTCGATTGCGGGATTGAGTCTGGACGTGCACTCATGGAGTTTACGATGAGAATAGGAGCGGCGGCAAGGCATATTTCCTGCAAAAATGACAAGCAAGTATAAGAACCATGAGTACATACAGTGTATGAATGTTGTGACATGTGCTGCATGTGATGTGTGTGCCCCATGCGATCCCTCCTAATAGACCAGGGCCCGGAGTTAGGCTCATCTGTACAGTTTCCTTTCCTTTGATAGGAGTGGATTCTTCCTCGGAGATAGGGAAGAACGGTTCCGCTCCAAAATCCTCCGATGTGTAAATGTTATCCAGCAAGGGGAGTTTGTCTAAATCCCTATATATTTGTTCCTCTCTTAAAGAATCATGAGTCGAGGGCCTAGTTGGCGGCGGTGTCTTGGGAGAACCCTCCCTTTCGGGGATGGAAGCATCCTATGGTTCGTCGGCTCGAACTTCACCTCCTTTGTATTTGTTCATTTCTTCGTCATCTTAAACATCCATAGGTGAAGGACTTTTAGGTAACTCGATCATCTTTGTAGCTTTCGTGGTCACTTACCCCTAGACCGGGTACATGCTACTAGATTCCCCAATTGCCCGAGTAGGGGGCACATACTTGTAAGGCCTGCCACCCTGACCAAGCCCGAATCTGACATCGAGAAGATGAAGTTTGTAAAGGTTCTCATCGGTTATACATTTATTGATCTTTAGATAATCAGATTTGCTTTTTATGAGGTGGGGTAAACGATCTTCGTATATTGCACCCTCTTTCTTTTTAGGATTAGGAACTATGAAAGAGAAATTAAGCATTAGTACATAGCTTTATGCTGTTAAAAGAGGATATTGAAGGATCTGGAACCTACTTGATTGCAACCACCTCCTCACACAACCAACCTAATGCTTTATATAGAACCACTAAGATTTAGCATCCCTCAAGTTGCTATCTCCCTCACTCAAGACTTTCCTAGCAGGAATAGACTCAAAGAAAACAAAATTCGAGGTCCCTATCGAACGATGTTTAAAATGGTAGTATAAGTTCAAGTCCTTGTAAACAAGCTCGACTCCCAGAAATTCTGCGTACGTAATATATAAAGTATATAGAGCAGCATAAGCGTTGGGGTGAAGCTGCATAGGAGCAATACACAGTCGTCTCAAGGGACCAACTACAATCGGATGAAACGGTGGAATAGCACCTATTGAGCACATGACCTTACTGATGGCCATATACCCTTCCGGAGCAGAATGAGGTCTATCCACTTTCTATGGGGTTGTAACGTCATCCCATGGGATCCCGTGCCTTAAGCAGAGTTTTTTTAACTTTAAATCATCCAATTTGGAAGTCTTGGAATCACTTGGATCATCTAGCTTTTTGATATCCTCAAGTTCATCTGGAGCGCAGACATTTCCAATCTTGTCTTCTTCTTCTTCTTCTTCTTCCTCAAGTGATGTGTTTTCAGAAGATGTCGATTCTGCTCGATGTCCGTATCATAATCAAATCCAGAATTATTCCAATCCGGGTCCAACGGAAGTACGTCCGGATTATAATAGCTTGACGATTCCAGAATTGCATTTTCCTCTGATAGCCTTGTTGAGAGTCTATCAGACATGTTTGTTTTGTTGGTAAACAAATACAGGAGAAAATTAGAGCATAAATACCCATAAACCCCGTGTGTACAAGTGCTAGTATGTGCCGGTGTATGCTTTGCTGAAAAGAAAAACATGAAACAAAATGGATGAAGGAATGATTTGTCGTTGTGTGTCTTTAAGTTAAGTCCTCATCTAGTCTATGATATTTGGTGTGGAGGCTTTAACCTAAATATTCGCCGATCTATGCGGAATATCGTCAAATCTAAATCAAAGTATAAGTTTAATTAGATGACGTTGTTTAGTCGAGTATGATTGTAAGAGGAGGATCAACTCGAAGATAAGCCAATTCGTGAGGCCTAGTACTGCAGATCGTGACAAGGGGTCAGCCCGCAGGAAGAAGCCCGGCTCGTGGTCATCGTGAAACTCACATTCAAACGTTCCCTCTTGTACTCTATCGGTTCTCCCCATACGATTCGTGAAAGGGAGACCAGGTCATGCCTTGGATATGTTTCGAGGGCAAGCACGTGAAACCCATTGGTTTGTGTTTAAGTGACTCACAAGCTACCTCCACGGTCCGCCTCACTACCTCTTCCCACGAACCGATGCCTTGCCTCTTTTCACAACCCGATGCCTTGTTCCATTCCATGAGCGAACCCACCACCATATTCCACGATCTGACTCAACGCCTAGCCCCTCGTCATGATCCGTACGGTGAAATCACGCCTCACAATTGAATCAATCCTTAAATCCTTCCTCCTCAATTCACAATCACCCAGCGCATCGCCCCTATCGATCCCTCACTCCTCGAACTCCTCACCATCCACCTACATAGTCGGTCGATTGATGAATAACACCAATCACCATCACCACTAATGCTAATGGCGCCGTCAAGAACATGGTCGAGCGGTTTACCCATGGAGATCAAAGAAAGATGAAGGGAAAATCAATAGTCAAATCGGCACGCATTCCCAAACAATAGAGTAGTAATCGAAATCAAAAACCTAATCATTTTTTATTACCTTTTCAGATTGAACAAATGAGTTCGAAGTTGTGTAAATTTGGAGAAAATGCGAATTAGAGTTATGAATTAGAGAAAAGGAGGTGACGGCAATAAAAAAGTAAATGAAGGGAAGAGTAAAATTGATCTATATATAAAAGACATGGACCCTTCGTATACTCGAGCATGGCCCGCCACCGTGCAAGCGAACCGATGGGTCCTTGATACTCAACCCAGTACGGTCGGAGTGACTCAATGGACCGTGAGTGTTAGGTCCATACATAAAGCAAACGATGAAGCTGGTAACTCAAGAACAATAACAAACTGAGCAGGAGAACATACCCGAGGAATCATTGGTAAGCCACATTGGAATCCGAGACTAATAAACAGTGAAATAATTGAAACTCGAGGTTGTATTTATACTCATCAAAGGATACGGTCATTTGAAACATCGCGACCTTACAAGTAGATACAACTGTTGGTGTTCACCATTTTTGGGAACAGACATGTGTACAATTTTGAAGCACGTTCCATCCTTGATAAAACGTACTCCGAGGGAGCAAAATGTTGGCTAGCTTTTTGATCAAGCCACCAAGAGTATGAGCATCTATGACCTGATGCATAAAGGTTGGCACACTTGCAAGTTCAAAACAGATAACCCGGTTCACACAAATGACTCATGGACCATACATAGAGACCAGTTCATGAACCCCCCTCCTTTGACTCATCCTCGCTCGCGATGAAGGGACCACGACCCGCTCATGACGGAGGGACCACGACCAGTTCGCAATGAAGAGACCACGACCCGCTCATGATGAAGGGTTCACGACCCACGTGTGCCAAAGAATCACGAGCTGACCCTGTACTCAAGAAATGGAGACCGTGACTTGGTAATTCACGAATCGATAATCCAGTATCTGATGACATATGTCCATAACCGCCATGTTGACCATTTCTCCATCCACTCACGAACGACTCCGGGATCCTCGGGATTGGTGCCACATGTCTTCACGAACCTCACTACAACAGACATAGTATTTTATAGTGGCATATAGCCGCTATAAAATAATACTATATCGGTCCGAAAAGCGTTGTATATCAACATGTTATAAAAAACAGTTGAATAATCATAACACAGAAACTACCGCTATAAAAGTGTATGATTTTATAATGGGTATACGCCGCTATGATACGTAAGGATGGTAGCTCATTATTACCGCTATAAAACATGTCATTTTTTATGAAATAATGAATTTTTATAACACTATATAGCTGCTATAAAATATTAATTCAATAACGGGTTTATCGCGCTATAAACCAACAGGATAACATTTCTAAATCCTTTTACAACCTGTATATGCCGCTATAAAATATGTAGATGTAACACTTATTCAATGATACCCTTTGCCAACAAACTCTTGTATTACATTATCTTTTATAACGCTTTTCAATATATTATAATAATAGCAATCAAATGAATTTTCACAACAATTTCAAAAACAATATATAATACAAAAAATTATAATACTCAACAAATCTAACACATACTCATGATAACAAGATAAAGGATCAACTAACAAAAAATAAGTTCAATACATATGTTTTCAATTTCATATTGATGTCAATTTAAGTTAACAAAGAATAAAACATAGTTCAAATTCGAAGAAATGGAAATAAGTTAAAATTCAATAAACGGTCGTCGTTACCATGTATATTTGTAAAAAAATTACAGTAGTTTCTTCGGACACATCAATTCCTAACTGTATTTACGTATGACTTCTGCTGATTGTGTTTTCTCTACCAATAGTTATGCTAGATCGGTACCCAACTCAGAAATGCTTTCCCAACTCTATCTTCTTCACCAGGCACATTATGTTATGCAATAATGAATCAAATAAACACAAGACTTGAAATAAGTCAAGTTTACTTTCTAGATTTAAACATTAAAAATGTAAAACCACCACTAGAATTTTCTGAAATAGCATAATAATGCTGAAAACTAACTACTAAATACTAGGACATCTAACACATAAATTGTCTTATATTTATTTGATCAGTCAAATCACAGTAGCCTGTTTATTTAACTGTGGTACAACATTCCAATGATCAAATAATTTTACCATGAAATCACCAAACTTGGCTTAAATGAAATATCATACGTTCTATTTGAATGGACAAACAGCTTTTTTGGCTTTTCGAAAGGCAAAACCAATCCATTTAGGCTTTCAAAAGCCAAAAAAAAAAAACACTTATTTAACTATTGAAATTATGCCAAAATTTTCTTGAATATGAAGACGCTTTAAAGTTAAAAATACTAACCATGAAAACACATCCAATAATGGCACAGACATTCGTGATGAAATGGGAGAAAGATCTAGGAACTTCTTATAGTATCCTCAATATAAGTTGATATTGTCTTCATATCTAATCCACATGCCTCAGCCCGACTGATCAAAATAACAGGAGGATGTATTCTTTGGGCCCCAGAGATTATTTCCTCATCTCGAGTAAATATGTCAAAAGAGTTACTATAAGTTGGATTATCATAACAGGCATGGTATAAAATAGTCTGATAGCCAGTGGATATCGATGAACACTGGACCATAACTAAGCATGAATTTCAACATATTAATGAAAAAATTAATAAACCGAATACAAATATAATTATCAAGTGCCAGTATTACACCTAATTAAATTATTTCTAAATATACCTTTTCCTGAGCTCTTAATTCATTGAACAGTACTTGAGTTTATTGCTAAATGTCATTTGGTATGTACTTCCCTTATTCTACAACAAAGCCATTAGTAGTAAGGATTAATACACAACCAGACTTTTGTCTCAAACTTATGTATAGCTGGCTTCTTTGGTTATAAATGCAGATAGGAAGAGTTTAAACAAAAGAAGAGCAGCTCTAAATGAAGCCATATAAGACCCTCGTTGACTGACGTTTAACTTGATCAAACCACTTAGGCAAAGCATCCTTGTGTTGCATCTTGGAAAACAATATACACGGTCAACAGTTTACATTTGAACGAACTGAGATGAAGAGCTATTGTGAAAAAATTAAGTCAAAGTATATATATATATATATATATATATATATATATATATATATATATATATATATATATATATATATATAAAGCCAACTAAATGAAAGTTAACTTTATTAAAAGTGCCAAGAAAAAAATTCACATTTATATTAAGCGAATATATAAAAAAGAAATATTTGAGGGATTCAAATACTCGCCCTATGCATATAGCAAGCACACATCTTAAGCACTTTATTGTGAAAGCATTAATAGTGCTGTGTTTTTGGGAAGAAAAAGGAAACATATATACTTCAATTAATTCAAAGATGCAAAAACCAAAAATAACATATGCAGACAAAAAAAAGTAGTGTGCATATATTTGAATCTGAGTTCATTAACAACCACCAATCCATGAGCCAGTAATGCACATCTGCTCAACAAAAATAATAATGTTTTCTTGCTGATTAAATAGTGGATCCACTACTTTCTCCTTTGTAACATAGACTGTACAAAAGGCTGAAGATACATTAGTGCAATATACTGACCATATATGCCTTGTAAAAGTGCACTAACATAAGAAGCAAAACTACAAGGAATACTAGATATTACCAGAAGTGAAGTGGTAGCTGCGTATTTTATAATGTGTTAATAGTGTTCATATTTTTACCATAAAAGAGTTACAATTCTTTAGTGCTTTACCAACACGTAGATAAAACTACAAAATTAATATTGGTTTACGTCCAAGATTATTCACATAATAGTTTCTTAACTCCAGTTTCGTTTCCATGTAAAATTTGACAATGTGTGTTTTCATTATGTAACCTATTTTTGTACATGATATAGTCTATTGAACAGTAAATCACTCACTTACAAATTATACTAGAACATTACTAATTGTCCAGGTAAGCCTCTCTAGTTGGGTGTAATTGTTTTGGGCTGCTAAGCAATGATGTTTGTGAGAGTGAAGGCACAGTTCATGGTGATGTCATAGTAGTTAAGGCGCAAAAAGGCACAGGGGTTGAGCCCTGGGCTTTTTTGAGCCTTGGGCTTTTTTGAGCGATTTTTATACAAGTGTGTGTTTTTTGCTAGGAAAAAACTGTACTATAAAATTCTACTAAAAATGATAATTTTACTGATACAAAAACTTTGATTAGTAGGTATGAAGTCACAAATGCAATTTCCAAACTAAAACAATCACAAATTCAACAAATTTAATTATTTAAAACATAACTCTTTAAACTTTAAAATTAAAACATAACTCAATAAATTTCAAAACATGTCTAAATTTTAATTTAAAAGTTAAAACATAACTCAATAAATTAACTAACAAGTTTAGATTAAAGTTTAAACCTTTGAACTAATTAATTTAAATGAAAACAATTAAAAAAAACTGCTGTTGATATTTGAAACACACAAACACACATGACAGCGGCAACAACAACGGAGACGGCAACAATATATTTTAGTGTCGAATGCGTTAAAACGAAAGGGAAAACCCTAAAAATTGACTAAACCTGTTCGAATTTGAAGGTTGAGAGTCGGATCGGATCCAAACAAAAGTGGGCTTGGCATAAAATCAATTATTTCACAAGGAGCGCTTTTTGAGCCTCAGCGTCTCGAGAAAAAGCGCCAAAGGCGCGCTTTATTTATGCCTCAGTTAGCCGATGCGCCTTGAAGGCCAGCGAGGCGCAAAGCCTGCGCCTGAGCCTTAGGCGCGCTTAAGCGCGCGCCTTAACAACTATGGGTGATGTGCAAGAAGTGGCTGATGTTCCTTCTGTTTTAAATAGTGATGTGCAACAGGGAAGTCTCACAGGTTGTAATGAGGATGTAACAATGGGTAACAGTTCATCATTTGAGTGCCTTGCTGCTAACAATGAAGCAGTAGTGATATCCAAGATAAATGACTTGCTTTCTAAAGCATTCTGTAATGAGATGGGAGTGAAGTCTATCTTTCTGTCTCTCTTGATTGTTTTTTACAAAAAAGTGATTCACTGTTGATTGTATTACTAGTAGTGGTATTACCAGTAGTAATACCATGGAGGAGATGCAACAGAGTAACTCTAACATTTCTGTTTCGCTTGATTGTTTTTTACAACAAAATTTCGATGTTGTTGAGGCTCCAGTGAATGTAATTAAGAAGAAGCCCTTAACGAAAATGAAAACTCTAAGAGCTTCTTCATGTGGAAAAAATAAAGAGGGTGTATTGGACTTGATTGATAAACTGAATGAAGAGATTAATAGCGAAAAATTTTAGGAGTGAAGTCAATTTACAAAAAAGAGAGTTGAAGGATCTTATGTTAAAAAATTACACTATCTTACAAAGCAAATTGTCCAACAATTTTCTTGATTAAGTTAAGCAGCATTTAACTTCAGACACACCTGATCTGCCCAAAGCCAAATCTCCTGCCAATGCTGCATTCAGGCCTGGCATTTTGAATTTGAAAATCCCAAAAGGAAACTCCTCGAACGTGAACAATGGTGAAGTAAGTACTCTTGTGCGCAATAACCCCTATACAAACATTCAACCTCCACCAGGGAAGAATAAATTTTAGACTGCTTAAATAAGTATACTGGTTAGAGAATAAAATTTTATATTATCTGACTTTCATAATAAAGGAAAAGCAAAAACCAAATTTCAATAATTTTAACTACAAATATAAAGAAAATAATAATGATATAAAGTTAGAAACATATCTGGTTAACAACATAAATGTAAAAAAATTCCATAATTAGCACTTTTAACCCACTAAAACTAAGAAAGAAAACTTCATTATACTTTTGCAGGACAACTCTTTTGCCTAATTTTAAAGCGTCTCTTCTATATACTTACTGAGTTTTGCAGTATTCAAGCGAACAAGTGTAATGAAAGTAACTACCTAGAACAAACCAGCTCCTATTTTTGGATTGTAAACATGCTGTGTTAGGCAAACCAAAAGCAAAGAAGGGTATCCTCTGTGAAGTTATCGAATTCTGAAGTACATCGAGTGAGCAAGTGTACAGCTACCATGATAAAATATTATTCATAAATTCAACAGAATCAAATTTTTATATAGCATTAGAACAAGTATCCTTACTTATATACAAACGAATGAAAGAAAACATATGCATCCACTAACCCAGACCCACAATAAGCAAAAAGCTACCATTGCCGATAGATGAAGTTCATTAATTGGAAAAAATAGCCAGAGCTTTCTAGTGAATTAAGAGTTTCAGAAAGAATATTTTAAAAAAGAATTGAGAAATTCTATAATAATCACAAATGATTTCTCAGATGGAGAAACTTACTTGGGATGATAACTCTATCGTAAGCTTCAAAAATCGAGGAACAAAAGACCAGAACAGGGAAAATGCAGCAGTTATAAACATTGGCAGCTCAAACAACCTGTGAGTGACAAAAGTTAATAAATTAACTTAAAATAGTCAAATTCGATAGACTTGGTTCACTTGACTACAAAACCTGAGCGACAAAAATTTATAATAGTATTGTCATATTCTCTAAACATAACAAACAAAAAATAATGAAGTGTTTACATTTGACATTAAAGCCTAAAAGGTAAGGAAGAATGGGCCTATTAGCCATTTAGTACCATCTGTACTGGGGAAGAACATCAAAAATTCTGAACATAGTAGTTAAAGTTAGCACTGAAGAAAACGATGTACATAAGATGAAGAATTTAATCCCTAAGAAGTAACATTGTAAAAATAAGAATCACGGAAGACGTAACAAGTAGAGCAATGACAAATAAAAATGTGAAAAATGCTAAAAAGAGTGCACCTTAACCTCCCTTATCAATTTGTTGTCCAGCTCAGTAAATAGTGTCCGAAGTTACCATGAATATCTTCATCCCTTCAGCTACAATATCAGAATTTTTCATATGGTATATGTCCCAGATAAATAATCTTAGCTCTGGAAAAAAAAAATTGATTTTTTTACTTGTAAATGAATGGTAAGAAATCTTTTCTATTTGTTAAGCATATGTATTGCATTATTTTTTTATTGTGGACGCATGGATTAGAATCCTTGTGCATTTATATTTCAAACAAAAAGATAAATTACACTTTGAGTAAAACGTAACCATAACATCAACTCATGGTATGGAGAATGTCAGAAAGTACGTCTATAGGGAAGCCAGTGGTATTCATTCGCATAGTTATTAAAATCGTTGTAAAGAGACATAAGAATGGAGTCTGATTTATTGCATTCAAATTTCAAAATAATTTCATAAATTTAAATAGGGCAGTAACTATGAAACTAGCACCACTATTAAGGATTTGTACATCTACTCATCATCGGAGCCATATCGGCCTTCGTTATCTTCTTGCATCACTCAATTATAACAGCAGTGAGAGCACACTACCTTTCAGTCTTGTCTATTAGAAATGAACAAAATTAATTTTTTCAAGGTTTTGTCAACTTAAATAACAATGAACAGTTACATAAAAAGGTGAAAGAAGTCAAACACATGTTGAGTACTATATCAAAAGAGGACCCTATGTTTTGAAAGTGTATGCATGAGAGCACCGGTTCATTTGGGAAAGGTATAGTCCCAAAAAATGAATAACAAACAATCAGGTTATGTAGTCCAGTGAACCCCTCCATCTTGCTTCATAGCCTTAACTCTTAAGATGACCTGTATTTCCTCATTCTAAACTTTTGTCACTCTCAGGTTATTCATCAATCGAGCAAACACCAAAACATAGCAGAAAATAGTCCAGTGAACCAATTCGATAGAATTGATATGAAAATAGTAAAATCAATCGAGCAAGGCACCAAAAACATAGCAGAAAATAGTGTAAAATTCGATAGAATTTGTTCTCTTACCATAATCCACAAAAATTAGGGTTCTAGAAATCAAAGGATGGAAATGAGCGCACGGGTGCGACGAACGACGAATGGCATGGAAAATTTAGTGGAGAAGAACGGTGTGAAGAAACAGTTCTCGAGGGGAAATTTATTTTGGGGTAAGCGAGAATCGGTGGAGAAGAATGCAAATAATGTTGTTTTTGGGAGGGAGTGGAAGGAGTTTGAGAGCGTTAACAAAAAATTTGGAGCGTAACAAAAATTTTTGAGGGTTAACAAAATTTTTGGGAGAATAGAGCGTTACGAATCACGCGCAAAACAAAATGTATAAAAAATAATAATATGTAAGTCTAATCAATAACGCATTAGAATAACGTATATTAAATGGCGTTATTAATAATGTATTTTCTTGTAGTGCCTCTCGCAGAAATCACATATAAATAGCTCAGCACTTGGCATTTTTCAAGATATTTTGGCAATTAAGAGTTCTGATTTCACCATTATCATACTTTCATCATTTCTAATCAGTGTAATCTCGAATTTACTAAGTGAAACATCATTGTAAAAGTTAGATTGAGAGAATATTGTGGTTGTATTTGCATTCAAACGTATAATCAAAGTCATATAAAGTGGATGTAGGCTCCTTAACGCCGAACCACTGTAAATTTGGTGTGTTTTTGCATTTTATTTCATTTCTAGTTATAACTCTCTGTAAGTCAAGACAATTTGGGTGTTAGAACCATATTTTGGTCTAACATTGGTGTTGATGCAGTTGTGAATAAGAAGCCATTGAAAGAAGATGATACGAGGAGGAAGGTGACATTTCCAGATGCGAGAGAAGAAGAAACAGTGACCTGGGTGAATTAAGTATTTGTAGCAGGCCGCTACTGAGAATTTATTGGATGGGCCCAAAGTTCGAGGTGCTTGGGGGATGTGATCTCGATTAGGATGGTCTACGCTGGATAATCGGTTGCTATAACTGCTTTTGTTCGTTGTAAAGGCTATCATTGTCAGATGTGGAGAAGAAGGGTTTGAGTTCCTTATTTGTTGATGTTGGTAGATTAGATGGTTGATCTGTCTGTTCTCATATACTTTATTGATGATGTTAAATAGTAGTTTTATCGCCCATTAAGACTGTTGTTTGACTCAAAGTTTTATGTTTCCTCTTATTACCTTGGGATGTTCATCCGTATGTTGGATGGGCAGACTGAGTAGCAGATGACAGATAATTGATCTTGACGAGGACGATGCTGTTGAGCGATGATGAGTTGGAGGCTTACGTGTTAGTTTCTTATTACCTATTGTTTGTTGTTTTTCCGCTTCTATGTTGATGTATTCTCTGAGTGACTTGTAGTGAAGCTCATTGTACAGACTCTTATAGTGTAATCCAAGGTTGTATGGATAGTTCATGATGATATGAAAAAGTTTAAGATTCTGCTCAATTCTGCTTCAATATTATTATTGCCTATTGTATATGTTCTATTATATTTTATCCTTGCGCTGTGAGTTATACGACAGATTCTGCGTGTTTATCTTACTTTGATGATCATCCATAGCTGTCTAGCACACTTTTTAGTGCATTATTCCTCTTGTTTGGTACATGAATTATAAGTGGTCGTCACAGGTGATCAATTGGCTTAGAGGATACTGATCAATGTTTTGATTAATTAGGTTGTTTCAGCAATGAGATATGGTTGAGTTGATCCACCATTTTCAGAAGTTGTTGAAATATTGTCATCAACCATTATGACAAAAGAGAAATGCAGGAAAAAATAAGGAAATTGCGAAAACCTTTAGGTACGTATTTAATTTTTCAAAAAGATGGTGAAATGGCAGCTGCAACCGGGCCAATGATGATAATGGAGGTCCTTAGATAGCACTACTTTAAGCTTTTTGTTTTTGAAGAGTTTTCTTTATATCTAAATCAGTTTTCACTACAAAAGAATTCTGAATTCCATACGCCAATTTGGCGTAAGGAAACGAATTTCCCTACGTCATCCCTACGCCAAAAAGGAAGTCGGAAAACAGCTCGTCGCAAATATTTCCCTACGTCATCCTTACGCCTACATGCCTACGCCATACCTACGCAAAATTCCCTACGTCATACCTACGCCAAGTTCCCTACGTCATACCTACGCAAAGTTCCATACGCCATACTTACGCCAAGTTCCATACGTCGTCCCTACGCCAAGTTCCCTACGTCATCCCTACGCCAAGTTTCATATGCATACTTACCCCTTCCCTACGCATTCCCTACGCACTCGTGCACCAAAAATCAATATGGTAGTTCTATATTTATCTTCGTCTACCACAAATCATAATAAAACCGGACATATGCATAACCATAGCAATATATATCAATAAAAACATTGCTGTAAAATGAATATCATGGTCGAATTACCATAAACTTGCTACAAATATATTTAAAACAAATCATGTCCAACAAACAATAAAATAAAGTTGCTACATAACTCAAACATGATTGTTTCATCTAATTCAAACATCGTGTAATGTACCTTACACAAATAGAACATCAAACTCATTACCAAAATAAGATTAATTCATATAGAACGTCATATATGCGGTTCTTGCTCTCGCCGCAACCCTTGTAAAAACTCTTGTACAGAACTCATTTCTTCTTGTTGTTTGCTAACAGTGACACTCAATTCTTGATTTTTATCTCTTAGGTCTTCTACTTCCTTGACAAGCTTCTCTGTTTCATCTGTAACTCCAAACCTAACGGTGTACGTATTGTCTTTATACATCTACACATAAAATTTTTAATCCAATTAGTACAACGAATATATCTCATATTACAATTAAGTAAAATGATCAGCGAAACAATTACAGAGTAATCATCATACACATATGCAGATAGCCCGGGTTCAGACCACCTGGACCAAATGCCCCTTATCATGGTGAGGCAACCAATCAAAACACGAGATTTTATGGGGATTTTGAAAAGGAAAAAAAATCTCATAAAAAAGAGAGGATTTTTTTTTTTTTCTTTTTTTCTTTTTTTTTTTTTTTGGGAAAATTTGAGTATTGACTGGCTTACCCTACGAGGACTCGGGAAAAAATCACACAAGTTAAGTTGCACACAGCAACTTCAGGTTGCTGTGTGCAACCTGGGGTTGCTGTGTGCAACTTCAGGTTGCACACAGAGGTTCTGTGTGCAACCTGAAGTTGCACACAGCATCTTCAGGTTGTTGTGTGCAACCTGAAGTTGCTGTGTGCAACTTCAGGTTGCACACATATGCAACCTGTGTCAAAAGATGGTTGTTGATATTTTTGAAGAATGTGCATGAACTGTTACAGTGTGATTTGATATGTGATACGCATTCAATCAGGAATTCATATTCTAAAAATATCTGAAATTTTGCAACTTTTGTGTGTGAGTATTGTATATTTTGCATTTAGTATCTGAAAATGAAGGAAGAAACTATAATAATGGTCGTTGGTTCAATGCTTCATTTTTAAAGCCGTGATAAGGGCGACCAAAATTGTCAAATTGCTATTGCTTGTAAAATTTTATACTTGCAATATCCTGTTTGTTTGATAATACAACGTAATGAATTGAAGGTCCTCTGATAATGCTGAACGAAATCGTTTTTTATGTTTTGGCAATACATTGTTGACTATTCTTTTTTTTTCCTTCAGATGAACTTTTCCAGATAAAAGGGCAGTGTTCAGACATTCCAAATTTGATTATGAGACGATCAAATTATATGAGAACTTCATCTTAATAAAAAGAGATGATACAAGGTGCACATACCATTTAATTAGTTAAAATTATTATTGATATCGGATGATCAATCGAAACTTAGTTTTGCTGCCGCTTAAAAAGTTGGAGAGTGCATGTTATCACCAAATTTGGGATGTAAGTAATAATTCACAAATACAAAGTTTGTAGCGTTGAGTAGAATTATTGGTAATTGTAAGAAATATGAATGAAATATTGGTACATATTTTTTGGACTTGGTATTAAGAAGAGCAGATACCATTATTAATAATAGCAGTCGATTTCTATTTTGTAAATATCAGGTTGCTACTGGTAAGTTGCATGGAAAATAAAATGCTTCACATATGTTGTTATCATTATCACCAATTCTATTTGGATACATCTCCATTAACATTAGATTTATCTTCTTCTTTTTTCTTTTTTCTTTTTTTTTTCTTTTTTTTTTTTTTTGAAATTAAGCATTCTATATATAAGTTTAGGTAGTATATAGTAGCATTTCATGACAAGTGGGTTAGACCCCATGAACCGAACATCAAACCCATGACTTCTTACATTATGTCTAAATGACTTAATCAGTTTGAACAAGGTGCTTTATCTAACATTAGATTTTCTTTACAAGAGAACTTAGCACTAAAAAAAACTGTACGCAACGTTTAGGATTTTTGCTGCGTCAAACCTAGCAGAACAATATAAATATTGCGGATGACTATCCCAGGATCTTTTATTAGCAGGGGATAATAATCAATAATGGATAAAAATGATAATATTTTAAAACTAAGAATGGTTATAATAGTTCCAAAATAAAAAAATAAAAACACAAAATGTTCTACCCTACCGGCACTGAGAACCTATGTAATCAAAATAACTAATGTTCTATTATGGTTTTTATGCTTCTTATGTTGGTATCATTTTTTAAAACTTCATTAGTTAATGCTGCCTTTAGCATGTGGATTAGAGGTATATCTAAAACTTCATTTTGAAATAAGCCCGTCATTTTTCGATAATTGTAAGCTATACAGTTGAATCAATCCAAAATCTCTTAACATTTCAAATATATAAAGCATGTATTATTAGATTTAGCAATTAAGATAAGAATTAGCAATCCGTTTTTTAAAGTGTAAATTTCCGGTACTTTATAATATATTTACCATTACCGATTAACAATAACAGTTTTTGTTTCACTAATGCTGAAACAACCGGCTACAAGGTATGAACTTAAGTGTGGCCTAAATCAAAACACTCTCTCCTAAATTTGAAATTTTGATTCCACATCATGTATTACTCCTGTGCTAAGTAGGTACCAACAACTGAAAGCACATAATCTCCTGCATGTAGTTCCATACTGTTAGTGTCATCTACTAATTTTCTACTTATACTTCCATGCTTATTGCTTTTGTTTGGAACGCAGGTATGTGCTGCTAGAGTGAATGTGTACACTGCTTCAGATATCCATGGGAGGTGTTTAACAGCTTTTAGATTTTGAGTATAAGACATACAGAAACTTGATTCTTAGTTGGGGATCTCATGAAAAAAATAATATTCTATTATGTATTGTTAAATAAAAACGGTGCTTTGGTCGCATGGTATGAACAAAAAATGTATTCACTGCTTTATGTCGAATTAGTTTTTTTTATTTATTTCAAAAAATAATATGGTTAGGATTTAATTTATACTATTAGAACTACAAAAAGGTAAGAGAACTAGCGCTCTTGACTTCCAATAATTTTTGAAGGAGATTTTCTTTGCTATGGCAGAAATAGCTTTATGTTCATAACTACAAAAAAGTGGATCATTCCGCCTCGACAGCATCTTTAATTTTTGTGTGTGTGTGTGTGTGTGTAAAGATAGAGAAGTAGAAGTACATAACCATGTGAACTTATATAAATAAATAAATTTAGTTTTCAGTCAATACCCCAGGAATATTGCCGGTACCAGGCCTTCGTTTGCTTCTTGAAGAAGCACATGTCTCACCTTCTCCAATAAGTTGCATGTAAAGATGATTTAGCTCGTCGTGAGAGAGCTCGCCACCCTGACTCTCGGTCATTTCAGCAACCCGCTCATTGTATTTGGCCTGTAATTTACATAAAAGTTAGATATTGTAATGTTTAACAGAATTAGAAAATTGTAAACTATAATTTAAAACTTTTGTTGATTACGTACAACAAACTGTTCCGAGTACTCATCAACCCATCCCCCATCTATAGAACCGTCCGGTTTCTCAACATAATGTGTTCGAATATAAACCTGCATGAATGTTGGTGTTCGGCCTTGTTCTTTCTCCTAAAAAATAAAAACAATTTATCATATCTTAATTGGATTGTACACTATTATTAGTTAATAATTTAAACAATTACCATATCGTTCATCCATTGTGCCATTGACTTAGAACCACATTTATGTGGCCTTGGATTTTTTTGCGAGCAGTTGAGTTTTTTTTAGAAAGCTCCTTCACATCTTCCCTCTCCCAATAGTCTAAAAATTGTTGTCATACCTCATCTGTTATACAAGCATTTTTCTTTTTATATCTTTTCATGTCTCCAACGATCCACCTATACTTCAAAGAACACTTTTGATTTCATAACAGTCTGACATCAGCAAAAGAAGTAGTGGTATCCCAAGTGTACAATGCCTACACAAGATTTTAGGATCAAATAAACTGGAAAACTTAATCATGAATGAACTAAATATTGCAAGAACCTGAATTTCAAAATTATTCTACCTTAAACTCGTCAAACCAATGATCCTTAATATTAGCAGGAATCGTACTGAAAGAAGGCCAAAATGATGTCAAACGGGCCTTAAGCATATTAGATAAAGTACGAGATGTCGAGTCACTATTCGCGAATTCCCACCTGTTAATGCAGAAATTAGAGTAAATTATGTAATGCATTATTGAAATATACAATAATTCGAAATTTTAAAAATTTTACTTACTCGCCACTATTCGTACAATAGATGTACATGGTACCGACTGAAGAAGTCGAGCCAGTCTGTGACGCTTGTCCAGATAGCCCAGGGGTGTCTTCATTATGATCACATTCATCCGAAGGGGTGGATTGTTGATCGATAGAGGGTGGTGCTGCTTCGATCAAACCCAAACCACGTCCACTACCACTACGACCACTACGACCACCACCACCACTACTACGGCCACTACTACTACGACCACCGCGACCACGAGAACGCATATCTATTACATGAATACGACATTTGCAACTACATAAATAAGATAATCTAACATTTCAAAATGGAAGTTGTGAACTTTATTTAAGACAAGGTTTGAAAATTTTGTACTAATAACTAAACATAAACAACTTCATAAACATAAAAGCAGCCGAGCAACTAAAAACACATGCAAACAATCATAATTAAATATGCATGCTACCAATCTTCATTATCATCATCACTCTCAACGTTAACACTCTCGTCTTCAAGCTCACACTCATCTTCTTCTACTTCAATTTGCGCATCGTCATCTTCATCTACTTCGATCCCATCATTGACGTCATTAATAAGAGATCCTATGTCTTCTACTTGTTGTACAATCTCCAGTAGCTCATTAGGTTCTGGGTCATTTTGATACGCCATATTATCGGTTATGATCGTGTTTGAGTGAAATGACCATCTCGGTTTTGTCTTAATGACGGCCCACCAATCTGAACGACTGTTGTCGATAACAGGATATGGTGTGAAATAAACTTGTGTAGCTTGTGCTGCCAACACAAAGGGATCATACCCTAAATATTTTTTTTTGTGATTCACTTCAATAAGAGGGTAGTCCTTATGTACACGTTTTACTCCAATATTCGGCCTACTATCAAACCATCGACATTTGAATAGAAACGTTTTTAATTCCGGCACCACCGAGTAAGTTAACTCAATTATTTCCTCCAGTACACCATAATAATCTGTTATGTCATCATCGTTGTTCCCACCTTTAATACAAACTCCACTATTAACAGTCGTTTTTTTCTTTTCATATTCTTCTGTGTGGAACTTAAATCCATTTATAAACATTATTGGACATATTCTGTAACTAGTACGCGGACCAAAAGCAAGTTTCCTATAGCAAATGTCGGTGATGTTGTTCGTATCAACCTATCAATTTGAATTAAATACACACGTTAATATATAATGGATACCGTGCAATGTTTAAAAAAAACATGACTCATCATACTTACATATTGTTTAAACCATCCCTCGAATTCTTTACAGAGTTCAGCATTAGGATATTCACTTTTGAACTTGCTGTTTAAATGGAATACACATGTTAATATCTAAGTAGTATTGTGTGTAGCTTGAAGAGATTGACATTAATTTAGTTAATGAATAATCAAATTATTATAGTACCTTATAAGATCGGCTAATTCATTGCAATTAAGAAGTACAGTTGCATTAGCTAGATTGTAATCCTTTGTTGTAGCGAAGCCTTTAACATTCTTCCATTTACCAGATGGGCGTCCTTGTTTTTTGAATACTGAGAGAACGTTATCGACTGAATCATCCACAATATCATTTTCATTGCGATGACCACGATTAAAATTTAAATTCACATGATCATCGAAATAATGACTAAAAAATATGGATGCTTCTTCAATAATGTACGCTTGACAAATAGAACCTTCAACACGTGCTTTCTGCTTCACCTTTTTCTTTAGGTGGCCCAGATACCTTAATAGGAAAATGTATGAATAATACTATAACATGTTCTATATTTAAACATTGCATAAATAAATATAATTATTACATACCTCTCAAAAGGATACATCCATCCATACTGCACTGGTCCCCGTAGTAATGCTTCAGTTGGTAAATGTACTGGCAAATGTTCCATGCAGTTAAATACTCCAGGAGGAAATATTTTCTCCAATTTACATATTAATTTGGGTACATCTCTTTCAAGCTTCTGCAAATGGCTTTTAGATAGAGTTGTCGAGCATATATCTTTAAAGAATAAACTGAGCTCTGTTATAGGCATCCTAACCTTTTGTGGTAAAATCTCTATAAATACTATCGGAAATAGAGTCTCTAAAAATACATGGCAATCGTGACTCTTCATACCTGACAGAATAAGATCTTTCATATCAACGCATCGTTTCATATTAGAAGCAATACCATCGGGAAATCTCAAAGAATCGACCCACTCTAGTAATTTTATACAACGAGTTCTATCCAGCTCATAACAAGCAAGAACTTTGAAGTTTGGACGAATCGGATCAATCTTAAGCTCTGGACGATTGCAATAGTATTCGACATCTCTTCTTGATCTCAAATCATCTTTGGTTTTTCCTTTCGCATTCATGATTGTATGAAAGAAATTCTCAAATACATTTTTTTCAATATGCATCACATCTAAATTGTGTCGAATTTTTAGATCCTTCCAATATGGCAATTCCCAAAATATACTCTATTTGCACCAATTGTGATAATCACCTTTACCAGGAATTTTGGGCTCTTTGTTTCCTGTCTCATGTAATTTTGCATAATCTTGTACAATATCAAATATCTCTTCTCCATTCAAAAAAGTTGGTGGTTGCAAGTTTACAGTTTTATTTCTTTCAAAGTTTTTCTTATCACGTCTAAATGTGTCATTTGTATGTAAAAATCAACGGTGGCAATCCCACCAACACTGTTTACCACCACGCTTCAGTGTAAATGCTTTTGTTGAATCCATGCACACAGGACAAGATAATTTACCTCCCGTACTCCAGCCCGAAAGCATCCCGTACGCGGGAAAATCGCTTATCGTCCATAATAAACAAGCAAATAGTTTGAAATTTTTTCTTTTTGATACGTCGTACGTGTCAATGCCCTCTACCCACATTTTCTTCAGGTCCTCGATTAAAGGTTGCAAATAAACATCTATTCCGTTTTTTGGATTTTTGGGTCCAGGGACAATTAGGGTTAAAAACATGTATGGATTTTGCATACACATCCAAGGAGGTAAATTGTAAGGAGTCAAAATAACTGGCCAAGTGGAGTACTTTTTACCATACTGACTAAAAGGTTGGAAACCATCAGTGCATAAACCGAGCCTAATATTTCGTGATTCATTGGCAAAATCAGGATATTTGTCATCGAAATGTTTCCATGCTTCTCCATCTGAAGGATGACATAAAACTCCTTCCTCTCGAACCCGTTCACTATGCCATCTCATGTGCTCCGCAGTGGCATAAGACGAATACAATCTTTGCAATCTAGGAATAATCGGAAGATAATGTAAACGAGTAAAAGGCACACCTTTACCGTTACTTTTTTTCTTTTCGTATCTTCCTAAGCCACAAAATTTACATTGTGAACGGTCTATGTCCTCTTTCCAATATAACATACAACCACTTCGACATGTATCTATCTTTTCATACGGCAATCCGAATGCGGACACTTGTTTTTTTAATTGATACCAATTTTCAGCCAATCTAGTTTGCAAACCGGATGGGACCACATCTCGAATTAAACTAAGAACGTCATTCATTAATTTTTGTGTACCATTGTTTGTGGATTTTATTGCAACTAGCCTAGCAGTCGTTGCCAACTCTGTCATAGGACATCCATCAAAAAGCGTTTTTTTTTATGCTTCTAACAAATCAAAAAAAGATTTAGCTTTTGGATTTGGTTCTTCGTCTACATCCAATGAATTAGACAACATGCTCGGACCAGCGGCATCAATAACCATTTCAGTCATTCTATTTTCTCTAGTACTAGATTCTTCAAAATCAACACCAAAATTTACGTTATCATCCTCAACATCTACCGACGTATTAATAACATTCACCGCATCTTCACCGTGATGTATCCACACATAGTAATCATCCATAAAACCGTTTTTAGTCAAATGTCTTTGAACATTTCCATGAGGATGATGTTTTGTAGATTTGCATTTCTTACAAGGACAACGGATTTCCGTCATGTTTTTTCCATTGGAAGATGCCACTAGCATGAACTCATTTAAACCTCTTAAAAATTGAAATGGAATTGTTCGTCTATGTCCAACATCTTTGTACATCCAAGCGCGACGAACTTTCAATTGTTCCATCTTATACTGCATAATTAATTAAGACATGTTATATTATAAGATGAATACTTATATTATTATTATATAGAACTATAGTAATTTCATTATTTTAATACTTAATTATTGTATTATTTTATTTAGATGGATATAATTTCATATTCGTACACATACAATATTACATGTATGCTATTTTAACTTAAAAATTCTTATTCTTCTAAATGTTTGAGTATTACACACTTTGAGTATTTTATTTAGAACAAGTGTTATAATATGCGCTTCACGTTTGAGTATTACACACTTTTTGCATAAACCGTTGTTCTACAAATTGATCATGTCTAAAAAATTCAAAACAAAATGATTTCTAATGTCATTTAGTCAATTTTTGTTTTGTTGAAACCATGTGTAGTTGATTTAAATTTTTATTTTTAAGTTGCAGGATCAATTTTTTTTCCATCTTGATTTTTAGTTGTATTATTAATTAACAATGAACAAACCTGTAAATAAACTTTACTTGTTTGATCCCTTTTTTAAGCGATATTAACAGTTGATAATATTTGCAGATAAGTGAGTTGAATTTATAAAGAGAGTATATTTGGTAAATGTTATAAAAAAAGCATTTTCATTAGTCATGCTAATGCGAATAACAAGTTACTAAAAATATTATGATTATTAAAAATATTATGCATTCGGTTAAGTTTCTTAAAATTTACTAGAAATCGATTCCTGGATTTCAATAAAACCCACAAGACACATTTTTGATATTCGTGTTAATTAAGACGAAAATTAAGTTAAGGCTATGTTTGAAACTTGTTATGAAAATAAATATTGTTTTCCATTTATAGGTTTTTCGCACATACACATTCGGAAAATGCGCATGTACCAGTCATTATTGATTTGATTATGGTTGTGCATTTTGAAAATGTGCAAGCACAAGTCAATAATTTATTCCTGTACATTTTCAGAATGTGCAAGTAAAAGCTGCTAAATAATGGAAAAACTTACTTTTTTTCTTTTTTAAATAGATATATGATTTTTGGCCCTATATTGAAATTTCTAAAGTTGACATAAATTTAAAACAAAAGATAGGAATATCGAATCTAATTGAGAACAAAAATTAACATCTACATTTAAATGGAAAAAACTTTGATCATGTAAATAACATTATAAGTTTAAACCCAAATATGGCAAATGCCATCTCATTTTCATAATTAGACCAAGTTATCTGCATATGCGCTGCTTCTGGTGCATGTAAATTTCTATTAATTGGCTTGCAAGATATGATTTGCTTAATTTTAAGGGGTAATTTTGTCCTATCTTGTACATGTTTAACACAATATTTGGCACAATAGAAAACGGTGCTGCTAAATTTACCGTATTTACTTCTTTTATTCTTGTTCAATCAGTAATATACCGTCGACTGACACACAAATTTCGGAGAAACATAGTCAATCATAGTATAAACCTATCGTTCGTCGCATTTAAATTTCATTTGGCAATATATATTGCTAGCTAATATCGACAAAATAAAGTCACAAATGTGGTGCATTTGACAACACCATAAAGAAAAGAGAAAAAAAGATGTATTATTCTATTTTTTACCAAGCTTTATCCCCAATCTCTAATTGAATTTGGGACAAATTTGTTCCATGTTATACAATTCAGAGCTTTCAATGTCAAAATATTGATTCTGGAAATTATTTTTTAACGGAATAAAATCCTAATTGAAACTAAATATATTTTCGTTATTGAATCTAAACCTTAGTTTCAAGGATGAAATAGATAAGTGAGAAATAATGGAATATATATAAAATGTCATAATGGAATTGACAACCCATCATTTGAAAAGCTTAAAGTTTTGCACAAACACATTCTTTAAAAATATGCATGTTAGAAACTACAGCATGTTACAAGCCTCAGGTATGCGATGTGCATTCGGTTTAGTTTCCTAAATTTTACTAGAAATTGATTCCTTAGTTTCAATAAAACCCACTGGACACATTTTCCATATGTCCTAAGAATCCAAGTTTAAAACAAGAATACACATGTTCCAAATCAATACCACTGGACACATTTTCCAAATCAATACCACTGGACAGATGTTCCAAATCAAGAAGACCCATTTTCCATTTTCCACTGGACACATTTTTGATCAGTCGTTTAAAATAAGAAGGGTACCTGACACTAAAAGCAGCAGCACGACTAAGGAGATGACGGCGTGGCAGATCGACGACGCGGAAGAGGGATCAACTGTGTTTATCGTGAATAATCGATGAAGGAGTGGCGAATCGAAGGCGGCTCTGGGATCTGGCGATGAAGGAGCGGAGAATGAAGGAGAGGCGCGGGATGGACGGGGATCTGCGATGAAGGAGCGGCGGCTCTGGGCTGGGATCTGGCGATGCGAAGGCGGCTAAACGAGATTGATTTAGGGGTTTTTTTTTTTTAAATGAAAAGGTCGGCTAAACGATATTGAATAATCGATGGAATGAAAAAGGTCGGTCAATTTTCAATGAACGGGTCCTGCGTTGAACGGTGTATTTGAATGGATGCGGTTATTTTGACCCTAATTTCATAACCAGTAAAGTAAATTCCAACCCATATAGACGGCGTAGGGAATGAGTAGGGAATTCCCTTCCCTACCCATTCACATATTTTTACATTTTCCCTACGCCGCGCCTACGTCGCGTAGGGATGGCATAGGGAACTGATGGTTGGAAAACTGCCCTTTTTTTGTAGTGTTTCTTGATTTCCTTAAGCAAATTTGACAATTAAAAGAATTTGAGAAATTCTTTGGTGAGGCACTTAATTTTAGAATTGATTTGCTTACAAAATTTGATGAGGAAGAATACTAAAACACAAATGATGTTAAGTTGATGGTTTCGGTTTTTTGTGCTTTTTCTTGACTCTGCAATATGAATGTGATGCTGAAATCTTTCTCTAACTGGTGCTTTAAGCAAGAGGCTCTGATACTATATTGAATTATTATTGGATTGTACTCTTGAGTTAAATTCAGAGTAAGAGAAAGAAACATAATATTGAATTGAATGGCAAAATGATTCATTGAATTATCAATGAATGTAATAATATATAGGCTTATTTATATGCAACATACTGCATATTGGGCCGAACAATTTGATGAAATATATATATATATATATATATATATATATATATATATATATATATAAAGTTATAGGCAAGACTATGTCATTTTACACATAAACAGGTAAATTTTATTCTGATCCAAGGTTTCTTTCAGTTGATTCACAATATAATCCCACTAATTTAATCCACAAATTATTTAATCCGCATGCAGATTAACTGAAAGAATATGCTATACTTTTATTTATTTATTTACTCTGTTAATTGGATGTTTATAATTTTATTCTTGAACTTCTGAAATGCAAATCAGTACATTAGATTACACGTTTATTGCATGCATAAAACTAAAATCCATACTCCATCTAATGTGGCTAAGAATTAGTTTTTCTATTAATTTTAAATTTTGTTTACAAAATAAATAGATGGTTATAAACTAGTTTTAACATACACAAAAATGAGCAGTACATGGCCGGAAAAATAATAACAAAATGTCAAATACTTTTATTCGGACCTATATGAAAATATAATACAATGAATAATAATATAACAACATGATACCGAGACAATATTGTGGGTTTGGTTTTAAAATGACATATGCATTTAGTACTAAATTTACTTCATAGGTTGGTGGATATATATGATGAATTATAGATATAGATATTATTCAAAATTTATGAGGAAAAACCTTGTGATATTAAGCACTCAAGTCCTTTATATTTTAGCTAAGATTGCCATTACTTTATATTTTTTTAATAGAAGTCATCCTAAATAGTAAAGTGGAAAATAGGCATAAGGACAAATTTTAGAAAAAATTTAGTCTGAAGGACGTCAAGTTTTATTTTTAGGCTAAAGGACAAATTTTGAAAAAAATTAGGCTGAAGGACAATGTTAAATATAATTAGCATTTTCTGCAGTGTAAAACTGAATAATGCTAGTTAAACTAGCATTTTCATATAGTGTAAAAAACTGAATATAATGCTAATTACATTTAGCATTTTCCTTTAGTTTTATTTTGATTCAAATTTTGTCCTTCAGACTAAAAATAAAACTTGATGTTCTTTAGCCTAAATTTTCAGCAAAGTTTGCCATTCTCCCTAATTGCCTCAATAGTAAATACGTTAGCAAATTCTGTGGAAATTGTCAATGCCTTTTAAACTTTCAGTTGACTCAAAAAAGTGAAATCTTGCAATGCATAAACTATATACTTTTATTTTGCACACAATGTAGAAAATATATAGTTGAATATGCTAGAAGAATATTAAAAATAAAAATAGAAATGATAAAATATATGATTGAACATATTACACAAAAAGCATGCAGTTTTTTTCTTCTACCGATCCGTATCTTGCTAAAGTTGTCATGTGTACAAAACAATCTCATTGAGTACAATAACATGCACGTAAAGCTATGATGGAAGACAATACAAAAATAACTTCTTCTGTGTTGTTCGTTTTCCTAGTATATATTACGTATACATGCTATTTGCTTAAACTTTCAGTTTTTGTATTCATAATGTCATTATTATATCGCATGCTGACAAACTGCCTTCACGCGTAAGCTGTATATCCGCACACATAATCAACATAAAAAGTTAGTTCTGCTTCATTAAATTTCTCAGTCTTATCCTACATCTTAATTTACCTTTATACATTGATTTCTGAACAGTGAACAACTGATTGTTATAAGCTATAACCCTCACACTTTTGACATTACTTTCTGACCAAAAAGAAAAGAAAATATAAGGTCTGAACCTAGTAAGCAAAAATTTAGTGCATATATATGATTTAAACTTGAATCCTATAGTAGTTGCATATGCAAAGATTATACATACAGTCAGGCCCAGTTTCAAGGCCAGTCCCTCTAGATGGCTGCCTAGGGAAACCCCATTGCGGAGACTTTAAGTTCATAAAGTTTATTCTACACAAAGTACAAAGAATGGAGTAGTTGCAGTTGCAGTTGTAGGAGATGAGGGTTGTAGTTGTAGGAAATGAGCATTCCATTGAGGTTAATTACAGTTTCAATCTGGGCAAGGAGTAACAAATCTCTGTATTTTCTTTCTTACATGTTAGGCCTTCTGGGCCGAGTGCAAATCAAGGGTTTCGATTGGTTGGTTACGGCGAATAAGAGATTGTAGATATAGGGATTTTGATTCTTTCAAGGCCAATTATTTCCACCATTTTTTTTTTTTTTTTCCAATAAAAAAGGTTGCCTAGAGCAGCCGATGTACATGAGCTGGCTCTGCATGCAGTAAACGGACCATACATGGCAACTTGATATAATTTGTAGCTGCACAACACGAGCGAACCTCATGCAAGTAGCCACACATTTGAAGTTGCAAATATCCAACCGTTTATTTTCTTTTCGGAAAAAGTTAACATAAACCTTAATATTCTGTGACTATATATTGATAAATTAATTAACTAATAGCGCACTGACAAAGTGATATAAACTTTCTAAAAATTTAGCCTATATATAATAAGGTTCCAAGCTACTTATCTATAGTTCAAGTTTTATGTACCCGTTAAGACATTTAAACCTAGCTTTTTGCATGTTAAGGTAAATTCTAATTCTTGCTCAGGATAAAGCATTAAACCAAATTTTTAGTTTGTGTGAGATAAATTATGCAGAATTGACATCCCGGGCATTTTAAAAAATAAATAAATTAGAAGATATACATGAATAGCAATAGCTATATAATAGGTAAAAAGTGCAAAAGCCAACAATAAATCACAACAAAAGGTACTCCTAAGTACTATGAATTCATGTATGCAAAAGTTTGTAAGCATAATTGACATGCATATATGATGTATCTGTACGTATAACTTCAAAGTTGACATCAAATGTTGATTCCTTAGTGTAATTAACTTTGATTGGTCTTGAGACAAAAGAACACTAACGGTATCAAACCTTTTCTGGTTCACTGTTTCAAATAACTAACTAGTTATGAATCAGAAGTTAGAACTTGATCTAGAAGAGACTTGCAACTTCAAACAGTTATACATTTATTTATCAAACTACCTTTTCTTTACCTATCATAAATACATTCATCGTTGATCATGTAATCATTTTCAATATTTCACTCAACTATGCAAGCTTTTATGCCCTATATAAGCTTCCCAAATCTCTATCTCAATCACATCAATCAACTTACATATCATCTCACAAAACAAAACAAAGCAAAAAAAAAAAAAAAAAAAAAAAAAAAAAAAAAAAATGATACACCAATCATCGAATACATGCACATTATTTCTCATAGCATTGCTAGTTTTTCAACATAGCATTGCAATTGGTGCAAAACGTGTCAAAGATGGAGAGTTTGCCTCAACTAAAGGGGTTAATTTCTCAATGAATGGTCGACCATTTTATGTTAATGGGTTCAATGCATATTGGCTCATGTACACTGCTGCCGACCCTAATACTAGATACCAAGTATCAAATGCATTTCAACAAGCATCACAAAATGGATTGAATGTTGTTAGGACCTGGGCTTTTAGTGATGGCGGTTATAGGGCGCTTCAGATCAGCCCTGGAGTTTATAATGAGGATGTGTTCAAGGTACAAAACATAATATATTTTCTTATAATACAGAAATCTCTGCATACTAGCATTGGTTGAATATGTATATATGTCAGGGATTGGACTTTGTGATATCCGAGGCGAAGAAGAATGGCATTCATGTAATATTGAGTTTGGTGAATAATTGGGAAGGTTATGGAGGGAAAAAGCAATATGTTCAGTGGGCTAGAGACCAGGGTCACTGGCTGAACAATGATGATGATTTCTTCTCAGATTATGTAACCAAACAGTTCTTCAAGAATCACATTCAGGTAACTATAATCCCATACTACACTTTGAAATTATCTGCTCATTTATTTATTTATTTATTTTTTTTTTTTTTTTTTTTTTAACACTTATCATGACTGATTTTGTATTCAGGCTGTTCTCACAAGGGTGAATACTATTACTGGTGTTGCATACAAGGATGATCCTACCATCTTTTCATGGGAACTCATGAATGAACCTAGATGCCAAAGCGACTACTCTGGCGCAACACTACAAGTATATAAAATTTCCCAATATGCACTACTAATTACGTACACTAAACTAGAACTATTGATAACATTGGCAGGATATTTGGTTATTGTTAGTGACTCAATTTCTAATATAGTCATATGACACAGACCGATTCCAAAATAACAACACCAAATCTAATCTCATTTCGTGCATTCTTGTGGCATCAGAAACAATAATGATATGTTATAATTTTTATTTGCTGGATGAAACAGAGATGGATATCAGACATGGCTGGTTGCATCAAATACTTTGACCAAAGGCACATGATCGAAATTGGGATGGAAGGATTCTATGGTGATTCCAGGCCTGATAGGAAGCAGTTCAATCCAGGATATGAAGTTGGTACAGATTTCGTTGCACATAATCAGAACACTCTCATCGATTTCACAACTATTCACATATACCCTGATCAATGGTGAGTATTTCTTCTGTATACGTACTGAGCATGTAATTGAAATTCAAGATAACAAATTATTCAAGCGTATATACAACTACAGGATAAATGGAGCAGATGATCAGACTCAAACTGCATTTCTCCAAAAATGGATCACTTCTCATATACAGGATTCTGCGCAAATTGGAAAACCTCTACTTATTACAGAGTTTGGAAGATCAAATAAGCAATTCAGCACAGCCCAAAGGGATGCTTATTATTCCACTGCGTATAATGCTGTCTACGACTCTGCCAGAAGTGGTGGATCCTGTGCTGGAAGTTTATTCTGGCAGCTTTTGGTTCAAGGGATGGATAATTTCAGGGATGGGTATGAGGTGATTTTCCCAGAATGCCCCTCCACTGGCAACATCATTGCACAGCAGTCTTATAGAATCAAAAGCCTAAATAAAAGGCATATATAGGAGTTCAACTTCTTTCCTGCCAGCTTCTGATCAAGAAAATATATATGTTGATAAGGGTTATACTGATATATACATGTAAAAATAATACATACAAGAATTGACTGGTCTAGTACTGATACAGTATACACATGTAATACCATTTGAAATTAATAGTATTTATTGGGATTATAATTACAGTTCGAAGCAATTTGATATTTTACATAAAATACTGAAACTGAAGTTTAAAACAATAGTATCATTTACTAAGCTGTGCTCTGGTAATTTTTTTACAGCAACATGGTAATTATACTGATGAATTATCTGGCCTGTGCTCAAATAATCAGATAAGTCAAATGGTTGTAAATGTTAGATTTGATGATACAGTATTTCCATACTAAAGAAGATTGGGAAGATATTGCTGATTTCAATGATACAATATTACTACAATAAACACTGCATATAGCGGTCAAAGGGAGCGACGGTCAGTGGCTCCTCGTAAATGTGAAGACATCTATTGTTGGCCACCTATTTTACTATTTTCCAGAGTAATTAATTTCCATTACATTTTGGAAATTGTTTAAAACAACAAATTTAATCCTTAAAAATAAAAATAAAAAGTATTTTTATCGCGATCATTCAATGTATGGACTGTTCCGATCAGATAAATTAGTATTTTCGATGATTTGTATTGGTGAATTTCGAATAATTAACATATTGAAAATCTAACCTTCATGACCAATCTAAGAGGCTTTTTGCCTGGCAATTATGCAACTTTGATATAGTTGATTTAGTGTAGCATTACTGTGAATTAAAATATATTTCTAAATCATTGAATAATTGATTATAAATTTTTATCTGTATTTAGCTAGATAAAATTGTATAAAACAAAGTAATTGATTGAAAATTAAGTTTAGTGGATTTTACGTCCATCTGTGATCTACATTCAGAAGATGATGAAAAATAATACACAACCACAGGGTGTCAATTGTGAGTAATAAATTTATAGATGTCCGTCGATACACGGACTACAACCCTTCGTTCAAAGGCCACACAACCTTGGAGCGAGACCAAATTCGGACTAGAACCCCTTCATTCCCCTTGTTCCAAGGTTGTACGACCTTTGAGCGAAAGTTTTTTGGTACAAATATCGGTGAATATGACTACAAAATCAAAATCCATGTTTGATGGCCTATAGTTGTGTATTTTTCATCGTTTTTTGGACATGCTAGCTATTGTAACAGCTTGGATTTTTAATACATGGATATTTAATTAATTTGAATATTAAAACGATAAATTCTAAGATTTATCGACTTGAATTAAATTTGAAATGAGAGTTTGACTATTAAATTAACTTGAAATTGTAAATCTTGAGTATAAAATCTAGTTAAGTTTATTTTGAAGTTATGTAAAATTCTATTTGAATATGTACAATAATAATAATTTATTATCAAAGAATTTGAGTGTTTGAAAATCGATTTATTTTTAATTGATTTTCGTTAACACGTAAAACTAGTCATTTTTCAACTGATCTTGGATTTCACGATACCAATTTTATTAAATCTGAAATTATAAATTATTGTAAAATTCCCTATTTCGTAGCAATCAGATCTATCTTGTGATTGTGCGAGATAATAAGATAAAACAAAGAGAATATAAAGTAATAAAAACTTCGCCTATATAATATCTAAGTCCTAGCCTAATTTGAAATTTCATTCCTCCCTCTCCCTTCTGTTTTTATTCACTGTGGAAAAAAGAAGAAGCTGCCACATCTTCAGGTCTTCAAGAAATTAAATCTAGCAAAATACTCAATGAAATCAAGCAATTTCAAATCTTTTAAACTCTATGATTGTGTGCTTGGACTAGGTGTGCATAGATTCAAGTGCGGCTTGTTTTTCTAAGGATCGACTTTTCCAGTCGATTGTTAGGGAACACGATTGCCCGAGCTAGAAGAAGTGATAGGCCATGGTGACCGTTTCATTTATCTTCCCATACGGAATCAAGTGGGCGGTGGAAGATTGGAGAAGTGCAGCGCCTTATTGATGGTCGCGATCTGTAGCAGGTCAATAACTAGGGCGTCGGTCGGATTTTTATTAGAGAGGCCGGAGATGGAGTTAGATTGGTCGGTAAGCCGAGCTTGAGGAGAGATGCGGTGGCGTTGTCGGATTTGGGTTTTACAAAGCGAAGCTTGGTATCATCGGATGAAGTGCACGGAAATGAGCGTATCAGGGACACGGGGTAGAACATTTCAAATTGGAGAAGATGAAGTGTGGGGCTCGCGAGTGAATTGAAACTCCAAATATTGGTAAGGAGACCGATTATCTTTTTAAAAATAAATTGAGCAAATTCTATTCAGATCAAAAAAATAGCTGAATTGTTCCTTTTTTTTTTTTTTTTTTTTTTTTAAGATTTCACATGGCCAAAATACTTTTTACCTCGTAAAGCCACAACAAGTTTATGTAGCTTACCTCGTAGATACTCTACGAGGTAATGCTGCTAACCTCGCAGTGGCTCTACGAGATAATGATACCAACCTCGTAGGCATACTGCGTGGTTGGACCATAATCCCCACACCAGCACTGCGTGATTGACGGAAACGTTAAAAAAAAAAAAAAATCAGCGAAGGGTATTTCTGTACAACGAAATTTTAAATTAAAAAGGGGGGACAACTCAGCTATTTTGTAGGTCTAAATTGAAATAAATTGTTTAGGGAACAAAACACAGCTATTTTTTTTTTTTCAAAACTAAACACAATATAAATCTTATAGTAGAACAACGAAGATAGAGCAAAATAAAGATACAACCTCTTTATAAAAACTACAAAATGAAGGATCATATGGAGCTTAATGAATTAAAACCCCGTCATTTTATATAGGGGTTCTTAAATTTCATTATCCCTTCTCATTTATCTCAAATGACATCTTTAAACTAATTAAACACGTTAAAATATGAGCATCAGAGCTCCAAGGTGATGAAATTGGTAGTTATCCATCACTGTACGGATTTAAAACAAAAAAATAACCTAAAATTGTCGTTAATACCCAAACTCATAAAAATTCCAGTAAACTGGAATCGGAAAATAGAATTTTGAATTAAGCAAAGTTTCAGAGAAGAGGATAAAAGGAAGAAAGACGCTGCGTGCAAGTTGAGTGAGAAAACAATATGATAATAACACAAGAGAGTGAGCGTTATATTATAGTTGATCAAAGTGATGAGATGGTCAAATCAAATCAATTTATTAAATCATATGAACATGGTAAGATCTAATTTTACGGTGCGTAAGTTTTAAAAGTAAGGGTAAAAGTGTAAGAAGTTAAAAAAATAGCTACCTACATTGATCCCTCCTTAATAATTTAAAAAAAAAGTGGAGTGTCCTTAAAATTTGGCCTCCTCCCCCCCCCCCCCCCCCCCCCACCCCGCCCCGCCCGAAATTGGAGTGTCAATAACAAAGCCCTATTATAATTACATTAAGTTAATTATAGTTTGATTGTGCATTAACATGTGCATGCAATAACCAGTTCATACGAGGTCCCTTTCAAACGCTGTAAATTGCAATGGGTTTGTACCGACGAATACTATGGGGTACAAGTTAGATGGGATGAAATTGAACTGGTTAGAATTTTATGTAATTTTAAACGTTTGCTTGAGATTAGATAAAGCGATGTGAAGTCGTTGATCGATTTAGATGGTGAGGTCAAACTTACACTTTCTAGAATATTGTTGAATATTTTCATATCATATAATGATATTCATTATTATTTATTTATTTAATTATGTGATTGATTGTTTGGACGATTTACTGTTTATTTAGTTGGTTGTGGTTATATATTCTCGCCTGTAGAGCGGAGACCTTTGATGCAACTTGCATTTAAGCGAAAGATTCGTATTAAATGAATTAGATTATATTATCTGATTTATATGCATATAAAAACTGATCTATGAGCTGTAATGCAGGGGGACATGTTGGAGGAATATGACGGGATTCCTCATTGTTTTGGATGTTACTTACTCTCATGTTATATGTATGAACTATCCAACACAAGTAACATTAAAAATCAGATTTGGTTGTTGATTATTAAATTAAATTCAACCCTGTTATGTATTAATCAATAAACAATATTGATTAAGTGGTTGACAACAGATGACCTGATTTAATATTTTTATAGACGTTGATTCGCCGTAAGGCGAATTGACTAAGTTTGAAGTAATAAGATTGTTTTATAACAAAAGTAAGATTTCGAATCGAATTTTATATTAGTTATATAAAATAAAAGTTTTAAGACTAAATCAATATTTATAATTGGATTTTACAAAGAAATTATAAAATGATCTATGTTGTGAAATTTCCGTTTTAATAAGTTTTATAATTGGAGATTTCGAGTGTTAACACTTAACTAAGTTTAATAAGTAGGTCTTATAAAGTTACAAAAGCAGATTTTACAACTACTTTTGAACAAGTAAATAAATAACCTTTATTGAACTAGTAGAATGACACAAAAATGATTTTGGGTTTTAATATAAGAATTTATGAAAAGTCAGATATTTGTAAAAGACTTTAAAATAGCCTAATCTGATTTAAGGTATGTAAAAATGATTTGATTTAGAATAAATAAGCATTGATAAAAAATGGAGTTTTATAAAGAAAAGAAAACTCAAGTCTTATAATAAGCTTTATAAATAAATATTAACAAGGATTTTATAATATATCCAAGTTTTGTAAACATGGTTTAGAAAAGAGATTAAAAGCTAATAAGATGGTTTAAATAAGGTTTACTTAAAATAACTAATTAAGTAAAAACAATTATAATTGGAAGAGATTTTGAAATGGATGAAACCGTTTATAGAATCGTATTGTAAAGGAATAGTAAATGGAACTTATGTAACACCCCGTAATTCTTACAGCACTATAAGAATACTTAATTAAATATTAGGAATTAAGTAAAACAGACCGCGCCATTGCGTTCATCTCGGAATTCTGCTTAAGATAGACATCGAGTTTTCGTAAAACAGATATCGTATGAAGAAGTTATTAAGCCTAGAAGTTTGTTTACGCACAAGAGAATTATATGTATACACAAACCAAAATCAGAATTCAAAATAAATCAAAAATCAGAAGCGGGAAGTAAAGGGGGGAAATCGGTCCGTTAGGGATCGACCCCATTCTAGTGGTGTCGACCCATGGTTTGACCCCCACACAGGGTGTCGACACCCATGTCGACTCCCCCCTCCCCTGGATCTGGGTAGAATCCAGTTTCTGAACGTGGACTCATTTCTTGATTAGATTCAATTACCCTAGGCTATAAATAATACTTTAATCCCATTGTTTTATTCATCTAAATCAATGGCAACAACGAGGTGCTACCCCGACTCAGAGTAAAATAGCCTATTCTTCTTCAACAACAAGTCATATGTATTAAGAGATATGTGCTACAACATCTACAATCAAATCCCTGTTCTTTAGATCCAATCACTGTGAGTCTATATTATTTTTAGGTATAAACACCTAAAATGTAATCTTGACATGCCTATAAGTTTGGATCTAAGCCTATGCTTGTTAGTAATATGAATCGCAACAAATCTGTCATTATTTGTATATCTAATTCACTGCCTAGATCTCAATATGCCTGTTTATGATATCCCTATTTTGTCAGTTTGTCTAATCATGTCACCTTATGCTTATTTTGTTAGTTTGTCTAATCATGTCACCTTATGCCTATTGTGTTAGTTTGTATAATCATGTCACCTTATGTCTGTTTATTTACTATGCATATTCTTATTCTCTTCTCTCCTTTTTTCCCTTTTTGTTTTTATAGCCAGACTACCTTTAAGCCTAGGTATATCGCTGAAATACGCGAACGCACGAAATTGGGAACATTGGGAATTATAAATTTGGGGCATAATTCATATTGAAACATGGTTGAGAATTTGGGCATAATTTGTATCTTTAGCCAAAACTTGGGGATTTGGGGGCATAATCCATACCTTAATCTAAAACCATAATCTGGGGCATAACTTGTATCGTAGATCGGACGGGGATTCGGGGCATAATAAACATGAAAATTTGTTAGTAATGAAAATGCCTAGATTTACAGTAATTAGAAATTATAACCATGTTTAGACACGAGGTTAGATTACACTTGTGGTAGGAGTCGGCCCGGAACCGACCGACAAATCCAACGACTAGAAGTAGTGAATCTAATGTGAGGGATCTAAGTGCATAAACGTATACCTGACGGTGCTAAGACACGAGGTTAAGTCCGACTTGTGGAAGAAGTCTGCCCGGACCCAACCGACATATCCAACATCCACAAGTGGCAGACTTAATGTGGGAGGTCTAGCGCAGTAATAACCATAGAAGACTGAATGGTGACAAACTTGTAACACTTAACCTATTTGAATCCATAAGGATTACATGAACCTGTTAACTTGAGTAGGGGTTAAGTAAACTTGCTTGAATCAGTGGGAGGGTTAAGTAAATCTTGTGGCGGTGGGTAACATATATATATATATATATATATATATATATATATATATATATGAAAATTGGTTCACTTTATTTCTACCGAAAAAAGACATACAGGAAAGAGGTTAGCATTCTAACCTTTACATAAACAAAACATAAAAGAAAAAAACTAAAAATACAAGTAGTAATAACCTAACTAGTAATAAACGACCCATGATGAAGCCTACTTCCTGCTTTCGTTCACTGTATGCACCTCTCACGACTCCTCTTGAGCCAAACTCAGACCTGAACAATGCATCAGCACCATATAGAAGCCAGAATCTCCTCTTGCATATGACCTTCATCGGTCATCTATTTTGTAGAAAAACCCAACATTTAAATCCAATGCATTAAGTTCTTTAGAATATATGCCATGAATGCAGTAATTAAGACTTGAAATAGAAGAGAACCAACTTTAATCTCAAACTTCTAGATATCCAAAATAGCACCACTTATATAAACAGATGGAGAATCTTCAAAGCACACTGAACTGAATACAGCAGTACCAAATGCCTTCACTCTTTAACCAATATCTAAACTCTAATTCAACATCATAAAGGGGTTCACATGAAATTGAATAACAATTTACATACTGATTAAAATACATACTAGCTATTTTCTACCAAACCAGTATACTTTGACCCAAACCAGTAGTGCCACTCTACATGAAATCGCAGAATTTCACCAATGTCATAGACAAATATGAAGTGCTGATTGATGAAATTTAAATGAACCATCATCTTCATGTTTAGGAGCCAGTGATCATATAATCTAGAAAAAAAATTCCAGTTCCATAATCATAAAATAATCAAGATATTGAACATAACAGCATATCCTGAAAACATCCCATAACCAGATAGAAGTACATCTAAATCCCAGAAATTTCAATTCTAGATGCTAAATCTGGTTGATGATTCACAGACATCTATGAATCCATCTTAGACCTAGAATCGAACCCTATGAATCAGAATGCAATAGGCCTAATCCCATAAAACTTCAAAATAAACATAAAACGAATATTCTGTTATATGTATTGTTACATCCAATGTTTAGATCCGAAATGGTAAGAACAAATGAAAATGCAATTTGATCCTCTCCGTCATCTTCATAAAGCGTTAGCATCATATAAATCTGATACAAACATATGCAGTGGACTAATATAGAATCCATATCTCATTTCATATTCCAAACTTCTGATTAAAACTATGAAACTCAGCTTTGTCTCTATTTTCAATAAAAACCTCGAACCTTAAAATAACCTATAATCCCAAATTATCAACCCCTCAATCTGACGCAAGTGTCTAAAAATAAGATCTATACACATACCAGAAAATGAACAAACTGAAGAAGCGGTTATGAAGAATCAGAAGTGTTTCCACTTGCTTCGTCCATGCTAGATCCTGAATCTCCCAGTGTCTTATTCTGCAGTTATCAAATCGGCTGTGGATCTGTGGTTAAACTTAGTTGCATCATGATAGAGGCCAGATCTGAGATTATAGCCATCCATGAGAGATGGAAGTAAGATCTGATTTGAAAAGTAAAAATAAAATGAAGGAAAACATAAGGCTTATCAGCGTGAAAATACGTTGAAGGTTACATAAAGAAATCGAATGAGAAAGGCAACAAAATCAGAAAGTATCAGAAGACTCATGCATAGCGAAAACAGGAGAAAAGAATTCTCCTGTCGTCATTAACAAGTCTCCCTTATATATATATATATATATATATATATATATATATATATAGGAGAAAAGAATTCTCCTGTCTATATATATATATATATATATATATATACACACACACCCACAAACTTAACCTGTGGGGTTATGCAATCTTGTTAAACTGGTAGGCATAACCTGTTGAAATCTTAGTAATGGAGATGCAAGCCTAGGGGGAAGCTTGTACCATCTGGTGTGTGGTACCCTTTTCAGTCAGTAACCTATCTTGGTATCAAACAGGTAACCCGAACTAGGTCGGGTTCTGGACACGCTTACTGAGCTGATTATAAGAGGTCACTCAAGGGACGGTGTGGGTGGCGCATTCTGACGGGGTCATATGCGTGCGTGGGTCCAGTCCAGGGAGGTTAAGACACCGTGACACTTGTAGATGTGGTTTGTGCACATCCTGTAAACAAAGGGTTTCCACTTTAGGAAGTGATACTTCCTACTGTAGGGCTAGCATAGGGTATCTACGAGCTAGGGAGCCAATCGATTGGGGGTAGTAATTGGGGTACATCTAGTCTTGCTTGTTTAGGAGCCCGTTCATATTGTTGGGGGTTAACACCTATCAGTTCTGTTGGGCTACCTATTATTGTATGGGGTGAAACCTCTCACTAGAAGTACACCTAAATCTACCATCTTGTACTTGTTGGGATCATCTTGTTCTTTTTATACTAGTATTGGTGCAGATAAAAGTATTAGAGAAGCATAATGCATGTTCTGTTCTGTTTATCCTGTTTACCTCGTTATACATGCCTTATGAAACTGTTATCTCTCTCCAACTTTTATGTCTGTCATGATGCTTTTGCTTATTTATATACTAAAAGTAACTGGAATCGCCGGACTTTATGTCTGACTCATTTTGTTTCCTCCTCTCTCTCTTCCGTTTCCCCACTCAGGTTCTCAGGGTGGGAATACTCAAGCTTGACCAGGATTCTTCTCTTCTGCTTGGAGTTGCTTATTTGTATTGCTCGATTTCGCATTTGTTTTACTATGGCTATGTTTTCGGGATTATGATCTTTTTATATCATTATACTCTGATGATGATTTTTGTACAAGGAAAAAGTTTTATGCTTTCAATATTCCAGACTTATTATGTAATTGGGTTTAAACCACGAAGCTCTTCGATTAAATAAAGTTTTAATTTCGCTGTTATTTTATATTTATCTTGTAATGCTTCTGTTACTATTTACCTATAACGCTTCATGAAACTTAATGCATTCTGTTAAAGAGTGACATTAACGGACGTGGGGTGTCACATTTGGTATCAGAGCTGAAGGTAACCAGGTCAGAAAAAAAAATTTGTAAATTATTTTCAAAAAGGTTTTAAAAGAAAGCATTTTCTAAAGAAAAGTCTATTTTGAAAAACATATTCCCCAAAGCTATATGAAATATCTTTCGATTCTCTGTTTGAGTCCCTTTTTCCTTTTCTTTTCAGTATGTCTGGGGAAGCTAATATTCCTGAGGGCATTATGATACCTGGTTGGTTCCGTATGTATCTTGAGGCTACAACGTGTATCGGCGGCCAAGCAGACGCCCCTCCCCCTGCTGCAGCCGTCGTTCCTCCTCCTCCTTCTCCTCCTCTGCATACTTATGATTTCTCTAAGATATGCAAAGATTTCTGTGCTATGGGCAGAAAGTCATTCCTAGGCACTGAGACTTTTGCAGCAAGGAATTGGCTTACAGAGACAGAGGATTTGTTTAGAATTTTCGATGTTGATGACCGTAGGAAGATTCAGTTGGCCGTTTGGCAGCTGAAAGGCGAGGCTTCATTCTGGTAGGAAGTGACACAGGCAGGGCATCCAGTGGAGACTTGGGATGATTTCCAACAGAGATTCGAAATGAAGTTTCTTTCTCAAGCCGAGCAAAGCATGCAAATGGAAAGTTTTTGGCACTTAAGCAAGGAGCTATGTCTGTGAAAGAGTATGTTAATAAGTTTAACCAATTGGTGAGGTTTGGTTTGGAGCTGGTGACTACCCTGCACAAGAAAGCTTTGAGGTTTGCTAGAGGATTGAATGAACCCCTCCATGGGTTGGCTATGTCTCATATTCCGGTGGGAGCAACTTTTGAGAAACTCGTTGACATGGCATTAATGCATGAGGAAGATAAGGGTGAAAAGAAAAAGGCTAAGGTTGAGGAAACACAAAACATGAAAGTGTGGCCCAAGAAAGTACAACAGCAACAAAAGAAGGGCAGTAAGAACTGGAAAGCTCGAGATAAGAGGAAATGCCATCATTGCGGACGCGAGGGTCATGTGATCAAAGATTACAAGAAAAGAAAGAAAAGCTTATTTGCATTATGGAGAGGTCGGACATCTTGTCAAGGACTGCTCGAAGAGGCAAGGACAGGATCAAAGAGCAGGATCTTCTAGAGGGCAGGTGCATGCTCTCGTGGCCAGCACGCCAGATAGTGGTAGGAAAGTTTCCGTTGAAGGTTTGATTTCTCTTTCCAATCATCCAGTTAGAACTCTTTTTGATTCTGGCGCTTTGCATTCTTTTATATTTGATTCCGTGGTTGAGTCTTTGCATCTTAGTACTAGTATGGTTTTGGATCCCGTTGTTGTCTCAAACCCCATTGGTGGTACGGCTCACTTATCTATGATTTGTCAGGGTTTGAGAATATCTGTGTTAGGCGTTGAGTTTGAATGCGATGCATATGTGCTTGGTTTTATGGGCTATGATTTGATTCTAGCAATGAATTGACTAGCCATGTATGGTGCCATCCTGAATTGTGAGAGGAGGGTCGTTAGACTTTTGACTTGCATTGGAAGGACCCTCGAGATTTCATGTGACCCTAAAGGGTCTGTCACGCTTAGTTTCCTAGAGTCGCTTGATGCATCTATCGATGATCTACGATTTGTACCAGTAGTCTATGAGTATCCTGATGTTTTTGAGGAGGTTCGAGGCTTACCTCCGAGGCACGAGATTGATTTCCATATATACTTGGTGGACAATGCAAAGCCAGTTGCATTGCCTATGTGCCATATGGCTCCAAGAGAAAGGAGGGAGCTCAGCAAGAAAGTAGCGAAGCTACTTGAGAAAGGGTTTATTATGCAAAGCATATCTGAATAGGGTGCTCCAGTAGTATTCGCAACTAAGGCGGATGGTTCGCTTCACATATGTGTGGATTATAGAGAGTTGAATAAACTCACTAAGAAGAATAGGCACCCACCTCCGAGGATAGATGATCTGTTTGACCAGCTTGTTGGTGCATCTGTTTTTTCTCAGTTAGACTTGGTTACGGGGTTTCATCAGTTAAGGGTGACCGAAGAAAGTATAGATAGGACCACTTTTAGAACCCTAGATGGTTTCTTTGAGTGGCTCGTCATGCCTTTTTGGTTGATGAATGCACTCGCCTATTTTGTTGATCTGATGAGTAGGGTGTTTCGGGAGTTTCTAAATAAGTTCATTGTGGTCTTTGTTGATAACATCTTGATTTTCTCGAAGAGAGAGAAAGAATATGCCCTACACTTGAGGAAGGTTATGAAAACTTTCTGAGCGCACCAGCTTAAGGAAAAATTTTCCAAGTGTCATTTTTGGAGAAAAGAAATGAGATTTCTAGAGCATGTGGTCCCTAAAGATGGGATAGCAGTAGACCCCGCGAAGGTAGTTTCAGTTCAAGATTGGCAGATCCTAAAGAATGCAACGGAGGTGGGGAGTTTTCTTAGATTAGCGGGCTATTATAGGAAGTTCATTAAGGACTTCACAAAGATACCAACCACACTCACCAGACTAACGAAGAAGAATCTGACATTTTATTGGGATATAGATTGTGACGATGCTTTTCAGCGATTGAAGAGGGCTCTCACAACAGCCCCAATCGACCTTGCCTGACGGGAACAAAGTGTTCACAGTATACACTGATGCATGAGGTACAGGCCTTGGTGCGGTTCTGATGCAAGAGGGAAAGGTAGTATGTTATGGAGGTAGACAACTAAGAGTTCATGAGAAGAACTACCCTACCCATGACTTAGAGTTAGCTGCCATAGTATTCACGCTTAAGACTTGGCGCCATTATCTAATTGGAGAGAAGTTCGAGTTGTACACTGATCATAAATCTCTCAAGTACTTGTTCTCGCATAAGGATCTTAATTTAAGGCAACAAAGATGGATGGAGTTCCTAGCATCCTATGATTTTGAGATTTCTTATACCTCTGGCAAGGATAATGTGGTGGCAGATGCATTGAGTAGGCAAAAGATGACCTTGAGTCCTCTATTTGTGGAGAGGAAAAGCTTGGAGTTTATAGAGACTTTTGATTTTATACCCTCCACCGAGTTTACACCTAGTTTATTGGCATCATTAGATGTTCGACCTACTTTGTTGGACCAGAGAGGGACTTCACAACGAGAGGACCCATAGCTAGCAGATATCTTGGATAGTCTCAGTAAAGGGGAGACTTCTAGTCACCTCAGTAGATATTCCACGGACGATAGAGGGTGGTTGCGACAAGATGGAACGCTATATGTTCCCTGGGTTGGGAGTCTATCGAAGACAGTCCTCGAGGATCCCATCATTCTAGGATGACTATTCATCCAGGCGATGGTAATATGTATAGAGATATGAAGAGGGTTTTCGTTTGGGCTGGGATGAAGATAGATGTGGCGAAGTTTGTTTCTCGATGTTTGATATGCCAGCAAGTCAAAGCTGAGCAAAAGAAGCCCGGTGGTTTACTTCATCCTTTGGAAGTCCCACAGCGGAAGTGGGAGAGCGTCTCTATGGATTTCATTGATGGTTTGCCTAGATCAAGGAAAGGCAACACCAATATTTTTGTTATATTGGATAGACTTACTCAGAACGCTCACTTCATCCCTGTTAAGAGTAAGAAGACAGTAGCATAGTTGGCAACAGTTTATCTTCGTGAGATACTCCGTCTGCATAGAGTACCTTCCAACATTGTAAGTGACCGTGAGCCCATTTTCACCAGTGATTTTTGGAGGAGCTTGCAAGAGGCATTAGTTACACAATTGTGTTTGAGCACCGCTTATCACCCACAGATCGATGGACAGACGGAAAGGGTGAATAGAGTTCTTGAGGATCTTTTAAGGTTGTGTATCCTAGACTTCGGAGGGACTTGGAAAGAGCATCTTCCTTTAGTAGAGTTCGCCTACAACAACAGTTACCAGGCTAGTATTGGCATGACACCCTTCGAAGCATTGTACGGACGACCCTGTAAATCACCAACTTGTTGGTGGGAGTCCACATAAAGACTTCTACTTGGATCGGAGATGGTTAGGGAAACTTCAGAAAAGATTGATCTTATCCATAGGCGCATAGAGACAGCTCAGGACAGGTAGAAGTCCTATGCTGGTTGGAGAAGGACTTGCATGATACCAGAGATGGTAAAGCTACCAGAGGGACTGTCTGGCGTTTATGATGTTTTCCACGTTTCTCATTTACAGAAGTGCTTGCATGATACCGCATAAGTAGTTGAGCCGAGTATGCTTGAGGAAGTAGAAGTGGAATGGGAGGCGACAGAAGAGTTCTTATCCGTATTCTTGGATCAGAGGTTAAGAAGCTACACAACCGAGAGGTCAAGTTGATGAAAGTTCAGTGAGGAGATAACCACGAGGATGCAACTTGGGAGACTGAAGACAAGATTCGCGCTTCGTGCCCTTTTCTTTTCAAGGGTATGTCCTTAACTTCTTTTTCTAAAGCTTTTATTCATGCTTTCTTCTATCATTTAAGTATATCATATCGATCGAATCTTCAACCATTAGGTTGGAATCCCATGGATGTAAACATGTGTTTGAGACATGTTATGTTTGATGGGTGCAAGTGGATACAATTGTTTGCTAGTGGTTGCTTGTGGATGCATATACACACACATTAGGCACTTGATCGGCTCAATCACTCTCATACTGCATATGGATGTGTGTGCATTTTTCTTCTTTTATGGATGGAAATGGGTGTATCATCATATGAATGATTGCATTTGGATGAAAGATTGTGCACACATATAGAGTTTACATGTTATAATAAGATTATTTGCAAACATGTTGGACTCATGGCACAAACATATATTGCATTAAGGAGGTCAACTGAATCAGTAGACCGCCTGATCTTTTCGCATTAGTATAAGGACATATATACACACATCTTTGCGTACGTTCATATAAGCATTAGAAATCTTTTTTGGACAATGGATGCCGGTGATTGATGGATGAGTAGATGAATGATGGATGTTAGGATACACATTCTTCTTAACTTAGAGATTTCAGAGACGAAATCCTTTAAGTAGGGGAAAATGTAACACCCTGTTTCAGTCAGTAACACATCTTGGTATCAAACGGGGAACCCTAAACTAGGTCGGGGTCAGGACACGCTTAGTGAGCTGATTATAATAGGTCACTTAAGGGACGGTGTGGGCGGTGCATTCCGACGGGGTCATGTGCGTGCATGGGTCCGGTCCAGGGAGGTTAAGACGCCGTGACACTTGTAGATATGGTTTTTGCACATCTTGTAAACAAAGGGTTGCCATTTAGGAAGTGATACATCCTACTGTGGGGCCAGCACAGGGTATCTACGAGCTAGGGAGCCGATCGATTGGGGGTAGTAATTGGGGTACATCTAGTCTTGCTTGTTTAAGAGTCCGTTCTTGTCGTTGGGGGTTAAAACTTGTCAGTTTTGTTGGGCTACCTGTTACTGTATGGAGTAAAACCTCTCACTAGAAGTACACCTAAATCTATTATCTTGTAATTGTTGGGATCATCTCGTTCTTGTTATACTAGTATTGGTGCAGAGAAAAGTATTAGAGAAGCGCAATGCATGTTCTGTTATGTTTATCCTGTTTACCATGTTATACCTGCCTTATGACACTGTTATCTCTCTCCAACTTCTATGTCTGTCATGAAGTTTTTACTTATTTATATGCTAAAAGTAACTGGACTTACCAGATTTTATGTCTGACCCATTTTGTTTCCTTCTCTCTCTCTTCCGTTTCCCCACTCCAGGTTCTCAAGGTGGGAATACTCAAGCTTGACAGGATTCTTCTCTTCTGCTTGGAGCTGCTTAGATGTAATGCTTGATTTTGCATTTGCTCTACTATGGCTATATTTTGGGGATTATGTCCTTTTTATATCATTATACTCTGATGATGATTTTTGTACAAGGCAGAAGTTTTATGTTTTCAGTATTCCATACTTGTTATGTAATTGGGTTTGAACCACAAAACTTTTCTATTTAATAAAGTTTTAATTCCGCTAGTATTTTATATCTGTCTTGTAATGTTTCTGTTACTGTTTACCTACAACGCTTCACGAAACTTAATGCATTCGGTTAAAGAGGGACATTAATGGACGCGGGGTGTCACAACTTATTATAACATATTAGATATCAGGTTTTGCATTACAAACTTCTATTTATCTTGATGATAAGAATATTGTCGAGTCAAGATCTGAGAGGTAAATAAAACACCCGAACTTGAAAGAGTTTATTGTTATTCAAGGGATGATACTAGTTTGATAGGAAGGTTGAGGTTTAGGAATTAAATTATTATTTCCATAAATGATATGGTAAAGTTTAATTTGCAAAGGTAGAAGTTATATAAAACTATTTGGGTTTGCAGTAAACAATAAATCACGTGACATTGTTTTGGTCCATATATGATTTGCGACTATGTTCATACCAATTGTTTAAGTATATAGCATTATTTTCTAAGTAGTGAAAGTAATATGATTTGTGAATACACTTATTCCAAAAGATAAGCGTATGACTATAGTTTTCGAAGTAACGAAAATAAGAGATCTATGAATATGCCTATTCCATTGAGATAAGTGTATGGAATAGATTTTTGAAAATTGATGAAAAAAATGATGAATAATTTAATTAAAAGGGCATGTGTGGCTAAAGTATTTAATTGCATAGCTATAGATTGATAGTTAAGGAACCTACTATCAGTCAATTCCTTTCTTACTTATAACATGTTGGTTCAAGGAAACCAGGATTGGAATTGGATCCAAAACCACTTCGAACTAGCTTTTCGTTTGAAACTAAGATTTGTAGGTATGCTTATGCTTATGACTAGGATTTGAAGGCATGGACCTTTAGAGCAGAAATGACAACATGTTGATGTCTCTGGTTAGCTACTAGGATTATACTTGTAGCAGTAGTCCCTACGCTCTGGGTTTTGCATAATGCCAAGGCTTTTTGTTACTAAACCTAGGTATTATCCTCGATAAGATGTGATAAAAGAGTACCTCCGGTTTGTCATGTTCCCGGATAACTTGAAACACCCCACATGCTTAATGTCACCCATATAAGGATGCATTAAAGTTTATGAAGCGTTTTTAGGTATAAAGTAACAGCACAGAGACTAAAATTCACAAGACAAAAATATAAAACACAGCGGAAACTTTAAAACATTTTTTAAACTAAGTTCACTCAAATCATAGTACTTATTACATTTAAAAATATACTAGATAGTCATCAACATAAACCAAACATACTGTCTCATGGAAAATATCAGAGTACATAAGTAAAACCATAAAAACCATCCCTCTCAAATGTCAATACAACGATCAAGAAACAAGAAGTGAACTATTTCATGAATCTGGAAAGAGTCTGAATCTAAGATGAACCAAATAATCAAGAATCACTGTTGAGGCCCTCCACCCTATGAACCGGGGAAGAAGAGAGAAGGTGAAAACAAACTAAGTCAGACATACGTCTGGTGAGTTATAGTAATTTTTAGCATGAGCGTAAAGATAAGGGAGCATTTAGACACATGAATAGTTCTAAGAGTAATAGACATAAAAGCATTAAAGAAGTAGCAGGAAAGATAAATACGAAAAAAAGATAGGTTTCTCATTCATATTTGAAAATTGTTGCACCAACTACGAATATATCACAATTATGCTTTACCTAATTTTTACCCGTCAATCGGCTCCTATATATACCCATAATGTGATAACCTATGCCAACTATGGAATTCGGTGTTATCAATCCTGAACCCATCAACTAAAAGGACATAGTCGTTAATCACAGGCGTTACGGTGGCTTATCTTCCCCCATCTTAATTTCTCAATCTTATCCCACATCTTAATTTATCATAATGTGATAACCTATGCGTAAGCTGTATATCCGTAGACATAATCAACGTAAAAAATTAGTTCTGCTTCATTAAATTTCTCAATCTTTTCCCACATCTTAATTTATTTCACTCTTCTTTTTACATTGATTCCTATTGAACAATGAACAACAGATTGTTATAAACACTCACATCTTTCTTTTTTTAAGAAGAGAAATGTATATAACCAAAAAGAGAAAATAATCTTACCCCGGTGACGTAAACAAACAGTCTAGATGTAAAAATAATACATAACAAGAATTGACTGGTCCAGGACTGATACAGTACTATACACATGTAATACTATTTGAAACTAATAGTATTTATTGAGATTATAATTACAGTTCTAAGAATCTGATATATCACATTTAATACTGAAACTGAAGTTTAAAACAATAGTACCATTTACTGAGCTATGCTCTAATTACTTTTTTTTTACAACAACTTGGTAATTATACTGGTGATTTATCTGGCCTGTGGTCAAATAATCAGATAAGTCAAATGGTGGTAAATGTTAGATTTGGCGATAAAATATTTCCATCTAAAAAAGATTGGGAAGATATTTTTAATTTTAATGATACAATAGTACTATAATAAATACTGCATATAATGGTCAAAGGGAGTGACAGTCATCAACAGCTCGTGGTAAATGTGAGCGTGGGCACCTATTTTTCTATTTTCCATATTAATTAATTAATTTGACTTCCATTATGGAAATTGTTTAAAACTGCTAATTTAATCCTAAAAAGGTTTGTTGCTAAAAGCACCTGGGAATGTGCTTCCTGCTACCACGGATAAAAATAATCAATTCAATAAATTTTATGTACTTCCAAATACCAAACGCATTTCATACGTCAATCAACCACCATGCAAAACTGTTTTGCACGGTGAACAACCATCGACCAACAACGTTTTCCACGGTCATTAACCACCGAACTACTGTTATTCGATTGTAGAACTCCACAAAGAATGGTGTTGGTCGGTGGTTGTTCGCCATGTAAAAAAAAATGAAAATAATTCATTTGGTAGCCCTTAAAATGGTTGGTATTAAGAAGTGTGTAACCTAAAATTTTTTGGTATTTTTTAGTAATGGTGTTAGGAAGTACTTTTTCAGGTGTTTTTAACAACTTTCTAAAAATAAAAAGTATTTTAGCACAATCATTCAATGTACGTAAGGAATGTTATGATCTGTTAAATTAGTATTTGTGATGATTTATATTTGCGAATTCGAATAATTAACATTATTGAAAAGTTAACTTTCATGATCAATCTAAGAGGCTTTCTATCTGTCAATTAAGCAACTTCGATATAGTTGATTTAGTGTAGCATTACTATGAATTAAAATATATTTTTAAACCATTGAGTATTAATTATAAATTTTTAACTATATTAAACTAGATAAAATTGTAAAAAAATAAAATAATTGATAGAAAATTATGTTTAGTGGATTTTATGTCCATTTGAAATATAGTTGATCTACATTTAGAAGATGATGAAGAAAATACACAACTATAGGGGGTCAAATGTGAGTTACAAATTTACAGATGTCCATTGATGCTCGTACTACAACCTTTCATTTGAAGGCGATACAACCCTGAATCGAGACCAAATTCATACTAAAACCCCTTTGTTCCTCTCGTTCCAAGGTTGTACGGCTTTCAGACAGTAGTTTTTTTGTACAAATATTGGTGAATGATTGCAAATTTAATATCCATGATCGATGACCTGTAATTGTATATTTTCACCATTTTTTGAACATATATATGCTATTGTAACAGCCTGAATTTTCAATACATGGATATTTTATTAATTTGAATATTAAAATAATAAATTCTAAGATTTAGTGATTTGAATTGAATTTAAAATGAAAGTTTAACTATAGAACTAACTTGAAATTGTAAATCTTGAGTATAAAATCCAATTGAGTTTATTTTGAAGTTATGCACAATTCTATATGAATATGAACAATAACAATAATTTATTATCAAAGAATTTGAGTATTTAGAAATCGATTTACTTTTAATTGATTTTCATTTACACGTAAAAATGGTTATTTTTCCATGCGATCTCGGATTTCGATGAAATCAATTTCATCGAATCCGAAATTGTAAATTATTGAAAGATTTTCAATTTCGTAGCAATTGGATCTATCATATGATTGTGCGAGTTAAAAATGTCAAACGATAAACAAAAAGAATATAAAATAATAAAAACTTTGCCTATATAATATCATAACTCCTAACCTAATTTCATTCCTCTCTCTTTCTTCTATTTTTATTCACTGTGGAAAAAAGAAGAAGCCGCCACACCTTTGTGTCTTCAAGGAATTAAATCTAGCGAAATACTCAATGAATTCAAACAATTTGAAATATGTTAGACTCGTATGGTTGTGTGCTATGACTTGGTGTGTATGGTTGTGTGCTTCGACTAGGTGTGCATAGATTCAAGTTCGACTAGTTTTTCTGGGGATTGACTTTTCCAGTAGATTGCTAGGGCACATGATTGTCCGAGCTAAAAAAGTGATACACCATGGTGACTGTTTCATTGATCTTCTTATATGGAAGATCGGGGTAGTGGAAGACTGCAAAGGTGCGACATCTTATTGATGGTCGCGACCTATAGTACGTCAATAACTAGGGTAACGGTCTGCTTTTTATTAGATAGGTTGGAGATGGAGTTAGGGTGGTCGGCAAGTCGAGATTCAGGAGAGAGATGCGAAGGCATTATCTGATATTTTTTTCACGAAGCGAAGCTTCATATCATTAAACGACGTGCACGGAAATGAGCATATCAGGAAAGCGCGTTCGAAATTTTCAAATTGGAGAAGATGAAGTGTGGGGCATGCGAATAGGGTAAGGGTTATTTTAATTAAATTAAGTTAATTATAGTTTGATTGTGCATTAACATGCATATGCAATAACCAGTCCATATGAGGTCCGTTTCAAATGCCGTCAGCTGCGTTGGATTCGAACTTGTGGATACTGCGTGTACAAGTTGGATTGGATGAAACTTGAACTGACTGGAATTTTGTGTAATTTTAAACGTTTGTCTAAAATTAGATAAAATAGGGCGAAATCATCGATTAATTTAGATGGTGAGTTAAAGCTCACACTTCTTAGAATATTGTTGAATATTTTGATACCAGATAACAATATTCATTATTAATTACATATTTAATTGTGTGCTTGGTTGTTTAGATGATTTATTGTTTATTTAGTTGACTGTAGTCATATTCTCACCTATAGAGTGGAGACCTTCGACACTACCTTCTTTTAAGCCAAAAAATCTTCCTAAATAAATTAGATTGTATTATCTAATTTATATGTATATATGAACTGATATATAAGCTATAATGCAGAGGGTTAGGTTAGAGGGATCCAATTGGATTTCTCAATGTTTGGATGTTACTTACTTTCATACAATACACATATGAACAATCTAACCTAAGTGACATTAAAAATCTGATATGGATGATGATTGTTGAATTAATTTCAACCATTTTATGTATTTAATCAATAAATGGTATTAATTAAGTGGCTGGCAGGAGATTACCTGAATTTAATATTGTTAAAGACCTGAATTTGGATGATAGATTTTTTTTATAAAAAAGTAAGATTTTGAATCAAAATTCATATAAGTTACATAAAATAAAAGTTTTACAAATGAATCTATATTTATAATTGGATTTTATAAAGAAATTAAAGAATGGTCTATGGAGCTAAATTTCCGTTTAATAAATAAGTTTTATAATTGGAGATTTCGAGTGTTAAAAATAAACTAAGTTTTATAAGTAAGTTCTATAGAGTTATAAAAGCATATTTTGCAAACTATTTTTGAACAAGAAAATAAATAGTTTTATTGAACTTGTAAAATGACGCGAAAGTGATTTTGGGTTTTAGAATAAGAATTTTTGAAAAGTTAGATAATTGTAAAAGACTATAAATGATTTATTTGATTTAAGCAAAGTAAAATTGATTTGATTTAGAATCAAACAAGTATTAATAAGGGTTGGAGTTTTATAATATCTTTCATAAATAAGTTTTGTAAATAAGGTTTATAAAAGATATTAAAATCTAATAAGATTGTTTTAAATAAGGGTTTACTTAAAATAACGAATTAAGTAAAAATTATTATAATTGGAAGAGAATTTGAAATGCCAGTAACGGTTATATAATTGTATTGTGAAGGAATAGTAAATGTAACTTACTGTGACACATTTTATATCACGTTTTGCGTTACAACCTTCTATCTATCTTGAAGACAAGAAAGTTGTTGAGTCAAGTTCCGAGAGATAAATAAAATATCCAAACTTGAATGACTTCACTGTTATCCCAGAGATGATACTAGTTTGAAACAAAAGTTGAAGTTTGGGAATTAAATTATTATTTCCATAAATGATATTGTAAGCTTTAATTTGCAAAGTTAGAAGTTAAATAAAATTATTTGGGTTATACAGTAAACAATATATCAATAACATTATTTTGGCTTATATATGATTTGCGACTATACTTATACCATTCGGTTAAGTATATAACTCTATTTTCTAAGTAATAAAAGTGATATGGCTTGTGAATACACTTACTCCAAGAGAAAAGTGTATGGCATGGTTTTTGAAACAACAGAAATAAGAGATTTGTGAAAATGCTTATCCATTGAGATAAGTATACAGAGTAGATTTTTAAGAATCGATGAAAAAAATGAATGAATGATTTAATTAAAAGGGGTTGTGCTGCTAATGTATTTAACTATAAAACTATAGATTGATAGTTGCAGAATGGACTATCAATCATTTCCCTTTTTACATATAACACGTTGGTTCGAAGAAGCAGTGTTGGAATTGGATCCAAAACCACTTCGAACTGGCTTTGCGTTTGAAAATGAGGTTTGCTGGTATGCTAATGCTTATGACTACAATTTGAAGGTGTGGGACTTTAGAGTTGAAAGGACTGCTTGTTGATGCCTCAGGTTAGCTACTAATATTATACTTGTACCAGCAGTCCCTATGCTCTGGGTTCTGCATTATGCGAGGACTTCTTGTTACTAATCCTAGGGATTACCCTTGACAAGATGTGGTACATGAGTACCTATGGTTTGTCCTGTTCTTGGATAACTTATCTGGATGGATATTTTACGTTTTCATTTCTTTGATCACATACACTAATTTTTACAAACGTACATCTATCTGGTGGCGAATAAGGAAATTTCTCTTAGCTTAACACCCTTCTCTAAGACGTATGAGCTCGAAGGTTGTATGTTTGTGGATGTCAATTAGTGATTGACGGAATGATGATGCGGCATCCAAAGATAGGTATGTGCCAAGTATGAAAGGTAAAATTATAGCCTCTATCCTCATCAATCGGTAATGATTAAAACATGGGATATACTTTAGGGCTAAATAGGCAGTGCTCAAGTAGGGTATTATCACCACTTAATCTAGAACGGATCACCATTTTATTATTGTATGTTGTAGTTGGTTGCTGATCACAACCTAGAGGATGAAATATTCTGTTCAATCCATAGAGGGATTAGGTAGTCTTGATTCATAAAGAGTCCAAGCGAGGCTCCCGATACACTTTATTTAGAGAGGTATCATGATGGTTGGTACCCGAGTTCCTAGTCATTGTATGGAAATCCTAATCGCAATATGTGCCACATTTTTGTATGTAGAGCCCATTTGGGTGCACAATTTAATTATGGGTAACAATTTCACATATGTGTATTATTTTATTTTACGATGATTAATAGACATTATAATAATATCCTTTGATTTGATATAAAGTATTTTGATTAACATAAGGGAAAAACATGTGCCATGTTTACATGTGGTCGTGTATTACACAAATTCCATTCTTTTAAAAAGATATTTAAAATTAAGAAAGTTGTTTATGACGTGAGTTTTCTCACTTTGATATTCCAGACTGATCTGAGCGTCTTGGTTTCCTTAATGCTCGGATCAGACCGAGTACGTTTCTATATTTTCTTTGGATTTACTTGGAGCTGTAGGAGAGGAGGTGAAGTCGAGACTATTCACATATTTCTTGTATCATCATATTTCCGTTGCATGTCGTATTTATCAACCATTGTACAAGAGACTGTTATGACTTTATAGGCTAATCTATTTGTGTACTATGATTATGTGTTCATGTATATATACATTTTTCTCTTATGTAAATAGTATCGGTATAATATATTTCATTCATTTTGTTGTGAGATTTTGATCTTCTCTGATTTTGATGTGTTCGTGTTCTTATTCTCCTTCCATTCTAACCATTCTCTCTTTCAACTTTCTCATCCTCTAAACTCTTCCTCCTAATGATTTGATTTTCCGGCACTTAGATGTTCGACATGTTAATACCGTATATATATTAGTTTCGACTGTTTCGACTCTAATGGGTCATTATATTTTTGTATCAGAGCTGAAGCTTAATGTAATGACCAACAGTTTCATGCATTTTTAATGCATAAATATGAAATATTATTTTCATATTAATATCATTCTATAATTTTGAGAGATGGCTATTAGAGGCGTTTCACACTTTAAGCATTTTCTATGACCATTTTCCCTTGGCGAAATCTTATTTTGTTCATAATTTGTGACTGGAGTGGAATCTTGATTTGAAACTACTTCCATTGGATCGGGTTATGGTTTCACTTTCCATGGATTGGTTATATGTTGAAAATGGATAAACTGTTTGGGAGATATTACTGTTTTAAGGATTTTTAGAAATCAAACAACCCATTTCCAACCATCTAGGCCCATTTTCAAGTAGGTCAAGTTTGGATTTTGGGATATGAAGGACAAATGGCTGACATGATTTACTGTAACTCATTTCTGTAATTTATTTTCTTCTCCATTTTCCCTAGAGTTCCTACCTTCATTGCAACAAAATTTTATTCATCCAAAATCCTATTTAAGTTAATAAATCCATAATAAAGAGGCATATTTATAGCTTCTACAAGAGGAAATCTATTTAGATTCATTCTCCCATTTAGATTTGTAATTTCATACACATGGGTGAATAAATTTAATCCCATTTACAAAATCTTAAATTTCCTAATCTTAAAATTGTTCTGAAAAGTTAATTATGTTAGGAACCTTACAATTTTAAAATAATATTATGAATTTAAGAAGAGTGGGAATCAAATTGTAATATTTTTCTATGAAACCACTTATAGATTTATGCAAATCTATGACTTTTATTTTAGTTCTGGATTCAGTAACTTAGTTGGAATGATTGATTTATATTCTATGTTATTCTGGATGATTTTCATGTTTGGATTATTGTGCAAATGATTGAAATGCCTATGAATGGCGATCTAGAACTAGGATTTTACAAAAAGTCCATAAACAAAAAATTGTTCAAAATCGCATCAAATTTTGAGAAGACGAGAAGGAAGGTCCCCAGAGGTTGTGTGAAAAGTTTGGAATTGTTTGGACTCCGTACAGAGGATTTATGATCAAATATGTTCAGATCGGCCAAAATCCAAAAGTGCTCAGAATTTAATGAAATTTTTATTGGATATAGATGTCCCAAGGATCCTGTTGAGTCAAGGATTTCATAGCATTTTGATTAATGACAAGGAGAAGTCTCATGATCGACAAAAAGAAGAGAATCAATGATATCATAAGTTAGAGGTTGATTATTTAGTGTTTTAGACATGTTATAAATGTTAAAATCTATCCTCAAATAATCATATACCTCATTATTGTGAATATATATACATGTATATATATGAATGCACATTTATTTTGCATATTGCCAGAAATCGGTCGATCGGTTTCAAAATAGGCGGTCGACCGTTTCCGGGCAGAAAGCACAATAAATGTGCACACATATATGTAACATATATATATATATTCAAATTTTAGTCTACTGGTTAATTTTGACCTATCGACTGATTTTCAAACTGAAAGCAACACTTTGAATAGACACCTCCTTTCATCAAAAGTTGCTTCTCTTTCCTTTCATCAAAAATCATTTCTCTTCAATGCTTCTCTTCACAAATGGTTATGACTGTTTAATCATTATATAAACATCGTTAAACCATCATCCAAAAAACAAAAAAAAATACTCTCAATTCTTTGATATATCTTGCACTCTACTCTATATTCAAAAAGCACTCATATTCAATATATTATCGTTTGAATCTCAAAGCTTACTTAATATTCTTGTGATTCAATACGATATCCACTTCCAAATCTTCACATACATCAAATTATATTTGAGGATAAGATTATAGGAAGGGTGTACCACAAGTGACAAATCCGTGTTGAAAAGAGCACAAGTTGTCAACATACAAATTGTGATCTTAGTTGTTGAAGTCCTCAGAGTTGTAAGAGGCGAGTGTTAAGTCCTCAGTGTTGTTGAGGCGTGAAATCCCGTTCGGTTGTCCGGGTGTTGTGAACCTATTCCTCTGGGTGAAGCGAGGTTGTTGATTAGTGAAAATCCAAAGAGAAGTCTAGGACTGGACGTAGGACAGTGCTCCGAACCAGTATAAAAAGCCCTGGTGTTATTACCTTATTGCTTTTTATTTGTGATATATTTCACTATCTCATATATTTTTAATTTGTATAACTATTGTAAATATACAAGTTAGTTTATCACATACATTCCGCATATCCATATTACTGATCCTGCCTAAGTCGTACACCAACTTTTCAATTGGTATCAGAGCACGGTCATCACATAACCGTAACATAGTTATTTGATATATTCTAGTAATATGGCAAATAACCCAAGTAGTAGCACTAACACCACTTACACTGAAGGTCAACCGACACAAAGACCTCCTTTCTTCAATGGTCTTAACTATAGCTATTGGGCAACACGTATGGCTTTTTACATGCAATCAACTAGCTATAACGCTTGGAATGCTACTCAGAAAGAAATAGTGAATCCAACAACTGAGTATACAGAATGGACAACTGGTGAGAAAACTGCAGCAGCTGTAAATGTAAAAGCAATAAATATGTTGTTTTGCGTATTAGATCAAAACGAATATAATCGTGTTAGTATCTGTACCACTGCATATCAAATTTGGCAAACGCTAAAAACCACTCATGAAGGTACTAACAAGGTTAAACAAGCCAAAATAGCTATGTTGAAAAGTCAGTTTCAAAATGAAGCCGAATGAAACAATCAATGAGATGTATTCACGGTTTCAAACTATTCATCATGCACTTATAGGATTAGGTCAAACATACTCTGATTTTGATGTTTTTTCAACAGTCCTATATTCTCTGACTAATGAATGTGAAGGAAAAGTATTAGCAACAGAAGAAGCTAATGATCTTTCCACCATGAAGCCAGATGAATTGATAGGAAATCTAATGTCCTATGAAGCTAATTTGCAGGCTAGAAAAGAACAAAAAGAAGAAAAGAAAATTGTAGCTTTTCATGTTGAAAAAGATGAAGACAACTCAGACTCCGAAGATGAAGATCTAGCATTCATTGCAAAAGGATTCAAGAAATTCTTAAAGCAACGAAAAGCTAGTCGATACAACAGAAATAAGTTTGGTTCAAATAAACCATTATCATTAAATATAGAATTCTTCAATTGTAACAAAAAATGGCATATGCAAAAGGATTGTCCGGAGCAAAAGAAGAAGATAGAAAATGACAAATTCAAATACATGAAAGACAAATCAAAGAAACGAGCATCCTCAGTGACATAGGACGATTCAGACTCATCTTCATTTGATAGTGAAAGTGACTCAGACAATGAACAAGCTAATGTATGTTTCATGGCAACAGAAGATGAGGTACAAATTCCTACTTTTGAAGAAGTTCTTGATATTAATGCTGAATTAATAGTTAAATTTAAAGACGTAAAACGTCAATTAAAAGAAGCCAGAGCTGGTTTAAATAGATCAGAGTTAGAACGAGATATGCTAAAAGACGAGAAGAAAATATTAGAAGAAGAACTTGAAAACTTCAAGAATCATCATCTAATATTGACTCTCAATTATCTCTTTTGATTCAAGAAATTGTAACTCAAAAAGAGAAAAATGATGTACTTACTTCTCAAAATCATGAGCTTAAGGCAAAAGTCAAAATTCTGGACCTAGAGAAATCTAGTTTACAAAGTAAGTTAGATAATATTACTCATAATATTTCTAACTTCAACAAAGGTCGAGAAAATTTGACAAAAATCATTGAGAGTTCACAATCTTCTTTGAATAAACAAGGATAGGGATATAAGAAATAAGAAACCAAGAAATATCCGGGCAATAAAAGAAAAAGAAAAAATAAAGTAGTACAAGAAACTGAAGCTAATAAAATCTTAGTTTATTATATTCCAAGCCAAAACCTGTTGTGAAATCTCAAAAACAAAATATCAAAACTATCAAAATATGGGTTCCTGAAACAAACAATAATTTGATTAGGAACAAATATATTCAAAATTTTATGAATACAGTGCATTATAATTCTAATTATTTATATAAAGAGGATACCGGACCCGTATGGGTTTGGACTCCTAAGACCTGACTCTTAGGACCCTATAAAAAGGTGGGTACCATGGGCTTAATTTTATTTTTTACAGGTCCCACTTAAGAAAAGAAGAAAGTGGATTTTGGACAGTGGTTTCTCAAAGCAAATGACTGGAGATAAGAATTTGCTGACAAATATTACATACTTAGATGGTGGCTCCATCACTTTTCGAGATAACTCAAAAGGCTATATCATTGGTAAAGGAGATGTGAGCAATTACGGTACATCTAACTTACCTCTCATTACTAATGTCATGCTAGTTAAAAATTTAAAGCATAATTTGCTTAGTATTAGTCAATTGAGCAATAAAGGTTTTACAATTTCCTTTTCAAATAATAAATGTAGTATTCTAGACAAAGACAAAAATTTAGTTTTTGAAGGATATGGAGATAGAAATATATATATTCTGAATATGAATATTAATCATAATTCAGATATGTGTCTCATAGCTAATGACAATGATCCATGGCTATGGCACAAACGTTAATGTCATATAAACTTCAAAACTACTGACAAGCTAGCCAAAAATGATCTAGTTAAAGGACTACCCAAGTTAAGCTTTAAAGTTGACAATCTTTGTGATGCATGTTAAGTAGGAAAATTGACCAAAACATTATTTAAATCCAAGAAGGTGATATCAACATTACAACCACTTGAATTACTGCATATGGATTTATTTGGACCTACTCAAGTACAATCCATAAATCATAGTAGATATGTGTTTGTAATTGTTGATGACTACTCTTGTTATACTTGGACTATTTTTCTCAAAAATAGAAGTGACACCTTCGAAAAATTCAAGTCATTCATCAAAAGAATTCAAAAATCGAAAGGGCTCAAAGTTAGAAACATAAGAAGTGATCATGGTGGAGAATTCGAAAATAATGAATTTGAACATTTTTGTGCAAAAAAAGGCATATTACATAATTTTTCGTTTCCTAGAGCTCCACAACAAAACGGAGTTGTAGAAAGGAAAATTCGGACACTACAAGAATGTGCAAGGACATTATTGAATGGAAGCACGTTACCAAAACAATTTTGGGTAGAAGTTATAGCAACTGCATGTTATGTTTTGAATCGTGTATCTATTCGACCTCTCACTAAAAATACATCTTATGAGTTATTTAATGAAAGAAAGCCAAATATTTCATATTTCAAAGTTTTTGGTTCAAAATGCTTTATTTTAAACACAAAAGATCAACTCAGTAAATTCGATCCAAAAGCCAACGAAGGAATTTTTGTTGGTAATTCGGAACGAAGCAAAGCATATCGAGCGTTTAATAAACAAACCAAAATTATTGAAGAATCGCTTCATATTTCGTTTGATGAATTCTATAAGCATAAAAATAATATCATAGATGATGACGAAATAATGGTCACAGAAAATCCTATCGTCACTAATACAAATTCTGACTCAAAAATAATTGTTGAAAATAATACTCATCAAATAGAGTCACGATCTCCACCAAGAATACGTTCTCCAACAAGAATTTTAAGAGATCATCCTGTTCAAAATATAATCGAAGTAGTATCTTCACAAATAAGAACAAGAAGTCAGCTTAATCAAATGGGTCATGTTGCGTTTATCTCAAATATCGAACCTAAAAATCCTAAGGAAGCTGCTACCGATGACTACTGGATCATTGCCATGCAGGAAGAACTAAATCAGTTTGAGCGCAATGATGTATGGGAACTTGTTCCAAGGCCAACCGATCAATCGGTAATAGGAACTAAATGGGTTTATAAAAATAAGGCTAATGAACAAGGAAATATCACTTGAAATAAAGAACGATTAGTAGCACAAGGTTATAATCAGGAAGAGGGTATTGATTATGAAGAGACATTTGCATCTGTTGCTAGATTAGAGGCTATTAGAATTTTATTATCTTTTGCTTATCACCATAATTTTAAATTATATCAGATGGATGTCAAGAGTGTGTTTTTAAACGGATTTATCAAAGAGAATGTGTACGTTGAACAACCCCCTCTATTTAAACATGAAAAATACCCAGATCATGTGTTTAAACTTAAAAAGGCTTTGTATGGTTTAAAACAAGCACCTCATGCTTGGTATGAACGTTTATGAAGTTATCTTATTGATTCAGGATTTCAAATAGGGAAAGTTGATCAAACATTGTTTATTAAGCATTCTCAAAAAGATATTTTGGTTATACAAATATATGTGGACGACATAATCTTTGGATCAACAAATGATAAACTCTGTAAGGAGTTTGCGGATATTATGACCAAAGAATTTGAAATGTCACATATGGGAGAATTATCATATTTTATTGTTCTTCAAATTAAACAACCTTCGGACGGTATATTTTTAAATAAAGAAAAATGTTGTGGAAATCTTATTAAATGATTCGGACTAGAATACACTTCCGGAAAACCTACTCCAATGAATACATCTAACCATCTTGAAAAAGATGAGAACAGGAAAAGTGTAGACCAAAAATTATATCGTAGTACGATAGGCTCTCTTTTATATCTAACAGCTAGTCGTCCTGATATTATGATGAGTGTTTGTTTATGTGCACGTTTTCAAGCCGATCCTAAGGAATCACATTTACGAGCAGTGAAACGTATAATTCGTTATCTTAATAATACCAAAGATTTCGGTCTTTTCTATCCGAAAGATTATCCATTTGAGTTGGTATCATATAGTGATGCTGATTTCGGAGGATCTCGAACAGATAGAAAGAGTACAAGTGGTACATGTCATTTTATTGGAAAATCACTTGTCTCTTGGTTTAGTAAGAAACAAAATTGTGTTTCACTATCGACATGTGAAGCGGAGTATATATCGGCGGCTCTTGCTTGTACACAAGTTATATACATGCAACAAACACTTAAAGATTTTGGTTTTAATCTATCAAATTCAATCATATATTGCGATAATACAAGTACGATAAATTTATCTAAAAATCCGGTTAATCACTCTCGAACTAAACATATAGATATACACATCATTTTCTGAGAGATAATATTGAGAAAGGAAATATAAATCTCGAATATGTTCACACGGAAAATCAACTAGCAAACATCTTTACTAAGCCTCTACTCGAATCAAATTTTATCAAACTACGTAGAGAGCTTGGTCTCATATCATGGAAGGAACTTCAAAATTAATATCTCTATATGTGTTTCAAGATATATAATAAGTTAAAATATGCACGTAATAATTTCCTGCAACTTTTTACTTAGCATATTTTAAATTTTGCTATTATTAGCACATTGAATATGAGCCTCTTTTTAAGTTTACGGACAAAACTCTATGTCATTTCCTGGCCATTCATTCATATATAGTAAAACACTATATATATGATAGGATATATCACTTTCAAACTCATCATTCATATCTCCCTTTGTTACAATGGCACATATTTGTGATGAATGCGCTTGTCGCTCCCACATTTCCATTACTAGCTCTGACTCAGAAAAGCATCTTTCTCCAAAAAACCCTGAATATCCTCCAGGATACCATCCAAGTACTCGAACCCTGGTACGACACCAACTCCAAAATGTTGTAAGAAAGCATTGTTTTGTTCCCCACGTACAAAAGAAAAAATCGACGAGATACATCACTATCAGAAGCATCAAGTTGATCTTCAACGAGAAATGTATTACGAGCAAAAACTGACGGCATCTCGTCTAATTTATTTGGAACAAATCACATCATTTTTTTGTAGCTTAAACAAACGAAATGTTCATGAACCAACTCCTCACGTGCCATCATCTTCACGAACTCCAAACTCGTGGGACAGGAATTTTAATAAAAATGAAGGTGCAAATGAAAATTATTCTCCTTGGGAACCTCGGAAATAAAAATTTCATATCATTACGATTCTTTTTATGTTGTTCTAATAAGTGTTTTCAAATCTTGAGGGACCTTTTCATACTTATATATTTCATGTATTTTGTTTGTTTATTTCAAGTTTTGAAATAAATTCAATTTATATGAAATAGTGGAGCTGCGGAAAAATCTTAAAAAACTGGAAAAACAATGCATAGGCAAACCAGTCGACCGGTAAGATACCACCAGTCGACCGTTTATGTTTCTGTCTGGAAACAAAACATTTCTTAGATTAACCAGTCGACCGGTTGAAATTCACCAATCGACCGTTTTAATTTTTGTTTTGAAATGGTCGAACAGTGATTTCATAGCGGTAGACCGGTTTCGCTGATTTCTGTTTTTAAAACTCAAAAATAAAACGTCGGTTCCTCACTCACATCTATTCATTTATCCTTTTCATCTTTCAAACATACAATTCCTTATCAGCCCTAAATCCCCATTTCAAGTTCCTTAAAAATCAATGGCTCCACCGCAAAAGAAATCGAATAAATCATCTTTTACACAACTTCAACCCATTGATTCCAATATAAAACGATGGTTAATGGATCCAATAGCAGTCAAGAGATGGAATGAAATGAAATATTACACGATTCATGAAGGTTCATTCATCAAATTTCTTGATTTCCTTCTTTATGATGTTAAAGAATTAGCAATCAAAGCCCATATTCAATCTCTCCTTGACTTTGATAAGAACAGTGTGGAAATAAATCATATCATGATCAAGTTGTTCTATGCTAACCTTCACTTAGAAAAGTTTAAACCCGAGAATTCTACTCATTGTTTATGGTTGGTTGTATGTGGTGAGCACGTATTTATTTTAAAGGAAAGGATGGCAACGGTTTTTGGTTCGGACAACAATGGTAGAAAGTTCTCTAGCGATTTTTGTACTATTCATACTTGAGACAAGGTAAGTCATCTATTTATTTAAGATCATAAAGTTAGTACAAAAGCAATCAACTTACAGCCTTCTACTAGAATTCTACATCATGCTATTACGCATTCTTTATTACCGAGACTTGGTAACTTCGATGCGGTATATAAAGAGAATTTTAAGGCTTTGTACGCTATATATGGAGATATACAAATTAATTGGATAAGTATGATCTTTGATGAGATTTTACTAGTGAATGATCATACGAGACCACATATATTCTACAATGAATATATCATGTGACTTCTACTTGATTGTGGTATCAAATCTCCCGAATCTAATGTTTTAAAGCCAAAATGTATCAACAAAGCATCGAAAAAGAGAATGAAGCTTCCTGAACCATGTTTAAATATCATACCCTTCAAATAGTATAAGGAACAAAGTCACTAAGAAGTCACTTCTTCACAGCCCTCTAAACCCCTACCGGAAGAGGTTAAGCTACTTCAATCGTCTTCTCGACTAAAGATTCACTTGAACAAATTGCACGAAATCAATTTCTTCTTGAAGCTAGACTTAAGCGTACCGACAATAAGATCGATCATTTAAATACAAAACTTGACAAATGCTTTACCAAACTTAAGTCTTTCTTCGATATACTTTGGGATGCAATATCATGTGGTGCATCATCCTCCTCTACGCATATACAAAACCCAGGAACATATCCAATGCCTCCTACTTTTACATGGACATCTTCAGAGGAAGGCACAAGTTCTAGAACAAGTAATGGACGTGGTCGTGGAACATCTTATATTGAGGAAGAAGGAGACGAAGAAGAAGAAGACGAATGGAAAGAAGGAGACGAGACTGAATCCGAATCACCATCTCACCAGCTCTTTTTATCCATCTTTTATGGTATCATGAATATTATATTAAGACTTAACTCAGCACTTGTACATAAGTAGTGCTGTATTTTATTTTGGGTTTGTGTGTATTAATTCTTGGCTACATAACTTGGTTGGGTATGTATGGTATAATACAATCCTGATGTATTTTGTGTTTGATGTATGGTATGGTATGTGTGTCTTAACTTTTTATTAAACTACTCCTTTTTGTCGATGACAAAGGGGGAGAAAAATGTTATTAACAATATTTTTTTGTAGATTTTTAGTTTTTATATATTTCAGGGGGAGTACATATACAGGGGGAGTCAGCAATACTTTCAGAGCTGTGTTGTCATCAATCAAAAAGGGGGAGAATGTTGAGTCAAGGATTTCATAGCACTTTTATTAATGACAAGGAGAAGTCTCATGATCGACAAAAAGAAGAGAATCAATGATATCGTAAGTTAGAGGTTGATTATTTAGTGTTTTAGCCGTTTTATAAATGTTAAAATCTATCCTCAAATAATCATATACCTCATTATTGTGAATATATATATATATATATATGTGTATGTATATATATATATATATATATATATATATATATATATGAATGCACATTTATTGTGCATATTGCCAGAAACTGGTCGATTGGTTTCAAAATAGGCGGTCGACCATTTCTGGGCAGAAAGCACAATAAATGTGCAAACATATATGTAACGTATATATATATATATATATATTCAAATTTCAGTCTACCGGTTAATTTTGACCTATCGACTGATTTTCAAACTGAAAGCAACACTTTGAATAGACACCTCCTTTCATCAAAAGTTGCTTATCTTTCCTTTCATCAAAAATCATTTCTCTTCAATGCTTCTCTTCACAAATGGTTACAACTGTTTAATCATTATGTAAACATCGTTATACCATCATCCAAAAAAATTAAAAAAAAATACTCTCAATTCTTTGATCTATCTTGCACTCTACACTATATTCAAGAAGCACTCATATTCAATATATTATCGTTTGAATCTCAAAGCTTACCTAATATTCTTGTGATTCAATACAATATCCACTTCCAAATCTTCACATACATCAAATTATATCTGAGGATAAGATTATAGGGAGGGTGTACTACAAGCGACAAATCCGTGTTGAAAAGAGCACAAGTTGTCAACATACAAATTGTGATCTTAGTTATTGAAGTCCTAAGAGTTGTAAGAGGCGAGTGTTCAAGTCCTCAGTGTTGTTGAGGCGTGAAATCCCATTCGGTTGTCCGTGTGTTGTGAACCTGTTCCTTCGGGTGAAGCGAGGTTGTTGATTAGTGAAAATCCATAGAGAAGTCTGAGAGTGGACGTAGGACGGTGCTCCGAACCAGTATAAAAAGCCCTGATGTTATTACTTTATTGCTTTTTTATTTGTGATATATTTCACTATCTCATATTTTTTTAATTTGTATAACTATTGTAAATATACAAGTTAGTTTATCACATACATTCCGCATATCCATATTACTGATCCTGCATAAGTCGTACACCGACTTTTCAGATCCTACTTTTCAGATTTCAAGTCGATTGGGTCAATAACGAAGGAGATATGATGGAAACTGTTAGTATCGGCCAGAGAAATTGTTTCGGATTGGTATGGTGCTCGGATCGGTATGGACTATGAAAACTTCGGATCGACGGAGTCTTTGAAGATTCGAAACGACATGAATTGGTAGTATGGAATCAGGGAGGCACGAAATTCAAATCAGCTAAGTCGAGATGGATGGACCGTTTTGGTGTGGCTACACCAACTGGAGATAGCGAAACTGGATCGATGTAACTACACCAATCCGCATTGTATCGGTTCTGTACCAACCACAACTATTGGGATCAATACCGATTTAGATTGGCTTGGTTACACCAATTTGGACTGGATCAGTTTGGCACTGATCCCAATTATAGGGATAGATACTGATCCGAACAAAGGAGGGTTTGATGTCTTGTGAACCTATGCGAGTGACGTGCTACTTTGGTATGACTTCTCCAATGGATGGTGGTAGTTCAAGGAAGGTCTACTTCATAATGACATTGACATAAAGACTTTTCGTCTCCGTAACTCAAGGCCATTCAAACTTGGAAGATACGACTCCAACAACGACAAACCAACTCCTAAAGAAAGGGCAATACTATGAATCCAAATAGGGAAGCTATCAGGAGGGGTTTTGGGAGTAAAGTTTGAAGATCTTTATAGTTGTCCAAGTATTTCCCAACCAAAATAATTCAGACGGAGTACATAGACAGTCCCAAAATAATTTCATAGTGGAGAGTATGCAAAATGGATTGTTAGTATGTTGGTATGGGCGGGCACTTAGAGAGCTGAGGCTTGAGTGTCTATCGAGTCTTCGACTTGATGTAGATTATAAGCCAGCTCAGAGGCTGCTTACAAGACATCTAAAAAAATATAGGTTGTTTATCCATAAGGGACTCATAAATACCAATTATGCTCATTCTCAACCAAACCTAGGTTTTCAGTCTGATATAGACTGTTTCAGATCAGATAGGATACAATTACCGTAAAACCAAATGTATTATATATCCAATGCATTGAGTGAGTGAATGTGAGGATGGATGATGTTTTCTATGTTTATTCAGTCATTTATCATGTAACATCCCGCATTTTTATCGGTTTGTATTTGAATATTTAAATCAGTTTAAATATTGAATTCATAATAAAAGTGAATTTATATATTAAGTTAAATGAAGTTGAACATATAAAAATATATATTAAATATAAACGAGCCTGTAATGTCACGGCAGTTCGTAATTTAACGTTCTGAACTTCAACTGAGTGTACAGGACCCGTTATTAGTCAGATTTCTTCTAAACAAGAGACGTTGGAATCCGTTAAACTATATCTTTCTAACAGAAATGAAAGATCAAGATTTCGCGTTATAAATTGTGAATTATATCTAAATCAAATTTTCAAATAGTCATTATAGAATCGTTCATCGACCGTAACGGTTTATTTGATATAACTGCATACTGGATTCGAATTTAGACAAGATTCTTTTGAGGCGTAGTGATAATTTAATTTTTAGAATTTTACTGTAATTTTTAATTTATTAAATACGCAACTTTTTATTTGTAGTATTGTGCACCCTATATCAATATTTTGGGATTTCAAAATATGAGTTAACCTACCGACATTATTATATTTTTGGGATCGTGGCACCTCGTTGAGCACGACTGTACTCTTACTTCTGTCCGTATGTAAGTGAAATTTTAGGAACTGAGGTAAACTAATCTTTAAAACAATTAAAATATGATTCCTTAGCTCTTAAGTTTCGATCCCATCCTTATGCAGTGCTACCCTACGCTAAATTATGCTTCTCTGTATAATCAAATCTAAGCCTAAAAAAATATCTTCTTTTGTCTTGGCAATGAAATATTGGCACATGAACAACAACCTAGTCTAATTGCTATCATTTATAGAATCTATGATATGTCTTTCACGTAGCATACATGCCACACTGACATTAGAACATGCATTCAATTTCAAAGATTTTATAGTCAACAAGAAGATATTTTGCTAAAGTAAATATATATTTCTTTTCACTACCTTCACTACCAAATACTATAGCCTCAACACAGAAACATGCGGACCATACAGCTACCCAATAACTTACAAGACTACATCTTCATATTTCTTCTTCATTAAGAAAAAACCATTCCCTATACCCAAAACTACTATAGCCTATTGTATTTTAAAATCGAGCCGTACCCGTTACTTCACAATTAAGGAATTCGAAGGAATGTATATATGCACCCAAAGCAGTTCACACTTCTTTTGCTTTCCAAAGAAAAACGCAAGTTGGAAAAAAAATTCTAATAAAAATTCATAAAATGTGATCCTTGAACTTTCTACGGAATTCTCTTCTCTCCTATGTAACGACGGTAAGAATGGAAGCCTGGTGTGCGTACGTAGTAGCATAGAAGAGCAGTGCGTGTAAAGAAGAGGAGATGTTGTGGCGAGTAGAGTTTTGCATACAAGATGAAGTACACGTGCGAGTTGATGATTGAGTGAGGGAGGGGCTGTTGAGTTCCACGGTGATGGTTTGAACGCATGAAACAATAAAAAAACAAAAAGGAAATGGGACGCAAGCAGATATGGCATGGTGGAGAATATAGGGAGAGTAGGGTACATTTTTTCTTAAGTAAGAAGTTCAAACAGGAAACGTGGTAGAATGGTAGAGCAAAGGTGCGGGTTTCAAGGGACTCGTGACTTACAGCATGGAGGTATTTTTATCTTTTGGTTAATCCAAACATGTTCAAAACGTGAAGGGGAATGGAGTGTTTGAGGGAGATGCGTGAGTGTGAAAGCAAAGAAAGGGGAAGATGTGTAGGAGGAAATGAGTACTGTGTCAAACTGAGGAGAATGGGATGCGAGTTCCGGACATGGCCATTTTGCTTGTGTTGAAAATCCGTAATGGGATGGATGTTCTCTGTGAAGGAGGAGGACAGCGTGCATGAGGGCGCGGGTTTAAATGGGCACTGGGCCGAGATTTTTGGCGATGAGCCCAGATTTTATAAAATAAAAGATATAATAAAAAGGGATGCTGGCGTTTATTCTACTTGCAAATTGAGAGAGCCATTCTTCCTTTTTGGAAATGGTGATATTAGTGGGGATTGGGACAGGTACAGTATGGAGATGATGGCTCAATATGGGTGCATTTTATAAATGGAAGCAGGCTGATATTTTTCGATTGTGGAAGGTGCTTTAAACGCAAATGAAGTGGGCCGATTAGAGAACATGAAGCCCAATAAAGAAGAAGAAAATGTAAAGCATGAAAATGGTGGCCAGTATAGGTAAAACATTGGTGAGTTACATGAATGAGCAGACGGGGTTTTCTTGCATAGATGACAAGATGAAGTAGTTTATTAAATAAAATAAAATGAAAAGAAGGAGAGCCCTGAAGGGATGAAGGCAACCGAGTGGATTGGAACTGGTTCGAAACCATTGGAAGCTCGTTGGAAATTATAACGTCTGATCCGAACCGACGCAAATCGTTATTTAACGGTTAATGCGAAAAGGTGAGTAAATTCACTAACTCTGATCTATTTTAAAATATGCTAATTATATTTTAATGATGGTTGAATGCAGTGTGATGGTCGTTTAGGTAGATTACAATTAAATTGGTTGAATAACATATATCGTTGCATATGTACACATCATTGGTCGGATATTGATTCCACCGATTTTAATATTCCCTAGTATAAAATTAGTGTTAATCATGTTGACTAACATCTGCGGATGCCAAAAACTGGTTGAAGGAATCTAACCGGATTCCTCAGTATTTATATGTACTGTTTGTTTTATATATGCAATGTTTGAACCCAAATGACATTGAAACCATGTGTAAATATTGATGTTGAATGGAAATTCAACATTATTTTGATAAACGATATCGATTAAAAAAGTGGCAACAGTCGACCATAAACCCACCTTTAAGTTAAGGAATTGATTGGCCATCAGGCAAATCAACGAAGATAATTATAAAATTTATATTTTTATAATTTAAGCGAAGTTTAAATTATAATAAAAGTTCTATTATAAACTGATATTTTATAGTTCATTTTATAAAGTAAAAATAAACGATTATTTGACATTCAAATAAGTTATTAAGATATAATTATCCTACGAGTGAATAATTTGAATAACTATTTTAAAGCGAACAGTTAAGAAATATTATTAGATTAATTATATTAATTTAATGGTAAAAGGTAATTAAAATCAGTTAACAAATTAACAGATGGTTTGAAGTTGATTAAATCAACTGTGTATTGGAAACTGATTAATAGATTAATTGGTCTTCAATTAATCTAATGATAATAGATTAGAAATGAATTAATCAAAATTAATAATATTTCGTATTAATTAACTTTTTAATTAATAAAGTTTGAATGATTATTGAATAAGTAGAATCAGTCATTGTTTAATAAAGTAAGCAACCAATCTAGTTAAATTGATAATGAAGTAAATCGTTTTACTTCAGTTATTGTGAAGTTAATTTCTATGTAATTATCTTAAATAAAGTAATTGTTCTTAAATGGAAATCATTTAAGATAATATTGAGTTTGTATGAGATGTTTACCTGAATTTGAGGAAATGATTCGAATGGAAAGTAGAATGTCAGAAGACAAAGAGCACTAATGATTCTTGATAAAAGGAGTTATAAATGGAATTGTATAAGTAAGATGAAGCAAAGAATTAATATTTAATATAAATGGTTATGAACAACCAAGTTTCAAAGTAAGGATATGGTGTTATAAAACCATATTTCAAATTAAACAAGAAAATATGGTCTAATAGATATTATAAGTAATTAGGGATTAGAGTTACAGACTTATATCTATTCTAAGATAAGAACGTTGTCGATCAAGGTCTGAGAGGTAAATAAAATACCCAAACTTGTACGGCCTCACTATTATCGAGGGATGATGTTAGTTTGTAACGGAAAGAGACGTTGAGATTAGTTATAAAGCGGAATATTGTAGCGTATTGCAAGTCTTTGAACTATAGCGATAAAATAACATTGTTGACTAGGCTTAAGCGTGACTGTTATGTCGAGATTAGTTATAAAGGGGAATATTATAGTGTATGACAAGTTTTGAACTATAACGATAAATTAGCGTTGTTAACCAAGCTTAAGCGTGATTTTTTATATCTATAGCACTACTCCCTAGGGAATGACAACAGTACGGTTTGAAATCCACTTATTCTAAAAGTAATAAGTAACGATGTTTATCCAAAGAAATATAAGAATAAGGTTAGAAAGAGAAATTGGAGAATCGTTTCAGAAAACGGTGACATCATTTCGATGTTTGGAATAGGATTAGAATGAAATAACACTATTAGGAATTGGAACTATAATTCGATGACGTCGAATGCAGTAAAGGAAATTATTTTAGGAAATATAATCTGATAGGATAATTAATCATTAGTTTTAAAACAATAAATTATAATAGGATATGTAATCAATTGTTAGTTATAAACTTGATGTTGATTTAACAAGAAGTTGGCTTAGAAACAGAGTTCATAAAGTGGAATGTGAATATAAAATTTATTTCGGTAAACAAGATAAGGGTATTTATTATTTGAATAAAGAGATTATTCGATAAAGATGTTCAGATTTCTATAATAGGGATGATATTCACATTTTAAAGTGAATAATGTTTTAAAAGTGAACGTTTGGCAGATTAAAATGTTTATAATGAAATTGGAAATATTTTTTCAATATAGATAGGGTATATTATCCAAGTGTAGAAAGTAAAGAATGTAAAAAGAATGGAAATGTTTTCGAACATAAATAACGTAAATTTCTGGAACACGGGAGAATAAAAGTTTATAATAACTGGGAATGTTTTCCTAGAAGTGTGAAAAGGCTAAAACGGAGTTTGAGAAATATATAGTAAGATATGGGAATTTGAATAAGAAAAACGAATGTTGAATTAAAATGCCATGGTTGTGTGATGTTTAGTTATACATTAGAATGGATGTTTGTTTTTACTTCGATAGTTAAATAACCGACTATCGAAATATTTTGACCATCGTTGTCGATGCGGAGAGACCGGTTGAATTTATTATTCGAAAACCACTTTGTATAGGCATAAGCGCTGCGAATTAGATTATGCTGAAGATAATTGAAGATGGAGTGAAATGCAAGGATCATTCTATTCCAGAATGGTGCTTTCTATTTGTACATACCCATGACAACTTGTATGGATGAGTGTCTGACATAGTATAGCTAACAAATCATAAACGGATGATCTTTTAAAGGTATCACGTCTGGTGGTGGAGTAATTCGTTCCTCTTAGCTTTTTATACCCGTGATATTTTTGGAAATCGATTAGTGAATTGACTTGTTTGACGATGTGGCATTCAAAGTGAATGGTGGACAGATGTTCTGAAAAGATAGACATAGCCTCAAGCCTCACAACCAGGAAATGACAAAAATCGGGCAGGCAGCATGGCTATGTGGGTCATTCCCATTAGGGTGTATGTCACCATCTAGAGAAAATTCGCATTTGTCCTTCTTTCGTTTCTGTATCTTCGGATAACGGTTATATGGTCCCAACCGTAGGTGGCAATATATTCGATACAATCAAGAGAAATAAGTGGTCGGTCATGTGTGGGCCGGGTTGCAAAATGTTCATGATGAACCCCAGTGTATCCCCTTAGAGTACATTGATCGAGAGGTGGTCCCATACCTTTTCATAGTTGGAATCCAATCTCCAATAAGCACCCTGCGGTTTTTGATTTTATATTATATATGTAGAGCGTGAGATGCAAGCGTTCTACTATTTGGTTATTTATATTGATTAGACATTATTATATTATCACTGGATTTTGATATCAAAATATTTGGTTATAGTAAGGTAAAAACCGTTCGTGTTTATGTGTGGGTTGGTCTTACTATTACTTTTTATTTCAAAGGATTTTTTAAAGTTAAACGATATGGTTGGAATTTACTCACACCAGTCCCATGACTGACTTGGAGTTTATTTGTTTGTGTTTTCCTTAAACTCTTGGGTGCCCAAATTTGTACGGGCAGTCAAGTGTTTCAGGCTTTACAGATTCACTTGGAGGAGCTGGAAGCAGAAGGCTTCACCATTAGTTAGTTAGAGATTATTTCCGCTGCAATATATATGAGTTGTACTCTGATATGGTATGTATATACAAATTCAGTTTGTGTATTTCAAAGTTATGTTATAATACATGTTATTCGTTCCGCTGTGAGATTCGTGTTTACTCTGATTCTAATGTTCTCCTTTTTCTTCTATTCTATTAGTTCTAACTTATCTTCCTTACCCTCTAACTTCTTTCTATAAATGATCTGAATTTTCATGCACTTTGAGATGAATGTGTAGGATATTAGTCAGCTCAAATTGGTACGGATTTTCGACCAATTACAGTGGTACCAGAGCTGAAGGTTAAGTGATTACCTTGGCTCTGTGGCGTAACTCAATAGAGACGGGGTTAGTAATACCCTAGATTGAGTTTGAATGTATATATATGAGTGCGTATGAAACACCCTACCTCCGTTAGGGTCACTGTCAAAGGGAATGCCCTAATTTTGGTGGAGGTTTATAAGTATAAGTCACAGATACACAAGACAGATATAAATACACATATTTTTGAACAGCGGAAAACAACAGCAATTTTTATTTCAACAAAATACGTGTTACACAAACCATGTCATAATTTGTCTTACAATACTTCCAAAAAACATAACATCTTCATAACTGTCTTGATTACATTATTTAAAGAAGCATAAAAACATAAGTAAACTGCATAAGTCCCATAATTGCTGTCCAAAGCCATAGTCCAAAACGAAAAAGATCCAAGCAATACATTCTTTCTCTTCAAGCTGGATGTGAAAACTGATCAAGCTGCGGTATTCCCTCCCTGTGGACCTGGGGGGGGGGGGGAACGAAAGAAAAGAAGACGAAAGAAAAGTAGAGTCAGACATAAGCCTGAGTAAGTCTAGGACTATTCAGTCTATGAATAAAGAACTGGGTATTATAAGTATAAACTGGAAATGGGAAAGCACCATAAACTAAGTTAAGTTGTCTAGAGTCGAATATACTTATCGTACCCCATATTAATCTCTGCATCCATATAAACTAGTTCCCAACAGGCACCCCATAATCAGGGTGAAGTGATTCGTTTCTAATGATCGGCTCCTACTCGCATAGTTACATGTGTCTTACGGCCCCCGATGTTGTAGTTACCTATGCTGGTCCCACTATGGGGTGTATCAAGTCCCATGGTGGCGGCCCGACACAATTCTAGAATGCACAGGTATACTACTGGTGCCCAGTGCCTTATTTTTCTGCGCCGGAGTGTGTGCACGCCCGCACCCCGTTAGAACCTACACTGGTGCACCACTGCCGTCGATTTGACCTCTTACAGTCAGCCCAGTAATCGTGCCCCACCCTTCCTAGTTCAGGGTATCCTGATACACCTTGTAGGGTTACTGCTAAAAAGGGTCCCCCGCTACTAGGTTTTCTATTTCTAGCCAACATGCTAAGTTGGTTAAGTGTTTTGTAAACCTAACCCCCAATCAGTCTGTATATTTTAGCATGTTCCATTTTGATTAAGTATTAATTCAATTTACTTAATCCTATCAATCCTGACTCAGCCTTAATTGTCTTATTAAAGCCTCGACCTCTCACATTAGACAGGTATTGTTGTGGCTGCCTGTTGCCGGTTGGGTCCGGGCAGTCTTACGCCACAACTCAGTCTAACCTCGGGTCCTTATTGGGCTCCGTGTTTAACCACCCACATTGGATAGGTATTGTTGTGACTACTGGACAGCCGGGCGGTTCCGGGCAGGTTTACATCACAACTCAATCCAACCTCGGGTTAAACACATCGTATTTTCTAAATTTACATATTTTGTCTCTTTTCTTTTTATATGTAAATATTTGCGGCCCATTTTTCAAATTCATCTTTATTGGGTAAAATTAATTTATACCACTTAATTGTTTTTCAAGGTTGTTGGCATGCGTCAAACATGCCAACACATATGTTCTATATTTTAACCCAATCGTCATTACCCCCGTTTTATACGTTCGCTACAATATAACATAGGTTGGGTTTAACATTTAAACCCAACTTAGCCACATGAAAAAAGGTAGGCTTATAACATGGTGTTTATATATTCTTAGTAACATAAAAAGGGGAGTGTGAACGCATGAACTTCCAACATAGCGAACTAATTAACATAAGTTTGGCACTTGTGAACTTGCATTGTAATAGCATATAATCATGGCATAAACATACCTAAACATGAAATCATGGGTTTTGTTCTATTCATAAAATCATGGCATAAACATACCTAAACATGAAATCATGGTTTTTGATCTATTCATATAATCATGGCATAAACATACTTAAACATGAAATCATGGTTTTTGATCTATTCATATAATCATGGCATAAACATACCTAAACATGAAATCATGGTTTTTAATCTATCCATGCAAACTTGCCATTGGAATGTAAATCTAACTTAGCTATGTGTCACATATATTATCATATGATTTTGATAACAACATAGGCCTAAAACATGTTTTTCAATTAGGCATAACACCAAGCATAGTTTAGCCATGTTCATAGAGTCAACACAAATTCACAAAGATGCTTACTTTTGTCTCTAATACAATAGTATGGTTTTACACTTGAATCATGATGCCAATTCCAACATAAATTCACATAAGTCATAATACCCAAATGGATCCAACTACACTAAAAGTGATTATAATATATATTATGTTGGCATAATAGTGAATCATATACTTGCATGAATCTCAATTAAACTACCACAAACATGTAGTTGTTAACTTCCAACATGAATCACATACTTGCAAATATCCAATCGTGATACCACAACATCCCAAATCGTTTAGAATCAAAGCAACATACAAATATGGATTATTATCACCACAAATCAAATACAATTCTATTTCTCATTTTACACAAATCAAACACAATTATTTATTTACATCGGAATAGCACTATACTTACAACGTATGACGAATCTTCAGTTCAGGAATCTGAATTCTGAATTTGGACATGCTATCCTTTGTTGTAGGCGTTGTTTTGATTTAATTGACGTTGCTTTAAGCTTTCGAATTGTCTCCTAATTGTCTCTCAATTTTGACGGCTATTCCTAATCTTTCCTCAGCAGCATGACGGTCTCATATTCATTTTTGTTTGTGTGAATTAGGTGGAGTCTTAGGTCCCTTTTATAGAGTTTGTGAGTTGATTAGGACCATCGATGTAGCTTGGATGAATATTAGCCGTTCGTTTGAAGGAGAAACCAATCAGGAGCTGACACATAGCCCTAGTGACAAGGCAAGACTCAGAAATTCGGCCAAGCACAGACCAGGCCAGCTAGGAGGGGCTGGGTTCGACCTGGCTCAGGGGCCAGGTCGACTACCCAGTCGACCCCCAGGTCGACAATGTAGTCGACCTGGGTGCCCCAGGTCGACTACCCAGTCGACCTGGGTAGCCCAGGTCGACTACCCAGTCGACCTGGGTGCCTTGGGCGGGAAAATTCCCGCGCTGGGCAATCCGGCCCGATTTTTGAAATTTGAATTTGTTTTCTGAGCTGTTTTTGTCTGTTTGAATTTTAAACAGAATTCTGAAACTTCCGGAGGCCATATCTCCCTCATACGGAGTCCGTTTTACGCAAACTCGGACTCTATCTCAAGTAGAATTCCGAGACGAACGCAATGGCATATCCCGTTTCCCTTAATTCTTTGATTTGAAATTAATTATACTTTAATTTGTGAATTTCACTGTTATAGAATACATGGGGTGTTACATTCTCCCCCACTTAAAAGGATTTCGTCCCTGAAATCTTCAAGTTCAGGAAGAATGTACATCTTAACATCCAAACATCCATCTACTCATCCATCAAACACGAGCATCCATTGTCCTTAAAAGACTTCTAATGCTTCATGATCATATGCGAAGTGTGTGTATATGTATTTATCTAATGCAAAATCAGTCGGTCTACTGATTCAGTTGACCTCCTTAATGCAAATTATGTAAGTGTCATGAATCCATTATGTATGCAAATTTTCCTATTCATGATTCTACATGAGTGCACAATCATTCATATATAAATGCAACATCCATATGGCAACACATTAAACTCCAACCATATACGAATATAAATACATTTATGCATATGCAATATGAAGTGACTGAGCCGATCTAAAACCTAGATTGTGTGTGTATATGCAACCACGAGCAACCACTAGCAATCACTTGCAACCACTTGCAACCATCATCCATAACATGTTTCAATTACATGTTTTCATCCAAAGAGTTTCTACCTAAAAGATAAGGTCGAGGAGATATACCTAAAAAGATAGATAAAAGCGCAACTTAAGGAAACAGAAAGATCAAAGATGTACCCTCGAAAAGAAAAGGGTAGGCTGCGCGTATTCTAACTTCAGTTTCCCAAGTTGTGTCTCCCTCGGCGTCGCTCCACTGAATTTTGACGAGCTTGACTTCGCGGTTGCGTAGCTTCTTCACTTTCGGTCCTAATATGCGGGTTGGAGCTTTCCTCACGGTTGCTTCACGTTCCACTTCAGCTTCTTCTAGAATATTTGGCTCTACCACTTCAGCAGATTCATGTAGACATTTTCGGAGGTGCAAAACATAGAAAACGTTGTGAACTCTGGCCAGCTTTTCGGGTAGCTCTAATCTTTAGGCCATTTTCCCAATTTTCTCGATGATAGGAAACGGTCCTACGAACCTTGGTGCTAGCTTTCCTGTGGTTCCAAAACGAACAACGTTCCTTAGCGGAGATACCTTAAGAAAAACTCTATCCCCAACCTCAAATTCAAGGTCGGCCCTCCTCTTGTCGGCGTAGGATTTTTGTCTGTCTTGGGCTGTCTTCATTCTTCACCGTATTAAGTCTACTTTTTCTGAAGTCTCTCGGATCATATCTGGTCCAAGTATGAGCTTGTCAGTAGACTCCCATCAACAAGTGGGCGATCGGCACGGTCTTCCATATAAAGCTTCAAAGGGCGCCATTCCGATGGTTGCTTGGTAGCTGTTGTTGTAGGAAAATTCCACCAAAGGAAGATGGTCTTCCCACGTCCCTCCGAAGTCAAGGACGCACAGTCTTAAAAGGTCTTCCAAAACTCTGTTCACTCTTTCTGTCTGGCCGTCGGTTTGGGGATGATAGGCTGTGCTTAAGCATAACTGTGTGCCTACCGCTTCTTGCAGACTCCGCCAAAACTCACTTGTGAAGATAGGGTCTCGGTCACTAACAATGCTAGATGGTATTCCATGGATTCGAACAATTTCCTTGAGGTAAAGAGATGCTAGGGATGAGGCAGTTCTTTTACTCTTGACAGGTAAGAAGTGGGCGCTTTTAGTAAGCCTATCCACTATTACCCAAATGCTAGTGTTGCCTCTTCTAGACCTAGGCAGCCCATCAATGAAGCCCATTGAGATGCTATCCCACTTCCACTGCGGGACCTCTAGAGGATGGAGAAGACCGCCGGGCTTTTTCTGTTCCGCCTTAACCTGTTGGCACACCATACACTTAGAAACGAAATCTACCACGTCCTTCTTCATGCCGTTCCAAAAGAAAGTTCTCTTTATGTCCTTGTACATTTTATCCCCGCCTGGGTGTATCGTCATCTTGGAGTGATGTGCTTCCTCGAGAACCTTCTTTACTAAATCCCTTGTCTGTGGGACGCATAGTCTTCCGTCTCGCCTTAGCCAACCCTTGTCGTCGACGGAGTATCTGCTGAGGTGACTTGAAGTCTCACCCCTAATGAGCCTATCAACCGTCTCCACAAGCTGAGTGTCTTTGCGTTGTGCTGTCCCTATTGCGTCCACTAAAGTCGGGCGTACTTCGAGAGATGCTAGCAAACCCGGTACAAAATCAGAGGAGGGCCTAAAGTCAAAGCTGGCTATAAACTCTAGGCTTTGTCTTTCAACAAACAGCGGGCTTAGGGTTAGTTTCTTTCGGCTCAACGCGTCTGCCACTACGTTACCTTTGCCCGGAGTGTAGGAGATCTCGAAATCGTACGAGGCAAGAAACTCCATCCATCTCTGTTGCCTCAAGTTAAGATCTTTCTGTGAGAAAAGATATTTCAACGATTTATGGTCAGTGTAAAGTTTGAACTTCTCACCTAGGAGATAGTGTCGCCAAGACTTGAGTGCAAAGACGATGGTAGCTAACTCAAGATCGTGGGTCGGGTAGTTCTTTTCATGCACTTTCAATTGCCTTCCACCATAAGCTACTACCCTCCCTTCTTGCATCAAGACAGCGCCTAGCCCTGTCCTACATGCATCTGTATAAACTGTGAACATCTTGCTTCCATCTGGCAACGTCAAAACTGGGGTTGTTGTAAGAGCCCTTTTTAGTCGTTGGAAAGCAAATTCGCAATCCAAGTCCCAATTGAACACTAGATTCTTCTTGGTCATCTTTGTGAGCGGAGCTGATATCTTTGCAAAGTCTCTGATGAATTTCCGATAGAAGCCTGCTAGCCCGAGGTGTCTTCCAGTCCTGCACCGCTACTACCTTAGCCGGGTCTACAGCTAACCCTTCTTTGGATACTATGTGCCCAAGGAACCTCACTTCTTCTCTCCAAAAGTGGCATTTGTAGAATTTGGCTTTTAGCTGATGGACTCGCAAAGTTTCCATGATTGCCCTTAGGTGCTGAGCATGCTCTTCTTCATTCTTTGAGAAGATCAAGATATCGTTTACGAAGACCACTACGAACTTATTGAGGAAATTTCTGAACACCCTACTCATTAGGTCCACGAAGTAAGCGGGTGCATTTGTCAAGCCGGAAGGCATGACAAGCCATTCAAAGAAGCCGTCTGGGGTTCTGAATGTTGTCTTATCGATACTATCTTCAGCCACCCTTAGCTGATGAAATCCGATCGCTAAATCGAGTTGGGAGAAAACAGACGCTCCTACAAGCTGATCAAACAGATCGTCAATTCTGGGGAGAGGGTGCCTATTCTTTTTCGTTAGCTTGTTGAGCTCCCTATAGTCAACACATAGACGGAGTGAACCATCTGCCTTTGTAGCGAACACCACTGGAGCGCCCCATTCTGAAATGCTCCTTCTAATGAACCCCTTCTCTAGAAGCTCTTTAATCTGTTTACTGAGCTCTTTCCTTTCCCGTGGAGCTATGTGTCTGACGGGCAACGCAACTGGCTTTGCATTATCTACAAGATATATGCAGAAGTCTATCTCCCGCTTCGGAGGCAAGCCCTTCACCTCTTCGAAGACATCCGGATATTCCCGGACCACTCTAACCGATTGCAAACTTTCAACAGAGGCATCTAGCGATTCAAGATAACTAAGCATAACCGCATACAAAGGATTACAAGTAATTTCCAGAGTGTTACCGAGTTGGGTCAGAAGCCTAACCACCCTTTTCTCACAATCCAGGATGGCACCATTACTGGATAGCCAATCCATGCCCAAAATCAAACCATATCCCGAAAAGCCCAATACAAAGGCACTACATTTAAATTCTATGCTTAGAATAGAAATTTTCAATCCCACACAGATCATAGATAAATAAGCTGGGCCCCCAATTGGATTTGAAACAATTAAGGGGTCCTCTACCATTCTAGTTTCTAGGTGCAGAGATTCTACTAAAGCAGATGAGATAAAGGAGTGTGATGCGCCAGAATCAAATAAAGTGCGAACTGGGTGATCATAAAGATAAACTACACTTTCTACAGAAGTATTTATACCTCGCTGTTGTAGAGGTGGCGCTTCTAGCGCATGAACTTGTGCCCCTGCGGTGGATCCAGCCCTCTGCCCCTGCCCTCGCTTCTTTGAGCAATCCTTAGCCAGGTGGCCTGTCTTACCGCAAGAAAAGCACCCACCATTCATCTTGGCCTTCTTTTTCCGCCAATCTTTCACTAAGTGCCCCACTTTGCCACAAAAATTACACTTCCTCTTCTCTTTGTTGTCTTTCCCGCCCTTCTTAAAGTCTGTATTCTTAGGCTGCAAACCCTCTTTCTTCCCTTGAGAGCTTTCCGCCTTTGTCTCCTTCTTTCCCTTATCCTCTTCGTTCAGCAATGCCATCTGCACCAACCTTTCATACGTAGCTCCCATGGGTATATGGGTCATGGCCAAACTGTGTAATGGCTCATTCAACCCCTTGACAAAGCGGAGAGCCTTCTTGTGCGGGGTGTTGACTACGTCCAATCCGAACCTAGCCAGCTGATCGAACTGGTTAACATACTCTTTGACTGTCATATTCCCTTGCTTAAGAAATAAGAATTTTTCCAACTGAAGACTTCTTTCAGCTTCTGAGAGAAATTTAGCCTCAAACCTTGCCCTAAAGTCCTCCCATGTTTCCACTGGTCTTTCTGCATCGGTGACTTCCCACCAGTAGGAAGCCTCGCATTTAAGTAGCCATACTGCCAGTTGTACCTTCTGGCTATCTTCTACCTCAAAGACGACGAATAAGTCCTCGGTTTCCTTCAGCCAATTCCTGGCTACCACGAAGGACTCGGTTCCATGAAAGTCCTTTCCTCCCATAGCTTTAAAATCTTTACATATCTTAGCAAAAGTATTTCCCCGCGGAGGAGGTGGAGGAAGAGGTGCTGCTGCAGCTGGATGATTTCCTGCAGCTGGAGGAGGAGGAACAGTGGGACCTGGCTGATTGGCCCTTGCTTCTAAGAATCGTCTAAACCAACCAGGTATTGGTACACCCTCTGGCAAGTTAAGTTCTTCGGACATGCTGAAACAAAAAGGATAGATTCAAAACGAAGGATAAAAGATAGTACCTATGGCTTTAGGGGACTTTGCCTTTTTAAAATAAAATAATATTTTATCTTTAAAAATGCTTCTTTAAATTTTCTTTTGAAAATAAATTTTCAAAACTTTTTATCTTACCTGGTAAACCTATGCTCTAATACTAAGTGAAACACCCCACCTCCGTTAGGGTCACTCTCAAAGGGAATGCCCTAATTTTGGTGGAGGTTTATAAGTATAAGTCACAGATACACAAGACAGATATAAATACACATATTTTTGAACAGCGGAAAACAACAGCAATTTTTATTTCAACAAAATACGTGTTACACAAACCATGTCATAATTTGTCTTACAATACTTCCAAAAAACATAACATCTTCATAACTGTCTTGATTACATTGTTTAAAGAAGCATAAAAACATAAGTAAGCTGCATAAGTCCCATAATTGCTGTCCAAAGCCATAGTCCAAAACGAAAAAGATCCAAGCAATACATTCTTTCTCTTCAAGCTGGATGTGAAAACTGGTCAAGCTGCGGTATTCTCTCCCTGTGGACCTGGGGGGGGGGGGAACGAAAGAAAAGAAGACGAAAGAAAAGTAGAGTCAGACATAAAGCCTGAGTAAGTCTAGGACAATTCAGTCTATGAATAAAGAACTGGGTATGATAAGTATAAACTGGAAATGGGAAAGCACCATAAACTAAGTTAAGTTGTCTAGAGTCGAATATGCTTATCGTACCCCATATTAATCTCTGCATCCATATAAACTAGTTCCCAACAGGCACCCCATAATCAGGGTGAAGTGATTCGTTTCTAATGATCGGCTCCAACTCGCATAGTTACATGTATCTTACGGCCCCGATGTTGTAGTTACCTATGCTGGTCCCACCATGGGGTGTATCAAGTCCCATGGTGGCGGCCCGACAAAATTCTAGAATGCACAGGTATATTACTGGTGCCCAGTGCCTTATTTTTCTGCGCCGGAGTGTGTGCACGCCCGCACCCCGTTAGAACCTACACTGGTGCACCACCGCCGTCGATTTGACCTCTTACAGTCAGCCCAGTAATCGTGCCCCACCATGCCTAGTTCAGGGTATCCTGATACAGCTTGTAGGGTTACTGCTGAAAAGGGTCCCCCGCTACTAGGTTTTCTATTTCTAGCCAACATGCTAAGTTGGTTAAGTGTTTTGTAAACCTAACCCCCAATCAGTCTGTATAGTTTAGCATGTTCCATTTTGATTAAGTATTAATTCAATTTACTTAATCCTATCAATCCTGACTCAGCCTTAATTGTCTTATTAAAGCCTCGACCTCTCACATTAGACAGGTATTGTTGTGGCTGCCCGTTGCCGGTTGGGTCCGGGCAGTCTTACGCCACAACTCAGTCTAACCTCAGGTCCTTATTGGGCTCCGTGTTTAACCACCCACATTGGATAGGTATTGTTGTGACTACTGGACAGCCGGGCGGTTCCGGGCAGGTTTACATCACAACTCAATCCAACCTCGGGTTAAACACATCGTATTTTCTAAATTTACATATTTTGTCTCTTTTCTTTTTATATGTAAATATTTGCGGCCCATTTTTCAAATTCATCTTTATTGGGTAAAATTAATTTATACCACTTAATTGTTTTTCAAGGTTGTTGGCAAGCGTCAAACATGCCAACACATATGTTCTATATTTTAACCCAATCGTCATTACCCCCGTTTTATACGTTCGCTACAATATAACATAGGTTGGGTTTAACATTTAAACCCAACTTAGCCACATGAAAAAGGGGAGGCTTATAACATGGTGTTTATATATTCTAAGTAACATAAAAAGGGGAGTGTGAACGCATGAACTTGCAACATAGCGAACTAATTAACATAAGTTTGGCTCTTGTGAACTTGCATTGTAATAGCATATAATCATGGCATAAACATACCTAAACATGAAATCATGGGTTTTGATCTATTCATAAAATCATGGCATAAACGTACCTAAACATGAAATCATGATTTTTGATCTATTCATATAATCATGGCATAAACATACCTAAACATGAAATCATGGTTTTTGATCTATTCATATAATCATGGCATAAACATGCCTAAACATGAAATCATGGTTTTTAATCTATCCATGCAAACTTGCCATTGGAATGTAAATCTAACTTAGCTATGTGTCACATATATTATCATATGATTTTGATAACAACATAGGCCTAAAACATGTTTTTCAATTAGGCATAACACCAAGCATAGTTTAGCCATGTTCATAGAGTCAACACAAATTCACAAAGATGCTTACTTTTGTCTCTAATACAAAGTATGGTTTTACACTTGAATCATGATGCCAATTCCAACATAAATTCACATAAGTCATAATATCCAAATGGATCCAACTACACTAAAAGTGATTATAATATATATTATGTTGGCATAATAGTGAATCATATACTTGCATGAATCTCAATTAAACTACCACAAACATGTAGTTGTTAACTTCCAACATGAATCACATACTTGCAAATATCCAATCGTGATACCACAACATCCCAAATCGTTTAGAATCAAAGCAACATACAAATATGGATTATTATCACCACAAATCAAATACAATTCTATTTCTCATTTTACACAAATCAAACACAATTATTTATTCACATCGGAATAGCACTCTACTTACAACGTATGACGAATCTTCAATTCAGGAATCTGAATTCTGAATTTGGAGATGCTATCCTTTGTCGTAGGCGTTGTTTTGATTTAATTGACGTTGCTTTAAGCTTTCGAATTGTCTCCTAATTGTCTCTCAATTTTGACGGCTATTCCTAATATTTCCTCAGCAGCATGACGGTCTCATATTCATTTTTGTTTGTGTGAATTAGGTGGAGTCTTAGGTCCTTTTTATAGAGTTTGTGAGTTGATTAGGACCATCGATGGAGCTTGGATGAATATTAGCCGTTCGTTTGAAGGAGAGACCAATCAGGAGCTGACACCTAGCCCCAGTGACAAGGCAAGACTCAGAAATTCGTCCAAGCACAGACCAGGCCAACCAGGAGGGGCTGGGTTCGACCTGGCTCAGGGGCCAGGTCGACTACCCAGTCGACCCCCAGGTCGACTATGTAGTCGACTTGGGTGCCCCAGGTCGACTACCCAGTCGACCTGGGTAGCCCAGGTCGACTACCCAGTCGACCTGGGTGCCTTGGGCGGGAAAATTCCCGCCCTGGCCAATCCGGCCCGATTTTTGAAATTTGAATTTGTTTTCTGAGCTGTTTTTGTCTGTTTGAATTTTAAACTGAATTCTGAAACTTCCGGAGGCCATATCTCCATCATACGGAGTCCGTTTTACGCAAACTTGAACTCTATCTCAAGCAGAATTCCGAGACGAACGCAATGGCGTATCCCTTTTCCCTTAATTCTTTGATTTGTAATTAATTATACTTTAATTTTTGAATTTCACTGTTATAGAATACACGGGGTGTTACAGCGTATTTGTAAATTAATAATAATAATAATAATAAACTATTTTATATTGTGTTGACTGGTCAGTCGAGTGGTTTATGAATTCTGGTCGAAACAATAATGCAAACTGTGTCGATAGGTGTTTCTAAACCCTTGAACAGAGACACGGTATGTTTTGAAAAGAGGGTAAATGAAATAATCTTACCCAAAATATATTTTGATATAAAAGAAGTATATATCTTGATTATTAATAGATGTATTGATCGTTATTATGATCGAAAAGATTTATAATTGAGTTGGTTATATAAATAACCAATCGAAATATTATGTAAGTATAATATGCAAAATCAGATGAACTAAATCTGGATTTAAAACCAGAGATGAAATAAAACTCTAGAAACTTGAAAAAGTGTTGTAAATGAATTTTGAATTAAATATATGGAAAATTAAAAATCCTGGGGAAATTTGGAAATGTTTTTCAAGTGTTGCAATGATATTTTGAAGTAAAATTCAAAATGGAAGTGTTTTAAAATGAATTTTGAAAGTAATATAGTATTGAACTCACTTCGATCACTGGAATATAATTCTGATGATGACGGCCACATCATCAGTGTTCTTTTTCGAGTTTCTAAGTGATGGATTACTACCAAAGATTTGTTTTTGAATTATTGTGAAGAAACAAGTTGTCAGAAATTCAAATATTTTAAATAATATATGATTTCAAACTGATTTGAAATAAAACCTAGGAATTTGAATTCTGAAATAAAGATTTAACTTATGGCGTTAAAATGGTAAAAAGTATAACTTAAACTAAGATAAACAAATTTGGATTGAATTTGGAATGATCCAGAATGGAAATTGTAAAAGAGAAATATTGGAGATTCGAGTTATAAAAATAAATTGATTCTTGGAGAATAAGAATTGAATTTTGAATTTAGAGATGAAGATAACTAATTTGAGAAATAAATCAGTAAATGGAATTGGAGTTGAAATAGAATTTGGCTTGGGTATAAAAGGATTATGGGTTTGATGATTAATGGATTTGAGATCAATTAGAATGCTGGAGTATAGATTGGATCGGTAACAATTGGCAGACATAGAGTTAATTGCCCAACAAAAAGGTACATGTTTAAAATAGTCTGGAGTATGAAATTTTTGAGTTCTTTTGGCAAGCCACTTGGCTATTTGATTTCTCTGGGGATTGGAGAATGCCCAGAGAGGCAAGTTGAAGTAGTACTGAATGAGCCATGCAGAGGAGATGCTGACGAAATTCTCCGAAAATTTAAGCTATTAGGAAATTTTCAGAATTTTCGGAAATATTCGTAAATAAGAGGAAATTAATATTTTAATTAGAATTAATCGGTTCTGTTGAAACTGAATTTAAGAAATTAAGAAAAGATTTTAAACCTGGTTATAATATGGATTGTAGCATTTTCCCTATCTTAGTAATATCGGAGACGAAATTCTTTTAAGTGGGAAGGAATGTAACGTCCCGCATTTTTATCAGTTTGTATTTGAATTTTTAAATCAGTTTAAATATTGAATTCATAATATAAGTGGATTTATATATTAAGTTAAACGAAGTTGAAAATATAAAAATATATATTAAATATAAACGAGTCCGTAATGTCGCGGCAATTCATAATTTAACGTTTTGAACTTCAACTGAGTGTACAGGACCCGTTATTAGTCAGATTTCTTCTAAAAAAGAGACGTTGGAATCCGTTAAACTATATCTTTCTAATAGAAATGAAAAATCAAGATTTCGCATTATAAATTGTGAATTATATCCAAATCAAATTTTCAAATAGTCGATATAGAATCGTTCATCGACTGTAACGGTTTATTTGATATAACTGCATACTAGATTCGAATTTAGACAAGATTCTTTTGAGGCGTAGTGATAATTTAATTTTTAGAATTTTACTGTAATTTTTAATTTATTAAATGCGCAACTTTTTATTTGGAGTATTGTGCACCCTATATCAATATTTTGAGGTTTCAAAATATGAGTTAACCTACCGATATTATTATATTTTTGGGACTGTGGCACCTCGTTGAGCACGAGTGTACTCTTACTTCTGTCCGTACGTAAGTGAAATTTTAGGAACTAAGGTAAACCATTCTTTAAAACAATTAAAATATGATTCCTTAGCTCTTAAGTTTCGATCCCATCCTTATGCAGTGCTACCCTACACTAAGTTATGCTTCTCTGTATAATCAAATCTAAGCCTAAAAAAAAAAATCTTCTTTTGTCTTGTCAATGAAATATTGGTACATGAACAACAACCTAGGCAAAGTGGTATCGTTTATAGAATCTGTGATATGTCTTTCACGTAGCATACATGCCACACTGACATTAGAACATGCATTCAATTTTAAAGATTTTATAGCCAACAAGAAGATATTTTGCTAAAGTAAAAATATATTTCTTTTCACTACCTTCACTATCAAATACTATAGCCTCAACACAGAAACATGCGGACCATACAACTACCCAATAGCTTACGAGACTACATCTTCATATTTGTTCATCTTTAAGTAAAAACCATTCCACATACCCACAACTACTATAGGCTATTGTATTGTAAAATCAAGCTGTACCCGTTACTTCACAATTAAGGAATTCGAAGGAATATATATATGCACCCAAAGCAGTTCACATTCTTTTGCTTTCCAAAGCAAAACGCAAGTTGGAAAAATCAAAAAAAAAAAAAAAATCTAATAAAAATTCATAAAATGTGATCCTTGAACTTTCTGCGGAATTCTCTTCTCTTCTATGTAACTACAGTAAGAATGGAGGCTTGGTGTTCGTACGCAGCAGCATAGAAGAGCAGTGCGTGTAAAGAAAAGGAGCTTCTGTGGCGAGTAGACTTTGGAATATGAGATGAAGTACACGTTCGAGTTGATGATCGAGTGAGGGAGGGTCCGTTGAGTTCCACGGTGATGGTTTGAACGCATGAAACAAAACAAAAAGGAAATGGGACGCAAGCAGATATGGCATGGTGGAGAATATAGGGCGAGTAGGGTACGTTTTTTTCTTAAGTAAGAAGTTCAAACAGGAAACATGGTAGAATGGTAGAGCAAAGGTGTGTGTTTCAAGGGACTCGTGACTTATAGTATGGAGGTATTTTTATCTTTTGGTTAATCCAAACATCGTCAAAACGTGAAGAGGAATGGAGTGTTTGAGGGAGATGTGTGAGTGTGAAAGCAAAGAAGGGGGAAGATGTGCAGGAGGAAATGAGTACTTTGTCAAACTGAGGAAAATGGGACGCGAGTTCTTGACATGGCCATTTTGCTTGTGTTGAAAATCCGTGATGGGATGGACCTTCTCTGTGAAGAAGGAGGGAAGCGTGCAAGAGGGCGTGGGTTTAAATGGGCACTGGGCCGAGATTTTTAGCGATGAGCCCAAATTTTATAAAATAAAAGATATAATAAAAAGGGATGCTGGCGTTTATTCTACTTGCAGATTGAGGGAGCCATTCTTCCTTTTTGGAAATGGTGATATTAGTGGGGACTGGGACTGGTAAAGTATGGAGATGATGGCTCAATATGGATGCATTTTATAAACGGAAGCAGGTTGATATTTTTCGATTGTGGAAGGTGCTTTAAACGCAAATGGAGTGGGCCGATTAGAGAACATGAAGCCCAATAAAGAAGAAGAAAATGTAAAGCGTGAAAATGGTGGCCAGTATAGGTAAAACGTTGGTGAGTTACATGAATGAGCAGACGGTGTTTTCTTGCATAGATGAAAAGATGAAGTAGTTTATTAAATAAAATAAAATGAAAAGAAGGAGAGCACTGAAGGAATGAAGGCAACCGAGTGGATTGGAATTGGTTCGAAACCATTGGAAGCTCGTTGGAAATTATAACGTCTGATCCGAACCGACGCAAATCGTTATTTAACGGTTAATGCGAAAAGGTGAGTAAATTCACTAACTCTGATCTATTTTAAAATATTTTAAATATATTTTAATAATGGTTGAGTGCGGTGTGATGGTTGTTTAGGTAGATTACAATTAAATTGTTTGAATAACATATATCGTTGCATATGTACACATCATTGGTCGGATACTGATTCCACCGATTTTAATATTCCCTAGTATAGAATTAGTGTTAATTGTGTTGACTAACATCTGTGGATGCGGAAAACCGGTTGAAGGAATCCAACCGGATTCCTCAGTATTTATATGTACTGTTTGTTTTATATATGCACTGTTTGTACCCAAATGACATTGAAACCATGTGTAAATATTGATGTTTAATGGATATACAACGTTATTTTGATAAACGTTATTGATTAAGAAAGTGGCAACAGTCGACCATAAACCCATCTTTAAGTTAAGGTATTGATTGGCCATCAGGCAAATCAACGAAGATAATTATAAAAATTATATTTTTATAATTTAAACGAAGTTTAAATTATAATAAAAATTCGATTATAAATTGGTATTTTATAGTTCATTTTATAAAGTAAAAATAAACGATTATTTGACATTTAAATAATTTATTAAGATATAATTATCCTGCGAGTGAATAATTTGAATAATTATTTTAAAGCAAACAGTTAAGAAATATTATTAGATTAATTATATTAATTTAATGGTAAAAGGTAATTAAAATTAGTTAACGAATTAACTGATGGTTTGAAGTTGATTAAATCAACTGTGTATTAGAAACTGATTAATAGATTAATTGGTCTTCAATTAATCTAATGATAATAGCTTAGAAATGAATTAATCAAAATTAATAATATTTCGTATTAATTAAATTTTTAATTAATAAAGTTTGAATGATTATTGAACAAGTAGAATCAGTCATTGTTTAATAAAGTAAGCAACCAATCTAGTTAAATTGATAACGAAGTAAATCGTTTTACTTCAGTTATTGTGAAATTAATTTCTATGTAATTATTTTAAATAAAGTAATTATTCTTAAATGGAATTCATTCAAGATAATATTGAGTTTGTATGAGATGTTTACCTGAATATGAGGAAATGATTCGAATGGAAAGTAAAATGTCAGAAGACAAAGAGCACTAATGATTCTTGATAAAAGAAGTTATAAATGGAATTGTATAAGTAAGATAAAGAAAAGAATTAATATTTAATATAAATGGTTATGAACAACCAAGTTTCAAAGTAAGGATATGGTGTTATAAAACCATATTTCAAATTAAACAAGAAAATACGGTCTGATAGATATAATAAGTAATAAGGGATTAGAGTTACGGACTTATATCTATTCTAAGATAAGAACGTTGTCGATCAAGGTCTGAGAGGTAAATAAAATACCCCAACTTGAACGGCTTCTGTAACACCTCACGTCCGTTAATGTCACTCACAAAGGGAATGCATTAACTTCAATGGAGCGTTTTAAGTGAGTATAGAACAGAAACTTAACAACAAGACAGATATAAATAATACTTAAAAATTTAAAACTTTATTCATTGCAGCGGTAAACACATAAGTTTGATTACATCATCAAAACTAGAGTCAAAGTACATAATATCCATCTTGACTAAATTAGAGTACATAAATTGAAAGACATAACCCCAGTACAAAATAGCCATTAATAAGATAGGCTGAACTTTTACTTCAGCGGTCCAAGCAACTTCTAAAAGCGGAGATACAACTATCCAAAATCAAGCTCCACTGGTGCTAGTTCCACCCTGAGCACCTGGGGGGGGGGGGGGGAGGAAGAAAAGAGGTGGAAACAAAGGGGGTTAGACATAAAGTCTGGCGAGTGCGATAACTTTAACAATATAATTACCAAAATAACTAGGCTAAGGCATAAGTTGGAAAATAAGGAAATGACTGTGAACAATTGAGTATGACAGAGTAAACAAGGAAATAAGATTGAACTAATATAACGTAAAAGGCGCACCTAAACCACTATAAGATATTTACTATACTACACCACCACTAGTCACCCTAAAGTTGATCCCGCCTACAGAACTTAATAATGATAATGGTAGTTTCGTGCACCCCTAGTTGCCTTCATAGGTGTCGCCTGCCCCTATCTCCACTAGGTGTACCCACTACCCCCATGCGATCGACTCCCTAACTCGTAGATACCCATGCTGGCCCCACAGTGGGGTGTATCACTCCCCAAAGTGGCCACCCGATACCACCAATAATGCACGGCTTATACCTACATGATGCAACAACGTCTTACCTACCAGCCCGGGTCCACACACGCATATGAACCAGCTGGACTTGCGTTGCCACCGCTAACCCGGTTTGGCCTCTTATAGTCAAGCCCAGTATGCGTGTCCCGTCCTCGACTTGGGTCGAGCCCACAAAGATACATATGAGTTACTGGTTGAAACGGGCCCCCATACTTGACACAAGCTATCCACCTAAGCTTGGTCCCCTCTAGTACATCCCACTTATCCCTCTTCTTATTCATGTTCACTTACATGTTTCAATTTTTGGTTAAGTGTTTCTAATCGTATTTCAAATCCCACCCAAGGCACCCACTTAACCCCCTCATGTCCCACTACATGTTTATCTGGTTAAGTGTTTCTTAATTCATTAAGACCGAAACCTTATAAAGACCTCCCACATTAGACTGGCATTTGTGGCAGCTGGATTTGCCGGGCGAGTCCGGCCAGTCTTACACCACAAACGAGCCTAACCTCGTGTATTTACAATTGTTACGTATTTAATTTATGCCTAAGACCTCCCACATTAGACTGGCATTTGTGGCAGCTGGATTTGCCGGGCGGGTCCGGGCAGTCTTACACCACAAAAGAGCCTAACATCGTGTCTTAGACGATTAATTACACCTAATTAATCATTTCCCAATTTGAATTAATTTCCCTATTCAAATTATCAATCAATTCCAAATTTAACTGTGGCCATAATTGACTCTATTATGTCCATATATTTATGGTATGCAAAATCATACCAATTTTCATCACAATTTATTTTATGCCATTTAAGGCATTTATGCCAATTCTCAATATTAAATCTTTTTAATATTATCCCATTGCCCCCTGTTGTACATTCGTTCATTTAACGTAAAGTATACGTTAGACTCGAATAGTCTAACTCATAGAATAAAGAGAAAACATCACAACATACATAGAAATAAAACTAGATCTAAACAAAAGGGGTGAACTTGCATGTGTGAATGAGGTTCTACATCTAAAACTTGCATAGGCAAAAGTCACAAACTTGCATAAAACTACACATGTCATAGATCTAAATCTAAAGGTGTCAACTTGTATAGGTAATAGTCATAATCTTGCATAAACCATGCACGCCATAAATCTAATCACAAGGTGTAAACTTGCATAGGCAATAACCACAAACTTACATAACATGATTCATACCCCAAACATAAATATATATAAATAATTCCATATGTGATTTTATGCAACATAACGATGGTGTAAACTTATATCTAAACATATAAACTAGCATGTAAAATTTTGTATACTAGCATATAACTCACACATGTCATAGCCTAACTTTAGATCAAATTTTCACAGAAACTAGTTGTCATGAAAAATGTAAGGTTACATATAATTTTCATTAAGTTGCATATGATCCATATCTAAATCCTCACCTAAACTTGCATACATACATATGGTTTATCATATGGATCAACATAACCAAACTAGCATATGAAACATCATCATGAATTGATCAATTATAGAATTACAACATAGATGATAACATCACAACTTTACAACATGGATGATAACATCATAGAATTTACAACATAGATAATAACATCATGGAATTTACAACATAAATAATAACATGCGGTCAATAATTCACAACATATCCATATAATCCACATCATAACTCAATCCAATTAAATTGCTAATTATTTTATTAAAGAAATCGAACTCACAACTCAAAGAAGGTCTTGAGTTCTGAATTCTGAGTTCTGAAGTTTAATTAGCTTTACTTTGAAGAAGATTCGTTGTTAGAGTTGAATAGAATTGATTTTGATTAGCTTTCTTCCTATCTAATTGGTGGCGGCTATTCTAGGTTGCTAGGTGACGGCATGGAGGCCATGAATCTAATTTTTAATTTGATTTTAGGGTTTGAATCTTCATGTCTTTTTATAGAGTTTAGGATTAGTTTAGGCCGTCCGATCAACCCAGAATTAATCCCATCCAATCAGAGCAGATCGGAAACCCTAATGAGTCAGCACATAGTCATTAACAGGTCATCAATCAAATCTGCCCGGGAGGGGGGGGGGGGGCAGGTCGACTTGGCCCTGGTGGGAATTTTCCCGCCTAGCCCATCTGACTCTGAAATTTGAATTTTCAAAATCTGTTTTGAATTTTTTGAAACTTCTGATGGCCATAACTTCTTCATACAAAGTCCAATTCACGCAAACTCGGATTCTATCTCAACCAAAATTCCGAGATGAATACAATGGCGCATCCCGTTTCCTTTAATTCTCACATCTGAGATTAGTTATTCTTTAATTTGTGAATATTAATATTAACAGAAATACGGGGTGTTACAGCTTCACAATTATCGAGGGATGGTATTAGTTTGTAATGGAAAGAGACGTCAAGATTAGTTATAAAGCGGAAAATAGTAGCGTATTTCAAGTCTTTGAACTATAACGATAAAATAATGTTGTTCACTAGGCTTAAGCGTGACTGTCATGTCAAGATTAGTTATAAAGGGGAATATTACAGCGTATGACAAGTTTTGAACTATAACGATAAATTAGCGTTGTTGACCAAGCTTAAGCGTGATTTTTATATCTATAGCACTACTCCCTAGGGAATGACAACAGTACGGTTTGAAATCCACTTATCTAAAAGTAATAAGTAACGATGTTTTTCCAAAGAAATATAAGAATAAGGTTAGAAAGAGAAATTGGAGAATCATATCAGAAAACGATGACATCATTTCGATGTTTGGAGTAGGATTATAATGAAATAACACTATTAGGAATTGGAACTATAATTCGATGACGTCGAATGCAGTAAAGGAAATTATTTTAGGAAATATAATCTGATAAGATAATTAATCTTTAGTTTTAAACTAATAAATTATAATAGGATATGTAATCAATTGTTAGTTATAAACTTGATGTTGATTTAACAAGAAGTTGGCTTAGAAACAGAGTTTTTAAAGTGGAATGGGAATATAAAATTTATTTCGGTAAACAATATAAGGGTATTTGTTATTTGAATAAAGAGATTATTTGATAAAGATGTTCAGATTTCTATAATACGAATGATATTCACATTTTAAAGTGAATAATGTTTTAAAAGTGAACGTTTGGTAGATTAAAATGTTTATAATGAAATTGGAAATATTTTTCCAATATAGATAGGGTATATTATCCAAGTGTAGAAAATAAAGAATGTAAAAAGAATGGAAATGTTTTCGAACGTAAATAACATATATTTCTAGAACATGGGAGAATAAAAGTTTATAATAACTGGGAATGTTTTCCAAGAAGTGTGAAAAGGCTAAAATGGGTTTTGAGAAATATCTAGTAAGATATGGGAATTTGAATATTAAAAACGAATGTTGAATAAAAAGTGCCCATGGTTGTGTGATGTTTATTATACATTAGAATGGATGTTTGTTTTTACTTCGATAGTTAAATAACCGACTATCGAAGTATTTTGACCATCGTTGTCGATACGGAGAGACTGGTTGAATTTATTATCCGAAAACCACTCTGTATAGGCATAAGCGCTGCGAATTAGATTATGCTGAAGATAATTGAAGACAGAGTGAAATGCAAGGATCGTTCTGTTCCAGAATGGTGCTTTCTATTTGTCCAGACCCAGGACAACTTGTATGGACGAGTGTCTGACAGAGGATACCTAACGAATCACATACGGTTGATCTTTTAAAGGTATTACGTCTGGTGGCGGGGGAATTCGTTCCTCTTATCTTTCTATACCCGTGATATTTTTGGAAATCGATTAGTGAATTGACGGGTTTGACGATGTGGAATTCAAAGTAAATGGTGGACAGATGTTCTGAAAAGATAGACATAGCCTAAAGCCTCACAACCAGGAAATGATAAAAAATCGGGCAGGCAGCATGGCTATGGGGTCATTCCCGTTAAGGTGTATTGTAACACCCTGTGTATTCAATAACCGTGAAAGTCATAAATTAAAGTATAATTAATTTCAAATCAAAGAATTAAGGGAAACGGGATACGCCATTGTGTTCATCTCGGAAAAATACGCGAAATAGAGTCCGAGTTTACGCAAAACGGATAACGTGTGAAGAAGATATCTTTAATTTAAAATCGCAGCAAAACATGAAAAAGAAGAAGAATGGGAAACGAATAATGTTCAGCATTGTTCTAGGGTTTGTAAGCAAAAGACTTAGTAGCTCATTTGGTTGGAACACATGACTTGCATACAAGAGGTACAGAGTTCGATCCCCGCCAGCACCCTATTTTTTGTTTTAGGGGAATGGCTTAAAATAGCCTAGTGTGAACGCAGTTCAAAAAGTAGTTTAGTGTGAAAATGGGTAATTGGGAAGATAGAGAAAAAAATGAATATATATATAATATATATATACATATACGCATATATATATATATATATATATATATATGACGTGTACGCATCATGTAGCGTACGTTGCGCATTTTTGGTTGTCAAGGATGGTTTTTTATTGGCCTTCTCCAATTTTTAATTATGACGAAATTAAAGGTAAGAAAATATTTATTCATATATAAATAAATATTTATATATGGGTAATTAATACGGTAAATGGGAAAACGTATCTATTAAATACGTAATTACGTTTGAATTGGTGAACATTTAATACGCTGAGTCATTTCTGACTCATCGCTGAGTCAATGCTGAGTCATTTCTGACTCATGGCTGAGTCAATAGGATAACTCTATCCTGACTGAACGGTTATGGTCATTTCAAGGATTAATCAAACGGCCTAAATTAATCCTAAAATTCTATATATACAACTCAAACCTAACCTAAACTCACACCAAAAAAATAATAAGAATGAGGCCATCATGCTGCTGAGGAACGACTAGGAGTAGGCACCAATTTGAGAGAAGATTAGGAGGCAAATTCTAAAGCATAAAGCAACTTAAACAAATCAAATCAACGCCTACGTCAAAAGGAGTCGCATCTCCAAATTCCCGAATTGGAGAATTCGCCACACGATTGTAAGTAGAGTATTATTTTGGTATGAATAAATAACTGTGTTGGTTTGTACACTTGATTTGTGGTGATAAGTAATTCATATTTGTGCGTTACTATGATTCTTATCGATTTGGAATATTGTATAACGATTGGATATTCGCAAAGTATGTTATTCATTATAAAAACTACATCTTTGCGGTAGTTTTATGCAAGTATACGTTTGGATATTCGCAAAGTATGTTATTCATTATAAAAACTACATGTTTGCGGTAGTTTTATGCAAATATACGTTTGGATATTCGCAAAGTTTGTAATTCATGTTGAAGCTACATGTATGTAGTTCTTTAATTGAAATTCATGCAAGTATGTGGTTTTGCTACTATGCCATCATGATGTATATTTTTGTACAAAAATCATTTTTGTGTGTAATTGGAACAAATTTGGGTTATTATAATTCATATGAAATTATGTTGAAAAATTTGGCATCATGATCTATGTATAAGACCATACTTTTGTATTAGAAACAAAAGTAAGCCTCTTTGCGAACTTACGAATATGATTAGGCTATGTTTGATATTTTGCATAATTGAAAAACATGTTAGGTTTATATTGTTAACAAGAATTATATGATGACATATGTTGTACATAGCTAGGTTAGATTTAAAATCCCATTTGCAAGTTTGCATGACTAAGGTAAAAATCATGATTTCATGTTTAGAAATATTTATGCCATAAGTATATGTGTGCCATGGTTATGTGAATAGATTTAAAATCATGATTAAGTTGGAATAATTCTAGTTGAACTATACTTTTGTATTAGTAACAAAAGTAAGCACCTTTGTAAACATGTAGTAATCTTATGAACATGATTTGCTTATGTTTGACATTATGCCTAAATAAAAATATAGGTTTATGTTGCAGTTAAGACTTTGTGTCAATGATGATATCCAATTTAGATTCTTAACTTAACTACAAGTTTACATGCTTTGATTCATGTCACTTATGCTTTATGACCAAAGTATACGTTACTACTATGAAAGTACACCAGTTTCTATTTTGTAGTTCCAACGTTATGTTGCAAGTTCATGCGTTCACATTCCCCTTTTTGTGTATGTAATCACGCTTTAAGCCTCCCCTTTTTCACGTGGCTAAGTTGGGCTTAAAAAGGCTAAGCCCAACATATATATATATATATATATATATATATAATAAACGAACGTATTAAACGGGGGAAAATAGCGTTGGGCCAAATTAATTAATAAATGAAAATATAAAGTAAAGGGGCCCAAATTCAAGTATGGGTTGGGCCCATGATTGGTGTAACCTTCACACCATTGATTTTTAATAATGGGCCGCAAATATTTACATATAAGAAAATAAAGAAGAAAGACAAAATATGTAAACGTAGAAAATACGATGTGTTTAACCCGAGGTTGGATTGAGTTGTGATGTAAACCTGCCCGGAACCGCCCGGCTGTCCAGTAGTCACAACAATACCTATCCAATGTGGGTGGTTAAACATGGAGCCCAATAAGGACCCGAGGTTAGACTGAGTTGTGGCGTAAGACTGCCCGGAACCAACCGGCAACAGGCAGCCACAACAATACCTGTCTAATGTGAGAGGTCAAGGCTTTAATAAGACAATTAAGGCCGAGTCAGGACTGATAGGATTAAGTAAACTTAATACTTAATCAAAATGGAACATGCTAAACTAAACAGACTGATTGGGGGTTAGGTTTATAAACACTTAACCAACTTAGCATGTTGGCTAGAAATAGAAAATCTAGTAGCGGGGGACCCTTTTCAGCAGTAACCCTACAAGGCGTATCATGATACCCTGAAACTAGGCAGGGTGGGGCACGATTACTGGGTTGATTGTAAGAGGTCAAATCGACGGCGGTGGTGCAGCATTGTAGGTTCTAACAGGGTGCGGGCGTGCACACACTCCGACGCAGAAAAATAAGGCACTGGGCACTAGTAGCATACCTGTGCATTCTAGAATTGTGTCGGGCCGCCACCATGGGACTTGATACACCCCATGGTGGGACCAGCATAGGTAACTACAACATCGGGGGCCGTAAGACACATGTAACTATGCGAGTAGGAGCCGATCATCATAGAATGGAGCACTTCACCCTGATTATGGGGTGCCTATTGGGAACTAGTTTATATGGGTACAGAGATTAATATGGGGTACGATAGTATATTCGACCCTAGACAACTTAACCAAGTTTATAGTGCTTTCCCCATTTCTAGTTTATACTTATCATACCCAGTTCTTTATTCATAGACAGAGTAGTCCTCGACTTACTCAGGCTTTATGTCTGACTCTACTTTTCTTTCGTCTTCTTTTCTTCCGTTTCCCCCCCCCCCAGGTCCACAGGGAGGGAATACTGCATCTTGACCAGCCTTCATATCCAGCTTGAAGAGAAAGAATGTATTGCTTGGACCTTTCCGTTTTGAACTATGGCTTTGGACAACAACTATGGGGCTTTTGTAGTTTATTTATGTTTTCTTTATGCTTCTTTAAATAATGTAATCAAGACAGTTATGAAGGTGTTATGTTTTTTTTTTTTGAAAGGATGTAAGACAATCATGGTGATGTTGCTATAACACGTATTTACTTTTATGAAATAAAAGTTGCTGCTTTTCTGCTATTTACAAATATGTGTTCTTATATCTGTCTTGTATATCTGTGACTTATACTTATAAACCTCCACCAAAATTAGGGCATTCCCTTTGAGAGTGACCCTAACGGAGGTGGGGTGTTTCACTTGGTATCAGAGCATAGGTTTACCAGATAAGATAAAAAGTTTTGAAAATTTATTTTCAAAAAAGAAATTTAAAGAAGCATTTTTAAAAGAAAAATATTATTTTATTTTATTTTTTTTAAAAAAAAAGGCAAAGTCCCCCCCAAAGTCATAGGTACTATCTCTTATCCTTCGTTTTGAATCTATCCTATTTCTCTCCTCGATCCTATCTTGAGAACCATAGGTAGAATCTTTTTGAATGTAAACATGTAGTTGAAACATGTTATGGATGATGGTTGCAAGTGGTTGCAAGTGATTGCTAGTGGTTGCTCGTGGTTGCATATACACGCACAATCTAGGTTTTAGATCGGCTCAGTCACTTCATATTGCATATGCATATATGTTTGCATTCGTATATGGTTGAACTTTAATGTGTTGTCATATGGATGTTGCATTTGTATGAATGATTGTGCACTCATGTAGAATCATGAATAGGAAAATTTGCATACATAATGGATTCATGGCACTTACATAATTCGCATTAAGGAGGTCAACTGAATCAGTAGACCGCCTGATTTTGCATTAGATAAGTACATGTACACACACACACTTCGCATATGATCATGAAGCATTAGAAGTCTTTTAAGGACAATGGATGCTCGTGTTTGATGGTTGAGTAGATGGATGATTGGATGTTAGGATATACATTCCTCCTAACTTGAAGATTTCGGGGACGAAATCCTTTTAAGTGGGTGAGAATGTAACACCCCGTGTATTCAATAACCGTGAAAGTCATAAATTAAAGTATAATTAATTTCAAATCAAAGAATTAAGGGAAACGGGATATGCCATTGTGTTCATCTCGGAAAAATACGCGAAATAGAGTCCGAGTTTACGCAAAACGGATAACGTGTGAAGAAGATATCTTTAATTTAAAATCGCAGCAAAACATGAAAAAGAAGAAGAATGGGAAACGAATAATGTTCAGCATTGTTCTAGGGTTTGTAAGCAAAAGACTTAGTAGCTCATTTGGTTGGAACACATGACTTGCATACAAGAGGTACAGAGTTCGATCCTCGCCAGCGCCCTATTTTTTGTTTTAGGGGAATGGCTTAAAATAGCCTAGTGTGAACGCAGTTCAAAAAGTGGTTTAGTGTGAAAATGGGTAATTGGGAAGATAGAGAAAAAAAAATGAATATATATATATATACATATACGCATATATATATATGACGTGTACGCATCATGTAGCGTACGTTGCGCATTTTTGGTTGTCAAGGATGGTTTTTTTTGGCCTTCTCCAATTTTTAATTATGACGAAATTAAAGGTAAGAAAATATTTATTCATATATAAATAAATATTTATATATGGGTAATTAATACGGTAAAGGGGAAAACGTATCTATTAAATACGTAATTACGTTTGAATTGGTGAACATTTAATACGCTGAGTCATTTCTGACTCATCGCTGAGTCAATGCTGAGTCATTTCTGACTCATGGCTGAGTCAATAGGATAACTCTATCCTGACTGAACGGTTATGGTCATTTCTAGGATTAATCAAACGACCTAAATTAATCCTAAAATTCTATATATACAACTCAAATCTAACCTAAACTCACACAAAAATAATAATAAGAATGAGGCCATCATGCTGCTGAGGAACGACTAGGAGTAGACACCAATTTGAGAGAAGATTAGGAGGCAAATTCTAAAGCATAAAGCAACTTAAACAAATCAAATCAACGCCTACGTCAAAAGGAGTCGCATCTCCAAATTCCTGAATTGGAGAATTCGCCACACGATTGTAAGTAGAGTATTATTTTGGTATGAATAAATAACTGTGTTGGTTTGTACACTTGATTTGTGGTGATAAGTAATTCATATTTGTGCGTTACTATGATTCTTATCGATTTGGAATATTGTATAACGATTGGATATTCGCAAATTATGTTATTCATTATAAAAACTACATGTTTGCGGTAGTTTTATGCAAGTATACGTTTGGATATTCGTAAAGTATGTTATTCATTATAAAAACTACATGTTTGCGGTAGTTTTATGCAAATATACGTTTGGATATTCGCAAAGTTTGTAATTCATGTTGAAGCTACATGTATGTAGTTCTTTAATTGAAATTCATGCAAGTATGTGGTTTTGCTACTATGCCATCATGATGTATATTTTTGTACAAAAATCATTTTTGTGTGTAATTGGAACAAATTTGGGTTATTGTAATTCATATGAAATTATGTTGAAAAATTTGGCATCATGATCTATGTATAAGACCATACTTTTGTATTAGAAACAAAAGTAAGCCTCTTTGCGAACTTACGAATATGACTAGGCTATGTTTGATATTTTGCATAATTGAAAAACATGTTAGGTTTATATTGTTAACAAGAATTATATGATGACATATGTTGTACATAGCTAGGTTAGATTTAAAATCCCATTTGCAAGTTTGCATGACTAAAGCAAAAATCATGATTTCATGTTTAGAAATATTTATGCCATAAGTATATGTGTGCCATGGTTATGTGAATAGATTTAAAATCATGATTAAGTTGGAATAATTCTAGTTGAACTATACTTTTGTATTAGTAACAAAAGTAAGCACCTTTGTAAACATGTAGTAATCTTATGAACATGATTTGCTTAAGTTTGACATTATGCCTAAATAAAAATATAGGTTTATGTTGCAGTTAAGACTATGTGTCAATGATGATATCCAATTTAGATTCTTAACTTAACTACAAGTTTAATGCTTTGATTCATGTCACTTATGCTTTATGACCAAAGTATACGTTACTACTATGAAAGTACACCAGTTTCTATTTTGTAGTTCCAACGTTATGTTGCAAGTTCATGCGTTCACATTCCCCTTTTTGTGTATGTAATCACGCTTTAAGCCTCCCCTTTTTCACGTGGCTAAGTTGGGCTTAAAAAGGCTAAGCCCAACATATATATATATATATATATATATAATAAACGAACGTATTAAACGGGGGAAAATAGCGTTGGGCCAAATTAATTAATAAATGAAAATATAAAGTAAAGGGGCCCAAATTCAAGTATGGGTTGGGCCCATGATTGGTGTAACCTTCACACCATTGATTTTTAATAATGGGCCGCAAATATTTACATATAAGAAAATAAAGAAGAAAGACAAAATATGTAAACGTAGAAAATACGATGTGTTTAACCCGAGGTTGGATTGAGTTGTGATGTAAACCTGCCCGGAACCGCCCGGCTGTCCAGTAGTCACAACAATACCTATCCAATGTGGGTGGTTAAACATGGAGCCCAATAATACCTGTCTAATGTGAGAGGTCAAGGCTTTAATAAGACAATTAAGGCCGAGTCAGGACTGATAGGATTAAGTAAACTTAATACTTAATCAAAATGGAACATGCTAAACTAAACAGACTGATTGGGGGTTAGGTTTATAAACACTTAACCAACTTAGCATGTTGGCTAGAAATAGAAAATCTAGTAGCGGGGGACCCTTTTCAGCAGTAACCCTACAAGGCGTATCATGATACCCTGAAACTAGGCAGGGTGGGGCACGATTACTGGGTTGATTGTAAGAGGTCAAATCGACGGCGGTGGTGCAGCAGTGTAGGTTCTAACGGGGTGCGGGCGTGCACACACTCCGACGCAGAAAAATAAGGCACTGGGCACCAGTAGCATACCTGTGCATTCTAGAATTGTGTCGGGCCGCCACCATGGGACTTGATACACCCCATGGTGGGACCAGCATAGGTAACTACAACATCGGGGGCCGTAAGACACATGTAACTATGCGAGTAGGAGCCGATCATCATAGAATGGAGCACTTCACCTTGATTATGGGGTGCCTATTGGGAACTAGTTTATATGGGTACAGAGATTAATATGGGGTACGATAGTATATTCGACCCTAGACAACTTAACCAAGTTTATAGTGCTTTCCCCATTTCTAGTTTATACTTATCATACCCAGTTCTTTATTCATAGACAGAGTAGTCCTCGACTTACTCATGCTTTATGTCTGACTCTACTTTTCTTTCGTCTTCTTTTCTTCCGTTCCCCCCCCCCCCCCCCAGGTCCACAGGTAGGGAGTACTGCAGCTTGACCAGCCTTCATATCCAGCTTGAAGAGAAAGAATGTATTGCTTGGACCTTTCCGTTTTGAACTATGGCTTTGGACAACAACTATGAGGCTTTTGCAGTTTATTTATGTTTTCTTTATGCTTCTTTAAATAATGTAATCAAGACAGTTATGAAGGTGTTATGTTTTTTTTTTTTGAAAGGATGTAAGACAATCATGGTGATGTTGCTGTAACACGTATTTACTTTTATGAAATAAAAGTTGCTGCTTTTCTGCTATTTACAAATATGTGTTCTTATATCTGTCTTGTATATCTGTGACTTATACTTATAAACCTCCACCAAAATTAGGGCATTCCCTTTGAGAGTGACCCTAACGGAGGTGGGGTGTTTCATGTATTGTCACCATTAAGAGAAAATTCGTATTTGTCCTTCTTTCGTTTCTGTATCTTCGGATAACGGTTATATTGGCCTAACCATAGGTGGCAATATATTTGATACACTCAAGAGAAATGAGTAGTCAGTCATGTGTGGGCCTGGTTACAAGATGTTCACGATGAACCCCAGTGTATCCCCTTATACATTGATCGGGAGGTGGTCCCATACCTTGTCATAGTTGGAATCCAATCTCCAATAAGCGCCCTGCGGTTTTTGATTTTATATTATATATGTAGAGCGTGAGATGCAAGCGTTCTACTATTTGGTTACTTATATTGATTAGACATTATTATATTATCACTGGATTTTGATATCAAAATATTTGGTTATAGTAAGGTAAAAACCGTTCGTGTTTATGTGTGGGTTGGTCTTACTATTACTTTTTCTTTCAAAGGATTTTTCAAAGTTAAACGATATGGTTGGAATTTACTCACACCAGTCCCATGACTGACTTAGAGTTTATTTGTTTGTGTTTTCCCTAAACTCTTGGGTGCCCAAATTTGTACGGGCAGTCAAGTGTTTCAGGTTTTGCAGATTTACTTGGAGGAGCTGGAAGCAGAAGGCTTCACCATTAGTTAGTTAGAGATTATTTCCGTTGTAATATATATGAGTTGTACTCTGATATGGTATGTATGCACAAATTCAGTTTGTGTATTTCAAAGTTATGTTATAATACATGTTATTCGTTCTGCTGTGAGATTCGTGTTTACTCTGATTCTGATGTTCTCCTTCTTCTTCTATTCTATTAGTTCTAACTTATCTTCCTCGCCCTCTAACTTCTTTCTATAAATGATCCAAACTTTCATGCACTTTGAGTTGAATGTGTATGATATTAGTCAGCTCAAATTGGTACGGATTTTCGGGCCGTTACATATCACCTTAAGGATGTCAACGGATGTAGGTAGCATCGACATATACTAAGATAGTGTGGATGCAAACATTTAGACACCTCATTGCTCGGATGTAGAGTACACCCATGTTATTGATTCTATCATAGCAGTCTATACTTCCATGTGATAACTCTTTGGATGATGGGACATGTCAGGTATGGTTTACCACATTGTGTGTTCCACTTATTTGTATACTTGAGATTTTATCACCCACTCCAGACTATGTCCAACCTAGAGTTTTTTTTTTTGCTTTGCTTCTTATTACTCCTGGTGTTCTCACATGAGTACACTGGTGGCTGGTTAGGAATGAGCACAAGTAGCTGATTGGAGGCAAGCAGGAGGATATCTACATACTATTTATAGGCACTCTATCTCTTTTCGTTATCCACTACTTTAAGTGTAACATCCCAAATTCCAACGGGTCCAGATTTTTGAAAAAATCCAAATCCAAAACCAATGAAACTCAAATTGGCTTGTCTGATATCCAATACAAACTCACAGATAAATATATCAGAGCTCATAATATAAATCTCACAGCAAAAGAGAATAAAATATAATAGTATGTATATATTTATCAATATAATGACACTATCTAACAAGTGTCTCTAAGTTGCAGATTCTCAACCACTTTTCAGACCTATGGGTTTGTTATGTGGGGAGGGGGGGGGGGAGGGGTCAGAACAAAAGTACTGATAAATGTAAAAATTGTACTTTCTACAAATAATACTACATATATTGTTCTATCAATGATTAATATATATTAGGTTATTTGGGTTTATTTCACAATATACTTTCGATTTTTTTTCATAAGTCGTTCCCATCTACTCCCAAGTAGGTTAACCTAATAAATAAAATATATGTAGTTATATGCCCAATATATTGAGTACTCCCCATAGTACCCTCCTCGAGTGGTCCCCTTCGTCGTACAACGAAAACGTACTGGACCTCCATCTCCACGCTACGAAAGCGTACTAGACTACGCTACAAAGGCATACTAAGTCTCCAATGCTATGCAACAAAATGTACCAGCCTACATTATAAAAGAGAATAAGCCTCTACTGCTGCGCCACAAGGGCGCCCAAATTCCCGAGTTCCCCAATGGAACTCAATCAAGGAGCTTTAAACATATCTGTAAATGATAACTTCCACAATAAGAAAAGTGATTTTTTGTAGTGCCCAAAAAACGCTACCAAACATTTTTGGTGGCGTTTCGATAATCGTTACGAGAAAACATGCCATTAAAAATCATTGCAAATTGGTTGTACTTTTCTTAACGCCAATGTAAATTCTTTTTTTGTAACGTTTATTAAACACCACCAAATTTTTTTCATAGCACTTTATGAACGCCATAAAAAAGCTTTTAATGCTACTAATAAAATTTCCAATTTTACCCTTGGTTTACGGTTGCGTTTATTCAACGCCACTAAATGTATTTCTGTAGCGTCTTTAAAACACCACTAAAAATTATTAATTTGCTTTTTTTATCCTACAATTATTTCCTGCTAATAGTCTATTTTGTTTCTACAATATCAATCAATAATCATTCACATACTCATCATGTTCAAACAATTAGAAAAATAATTAACCATATAATCAAGTAAAATATGCATAACCACTTCAATACAATAGTTTTCTGTACAAATGACCAAACTCACATACAATAACCACTATGATATTCAAATTTACACAATTTATACAAAGAAAATGTTATACCCATAATTTACACATCTATACAATAACCACTTTGCTCTTTGAAGTGATGCAACATATAGTCAGACAGCTCCTCCCTGATTTCACAACAAGATACACAAATGTTAACAAGTTGTGTTTAACAAAATTATCTCAGACATGGGATTGAACCGCATTACAAGGCCAGCGAATGAATAATGCTGCCAAGTATAGCATGGCTAGCAGATTATGAGTCATCGCAAAACATGACTGGGCATACCAGGCAATGCAAGTGCAAATAAAAGTAGTAGAAATCATTTAGCTAGAGTTCAAAACTGTAAAAATGTAAAGGATAACAAACGAGGAAATTTTTGCAATTGCAAACAAAAGTAGTAGAAATCATTTGGCTAGAGTTCAAAAATGTAAAGGATAACAAACTAGGAAATTTTTGCAAGTAGCAGAAATCCTTAATTTTGTTCCCTTCAGATTCGATGTTTTGATTCGTACATCGATCTTTGAACCAATGTGTAGCTTTAGCAGCAACTGAACACAAGTGACAATACGAAATACTAATCTCAGCTAAAGCCAGTTTTTATATGTTTCTTTCGTATATATAGTAAAGTAGTATAAATTAACCTGGATCGATAATGCTAAGGCAATAGACCCGCAAGTACTTCCACAGGAAGTTCCTAGATCAACATTATCTAACACAAGGACATATTAAATGACCTATTAGTCAAACTGTATGCAGCAAAATGAGCATGAAGTTACGCATACGCTACCAAATGTTTATGTGATAACTTACTTCCATTGAAATGGTGAACTCATCCATGTTTCCTGGTATCCACAAATCGATAAAGTACAGCATCACTCAATCATGTTTCTTGATCAATTTCAGCATGTCATCTGTACACGTAAATAGTCATGTCATTTCTCTCCATGATGTACGATCTTAGCTAAAAATATGCATACAGGCACACACATACACACACACACATGTATGTATATGGGATTTGAATTACCCTAGATGTACCTAAGGTTTACCTTTTTCCTACCTCCTATTATTTACTAATGGCCTAACATGCAGATGAAATCATGCTCTCGCAAATATTCTTGGCTTTACTAACTGCATAATATAATAGAACGCAAACCAAACAACAGTAACTTAGGATTAGTTTTAGGATAAAATGTGCTAACATGCGGCAATAAGAAATCATACCAAATCAGCATGTCTCATAGAAAATCCAAGAGAACTATAAGCAATCAAAATTTGTTGAGACATATAACAATGGTAAATAAACAAAATAGACGAAATTTCATAGGTAATAGGCATGCCTGTAGAGTTCCCAGCGGTGTGACAAACTTGAAGAGCCTTTTGAACTTCAGGCATATTCAGATAAGCAGAAACATAATTGTCCGAACTAATGTAAGACCTGATCTCAAACTCCCCTTGTACGGTATAACCATTTCTTCTATAACACCAATTCAGGTTGACAGGATCTCTGTTCAGTTTCCCATATCAATTCAGGTTGCTCTAGCCTCAGCAATATTAATAATTGAGATTGCAAATACAGTTCAGGTTCAACTTGATCATTAATGGCCTAACATGGAAATTTGCAATCTCGATTATTAATATTGATGGGGGAAGAAATTAAAACTAATTGTCTTCATCCCCTATGTAACATAATGCTTCTCTCGAGCATACATGGAAATTTTGTATGAAATGTATCAGAATGTTACATAATCCTTGTACTATTACATAATCCTTGAGTGATCTTCCTACGCACTGTAGGAAGTATGTTATTCAATGTAACATTCATTAGCCAACACAAAATTTTGAACATTCTAACACTATTAAGTAATATGTTCCAGAAAGTATATTCCGGAACCATGTCGATGAGATGTTCAGTAATTTTAAGATACTGCGACCAAATTCGATGAAGATGGAACATTCATGTTTTATTAAGTCCTAAATCACGAGTTATATGCGTACACCTGAAGATAAAAGAGATATTGAACAAGCATTCTATGGGCTGGTTGAGGAAACTCTTCGAAATGATTAAGTTGATCATATGGACAAATATTTTTACCGCTTATTGTTTAATAATTTGGTCTGGTTAATCAACTAAACTTGAGCTACTAAATTTCAAAGCTCTTTAATGATTGCAAACTTTATTTTAAAGTTTTCATCATTTCGAAGTGCTTCCTCAACCAGACCACAGAAAGATAGATCAATACTCTCTTAACTCCAAGTATACACATAGAACTCGTGATTTGTTTCTTAATAACACGTGAATGTTCCACCTTCACGAAAATAAGTCGTAGTATCCTAAAAATACTAAACATCTGCCGGCATGGATCTGAAATATACCTCCTGATATCACTACTATACGCTAACAATGAACTTTGATAGGAGATCCTACCATGTTAGTGTTACGTTTCAAATTAATTGTCAATCCACTGAATTTAGTCACCTAATTTGGTAACTCCCAAGATAAATTGAATGTAGTCACTTAACTTAATTTAGTAACTCCCAAGTTAAATTAACTTACTTTAGTAACTCCTAAGTCAAATTAACTTAATTTAGTAACTCCCAAGTCAAATTATTTGTCAGCTCATGTAATTTAGACCTCTTGGCCAAAAAATTAACTTGCTTATATTTCTGAGATTTCTCAAAATGTTCACACACACTTGATATACACCACTCATAAACATATGTGCTCATGCTTCACAGATACAAAACATAGTTTCACCTGCACTATCTATGTCTATATGCTCATGCGCATGCAGAAGTCATACATTAAACATATATTTATCCTAATGTCAAACACAAGGTAAGTAGGTATAATAATTATAAAGTGCCTCTATTTTAGCCTATCATTATTTAGCTATATTTAAAAGCAGTAATTTTCATGTATATCATTGTGTGTGTGTGTGTGTGTATATATATATGCATATACATGTATATATATGTATGTGTGTGTATGTATGTCTGTATATGTATGTCTATATATATATGTATATATATAGGGGAAGCCCGGATTTACATGTTCAATCACAACAGATATATGGCATATTTCAGTATTCATGTGTATATACTCATATACATGCAAATCAGATGGAATAAAACAAAATAAATTAACATACATAAACACATTCTGATTGCAATGTAGGTATACCTGTTTTGAACTTGTTTCTCTGTTCAGTTTCCCACATCAATTCACGTTTCTCTGACCTCATTAATATCAATATCGAGATTGCAAGTACGGTCCAAGTTCAAATTAATCGTTGATGTCATAACACAAATTTTGCAATCTCGATTATTGATATTGATGGGACAAGAGCCTAAAACAAGTTGCCTTCGTCCCTTTGGGTTCTCTGTTAAGAGGAAACTGAGTTGCCCTATATAAAACATAATGCTTCTCCTGAGCCTACAGGGAAATTTTGTATGAAATGTATCAGTTAAGTGCCACTCTTTTATGCTGCACAATTTCAGTATCATGTATACTCTTATACATGCAAATCAGATGAAATAAAACAAATTAAATTAACATACATAAACACATTTTGATATAATTGCATAATATCACATATTGCAAAATTCATAAACTTCCAAGTCATATACTGCACAATTTTTATACTATGTAACTCATATATATAACTCATGCATTGCAAGGTTCCTATATATACATATACATATATATATATATACATACATACATACATACATACATACATACATACATATATATCAGTGTAATATGTTTGCTGCAAGTACTCAATCAAGGAATTCAAATGAACATGCTAACATTTAAAATCAATGTCCATATTAAATTCCAATCAGTATAGTTTAGGAAATCAACACATATATACAAAACAGGTTTAAAACCCATTCGATTTAGATGCGAACACCAGAAATCAACACTCTTTGGTAATTTAATCTTGTATACTCTCAAAACCCAAAGTTCAAAACCCATTCGATTCAGAAGTAATTTAAATCTGGTATACTGTCAAAACCCAGAGCCCAAAAGTAACTTAAAAACCTAGATATAAAACCCATTTACAAACACTGTTTGCAGAAATCAACTGTTTTGGTTTGTGGTTGTAGTAATCAACACTCAGCGGATTTTAACTGTTCAAAACTCTAAACGACAGGTCCAAAAAAATGAGATAAATCAATTTTTATTTTATACCTTTCTAGCTTTACCGATTTCACTATCTTGAATATGATTAGGAATTGAATCAAATTGCTTTGTGGCGCCGCTAAGATGAACCACCTCTACTGGTATCCATAGCAACGTTGAACGAGATAGTCTTTACAAAATCAAATTAAACTGAGAAATAATAAGCGGAAGATTGGAAGGGTTAAAAGCTAGGGGTTTTTTCGGAAAAAGGAAGAAAAGTGAATGAGGGTTAAAAGGTTTTAAGTATGAGGGAATAGGAAAAGAGAATAGGTCGGTTACGTTTTCCTTGGACATGCGGACTTGTGTTTACAAAGAGGCGGGAATGTGAATTTTTTTTACCGTGGTTACATTGGTACTGAAAACACTTTTGCTTGCATTTGATAATAAACGCCATTGATTTTGCAACAAAAAATATTTTTTCTTGTAGTGTTCCTTAGGCCTACATTACAGATATCCAAAGAGAGGTTTGTCCTTTTGGTGGCTTTCCCAGGCCTCACCCAGCCTACCCCCGAACTAATGAAAGACTTCAAAGAGCTAAATGACTATCTTACCATCCCATCTAACAAAAACATGAGGTCCCTCATCCAATGACCTGACAGTAAAAGATCATTAACCTCTTGGCTTACTTCCAGCCTTTCCTGCACATGCTTTGACTGATGATTACAAGTATCCGTCAACCTACTATCATTTGTGGGGTCCAAACCATGAAGCCTCCCTGCCTGAGGCAGTCGCTGAATAATCCCAAGATCATCCCAATAATTCTTTAGGTTATACATCACCAAATATGCAGCCGAGGCATTCTCACCAGATGGAACCGTACAGACTATGCTTCTTTGGGTACAAATTCCTTAGGCCTACCATCGAGGGCCATCACGGAGTACCCTCATATCCCATAGAAGTCCCGCACTTCCTTCCAGTCCCACCAATTAAGAAGTTGGACTTGATTCCCTCGTGTAACACCCCACCTCTACCAGGGTCACTCTTGCAAGTACACTAGCTTTGGAGGGGTGTTGGACAAGGTAAACATGCATGAAGATATCACAAGACAGAACATATGAGTAAAACAGAGTAAATAAAGCAGCGGATAAAATTACTATTTCAAAACCATAGTCAAGTTACATCGAAGTACTTAGTCATCATTTTTCCAGCTACTACAAGTCTAGAAAACATAAACAGAAAAATACATAAAGTAAATTATTCCCCAAAGATAACAGTGGTGTAGCCATAGCAAAGCTCAAGTCCAAACTGTACATGAGCTGTCAGAAAAGTAAGCCAAAGATCCAAGCTAGGTGCTAGTGTTCCGACCCTGAGAACCTGGGGAGGGGGGGGGACGGAAGAAAAGAGGCAAAAGGAAAATAGGTCAGTCATAAAGACTGGTAAGTCCTACCTACTATTAGTATAAAAACTAGTAAAATTAACTGGACATGAGAAACTGAGATGAAACATAAGGATGGTAACTAAACTGGCATGGTGAAAAGTTAAAAAGATAGATCAAGTGTGGCATCGCATATACAAGGTTAAGTTGCACCAAGTGTACTAGTATTCTAATCCATGTCAAGTATAAACAAGAAATGATCCCTTGGCCCAAAATTGGCCCAACATCATGAGATGACCTAAATCAAGGTCCAACTACACGGTCTAGTCGATCGGCTCCCTATAAGCCTAACTCGTCAAGTGTCGGTGTCATACGGCCCAAACGCGAGATGTAGTCGACTGTGCAAGGTCCACCCTAGGGTGTATCCGGGCCCTAGGGTGCCAACCACTTACACAAAACAAGCACGCACAGTCCAAGCCTACTGGTGCCCATGTAATAACCCGGAAAATGTGAACAAATTTAAAATTTTTAAAATTGGTTATTACCAAAGAATTTGAATAATTGAAATAGCATATTTCAATAAAATAAAGAATTGGGTATAGTAAGGCAGTTTGAAATTTTGAATACAAACTTTGTCTGACTGTATCGGGTGGAAAATATAACGGATTTTAGCGAAACTGAAAATATTTAAATCTGTTTAAAAATACCTATCTAACGAATCTGAAAAATCGAAGTTTCATAACAGGAATCAAAAGTTAGGGCCGAATGAATTTTCAGAAAGGTCGCTATATAGCATATATAGCCCTTGAAAATAGATATTTTGCATACGACCTCGGAATTCGACGAAACCACTTTTGTTGCGTCCGGGATGCCAAACTATTGCTAGGTTTCAAATTTCATAATTTTTGAAGCTAGTATGTGAGCGGGGCAAAAGAAAATGTGATTGGTCAATTTCTGTTAAAATGGGTCGACCTAAAAATAGCCGTTTTTCAAACAAGCTCAGAATTCGACGAAACTGGTTTTGTTAGGACCGTATCGTCAAAACAAAGCTAGATTTATTTTTCTAGAATTTTTCGATTCAGTATGTGGCCCTGGCAAATTGAAATGTACGTTCAAATTAAATATTGAATGTTTTATATTTTAATTTGAAAAATAACTGACTGTAACAGTCGAATTGGCCAACGAAACATATCCCATTGTGTCCGGAATGGGGGTATTTAGCTAAGGACGACAGTCGTTGGGTCTGATTTCGAGTTCGTTTGTGAAAACACTATTTAAAATTTCCTATAAAGTCTCGACCAATAGGATTTTTCCTTATAAAAAATAAAAAAAAACTACGAAATCCTAGCCGCCAGGCGATATCGACGGTTCGTAGAGCTCGAACCTTCCCATCGATTTTCCCGCCGCCACAGCCAGTTTCGCCGCCACCTCCAGTTGAAGATTCTGATCGCCTCCCTCCCCTCTTCAAATCAGAACAAGCCTCGTCGAAGACCCTTGCTTATTCGCGTCGAATTTCCAGGACGAAGTCAGCCCCTTTGGAGTGCCGCTGTGACCTGCTGGAGCCGCCGAGTCTGCCGCCACCACCATCGATCGAGAGCTGATTCGTAGCCCTTCAACGTCGCAGGGCCTGATCGGAGCAACAAGGTACAGTTTGATTTTAAAATTAAACCCTAGTTTTGAAGGTTTAAAAACCTTTCTGCTTCGAAATTCTGAAATGAAAATATCACTATAAAGCGTTGCAAAACTTTGAAAAATAATATCTTTTTCGTTCGTTAACGAAATTCGATGAAACAGGAGACACCGTGACCGCAAGGAGGCTCTCTACCACATAGAAGAAGCTGCGGATTTTTCTGATCTTCCTACGATTTTTAGCACTGCAATAACCAATGTGAGGAATCTAAACTAAATTGTGTGAATGGAATCGCGTTGTATAAATTATATAAGCGAAGTGTAAATTATATACGCATTGTATACCTCATGTACATGTGTTGTATAAGTTATATTAGCGATGTATAAATTATACAAGTGTTGTATGAAACATATATGCTTTGAATTGTGATGAAATGCAAGTGAATTATAGAAATAATATACATACATATATATATATATATATATATATATATATATATATACTCCCCTCGTCCACAGACCATGGACGATATTTATTGCTTGTGATTGACGTGATATTATATGGTATGACGAATGGTTGGAAATAATTGTTTGTGGTTGATATTGTGGTTGAAAAATACCTTTGTGGTTGAAAAATACCCTCTTGTGGTTAGAACAAATTAGAATAGGATTGTGGAATTGAAAATAAAACATGTCGTCTGCGTGCGAACTAGATGCATGATCCCCATTGTCAAAATCCGCGAGGTTTTAAGGTAGATCAAGGAGCCGTACTAGGGACGGTCCCGGTTTTAACTACCCTGCCATTATGCTGTCGAAATTTTCTGAAATATTCATGTGTTAGAAAAAATTTCATTCGTTGAAATAAATTACATATGTTGAAACCAATATTCGTGTGTTGAGTTGAAATTCATTCGTTGAATCGAAATTCATGTGTTGGATATTATTTGAATTTAAACAAATAGCTTTAGCGATAAAAATCACATTTTTATATATATTCAAACTATATAGAATATTCATGTGTTGAGTTGAAATTCATGTGTTGAATATTATTTGAATTCAAACAAATAGCTTTAGCGATAAAAATCACATTTTTATATATATTCAAACTATATAGAATATTCATGTGTTGAGTTGACATTCATTCGTTGAGTTGAAATTCATGTGTTGGATATTATTTGAATTTAAACAAATAGCTTTAGCGATAAAAATCACATTTTTATATATATTCAAACTATATAGAATGTTCATGTGTTGAGTTGAAATTCATTCGTTGAGTTGAAATTCATGTGTTGAATATTATTTGAATTTAAACAAATAGCTTTAGCGATAAAAATCACATTTTTATATACATACAAACTATAGAAAATATTCATGTGTTGAATTGAGATTCGTTCGTCGAGTTGAAATTCATGTGTTGAATGTTATCGTATTTTAAAATAAAATGAATTGACAATAAAAACTACATTTTTATTGTGAATATGAAGTGTTAAAAACATTCACGTGTTGAATAAATATTTTTGATGATAAAAATATTTCTTTTATCATGTATACGCTTTGATAAGAATACACACGTGTTGAAATAAATAATAGTTTGCTAGAAATATTATTATTAGCTTTGTTCTGCATATATATACTTGTGTTGAACAGGAAAAATGGATTAGCTGTAGAGTAAAGAAATTATTTGCGTGCCCGACAAATAGGTAAACCTTGATGAGTTGGCTGCGCAATTTTATTTTTATATCAACTCCTGTGAATGCCATTGGATGCGGAGTGCTGGTTATTCTGTGTTAAATAATAAACATCGCCATAGGATAGTAACAATTAATTTTGAACTACACTACATGGCATACTTCTTGACGATAGGCATACTTCATCATATTCCACATAAGCAATTGGAGCTTGTGTGACGAGTTTACCATACGAGCGAGAGGCTTGTATGGCGATGATTATATACTACAGGTTGAACTGATGACTGATATGGACTATATAAAATATAACGATAAATTGCCAGATTAATAAAAACCCCACACGGGTCTGGAGTTGACAATAATCACGTCTCTCTAGTTATTAGATACGGCACATGGACTATTTATTTCCACACGGAAACGGGGGTGACGAGAATTTATTCTCTGGAGTGATTATCTATACATGCTCCCCCGTAAACACCAGAATATATCACTATAAATATGTGGATGCTTTTAGGATTTATTGGGTACCTAACACGGCCCAATAAATTTTCAAACCCCTCCCCATACAAAGGAGGTTATGGCGAAATTTTTCGAAATATTAAGGCGTTAGTGTAATATTTGAAGTGAAAACGAAGTTGAAAATATAGAATGAACTATAGTTGGAATTATAGAATGAACTATATTTATATATATAAATATAAATATAATTAAAAGGAATCGAAGCCGTGCAGTTCGTGTTTTGGAATCGTAATTTGAAACGATTAGTACGAGAAATCCAACCATCGGATTTTCCCGAAACTGCAACCGCTGGGTTCGCCTAAGAAATATCTTCCCAACGGCACCAACCTTGTAAAAATCCAACGGTTGTATTATCCGGAATGTTTAATTCAAATCTGAAGAAAAACAGCACCAGAATCGTTTATATTTATATATAAATATAAATTTAATTAAATTAAATCGAATAACGACGCTGTAGTTCGAACTTTGAAACCGTAACATCAAATGACTAGTGTGGAATATCCGACCGTCGGATTTTCACGAAACTGGAACCGTTGGGTTCGCTTTAGGAATACCTTCCCACTGATATAGACTTTGTAGAAATCCAACGGTTAGATTTTACTATATGTGTAAACCAAATTAGGGGAAAAACAGCGCCAGTGCCACGACACGACCTGAAACGTCGTTTAATTAAATATGGCCATTTTTAAATAAATAAAAATGGCAAAAAATCGTTATAAAATATTTTAAGCAACATAGATTGGAAATAAACTAATTTGGCTTGATCTGTTTGATATTTGATGGTTGTATGTGTTTGACACGAAAATAACACTAAAGAACTGAAATATGGATGTAGAATAATATAACCATAGAAAGAATTGATTTGAATTCTAATTACGAAAATTATTTGAAAAGGCCGAGCTAACCCCCATTTCAAATAATTAATCGAGCGATTCGAATTTGGAAATGCAAAGACGATTCAAGACTGACGATCTTCGTATCGGTTGGATGGGCGCTGCTGAGGTTCCTGACTGGAGTAGCTACCATGAAGGAACGGAAGTAGTAGCCGTTTGAACGTATGTGTTGATTGGACGGATATACGAGGAATTTGATGCCTCCGGTTTCATTCAGACCCAGAACGGACTTGTAAATGGACTGTGTGTCTGACATTGGATTTTGTTCTATACTGATTGATATCTGTTAAATATATATCTATTTGGCGGCGGAGAATTTATTCTTTTGCTTAACGCCCTTCTCTGAGACATACGAGCTCAGAGGTTATATATCGATGGAAATCAATCGTATGGAGTGGACTGCCTATGTGGCATGCCAAGATGCTGTGATCAAGGCTTCTGTTGCAAAGAAAAGTTTTTTGGACGATGATCAAAGCACGGTCTACGTGGCCTGGCTTTGTTTATAGCGTGGATTCGCGAGCCTCACACCCCGGTATGAGTTAAAAACGGGATACGGACTGCAGGGAGAGCATGACGTTTCTTTCTAGCTATGGTGGTGTTAGTGACTTACCAGCCCTAACATATATATCTATTTTTCACCTATGTGGTTGTTGGAATGCGAGGCGCCTCGATTATAGGTCTGTAAGGACCGGGAAACGTGTGTCCAGGAATAACTAATCCTCAAACGTAAGAGAGGACCGGCCATGAAGCATCCAGGGTTACCTAGAGTGTGTAGTCCTGAGGCATTTGCTAGAATGTCTTGAAGCGGAGAGGAGCTTGCCCCTTGCCTCGACTCATGAAGGAAATCCAATTTCCAATACGAAATAACGGACTCGATTGTAGAACTAGTATGGCGACATAGTATATGGTAGCTATGCCGCCTATGATTGATATTTATGATGCTATTCATTTTTGAAACATATATGCACTAGTAATAATATCAAATGATTTTGCTTTACACGTATCAAGCATATTTGGCCATTATAAGGTAAAACTCTATCCTCCGGTTTGCGTTGCATTGTATGATGGGACTTGAGTCTTATAATGGCTTCATTCTTTTTAAAAGCATTGCGTTATTTTAAGAGAATTTACTTTGCAAATGCGGGTGCCCTTATTTCCACACGGGCAGCCTAGTTCACAGGTGACATGTTGTTTTTGGCTCTGCACTGTTGCATAGAGTGCATTTTGGCTCATGGCGAGGCTGACTTCACAGAGATGACTTTGACTTTCTCCGCCATTATTGTACTTATATTATGATTCCACCACAGGCGATGCAGACTGCTTTACTTTCAGTGTTTATTCTCGTATGTATATGTACCGCCTTCGGCGATGTAGACTGATACCCTTATTATGTCTCACTGCATGTACGTATTCCGCCTCTGGCGATGATGAATGATCACTTCCCTTTTATTTACTAAGTTATATCCTACGCTGTGCTATTCTGATGTTGTTACATGTTGTGATTCCGCTGTCATATCCATGTAAATTTATTCTATTTATTGTTTTTGCTATTATTTGTGCTCTGCTATGATGATTAATGTGTTATATTCCAATGATTATCCTTAATACCGCCCCTCGGATTTTGGGATCGTCACAGTTGGTATCAGAGCTTTGGTTAACCTTAGTTCCGGGATCTAACACATTAAACACCTCGTCAGAATAGAATCAGTAGTGTTCTAAGGCGAGTAGCTCATTAGAGATAGGATTAGCAATGTCCTAGAATGACCTAAGCAGATTAGCAAAACAATTTGATCAGTACATCATTACCTTCCCTTATGTTCCCCTGCTTTATCATATATGAAAATTATCAAATCTGTGAGCTTGACTCTTTTCTTGCTTATACAGAACTCTTTCTGATGGCTACAACAGGAGCAGCAGCTAGAGGAGGCCATGGAGGCCGAGCAGGAGTAGCAGGAGGACGGGGAATATCCCCGTAGTTGAAGAAGGCCCTATTATTCAGCCACCAACACCCCAGGACTTTGAGCTAGACAGAGTAGCGAAGAGTTATAGGAACCTGGGGGGAAAACCCTTTTCTGGCACTGGTACAGTGACAGAGGCTATTGCTTGGATGAAGACTTGTGAAAAGATCTTTGAAGGCATGGGTTTGGGAACCAACAACAAAGCATGACTAGGTATTTGGCTCCTACAGGAGGAAGCAGAGTTGTGGTGGGATGCCATCACCTCAGAGGATGCAGCAGGTACTGTCAGGACCTGGGAGCAATTCAAAACCATGTTCAATGAGAAGTTTGTACCTGAGCAGGATTTAGAGATGATGCGAGAGCAGTTTGCTAATCTCCAGCAGGGAGATCTCTCTATCCAAGATTACCTCAATAAATTCACCCAGTTGTCGCGCTATGCTCCAGAGCTTATTATGACTAACAAAGCAAAGAACAAGAGGTTTATATTTGGGCTAAAGCGCAAGTACCATGACAGAGCCATGAGCAACATCAAACTCTCCTTTTCTGAATTGGTAGAAATGGCTTGCAATTATGAAGATATGGATGAAAGACACGCCAACCAAGCCCGCTCCAAAAGCCAAGCTGGAAATAAGCGCAATGCTTCAGCAGATCAGCCAGAGTCTAGCATTACAGCGGCCGCTACTCAGAAACCTGGAAAGATACCGAAAGGGAATTGCTACAACTGCGGGAAGCCAGGACATTTTTCTAATGTGTGCAAAGCCCCGAGGAAGCCAAAGGCAAATCCAGACTCAGCCGAATGCTACAACTGCCATAAGAAAGGGCACTATAGCAGGAATTGTCCTCTGAAGCAGAATGCACAAGTGGCTCATGTGTATGACGGGGAGACCCCGCCAGCTATCACCGATGGATCAGGTAAACCCGACGTCTTGGGAGGTACCCTTACCATTAAAAATATTCCTATTTCTGTACTTTTTGATACTGGTGCATCACGTAGCTTCATTTCTGGTAATATTGTTCACAAGTTAAAATTGAAACAAAGAAAGCTTAAGGAACCAATTAAAGTTCAAAACCCGATAGGAGGCTCCGTCGCTCTCAGTTCGTATTGTAGGGTGCCTGTCTCTTATTCTTGCTACAAGTTCTCTTTTGATTTGATCATCATGCACCTTTCCGAATTTGATATTATACTGGGGCTAGATTGGTTGATAAAATATAAGGCCGAAGTTAGATGCGCCAAAAGAATCGTGAAAGTTAAAACAAATTTTGGGCATATCACTATACCATGTCTCGGTTCAGAAATTAATAGAACAGAATTTTGGTCTTCTTTAGAAGTTACTCCCCTTCATTAGAAAAGATACCGGTCGTTAAAAACTATGCGGATGTGTTTGAAGAAGTAGAAAACTTACCGCCGCAAAGAGAAATTGAATTTAGAATAGATCTAATTCCTAACGCCCGACCAGTAGTACATCCAATTAGAAGAATGGCCTCGAAAGAAAAAAAAGAGTTAGGTAGTCAAACCCGAGAATTGCTTTGGAAAGGTCTGATAAGACCGAGCTTTTCAGCTTGGGGAGCAGCAGTAGTATTTGTCCCGAAATCAGACGGTACTCTAAGACTTTGTGTTGATTACCGAGATCTCAACAAGCAGACACTGAAGAACAAATATCCCTTGCCACGTATAGATGATCTGTTAGATCAATTAAATGGAGCAACGGTATTCTCCAGAATGGACCTAGCTACAGGTTTCCATCAATTACGTATAGCTGAAGACTGTGTTCCTTTGACAACCTTCAGGGGTCCCGATTTATTCTACGAATGGTTAGTAATGCCGTTCGGCTTGTGTAATGCTCCGGCATACTTCGTCGATCTTATGAACATAGTGTTCCGTGAGTATTGAATAAATTTGTTCTAGTCTTCATCGATGACATTTTAATCTACTAAAAGTCGGAAGACGAACATGCAAGGCATTTAGAACAAGTGTTGAAAATTCTGAGAAGAAATGTCTTGAAAGCTAAATTTTCTAAGTGTGTCTTTTGGCAGGATGAAGTTAAGTTCCTAGGCCATGTCGTATCAAAAGATGGGATTGCTGTAGATCCAAGCAAAATTACAACGATTCAGAACTGGAAACAACCTACTAACCCCACAGAAGTTCGAAGTTTCCTTGGATTGGCTAGTTACTATCAGAAATTCGTTTAGGATTTTTCAAAGATATCCGGTGTATTGACAAAGCTTACCAAGAAGCATGAGAAATTCAAATGGACTCCCGAATGTGAAGAAGCTTTCCAGGAGCTGAAACTGAAATTGACAACTGCTCCAGTATTGACAATTATAGAAGGCAACCAAGACTTGACTGTATGGACAGACGCTTCTATTAGAGGGCTAGGCGTAGTACTAATGCAAAAAGGCCAAGTGGTCGCTTATGCCAGCCGTCAGCTGAAGCCGCATGAAAGAAACTATGCAACTCATGATCTTGAGTTATTAGCTATCGTGTTTGCTTTAAGAATCTGGAGGCATTATTTATTGGGTGAGAAGTTCGAACTATTTACCGATCATCAATCCTTGAAATATCTATTCATTCAGAAAGATCTAAACTTGAGACAACAACGTTGGTTAGAATTCCTTACAGCATACGATTTTGAGATTCTATACACTTTAGGGAAAGCCAATGTTGTAGCAGATGCGCTCAGCAGAAAGAATGAAATCATCGCCAGTTTTGTCATCACGTCTTCATTAATTGACAGGATCTCGACCCTTCAAAAAGAGGATAATTTTGTAAAGGAGATGATCAAAAGAATCAATGAAGGCATAGACTCCAGCTTCCAAGTGGATAGTGAGGGGGTTCTGAGATTAAAAGGAAGAATTTGTGTTCCCGACATCTCCGAGCTAAAGAGAGAAGTGCTTGATGAATGCCACAAGTCCAAATTAAGTATCCATCCCGGTGTGAGCAAAATGTATAACGATATCAAGCGCACATTCTGGTGGAAGGCGATGAAAAGAGATATTTCATTATATGTTAGTAGATGCCCCACTTGTCAGCTAGTTAAGAGCGATCAGCAGAATTAGCTGGACTATTACAACCATTAGAAATTCCCGGATGGAAGTGGGAGCAAATTTCGATGGACTTCATTGATGGCTTGCCTCGAACTAAGAAAGGAAACGACAGTATATGGGTAATCGTAGATCGCTTCACGAAGACTGCCCATTTCATACCCGTCCGATCCAACAGAACGGCTCAAAGTTTAGCACAGATTTACTTCAAAGAAATAGTTAAACTGCATGGAGTGCCGCTCAATATAGTTAGTGATAGAGATCCCTTATTTACTAGCAAATTCTGGGAAGCATTCCAGACAGAATTGGGATCCAAATTGAATCTAAGCACCGCTTATCACCCTCAGACGGACGGCCAAACTGAGCGGGTGAATAGAATTCTAGAAGATTTACTGCGGGCTTGCGTTATTGATTTTGGAGGCTCATGGGAAGATCACTTGCATTTAGCCGAATTCTCTTATAACAATAGCTACCAAGCAAGTTTGGGAATGTCTCCATTAGAAGCATTATACGGTAGACCGTGCAGATCTCCCGCATGTTGGGTAGAACCTGGCAACAGACTGGTGTTAGGGCTCGATATGATTCAAGAAGCATCGGATAAAGTCGACTTCATTAAGAAGCGATTGAAAACCGCACAAAGCCGACAGAAAAGTTATGCTGATGCGAGAAGAAGGGACTTATCATTTGCCGTTGGCGATTATGTTTATTTAAGAGTTTCTCCAATGCGGGGAGTAATCAGATTTGGCAAGACTGGGAAGTTGGCGCCGAGATTTATTGGTCCCTTTCCTATACTAGAACGGATTGGAACTCTGGCTTATAGGGTTTCATTACCTGATTGGTTGCCTGGTGTACATGATGTGTTCCATGTGTCTCAACTCAAAAAACATGTTCATGATCAAGATCTTGTTGTGGAAGAAGCAGCGCAATAGGATATAGACATAACTCCAGAATTAGCGCTCAGAAGAGAGCCATTAAAGATTGTTGGCAAAGAAACTAGAGAGCTAAGGAGCAAAAAGATTCATTTAGTCAAAGTGCAGTGGAGTAGTGATCCTAGAGACTGTACTTGGGAGACTGAGGAAAGCATTAAACAAGCCTACCCCAAATGCAAAGTGGACATCTCTGACTAACTCCGGTGCAAGGTACCTTTACAATACTTTGCATTTACATTTTGTTTCCTACTTTGCTGTTATTTCCTTTTCGAGGACGAAAAGTTTTAAGTGGGGGAGATTGTAATAACTCGGAAAATGTGAACCAATTTAAAATTTGTTATTACCAAAGAATTTGAATAATTGAAATAGCGTATTTCAATAAAATAAAGAATTGGGTATAGTAAGGCAGTTTGAAATTTTGAATACAAACTTTGTCTAACTGTACCGGGTGGAAAATATAACGGATTTTAGCGAAATTGAAAATATTTAAATCTGTTTATAAATACCTTTCTAACGAATCTGAAAAATCGAAGTTTCATAACGGGAATCAAAAGTTATGGCCGAATGAATTTTCAGAAAGGTCGCTATATAGCATATATAGCACTTGAAAATAGATATTTTGCATACGACCTCGGAATTCGACGAAACCACTTTTGTTGGGTCCGGGATGTCAAACTATTGCTAGGTTTCAAATTTCATAATTTTTGAAGCTAGTATCTGAGTGGGGCAAAAGAAAATGTGATTGGTCAATTTCTGTTAAAATGGGTCGACCTAAAAATGGCCGTTTTTCAAACGAGCTCAGAATTGGACGAAACTGGTTTTGTTAGGACCGTATCGTCAAAACAAAGCTAGATTTATTTTTCTGGAATTTTTCGATTCAGTTTGTGGCCCTAGCAAATTGAAATGTATGCTCAAATTAAATATTGAATGTTTTATATTTTAATTTAAAAAATAACTGACTGTAACAGTCGAATTGGCCAACGGAACATATCCCATTGTGTCCGGAATGGGGGTATTTAGCTGAGGACGACAGTCGTTGGGTTTGATTTCGAGTTCGTTTGTAAAAACACTATTTAAAATTTCCTATAAAGCCTCGACCAATAGGATTTTTCCTTATAAAAAAAAAACTACGAAACCCTAGCCGCAAGGCGATATCGACGGTTCGTAGAGCTCGAACCTTCCCATCGATTTTCCCGCCGCCACAGCCAGTTTCGCCGCCACCTCCAGTTGAAGATTCTGATCGCCTCCCTCCCCTCTTCAAATCAGAACAAGCCTCATCGAAGACCCTTGCTTATTCGCGTCGAATTTCCAGGAGGAAGTCAGCCCTTTTGGAGCGCCGCCGTGACCTGCTGGAGCCGCCGAGTCTGCCGCCACCACCATCGATCGAGAGCTGATTCGTAGCCCTTCAACGGCAGGGCCTGATCGGAGCAACAAGGTACGGTTTGATTTTAAAATTAAACCCTAGTTTTGAAGGTTTAAAAACCTTTCTGCTTCGAAATTCTGAAATGAAAATAACACTATAAAGCGTTGCAAAACTTTGAAAAATGATATCTTTTTCGTTCGTTAGCGAAATTCGATGAAACAGGAGACACCGTGACCGCAAGGAGGTTCTCTACCACATAGAAGAAGCCGCGGATTTTTCTGATCTTCCTACGATTTTTAGCACTGCAAAAACCAATGTGAGGAATCTAAACTAAATTGTGTGAATGGAATCGCGTTGTATAAATTATATAAGCGAAGTGTAAATTATATACGCATTGTATACCTCATGTACATGTGTTGTATAAGTTATATTAGCGATGTATAAATTATACAAGCGTTGTATGAAAAATATATGCTTTGAATTGTGATGAAATGCAAGTGAATTATAGAAATAGTATATATATATGTATATATATATATACTCCCCTCGTCCACAGACCATGGACGATATTTGTTGCTTGTGATTGACGTGATATTATATGGTATGATGAATGGTTGGAAATAATTGTTTGTGGTTGATATTGTGGTTGAAAAATACCTTTGTGGTTGAAAAATACCCTCTTGTGGTTGAAACAAATTAGAATAGGATTGTGGAATTGAAAATAAAACATGTCGCCTGCGTGCGAACTAGATGCATGATCCCCATTGTCAAAAACCGCGAGGTTTTAAGATAGAGCGAGGAGCCGTACTAGGGACGGTCCCGGTTTTAACTACCCTGCCGTTATGTTGCCGAAATTTTCTAAAATATTCATGTGTTAGAAAAAAATTCATTCGTTGAAATAAATTACATATGTTGAAACCAATATTCGTGTGTTGAGTTGAAATTCATTCGTTGAATCGAAATTCATGTGTTGGATATTATTTGAATTTAAACAAATAGCTTTAGCAATAAAAATCACATTTTTATATATATTCAAACTATATAGAATATTCTTGTGTTGAGTTGAAATTCATTCGTTGAGTTGAAATTCATGTGTTGAATATTATTTGAATTCAAACAAATAGCTTTACCGATAAAAATCACATTTTTATATATATTCAAACTATATAGAATATTCATGTGTTGACTTGACATTCATTCGTTGAGTTGAAATTCATGTGTTGGATATTATTTGAATTTAAACAAATAGCTTTAGCGATAAAAATCACATTTTTATATATATTCAAACTATATAGAATATTCATGTGTTGAGTTGAAATTCATTCGTTGAGTTGAAATTAATGTGTTGAATATTATCTGAATTTAAACAAATAGCTTTAGCGATAAAAATCACATTTTTATATACATACAAACTATAGAAAATATTCATGTGTTGAATTGAGATTCGTTCGTCGAGTTGAAATTCATGTGTTGAATGTTATCGTATTTTAAAATAAAATGAATTGACAATAAAAACTACATTTTTATTGTGAATATGAAGTGTTAAAAACATTCACGTGTTGAATAAATATTTTTGATGATAAAAATATTTCTTTTATCATGTATACGCTTTGATAAGAATACACACGTGTTGAAATAAATAATAGTTTGCTAGAAATATTATTATTAGCTTTGTTCTGCATATATATACATGTGTTGAACAGGAAAAATTGATTAGCTGTAGAGTAAAGAAATTATTTGCGTGCCCGACAAATAGGTAAACCTTGATGAGTTGGCTGCGCAATTTTATTTTTATATCAACTCCTGTGAATGCCATTGGATGCGGAGTGCTGGTTATTCTGTGTGAAATAATAAACATCGCCATAGGATAGTAACAATTAATTTTGAACTACACTACATGGCATACTTCTTGATGATAGGCATACTTCATCATATTCCCCATAAGCAATTGGAGCTTGTGTGACGAGGTGGAAGATTTACCATACGAGCGAGAGGCTTGTATGGCGATGATTATATACTACATGTTGAACTGATGACTGATATGGACTATATAAAATATAACGATAAATTGACAGATTAATAAAAACCCCACACGGGTCTGGAGTTGACAATAATCACGTCTCTCTAGTTATTAGATACGGCACATGGACTATTTATTTCCACACGGAAACGGGGTGACGAGAATTTATTCTCTGGAGTGATTATCTATACATGCTCCCCCGTAAACACCAGAATATATCACTATAAATATGTGGATGCTTTTTAGGATTTATTGGGTACCTAACACGGCCCAATAAATTTCCAAACCCCTCCCCGTACAAAGGAGGTTATGGTGAAATTTTTCGAAATATTAAGGTGTTAGTGAAATATTTGAAGTGAAAACGAAATTGAAAATATAGAATGAACTATAGTTGGAATTATAGAAAGAACTATATATATATATAAAAATATAAATATAATTAAAAGGAATCGAAGCCGTGCAGTTCGTGTTTCGGAATCGTAATTTGAAACGATTAGTACGAGAAATCCGACCATCGGATTTTCCCGAAACTGCAACCGCTGGGTTCGCCTTGGAAATATCTTCCCAACGGCACCAACCTTGTAAAAATCCAACGGTTGGATTGTCCGGAATGTTTAATTCAAATCTGAAGAAAAACAGCGCCAGAATCGTTTATATTTATATATAAATATAAATATAATTAAATTAAATCAAATAACGACGCTGCAGTTCGAACTTTGAAACCGTAACTTCAAACGACTAGTGTGGAAGATCCGACCGTCGGATTTTCACGAAACTGGAACCGTTGGGTTCGCTTTGGGAATACCTTCCCACTGATATAGACTTTGTAGAAATCCAACGGTTAGATTTTCCGATATGTGTAAACCGAATTAGGGGAAAAACAGCGCCAGTGCCACGACACGACCTGAAACGTCATTTAATTAAATATGGCCATTTTTAAATAAATAAAAATGGCGAAAAATCGTTATAAAATATTATAAGCAACATAGATTGGAAATAAACTAATTTGGCTTGATCTATTTGATATTTGATGGTTGTATGTGTTTGACACGAAAATAACACTAAAGAACTGAAATATGGATGTCGAATAATATAACCATAGAAAGAATTGATTTGAATTCTAATTACGAAAATTATTTGAAAAGGCCGAGCTAACCCTCATTTCAAATAATTAATCAAGCGATTCGAATTTGGAAATGCAAAGATGATTCAAGACCGATGATCTTCGTATCGGTTGGATGGGCGCTACTGAGGTTCCTGACTGGAGTAGCTACCATGAAGGAACGGAAGTAGTAGCCGTCTGAATGTATGTGTTGATTGGATGGATATACGAGGAATTTGACGCCTCCGGTTTCGTTCAGACCCAGAACGGACTTGTAAATGGACTGTGTGTCTGACATTGGATTTTGTTCTGTACTGATTGATCTCTGTTAAATATATATCTGTTTGGCGGCGGAGAATTTATTCTTTTGCTTAATGCCCTTCTCTGAGACATACGAGCTCAGAGGTTATATATCGATGGAAATCAATCGTATGGAGTGGACTGCCTATGTGGCATGCCAAGATGCTGTGATCAAGGCTTCTGTTGCAAAGCAAAGTCTTGTGGACGATGATCAAAGCACGGTCTACATGGCCTGGCTTTGTGTATAGCGTGGATTCGCGAGCCTCACACCCCGGTATGAGTTAAAAAAGGGATACGGACTGCAGGGAGAGCACGGCGTTTCTTTCTAGCTATTGTGGTGTCAGTGACTTACCAGCCCTGACATATATATATATATCTATTTTTCACCTATGTGGTTGTTGGAATGCGAGGCGCCTCGATTATAGGTCTGTAAGGACCGGGAAACGTGTGTCCAGGAATAACTAATCCTCAAACGTAAGAGAGGACCGGCCCTGAAGCATCCAGGGTTACCCAGAGTGTGTAGTCCTGAGGCATTTGCTAGAATGTCTCAAAGCGGAGAGGAGCTTGCCCCTTGCCTCGACTCATGACGGAAATCCAATTTCCAATACGAAATAATGGATTCGATTGTCGAACTAGTATGGCAACATAGTATATGATAGCTATGCCGCCTATGATTGATATTTATGATGCTATTCATTTTTGAAACATATATGCACTAGTAATAATATCAAATGATTTTGCTTTACACGTATCAAGCATATTTGGCCATTATAAGGTAAAACTCTATCCTCCGGTTTGCGTTGCATTGTATGATGGGACTTGAGTCTTATAATGGCTTCATTCTTTTTAAAAGCATTGCGTTATTTTAAGAGAATTTACTTTGTTTCAAATGCACTAGCAATCACTGGAGTAAACCCGTTCCGCGAAAGTGGCGTGGTCCTATGATTCACTTATTACTGTTGTTTAAACTGTTAAATAGATTCCTCATACCAGTCCCCATGACTGACTCGTTGTTTGTTTCACTTTGCAAACGCGGGTGCCCTTATTTCCACACGGGCAGCCTAGTTCACAGGTGACAGGTTGTTTTTGGCACTGCACTGTTGCATAGAGTGCATTTTGGCTCATGGCGAGGCTGACTTCACAGAGATGACTTTGACTTTCTCCGCCAGTATTGTACTTATATTATGATTCCGCCACAGGCGATGCAGACTGCTTTACTTTCAGTGTTTATTCTCGTATGTATATGTACCGCCTTCGGCGACGTAGACTGATACCCTTATTATGTCTCACTGCATGTATGTATTCCGCCTCTGGCGATGATGACTGATCACTTCCCTTTTATTTACTAAGTTATATCCTACGCTGTGCTATTCTGATGTTGTTACATGTTGTGATTCCGCTGTCATATCCATGTAAATTTATTCTATTTATTGTTTTTGCTATTATCTGTGCTTTGCTATGATGATTAATGTGTTATATTCCAATGATTATCCTTAATACCGCCCCTCGGATTTTGGGATCGTCACAGCCCATGTCTGTCTTTCATCCCCGGACTATGTGCACGACCATAGTCAGCCAGAATCTACAATGGCGCACCTACCTAGACGTCCCTTTTGGTCACTTACAATCAGCCCAGTAATCGTGCCCCACCCCTAGCCTAGTCCCTAGGGTATCCCGATACTCCCTGGTGGGTTACTGCTGAAAAGGCCCCCGCAAACTAGGGTTTCTAATGGGTTAAGTGTGGTTAACCCTATCCAAACCATGTATCAAGTTGGTTAAGTATACCCAAGTGGTTCATGACTTAACCCCAACAATCCATCGTGTTCAATTGGTTAAGTATTCAAGTGGTCCATGACTTAACCCTACCATGTGGCATTAATTAACTTAATGCACCCCAACCTCTCACATTAGACTTTGTTGTGGTTACTAGTTAAGCCGGGCGGGTCCGGGTAGCTTTACACCACAACCTAGTCTAACCTCGGGTTTTAAGTGCGATATGACCAACTACTCACATTGGGTCCTATTGTTTGTAGCCACTAGTTAAGCCGGTCGGTTCCGGGTAGATTTATGCTACAAACTCAACCCAACCTCGAGTTGGCCACTTTCATGCTTTCTACATGTCATGTCCACGTTCATGTTTTCAAGCATAATCACATGTCATATTTTCAAGTCATGTTTCATGTCATTTAAGTTTACCCATAACGTAACCCCATCTCACGTAAGTTCGCATCAACACAAATAGATCACAAGGGGGAACATAATGATATGATAAGTTGGGCATAAAGTGGCAAAGTCTATCACAAGTTTAACATGGTGATATACGAGGCAAAGGTGTTCATCACAACTAGCATATAAGGTTATTGGCCTCAAAACATGCATGACATCAAACTTAGCAATTAAACTAGCATGTAGTTCAACATCATAGGCAAAGGTGAAACATGATAATAGTTGTCATAGGGTGATAAACTTGTGGGTAGCATGTAGTTCAACATCATATGCGGGTTGACATCAAGGTTATAAGATGGTTCTATGTTGCATTTATGCATAACTACCAAATAAAGCTCATAGCTTTCTACCCAAAAAGTCAAGGTGATAGTCCCATAACCATATATCAAAAGAGTCATGTATAGATCTATGCATACAATGATAGATGCAAGGCAAGTGTTACACAAAAATCCCATTTCAACTTGCTACATGTCATATTAAGTTCATAGTTTAAATCTAAGAGTAGAATAGGGCTTACAAAGCGTGGTAATGAGACTAGAACACAATTAAAACAAGATAGAGACTTGGTAGCAACACTAGAGATCTCCAAATGATAAGCTCCACTCAAAACCCTTGAGAAATAAGTAGAAGATCCTTGCTTTGATAAATAAAGATGGCTCTTTTACTTTAGAACTAGATTAGAACACTCAAGCTCTCATGAGCAAGAAGATGGAGGCCATGTTATGAAGATGGAGGCCATGATCAAGGAGCATTTTGGCATAATCTAGTTGTAGGATTGATTTGTGGTGATTTAGGGTAGGGTTTAGGGTGCTTATATAGAAGTTTTAGGTTAGTTTAGGCCATAGGATTTACCCTAATTCAGATTTGAGCCATCAAATCACGTCACAAGCCAACAAAACAAGACCCAGGAGCCAAAACAGGTGCACCAGGCCAAACTGGCCCGACCACCCAGGTCGACAGGGGTGTCGACTGGGCAGTCGACACCAGCTGGGGCAAGTCGACTCCCCAGTCGACTTGACTGGGCGGGAAATTTTCCCGCCCAGTCCGTTTGGCTCCTGATTTGATTTTCGAACTGTTTTTAAACTCTGGATTTTCTGAAAACTTCGACGAGCCATAATTGGGTCATACGGACTCTGATTTTCGAAAACTCAGACTCTGTTTCGCGTATTTTTCCGAGACGAACGCAATGGCACAGCCCGTTTCCCTTGATTCAGATTTTAATATTTAATTCCGCCTTGATTAATGTTATAACATGTTATTCAAAATACGGGTTGTTACATTCTCCCCACCTTAAAGGATTTCGTCCCCGAAATCTTCAAGTTAGGAAGAACGTATCCTACCATCCATCATCCATCTACTCAAAACATCATCCACGAGCAGTGATTGTCCTTAAAAGATTCTAAATTTTGTATGATCATATGCGAAAGGTGTGTGTATATGTACTTATCTAATGCGAAAATCAGGCGGTTACTGATTCAGTAAACCTCCTTAATGCAAAGTATGTTAGTGAAATGAGTCCATATGTATGCAAATTCCTAACATAATTCATAATCTCTACATGAGTGCACATAACATTCATCCATATGCAACATCCACGCGATAGCATAACAAGTTTCAGCTATGAATAAGTATAAGCACTCATGCATATGCAATATGAAAGTGTGTGAGCCGATCTTAGTGCCTAATGTGTATCATGCATCCACGAGTATCCACTTGCAAACACTTGCAACCACTTGCAAACATCAAGCATAACATGTTTCAAATACATGTTTCATCCAAAGGGTTTCTACCTAAGGTTCTCATGACAATGTTAACGAGTTAACAAGATAAACATGGATAGCAAAAGAAAGATAAGCTAACTAGGAAAAGAGACTGAGAATGTACCCTCAAAAAGGAATGGATAAAGCCCACGCATCTTCTCCTCGGTTTCCCAAGTTGCAACTTCATCGGCTTCACTCCACTGAACCTTTACTAACTTGACTTCTCGATTCCTCGGCTTCTTGATCTCCGTTCCCAAGAAACGAATCGGAGCTCGCCTTAGGGTTGCCTCTTTTTCTACCTCCACGTCTTCAAGAATGCTAGGCTCAACTACCTCGGCTGACTCATGTAGGCACTTTCGGAGATGCGAGACATGAAAAACATTGTGCACTCCGGCCAGCTTCTCGGGAAATTCCACCTTATAAGCCATCTTCCCAATCCTCTCTATGATAGGGAAGGGTCCTACGAACCTTGGTGCCAGCTTCCCAACTGCTCCAAAATGAACCACGTTTCGCAAAGGAGAAACCTTCATAAAGACCATATCTCCAACTTCAAACTCTAAGTCTGTCCTTCGCTTGTCTGCATAGGATTTCTGTTTGTCTTGGGCCGCTTTTATCCGCCTTAGAATCAACTCAACCTTCTCGGATGTGTCCCTTATCATGTCGGGCCCAAGTATAAGCTTATCCGTCGTCTCCCACCAACATGTTGGTGACTTGCACGGCCTCCCATACAAAGCTTCGAATGGTGCCATCCCTATGCTTTCTTGGTAGCTGTTATTATAAGCAAACTCTACGAGAGGAAGGTGGTCTTCCCAAGTGCCACCAAAGTCAAGAATGCATAGCCTCAACAGATCTTCTAGTACCCTATTCACCCTTTCGGTCTGGCCATCCGTCTGTGGGTGATAGGCTGTACTTAGATTCAATCGCGTACCCATCGGTTCTTGCAAACTATTCCAAAATTGGCTAGTGAAGATTGGGTCACGATCGCTAACTATGCTAGAAGGAACTCCATGCAATCGCACTATCTCTCAAAGATAAACAGATGCCAGCCATGATGCGGTCCTCTTGCTCTTTACTGGAATGAAATGAGCACTCTTCGTGAGTCTATCCACTATGACCCATATGCTAGTATTCCCCTTCCTTGATCTCGGCAATCCATCCACAAAATCCATAGAGATACTTTCCCACTTCCATAGCGGGACCTCCAATGGATGCAGTAGCCCACCGGGCTTCTTCGACTCGGCCTTTACTTGTTGGCAAACAATGCATCTAGAAACAAACTCTGCCACAGCCTTTTTCATCCCATCCCAAAAGAAAATGCGCTTCATATCCTGGTACATCTTATCCCCTCCGGGATGTATGGTCATCCTCGAGTGATGCACCTCCTCAAGAACTTTATTTACTAAGTCTCCCACACATGGGACACATAGTCTTCCATCACGCCTTAGCCATCCCTTGTCATCAATAGTACATCTAGCGAGGTGACTCGACGTCTCACCCCGAATCAACTTGTCCATGATCTCGACTATCTGCGCGTCTTCCCTCTGTGAAGCCCCAACTTGATCAAGAAGTGTAGGTCTAAGCTCAAGGGATGCTAACGAACCAGTCATCGACTCAACAGTAGGTGTAAAATCAAAGGTTGCCAAGAACTCTAGGCTCTTCATCTCAACAAACAAGGGACTCAAAGTCAACCTTCTTCTGCTTAGTGCATCCGCCACAACATTACCCTTGCCAGGGGTATAAGCTATCTCGAAGTCATATGATGCCAAGAATTCCATCCACCTCTGCTGCCTTAGATTCAAATCTTTCTACGAGAAGAGGTACTTGAGCGACTTGTGATCAGTATATAACTCAAACCTTTCACCTAGAAGATAGTGGAGCCACGATTTGAGTGCAAAAACGATCGCCGCCAATTCCAAATCATGAGTGGGATAGTTCTTCTCATGAACTTTGAGTTGCCTACCCCCAAAGCATATCACTTTCCCCTCCTGCATCATGACATCGTCTAATCCCGTGCCACATGCATCGGTGTACACGATAAACAACTTTCCTCCATCGGGCAATGCTAGAACTGGAGCTGTGGTGAGGGCTTTCTTAGGCCTTTGAAAAGCAAGCTCACACTCTAAGTCCCATGCAAAGACTAAGTTCTTCTTCGTTAACTTAGTGAGAGGGGCTGAAATCCTAGCGAAGTCCTTAATGAACTTCCTATAAAATCCTGCCAGACCGAGAAAGCTTCTCACTTCAGTTGCATTCTTCGAAACTTTCCAGTCTTGTACCGCCACCACTTTAGCGGGATCCACAACTATGCCTTGCTTAGAAACTATATGTCCAAGGAACCGAACTTCCTTTCTCCAGAAATGGCATTTAGGGAACTTGGCTTTCAACTGATGAGCTCTAAGCGTATCCATAACCTCCTTGAGGTGTGTAGCATGCTCTTCCTCGTCCTTAGAGAAGACCAGAATATCATCCACGAAGACAACCACAAACTTGTTAAGGAACTCCCTGAACACCCTACTCATCAAATCAACAAAGTATGCGGGTGCATTAGTCAAACCGAACGGCATGACTAGCCATTCAAAGAATCCATTTGGAGTCCTAAACACAGTCTTATCAATACTATCCTCAGCCACTCTAAGCTGATGGAATCCGGTGGCTAGATCGAGCTGAGAGAAAACAGAAGCACCAACAAGCTGGTCAAAGAGATCATCAATCCTCGGTAACGGGTGTCTATTCTTCTTTGTCAACTTGTTCAACTCACGATAATCAACACATAGACGAAGCGAACTATCCGCCATAGTAGCGAATACCACCGGAGCACCCCATTCTGAAATGCTTCGCCTAATGAAATTTTTCTCAAGCAACTCCTTGATTTGCTTGCTAAGCTCTCTTCTTTCTCGTGGGGCCATGTGCCTAACAGGCAATGAAACTGGCTTGGCATTATCAACCAGATAAATACGGAAGTCTATCTCGCGTTTACTTGGTAACCCTTCACCTCATCAAAAACATCAGGATATTCTCGAACCACCCTCACAGATTGAAGATTGTCAATAGACGAGTCGAGGGATTCAAGATAACATAACATGACGGGATCCAGAGGGTTACAAGAAATCTCTAGGGTATTGCCAAGGCGAGTCATAGGCCTCACTACCCTATGCTCACAATCGAGAATGGCTCCATAACTGGACAACCAATCCATGCCCAAAATTAACCCGTATCCCATGAACCCGAGAACATAAGCATTACATGTGAACTCTACAGTCAAGATAGAAATCCTCAAATCCATATAAATCATAGATAGATGGGCGGAACCCCCAATTGGATTTGAAACACTAACGGGATCCTCAACTAGACTAGTACTTAGGTGCAAACTTTCAACAATATCAGAAGAAATAAAGGTATGCGATGTGCCAGAATCAAATAAAGTTCGAACAGGAAAACCAAAAACGTAAACAAGGCTTTCTACGGAAATACTACCTCGGTCCGGAACTGGAGTAGTGTTGAGAGCATGCATCTTCCCTCCAGAAGGTCCTGCTCGCTGAGTCTGTCCTTGCCCCTGCCCTTGCTTCTTTGGGCAATCCTTACTGAAGTGTCCAGACTCTCCGCAATGAAAGCATTCTCACAACTTCCTCTTCTTCTTCCTACAATCTTTGGCTATGTGTCCAGTGATCCCACAGAAGTTGCACTTTCTTGTGTCCTTTGTCTTGTTGTTGTTGGCCTTGTTACCCTTGTTGTTCTTGTTGTTCTGATTGCTCTGATTGTTCTGATTGCCTCCCCACTTGGAGTCCGCCTTCTTGGTTTGAGTCTCGTTAAGCTTAACTTCTTTCTTGCCATTCTTATCATCTCCTTGAAGCAAGGCTATATCCACTAAGCCCTCAAAAGTGGCCCCCATGGGTATATGAGACATGGCCAAACCTTGTAATGGCTCATTCAATCCTCGAGCAAAGCGTAGAGCCTTCTTCTGAGGTATGTTAACCATGTCTAAACCGAATCGAGCAAGCTAGTTAAACTTATTCACATACTCCCTCACGGTCATGTCCCCTTGCTTCAAAGATATAAACTTCTCCATTTGCAGATTCTCCTCGGCAGATGATAGAAACTTAAGCCGAAACCTCATCCTAAAGTCGTCCTAAGTCTCTATAGGCCTAGTAGCGTTAGTGACCTCCCACCAGTAAGCAACTTCCTCTTTCAATAGCCATACTGCCAACAGAACTTTCGTACGGTCTTCCACATCTAAGATTGCAAAGAGGTCTTCAGTTTCTTTTAACCAGTTTCTTGCCTCAACAAAAGTCTCCGTCCCAACAAAATTCTTGCCACCCATCGCCTTAAAGTCCTTGCAAATCTTCGCGAAATCCGCTTGTGGATGCTGAGGAGGAGGAGGAGGAAAGTCTGCAGGGCCCGCGCCGTTGGCCCTAGCTTCCAAGAACCTTCGGAACCATCCGGGTATGGGTATTCCCTCGGGAAGGTTAAGATCGGCCATGCTAGAAACGAAGAAAAAGATAGATTGAGAACGAGGAAACAAAGTATAGTGCTAATGGCTTTTGGGGAATAGCCTTTTAAAATAAACTAGACTTTTCTTGGAAAAATACTTAATTGGTTTTGAAAATAGTTTTTCAAAAGAGTTTTTAAAACTTTTGTCCGGTCTAGTAAAACCTTATGCTCTGATACCAAATGTAACACCCCACCTCTGCCAGGGTCACTCTTGCAAGTACACTAGCTTTGGAGGGGTGTTGGACAAGGTAAACATGCATGAAGATATCAAAAGACAGAACATATGAGTAAAACAGAGTAAATAAAGCAGCGGATAAAATTACTATTTCAAAACCATAGTCAAGTTACATCGAAGTACTTAGTCATCATTTTTCCAGCTACTACAAGTCTAGTAAACATAAACTGAAAAATACATAAAGTAAATTATTCCCCAAAGATAACAGTGGTGTAGCCATAGCAAAGCTCAAGTCCAAACCGTACATGAGCTGTCAGAAAAGCAAGCCAAAGATCCAAGCTAGGTGTTAGTGTTCCCACCCTGAGAATCTAGGGGGGACGGAAGAAAAGAGGCGAAAGGAAAACAGGTCAGTCATAAAGATTGGTAAGTCCTACCTACTATTAGTATAAAAACTAGTAAAATTAACTGGACATGAGAAACTGAGATGAAACATAAGGATGGTAACTAAACTGGCATGGTGAAAAGTTAACAAGATAGATCAAGTGTGGCATCGCATATACAAGGTTAACTTGCACCAAGTGTACTAGTATTCTAATCCATGTCAAGTATAAACAAGAAATGATCCCTTGGCCCAAAATTGGCCCAACATCATGAGATGACCTAAATCAAGGTCCAACTACACGGTCTAGTCGATCGGCTCCCTATAAGCCTAACTCGTCAAGTGTCGGTGTCATACAGCCCGAACGCGAGATGTAGTCGACTGTGCAAGGTCCACCCTAGGGTGTATCCGGGCCCTAGGGTGCTAACCACTGACACAAAACAAGCACGCACAGTCCAAGCCTACTGGTGCCCATGTTTGTCTTTCATCCCCGGACTATGTGCACGACCATAGTCCGCCAGAATCTACAATGGCGCACCTACCTAGCCGTCCCTTTTGGTCACTTACAATCAGCCCAGTAATCATGCCCCACCCCTAGCCTAGTCCCTAGGGTATCCCGATACTCCCTGGTGGGTTACTGCTGAAAAGGGCCCCGCAAACTAGGGTTTCTAATGGGTTAAGTGTGGTTAACTGTAACACCCCACGCCCGCTAAGGTCACTCACAAAGGGAATGCCATAGCATCGGTGGAGTATTTTAGTGAATATAGAACAGAAAAATTACAACAAGACAGATATAAATAGTACTTGAAATTTTTAAAACATCATCTCATAACAGCGGAAATAAACATGTCTGGTTACATCATAAAACCACGATAAAAGTCAAGTACAATATCCATCAAAATAAAGAGGTACATAATCCCACTCTCTCATACAATAGCCATAACAAAAGAAAAGATAACTGGATAACTGGAGCTTTACATCAACCTAAGCTCCTAAAGACTGGAACAGCAATCCGATCAAGCTCTACTACCGCTAGGATCCACCGTAGGACCTGAGGGTTGGGAAAAAGATAAAAACAACGGGGTCAGACATAAGTCTGAGTGAGTCCTATAACTTTAACAATACAATCATTAAAGTAACCAGAGAAGACATAAACTTGACCTACGGTAATATCTGGGGATGAATGGCTACACTAAGCAGCTTGGTAGACTTAGGATAAACTAAGATAACCGTCAGGACGCATCTACCCACCCAAGGATAATTACTAACTGCACCATACCAGTCCTTCCTACTTAAAGGTTGATCCCTTCCAAAGACTTAGAAAATTTCCCCAGTAGTTTCATGTACCCCTAGCCCACTACATAAGTGTCGTCTGCCCCTATCTCCACTAGGTGTACCCGGTAATTCTTACCCAGTAGTTTCGTGTACCCCTACATAGGTGCCGTCTGCCCCTATCTTCATTAGGTGTACCCACTACTCCCCAAGCGATCGGCTCCCTACCGTAGATACCCGTGCTGGTCCCACAGTGGGGTGTATCACTCCCCTAAAGTGGCTACCCAATACTAACGGTGCACGGCTTTATATCTACACGATGCAACAACGGCTTATCTACCAGCCCGGGCCCACCCACGCATATGAAACCCGTTGGACTTGCGTTGCCACCGCTAACCCGTTTTGGCCTCTTATAATCAAGCCCAATATGCGTGTCCCGTCACTCGACATGGGTCGAGCCCACAAAGATACGTTTGGGATATTGGTTGAAATGGGCCCCCCACAAGCTACCCACTTAAGCTTGTCAAATATCTAGTGTATCCCACTTAACCCTTTAATCATGTTTAATTACATATTTCCACTTGGTTAAGTATTCTAATCGTATTTTCTATTGCCACCCAAGGCAACCCACTAGATTCCACATGCCACCCAAGGCAACCACCAAATTTCCTCATGCCACCCAAGGCACCCACTTAACCCCTCATGTCCCACTACATGCTATTATGGTTAAGTGTTTCTTAATTAATTAAGACCGTGATCTCCCATAAAGACCTCACACATTAGACTGGCTGTTATGACCGCCTGGTTAAGCCGGTAGAATCCGGGCAGTCTTACGTCATAACAGAGTCTAACCTCGTGTCTTTACCTTAATCACGTATTTAATTTATGGCTAAGACCTCTCACATTGGGCTGACATTTGTAGCAACTGGTTAAGCCGGTCGGGTCCGGGCAGTTTTACACTACAAATGAGTCCAACCTCGTGTCTTAGTCGATTAATTACACCTAATTAATCACCCCCATATTAATTATCCCTAATTAATATCAAGTTTTCCATAACATGGGTAGACCTAACTCAATAGGTAAATTCCCATGGGGTAGACCTAACTCAATAGGTAAATTCCCACTTATGGTAATTTATTTTTATGGTATGCTTAATCATACCCAATCATTCATTTATTAACATATTTACCACCCCATCGTTCCCCACGTAAATCGTTCTCATTTCATGACATAACAACGGGGAAGATCATTACAAATATCATGGGTTTAACATACAACTTTGTCATGGGTTAAGAGGATGTCAACTTGCATATGTGAGCATATATTAACCCAACTACATATAAACCCAAACTTGCATATTATCATACACATGATTTGCATAACATGTTGCATATGAGCTTGCATATTAACATACACCTATCTTGCATAACATGTTGAACTTGCATATAGGCATTCTCATACTTGCATAACATGTTAAACATGCATTTAAGCATACACATAACTTGCATAAGTATTCACATACTTGCATAAGCATTTACATACTTGCATAAACATGCATAACTTGCATATCATGTCATTTGAGCATATACATATCTTGCATAAACATTCATATACTCGCATAAGCATGCATAACTTGCATATCACATAAATCTTGCATTTAAACATATACATGACTTGCATAAGTATCCATATACTTGCATAAGCATGCATAACTTGCATATCACATTAAACTTGCATTTAAACATATACTTAACTTGCATAACTCACTTTGTTAAACATGCATAATTCCACTCATTAAATATGCATAAATCCACTTGTTAAACTTGCATATATCAACTTGTTAAACATGCATAAATCAACTTATTAAGCATGCATAAACCAACTTATCATATATGCATAATCATAGAACAACATAGAGTAACATATCATTATACATGATTCAAACTCACTAATCCGCATTTAAGACCATAAGTCTCATTACACCCAATCTACTTACTTTAACAATGGATGTTAAAGTGATAGAAACTCACCAAACTCAAGATTAGCAACCTTATGAAGTAGAATTAGTTGCTAACTATGAAGATAATGATGATTTGAGAATGATTAGAGAGGGATTAGCTTGCAACTTTCTTCATGAACTAGTGGAGGCCATGCTCAAATTTCATTTTACCATAGTTTAGTTACAAGACTTAATTATGAATGAATTAGGGTAGGGTTATGGTCTTATTTATAGGATTAGGTGAGTGTTTTAGGCCCTTAGATTAACCCTAGATTAGATTAGGACCCTTAGATTTCGGCACCTTCCAGAAACTAGCCCTAAGACCAAGCCCAAACCCCAAACTGGTGCACCCAACCACAGAACTCTCCAGAACTGTGCAGGTTTCTTGGCTCGGCACTGGCGCACTTCCCAAGTGCGCCAGTGTATCTTTGTACTGGCGCACTTCACAAGTGCGCCAGTGCATCTTTGTTCTGGCGCACTTCACAAGTGCGCCAGTGCAATTCTGGCATGTTTCTGGTTTTTCTGCCTAACTTCGTTCGTCCATATCTCTTTCATACGGTACCCGTTTTACGCAAATTCGGACTCTATTTCGCGTATTTTTCCGAGACGAACGCAATGACGCAGCCCGTTTCCCCTAATTCCCACATCTGAGATTATTTATCCTGTAATTAGTGAATTTTAGTATTAACTAAAATTCGGGGTGTTACATTCTCCCCTCCTTAAAGGATTTCGTCCCCGAAATCTCTAAGCTAAGGAGAATGCATATCCTACCATCCAAACAACCATCTACTCACATCATCAACCACGGGCATCCATTGTCCTTAGAACAATTTCTAATGATGTATGAGCATATGCAAAGAGTGTGTGTATATGTTCCCTATCTAATGTATGAACATATGCAAACCATGATAGTGCCATGCATCCATTATGTATGCGAAAAACCCTATCGACACATACAATATCTACATGAGTGCACAATCATTCACCAAAAATGCATCATCCATGTGATAACACAACCATTATACATCCATAAATATATTTTCCTACACACAATTTTATGCAATATGCAATATGAAGTGACTGAGCCGATCTAGTGCCTAGAGTGTGTGTATATGCATCCACGAGCAACCACTAGCAAACACTTGCATCCACTTGCATCCATCAACCATAACATGTCTCAAACACATGTTTCAACCATAGGTTTACCCTATCTAAAGGTCAAAGGTACTAACGAGAGGACATACCAAAGATAAGATAAGTACTAGACAAGCGATAAAGGAGAAAGTAAAGACATACCCTCAAAAAGAAATGGGTACAATGAACGCATCTTCGCTTCCGTCTCCCAAGTTGCGTTGCTCTCATCTTCTCCCCATTGCACTTTGACCAGCTGAACCTCTCGATTCCTCAATTTTCTAGTCTCTGACCCAAGGATGCGAGTAGGATCTCGTCGAATCGTCGCATCACGCTCAACCTCTACATCTCTAAGCAAGCTCGGCTCTACCACCTCTGCAGTCTCATGTAAGCACTTCCTCAGATGTGATACATGGAATACATCATGAACACCACTAAGTCTGTCGGGAAACTCCACCCTATATGCCATCCGTCCAATCCTTTCCTTAATAGGAAACGGCCCAACAAACCTCGGTGCTAACTTCCCAACGGACCCGAAGCGAACAACATTTCTTAACGGAGATACCTTGACAAAAACCATATCCCCAACCTCAAACTCAAGATCCGTCCTTCTCTTGTCCGCATAAGATTTTTGCCTATCCTGCGCTGCTTTCATCCTTCTTCGAATCAAATCAATCTTCTCTGAAGTCTCCCTAACCATATCAGGCCCAAGGAAGATCTTATCCGTAGATTCCCACCAACATGTAGGGGATCGACAAGGCCTTCCATAGAGAGCTTCAAAAGGAGCCATACCAATACTGGACTGAAAGCTGTTATTATATGCGAACTCTACCAATGGAAGATGCTCTTCCCATGTACCTCCAAAATCTAAGATACAAAGCCTCAAAAGGTCTTCTAGAACACGATTCACCCTCTCAGTCTGGCCGTCTGTCTGAGGATGATATGCGGTGCTCAGACACAATTGAGTCCCCACTACTTCTTGCAAACTTCTCCAGAATTCACTAGTGAAGATAGGATCTCGATCACTCACTATGCTAGAGGGTACCCCATGTAATCGAACTATCTCTCGAAGATATACTGAAGCTAGCCATGGAGCAGTCCTCTTACTCTTCACAGGTATAAAATGGGCGCTCTTAGTAAGTCTATCTACCACCACCCAAATTCGTGTAGTACCCTTCCTCGATCTGGGTAACCCGTCAATAAAATCCATCGAGACGCTATCCCACTTCCATTGCGGAACCTCCAATGGGTGAAGCAACCCACCTGGTTTCCTTTGCTCCGCCTTCACTTGCTGACATACCAAGCATCGAGCTACATATTTGGCCACATCTTTCTTCATACCGGCCCAGAAGAAAACCCTCTTCATATCTTGGTACATCTTATCCCCACCGGGATGAATGGTCATCCTAGAACGGTGTGCATCATCAAGAATAGCCTTCCTCAACCCTTCATCTAACGGTACACAAAGTCTACCGTCCCTACGCAAGCACCCCCTATCGTCTAGGGTGTACCTACTCAAATGGATGGACGACTCCCCCCTTATGAGCTTCTCTATCAACTCAACCAACTGTGGGTCGTCCCTCTGTGCTTCTCCAATCCGCCCCAAAAGAGTAGGTCTAACTTCCAAAGAAGCTAGCAAACCGGGTACATAGTCAACGGAAGGTCTGAAATCAAACATCAAGATAAATTCCAAGCTTTGTCGTTCCACGAACAATGGACTCAAGGACAACCTCTTCCTGCTCAAGGCGTCCGCCACCACGTTACCCTTGCCAGGGGTATACGATATCTCGAAGTCATAGGATGCTAAAAACTCCATCCACCTTTGCTGTCTTAAGTTTAAATCTTTCTGAGAGAACAAGTACTTCAAAGATTTATGGTCAGTGAACAACTCGAATCTCTCACCAAGAAGATAATGGCGCCAAATCTTAAGCGCAAAAACAATAGCGGCCAGCTCTAGATCATGGGTAGGGTAATTTTTCTCATGTGCCCTCAACTGCCTTCCACCATAGGCTATTACCCTTCCCTCTTGCATTAAGACTGCGCCAAGTCCTGTCCCACAGGCATCGGTATAGACAACAAATGGCTTGCTCCCATCTGGCAACACTAAAACTGGAGCAGTGGTTAAAGCTCTCTTTAACCGTCGGAACGCATCATCACAATCTACGTCCTATGTGAAAACAAGATTCTTCTTCGTTAAGCGGGTTAATGGGGCTGATATCTTCGCGAAGTCTTTGATAAACTTCCTATAATAACCCGCCAACCCCAAGAAACTTCTTACTTCGGTAGCATTCTTCGGAACCTTCCAATCCTGAATTGATACTACCTTCGCGGGATCCACAGCTATCCGTTCCTTGGAGACCACATGCCCCAAGAACCGCACTTCCCTCCTCCAGAAGTGACATTTAGAGAATTTAGCCTTAAGGCTATGTGCTCGAAGAGTCTTCAATACTTCCCCAAGATGTAGGGCATGCTCTTCTTCACTCTTAGAAAATACTAAGATATCATCCACAAAGACCACCACAAATTTATTAAGGAACTCCCTGAACACCCTACTCATCAAATCAACAAAGTATGCAGGGGCGTTCGTCAACCCAAATGGCATCACCAGCCACTCATAGAAACCATCCGGAGTCCTAAAGGCAGTCTTGTCTATGCTGTCCTCAGCCACCCTCAACTGATGAAACCCCGTGGCTAAGTCCAACTGAGAAAATACTGAAGCGCCAACCAACTGATCGAAAAGATCATCAATCCTCGGCAATGGGTGTCTATTCTTCTTTGTGAGCTTGTTGAGTTCTCTATAGTCTACACAAAGTCTGAGGGACCCATCCGCCTTCGTAGCAAATACTACTGGATCACCCCACTCCGATATGCTCCGTCTTATGAACCCCTTCTCAAGCAACTCCCCTACTTGCTTATGGAGTTCCCTCCTCTCACGAGGAGCCATGTGGCGCACTGGTAAAGATACTGGTTTAGCATTATCCACCAAATATATTCAGAAGTCAATCTCCCGCTTCGGAGGTAAGCCCTTCACCTCCTCAAACACATCCGGATATTCCCGGACCACTCTAACAGATTGCAAACTCTCGACCGAAGCGTCAAGCGATTCAAGATAACTTAGCATGACAGAGTCCCTGGGGTTACAAGAAATCTCGAGAGTGTTACCCAAGCGGGTCATGAGCCTAACAACTCTCTTTTCGCAATCAAGAACGGCCCCATTACTGGATAACCAGTCCATGCCCAAAATCAACCCATAGCCCGTGAAGCCCAACACAAAAGCATCACATCTAAACTCAATGCTAAGTATAGAAATCTTCAAACCCAAACATATCATGGACAAATAAGTGGAGCCCCCAATTGGGTTTGAAACAACCAAGGGATCATCTACCAGACTGGTGTCTAGGTGCAGTGACTCAACTAATGATGATGAGATAAACGAATGCGATGCGCCTGAATCAAACAATGTACGGACAGGATGATCAAATAGAAAAACCATACTTTCAACGGAAATAGTTCTACCTCTCTCCTGAATCGGTGGAACCGCGAGAACCTGTACTTGCCCCCTAGCCTGACTCGATGCCATAAGAGCTTGCACCTGTCCTCCTGAGGTAGATCCCGTCCTTTGCCCTTTCTTAGGGCAATCCTTCACTAAATGCCCTGCTTCGCCACAGTGGAAGCAGCCGGTCTTCTTCTTCTTGCGACAATCCTTGCTTAGGTGGCCAGGTGTCCCACAATTGAAACACTTCTTCTTTTTGCCCTTGCCACCGTTGCCTTTCCCACCTTTGCTTTGTTGTTGTTGCTGAGGTCTCTTTTGATCTCCCTTCTTCTCGGGTGCCTTATTAGCATTAGGACCCTTCTCTTCCTCATACATGAGTGCCATGTCAACTAGCTTCTCAAAGGTGGCCCCCATAGGGATATGAGTCATAGCCAACCCATGCATAGGTTCATTCAAGCCTTTCACGAACCGCAAAGCCTTCTTCTCCGGTGTATTCACCATATCTAGGCCAAACCTTGCCAATTGATTAAACTTATTAACATACTCCTTCACCGAGAGATTTCCTTGCTTTAGAGTCAAGAATCTTTCCATATACAAGTTTTCCTCCGCCCTTGAGAGAAACTTTGCCACAAATCTTTGCCTAAAATCCGCCCAAGAGTCAACGGGGCGTTCTCCATTAGTGACCTCCCACCAGAATGAGGCCTCTCCCTTCATTAACCAAGCAGCCAACTTGACTTTCTTCCCTTCTTCCATCTCAAAGATATCTATCAACTCTTCCACCTCCTTAAGCCAATCTCTAGCCTCCACAAAGGTTTCAGATCCTTGAAAAGGTTTCCCTCCCATAGCTTTAAATTCCTTGCAAGTCTTAGCAAAAGTATCCGTGCGAGGAGGAGGGGGAGGAGGAAGATCGGGTGCTACGGTTGGTGGAGGAACATTTGCTGGACCCGTAGTGGTGGCCCTAGCCTCCATCAATCTCCTATACCATACTGGTACCGTCACACCCTCTGGAAAGTTAAGATTCTCGGCCATGCTGAAACGAAAAAGGAAAGATTCAAAACGGAGAATTCGAAGGATATAGATATGGCTATTGGGGATTATGCTTTTCTTTTAAAAACTTTTCTCTTAAAAGACATGTTTTTGAAAATATCTTTTCCAAAAATGTTTTAGAAAAATAGTTTTCTAAAAATTTTTATCTGTTCCGGTAACCTTTGCTCTGATACCACGTGTAACACCCCACGCCCGCTAAGGTCACTCACAAAGGGAATGCCATAGCATCGGTGGAGTATTTTAGTGAATATAGAACAGAAAAATTACAACAAGACAGATATAAATAGTACTTGAAATTTTTAAAACATCATCTCATAACAGCGGAAATAAACATGTCTGGTTACATCATAAAACCACGATAAAAGTCAAGTACAATATCCATCAAAATAAAGAGGTACATAATCCCACTCTCTCATACAATAGCCATAACAAAAGAAAAGATAACTGGATAACTGGAGCTTTACATCAACCCAAGCTCCTAAAGACTGGAACAGCAATCCGATCAAGCTCTACTACCGCTAGGATCCACCGTAGGACCTGAGGGTTGGGAAAAAGATAAAAACAACGGGGTCAGACATAAGTCTGAGTGAGTCCTATAACTTTAACAATACAATCATTAAAGTAACCAGAGAAGACATAAACTTGACCTACGGTAATATCTGGGGATGAATGGCTACACTAAGCAGCTTGGTAGACTTAGGATAAACTAAGATAACCGTCAGGACGCATCTACCCACCCAAGGATAATTACTAACTGCACCATACCAGTCCTTCCTACTTAAAGGTTGATCCCTTCCAAAGACTTAGAAAATTTCCCCAGTAGTTTCATGTACCCCTAGCCCACTACATAGGTGCCGTCTGCCCCTATCTCCACTAGGTGTACCTGGTAATTCTTACCCAGTAGTTTCGTGTACCCCTACATAGGTGCCGTCTGCCCCTATCTTCATTAGGTGTACCCACTACTCCCCAAGCGATCGGCTCCCTACCGTAGATACCCGTGCTGGTCCCACAGTGGGGGTGTATCACTCCCCTAAAGTGGCTACCCAATACTAATGGTGCACGGCTTTATATCTACACGATGCAACAACGGCTTATCTACCAGCCCGGGCCCACACACGCATATGAAACCCGTTGGACTTGCGTTGCCACCGCTAACCCGTTTTGGCCTCTTATAATCAAGCCCAATATGCGTGTCCCGTCACTCGACATGGGTCGAGCCCACAAAGATACGTTTGGGATATTGGTTGAAATGGGCCCCCCACAAGCTACCCACTTAAGCTTGTCAAATATCTAGTGTATCCCACTTAACCCTTTAATCATGTTTAATTACATATTTCCACTTGGTTAAGTATTCTAATCGTATTTTCTATTGCCACCCAAGGCAACCCACTAGATTCCACATGCCACCCAAGGCAACCACCAAATTTCCTCATGCCACCCAAGGCACCCACTTAACCCCTCATGTCCCACTACATGCTATTATGGTTAAGTGTTTCTTAATTAATTAAGACCGTGATCTCCCATAAAGACCTCCCACATTAGACTGGCTGTTATGACCGCCTGGTTAAGCCGGTAGAATCCGGGCAGTCTTACGTCATAACAGAGTCTAACCTCGTGTCTTTACCTTAATCACGTATTTAATTTATGGCTAAGACCTCTCACATTGGGCTGACATTTGTAGCAACTGGTTAAGCCGGTCGGGTCCGGGCAGTTTTACACTACAAATGAGTCCAACCTCGTGTCTTAGTCGATTAATTACACCTAATTAATCACCCCCATATTAATTATCCCTAATTAATATCAAGTTTTCCATAACATGGGTAGACCTAACTCAATAGGTAAATTCCCATGGGGTAGACCTAACTCAATAGGTAAATTCCCACTTATGGTAATTTATTTTTATGGTATGCTTAATCATACCCAATCATTCATTTATTAACATATTTACCACCCCATCGTTCCCCACGTAAATCGTTCTCATTTCATGACATAACAACGGGGAAGATCATTACAAATATCATGGGTTTAACATACAACTTTGTCATGGGTTAAGAGGATGTCAACTTGCATATGTGAGCATATATTAACCCAACTACATATAAACCCAAACTTGCATATTATCATACACATGATTTGCATAACATGTTGCATATGAGCTTGCATATTAACATACACCTATCTTGCATAACATGTTGAACTTGCATATAGGCATTCTCATACTTGCATAACATGTTAAACATGCATTTAAGCATACACATAACTTGCATAAGTATTCACATACTTGCAAAAGCATTTACATACTTGCATAAACATGCATAACTTGCATATCATGTCATTTGAGCATATACATATCTTGCATAAACATTCATATACTCGCATAAGCATGCATAACTTGCATATCACATAAATCTTGCATTTAAACATATACATGACTTGCATAAGTATCCATATACTTGCATAAGCATGCATAACTTGCATATCACATTAAACTTGCATTTAAACATATACTTAACTTGCATAACTCACTTTGTTAAACATGCATAATTCCACTCATTAAATATGCATAAATCCACTTGTTAAACTTGCATATATCAACTTGTTAAACATGCATAAATCAACTTATTAAGCATGCATAAACCAACTTATCATATATGCATAATCATAGAACAACATAGAGTAACATATCATTATACATGATTCAAACTCACTAATCCGCATTTAAGACCATAAGTCTCATTACACCCAATCTACTTACTTTAACAATGGATGTTAAAGTGATAGAAACTCACCAAACTCAAGATTAGCAACCTTATGAAGTAGAATTAGTTGCTAACTATGAAGATAATGATGATTTGAGAATGATTAGAGAGGGATTAGCTTGCAACTTTCTTCATGAACTAGTGGAGGCCATGCTCAAATTTCATTTTACCATAGTTTAGTTACAAGACTTAATTATGAATGAATTAGGGTAGGGTTATGGTCTTATTTATAGGATTAGGTGAGTGTTTTAGGCCCTTAGATTAACCCTAGATTAGATTAGGACCCTTAGATTTCGGCACCTTCCAGAAACTAGCCCTAAGACCAAGCCCAAACCCCAAACTGGTGCACCCAACCACAGAACTCTCCAGAACTGTGCAGGTTTCTTGGCTCGGCACTGGCGCACTTCCCAAGTGCGCCAGTGTATCTTTGTACTGGCGCACTTCACAAGTGCGCCAGTGCATCTTTGTTCTGGCGCACTTCACAAGTGCGCCAGTGCAATTCTGGCCTGTTTCTGGTTTTTCTGCCTAACTTCGTTCGTCCATATCTCTTTCATACGGTACCCGTTTTATGCAAACTCGGACTCTATTTCGCTTATTTTTCCGAGACGAACGCAATGACGCAGCCCGTTTCCCCTAATTCCCACATCTGAGATTATTTATCCTGTAATTAGTGAATTTTAGTATTAACTAAAATTCGGGGTGTTACATTAACCCTATCCAAACCATGTATCAAGTTGGTTAAGTATACCCAAGTGGTTCATGACTTAACCCCAACAATCCATCGTGTTCAATTGGTTAAGTATTCAAGTGGTCCATGACTTAACCCTACCATGTGGCATTAATTAACTTAATGCACCCCAACCTCTCACATTAGACTTTGTTGTGGTTACTAGTTAAGTCGGGCGGGTCCGGGTAGCTTTACACCACAACCTAGTCTAACCTCGGGTTTTAAGTGCGATATGACCAACTACTCACATTGGGTTCTATTGTTTGTAGCCACTAGTTAAGCCGGTCGGTTCCGGGTAGATTTATGCTACAAACTCAACCCAACCTCGAGTTGGCCACTTTCATGTTTTCTACATGTCATGTCCACGTTCATGTTTTCAAGCATAATCACATGTCATATTTTCAAGTCATGTTTCATGTCATTTAAGTTTACCCATAACGTAACCCCATCTCACGTAAGTTCGCATCAACACAAATAGATCAAAAGGAGGAACATAATGATATGATAAGTTGGGCATAAAGTGGCAAAGTCTATCACAAGTTTAACATGGTGATATACGAGGCAAAGGTGTTCATCACAACTAGCATATAAGGTTATTGGCCTCAAAACATGCATGACATCAAACTTAGCAATTAAACTAGCATGTAGTTCAACATCATAGGCAAAGGTGAAACATGATAATAGTTGTCATAGGGTGATAAACTTGTGGGTAGCATGTAGTTCAACATCATATGCGGGTTGACATCAAGGTTATAAGATGGTTCTATGTTGCATTTATGCATAACTACCAAATAAAGCTCATAGCTTTCTACCCAAAAAAGTCAAGGTGATAGTCCCATAACCATAGATCAAAAGAGTCATGTATAGATCTATGCATACAATGATAGATGCAAGGCAAGTGTTACACAAAAATCCCATTTCAACTTGCTACATGTCATATTAAGTTCATAGTTTAAATCTAAGAGTAGAATAGGGCTTACAAAGCGTGGTAATGAGACTAGAACACAATTAAAACAAGATAGAGACTTGGTAGCAACACTAGAGATCTCCAAATGATAAGCTCCACTCAAAACCCTTGAGAAATAAGTAGAAGATCCTTGCTTTGATAAATAAAGATGGCTCTTTTACTTTAGAACTAGATTAGAACACTCAAGCTCTCATGAGCAAGAAGATGGAGGCCATGTTATGAAGATGGAGGCCATGATCAAGGAGCATTTTGGCATAACCTAGTTGTAGGATTGATTTGTTGTGATTTAGGGTAGGGTTTAGGGTGCATATATAGAAGTTTTAGGTTAGTTTAGGCCATAGGATTTACCCTAATTCAGATCTGAGCCATCAAATCACGTCACAAGCCAACAAAACAAGACCCATGAGCCAAAACAGGTGCACCAGGCCAAACTGGCCCGACCATCCAGGTCGACAGGGGTGTCGACTGGGTAGTCGACACCAGCTGGGGCAAGTCGACTCCCAAGTCGACTCCCCAGTCGACTTGGCTGGGTGGGAAATTTTCCCGCCCAGTCCGTTTGGCTCCAGATTTGATTTTCGAACTGTTTTTAAACTCTGGATTTTCTGAAAACTTCGACGGACCATAACTGGGTCATACGGACTCCGATTTTCGAAAACTCGGACTCTATTTCGCATATTTTCCCGAGACGAACGCAATGGCATAGCCCGTTTCCCTTGATTCATATTTTAACATTTAATTCTTCCTTGATTAATGTTATAACATGTTATTCAAAATACGGGTTGTTACACCTTGTGTCTTCAGACATCCATGATGATCTGCCCCATTGGGCTCTTCATCCCATATACGTACGGACCGGTCCAAGCGCAGCTCACCGTTACTGTAACAACCCGGAAAATCTAAACCAATTTAAACTTTTTAATTTGGCTATTTTAGTGGATTTTGAATATTTAAAATAATTTTTTTAAATAATAACGATCAAAAGTCTATTTGAATCGACGTTGGAAAACAAATATACTTATTTTAATTATAAAACAAGGCATGAAATGGCGCGGTAGTTTGAAAATTAGAATTCGAACTTTGAATGACTGTACCGAATGCACAATAAAACGGATTTTAGTGAAACCAAAAATATTTAAATTTGTTTTTGAATATCTTTCGAACGAATCTGAAAGATCGAGATTTCATAGCAGGAATCAAAAGTTATGGCCAAATGAATTTTTAGAAATGTCGTTGTGGAGTTTATATAGGCCTTGAAAATAGCCATTTTGCAAACGACCTCCGTTTTCGATGAAACCACTTTTGTTGGATTCGGGATGTCAAATTATTGCTAGGTTTCAAATTCCATAAATTTTGGAGTTAATATGTGAGCGTGGCAAAGGAAAATGTGTTTGGTTGATTTTAGTCAATTTGGATCGACCAGAAAATGGCCATTTTTCAATCGGTGTCCAAATTCGACGAAACTAGTTTTGTTGAAACATAGCTAGATTTATTTTTCTGGAATCTTTGGGATCAGTATGTGGCCCTGGCAAATTGAAATGTACGTTCAAATCAAATATTGAATGTTTTATATTTTAATTTGAATAATAACTGATTGAAACAGTCGAATAGGCCTACGAAACTTATTCATTATGTCCGGAATGAGGGTATTTAGCTAAGGACGATAGTCGTTGGGTTTGAATTGGAGATCGTGTGGAGGAGTGGGTATTTTTGGAATTAAATAAATTAAATAATTTAAATATAAAACCTTGGCCAATCGTTTTCTTCCAAACCCTCGTTCAATAAAATCGCGTCGCCTCCCTCTAAAAAGAACGACGATAAACCCTTCAAACCTTCCTCCCTCAAATCCATTCGATTCACCCAATATTGCTCACCGATCCTTTGGAGGTTTTTGAAGAGATTTGCATCCTCTTCAAGTCAGTACAAGCCCCACCCTCGATCTCCGTGTATTCAGCTCGAATCGGCCCTCTGAAGTTTTCGTGTTTGAAGCGCCGCCACCCCACGTAGCCACTGTCGAGTTCGACGTGGTGGTACCCCCTAGAGGCGCCTCTCCTAGCTCTACACTATGGCACAAGCTTATGGCCCCTAGCTACACGGATTTCGAGAAAAGTGGTGACCTAGTTTTGAACTATTCGCAAAAGGTAACGACTTCAGTTTAAATTAACTATTTATAACACATTTAAGCTCTACAAAATATGATTAACTTCTAAAAATCATATCTTTTTCGTATGTTGACGAAATCCAGAGAAGCAAGAGACATTGGACTCGTTTGGACGTCTTCTACCTTTTAGAAGAGACCGGATATTTTTCGGAGCCTTCTACAATTTTTGGAGGAGTGGAACCCAATGTGAGATTTCTGAATTATAAACACTATGGAATGACAACGTATAAATTATACGGTCGATGTATGAGTTATATAAGCGTTGTAAACCTCATGTATAAGAGTTGTATAAGTTGTATGTGCGATGTATAAGTTATATATGCGTTGAATCGAATTGAATGGAATTGAAATGAATTGAAATGAAATCGAAATATATTATATATGTGTATATATATATACACACACACCCCTCGTCCACAGGCCATGGACGATATATATTGGTTGTAATTGTTTGGATTTGGTTGATGTGAAATTTGGTGAATACTACGAATGGCTGATTTGATATGATTGATTGTGGTTGAAATCCCAATAGGATTAGTTTATGGGAAAATTCATATGCGTACGAACTAGATATTGAAATCCTCATTGTCAAAAGCTGCGAGGCTTTAAGGTAGAGCGAGGAGCCGTACTAGGGACGGTGCCCGTACTAGGGATGGTGCCGGTTTTAACTACCCTGCCGTTATGCTGTCGAAATTTTCTGAAATATTCCTATGTTTGATTTATATTCATGTACTGAAAAATATTCATGTGCTGGGAAAAATATTCATTTTTGAAACAAAATGGTTTGACCGATAAAAATAACATTTTTATTGAATGTATGAAATAAATTGTTTGAACGATAATAATAACGTTTTTATTGTATGTGTGAAGTATATAAAATATTCATTTTTGAAATAAATTATGTTAACAATAAAAATCACATTTTTATCATCTATATGAAGTATAGAAATTAATTGCGTTTGAAATAAATTGTTTTGACAATAAAAATCACATTTTTACTATATATATGAATGGTTAAAAATAGTCATGTGTTGAAATAAATATATGTTGGATAAAAATATCTTTTTTTATCACCTATATGAGTTGAAATGGTTTTTGAAATCAAAGAATAGATTATATTTATATATATATATATATAATTAAAATAAATCGAATAACGAAGCTGTAGTTCGTATTTTGAAACTGTGATTTCAAATGATTATTACAGGAGATCCGACTGTCGGATTTCCCCAAAACCGAAACCGTTGGGTTCGCTTTGGAAGTATCTTTCCAACGACACCAACTTTGCAAAGATCCAACGGTTGGATTGTCTGGAATGTTGAATTCAAATCTGAATGAAAACAGCGCCAGAATGGATTATATATATATATATATAAATATAATTAAAATAAATCAAATAATTACGCTGCAGTTCGTATTTTGAAATCATAACTTCAAACGATTGTATCGCGAGATCCGACCACCGGATTTTCCCAAAACTGGAACCATTGGATCCATTTTGAAAAGATCTTTCCAATGATATAAAATATGTAAAGATCCAACGGTTAGATTTTCATATATGTGTAAATCAAATCTGGAGAAAACCAGCGCCATGGCCGCGTTATGGCCGGAAGCGTCGTTTGAATAAATTGGCTATATTTAAATAAATAAAAATATTGATAAATCGTGATAAAATATTCTAAATGATATGGAATGGAAATAAACTGAATTTACCTGGTTTATTGGATATTTGATGGTTGAATGTGTTTGACTTGAAAACTACATTAATGAACTGAATTAAGGATGTCAGATAATTTAACCATTGAAATGAATTGAAATTCTAAATATACGTGAATTATTTGAGAAGGCCGAGTTAATTCTCATTTCAAATAATTGATGGACGGTTAGAAGTCAAAGATATGAAGACAGTGCAAGACTGAGGATCTTCACATCGAATGGATGGCTACTGATGCCTTTGATGGGAGTTGTTGCCCCTAAAGGGTTACAGTGGTGGTCGTCCGGACGTACTTGTTGATTGTTTGGATGTGCAAGGGCCTCTCTCCTGTATTGGATATACGGGAGAGGAATAAGGTGCCTCCGGTTTCGTTCAGACCCAGAACGGACTTGTAAATGGATTGTGTGTCCGACATGGGATTTCATTCCGTGTGATTGATGTACGTCAGTTGCATGGCATGAATTGCCTATGTGGCATGCAGAGATATTGTGACCATAGCTTTTGTTGAGAAGCCGGGCTTTGTGGATGATGATCAAAGTAGAGCTTTAAATAGCTAGCGTTGTGTTTAGCGTTGATTCGCGAGCCTCACACCTCGGTATGGACCAGAAACGGGAGAGGACATCAGGGAGGACCTGCGTTTCCTTCTAACTAAGAGTGGTGTTTTGGGTTTTACACTCCCGGGCATTTTACTTATGTGGATGATAGATAGCGAGGCGCCTCGGTTATATCGGTCGTTACGGGGCCGGTGATCTGGTCGGGATAGGACTAGTGTACACCCCATAGGGCGGGGAAACGATGTGTTCAGGCATTTTAATCCACTCCATGTGGACCGGCCCTGACGATCCAAAGGCTTGACAGAGTACTTTCCTGAGGGGCGGGCTAGAGCGTCTCGAAGCAGTAAGGACGATCCCTTGCCTTGGTTCATGACGGAAATCCAATTTCCAAATACGACATCGTGCGGTTTTGATTGTATACCTATATATGGCGACATAGTGGTATGGGGCATTCATGCCGTCTATAATTGATATTTATGATTGAAATTGTTTTTGAAACATATAAACAATGGTAATAATATCAAATGATTTGTTTTAATCGTATCAAGCATATTTTGACCATTACAAGGTAAAAACTCTATCCTTCGGTTTGCGTTGCATTGTGTGATGGGAACTGAGTCTTATAATGGCTTCATTTTTATAAAAAGCATTGCGATGTTTAAATGATTTACTTGTTTTAAGCACTGGCAATCCAATAGTGTAAACCCGTTCCGTGTTAGAGGCGTGGTCCTGTGATTAGCCTTATTGTAAAATATGCTAAGTTGATTTCTCATACCAGTCCCATGACTGACTCGTAGTTTGTTTCACTTGCAAACTCAGGTGCCTTATTTTCTATACAGGCAGCCTTGTATTCAGGTTTTAGCAGGCTCTTTCTGGATAGCTGGAGCAGAAGCAGGATTCTATCACTTCTTTTTTTATGTTGTTCAGCTCCTGTTGTACATATTTTGTTTTGATTACGCTATAGACATCTTAAGTAAAGCTGAAAATGTATTTTTGTACTAAGTATGATTCTGTACACTTTGTAACTCTGATGATTATGTTTATCCAGTGTATTCTATTATACATTATCTGGTGTATTTATTTATTTCTGTTTTGCTGTTATTTGTTTATGTGTTATATTCCAAAGATTACCCTTGCCACCATAGAATGGGGTTTGGGGTTGTCACAACGTGGTATCAGAGCTTTGGTTAAGCTTAGTTCTTGAATATAACATATTAATGAACTCGTCAGAAATAGAACTAGTAATGTTCTAAGACGGATCACTCATTTCAGATAGGATCGATAATATCCTAGAATGAGTGAAGCAGAATGAAATACACCCTGATAGATGCATATACATTTAAATATATGTCTCTATGCTTTAAAATACCTTTTCTGTTGACCTGACACTTTGTCTGCTATTTGCAGACATAGAAAATGAGTGGCAATAGTAGAAGAAATAATCCTATGGTTCGACAAACTAATAAGCCAGTGGTGCTTCCACAGCCAGGATTAGATATAGAAGCTTTGTTAAAGAGATATCGAAATCTAGGTGGAGTACCATTCTCGGGCTATGAATCCATTATTCAAACTCAAGCTTGGATGCGTTCTACTGAAAGAATATTTGAAGGTTTCAAGCTTAGAGATGATCAGAAAAGATTACTGGCATCGTGGGCACTCAAAGACGAAGCTTTATTCTGGTGGGAAACCGTTGTAAAAGATAATCTAGAAGGTGATATCACCTGGGATAGATTCAAAGAAATTTTCAATAAAAGATTTATCCCTCCAAAACAACTGAGCGGTTAGGTGATGAGTTCTACTATCTAATTCAAGGAGATATGACTATTCCAGAATATCATAAGAAATTCAATGAACTTTCTCGTTTTGCCCCCACATCTAATTCAAAATCCAAAGATGAAGAATCTGAGGTTTATTAATGGGCTTCAAAGAAAGTACCAAAGTAATGTAACTGCACATGTGCAACAATCTTTTTCTGAAATGATATACATGGCTTATCAGTATGAAGATCTCGATAAATAAGGCCTTTTGGAAGACGAAGAGGAATGTAGATCTTGTAATAAAAGGAAATTTGAAGCTGATAGCCCAGAGACAAGTACACAGCTTGAGGCAAGTACTAAGTCCGAGGTCAGAAAGAAGTCTAGTGTCAATAGGAAAAAGGTTATATCTGAGAAAGAGCCAGTAATGACGGCTACATGCTCAAGCTGCAATAGGCATGGACATTTAGCGATAAATTGCAAATCCTGGAACAAACGAAAGAACAATGGATTTAAACCCGCTAAGAAGCAAAAGAAATCTCATGGTACAAAGGAATGCTATAAGCGTCACCGGACATGTCACCTTGCTACAAATTGCCTGCTATCAGTGAGATCCGAAGTAGTACAGGTAAATGAAGTGGCAGAGGTTCCGACACCCTCATCCAGTCAAGCAAGGCCAGATGTTTTGGAAGGCACACTTACTGTCAAAAATATTCCAGTTAAAGTACTGTTTGATACAGGCACGTCGCGAAGCTTTATTGCAAAGAATGCGGTTAAGAAACTGGATTTGAATTTGAAAAAGCTCAAAACACCCATGACTGTCCATAATCCGGTTGGGGGTTCCCTCGATCTTAGTTGGATTTGTGGGGTGCCTTTTTCTTTTTCCTGTTATCGGTTCCCTACCATCGCGACCGTCATGAATTTCACGGAGTTTGATCTTATTTTGGGATTGGATTGGTTAACCAAATATGAAGCTGAGGTTAAATGCGCCGACAGAGTCGTAAGGGCGAAGATTAAATCAGGGAATTATATAACCATTCCATGCGAAGGTCCGAATTCTAATAGAAAAAAATTTTGGTCAGCTTTGGATGTTTCTCCTGCTCAAAAAGAAAATATTCCTGTCGTTACAGAGAATACTTCGGTCGACGTAGAAAATATTCCTGTCGTCAAGAACTATGCGGATGTGTTCGAAGAAGTTGTAAGCTTACCTCCGCGTAGAGAAATAGATTTCAAAATATCTTTAATTCTGAATGCAAGGCCAGTAGTTCACGCTATTTGAAGAATGACCTTGAAGGAAAAAGAAGAATTAGACAATCAGACTTGACAGCTAGTATGAAAGGGTTTTCTCAGGCCTAGTTTCTCTGATTGGGGAGCAGCAGTGGTGTTTGTCCCGAAGTCAGACAGTACTCTCAGACTGTGTGTGGATTATCGTGACTTGATTAAGAAGACATTGAAGAACAAATATCCATTGCCACAGATTGATGATTTGTTGGATCGATTGAATGGCGCGCAAGTATTTTCACGAATGGACCTAGCTACAGGTTTCCATCAACTTCGTATTGCCGAAGAATTTGTTCCTTTGATAGTATTCAGAGGTCCAGACTTATTCTACGAGTGGTTAGTAATGTCGTTCGGCTTATGTAACGCTCCAGCTTATTTTGTCGATCTAATGAACAAGGTATTCTGAGAGATATTGAATAGATTCGTACTGGTCTTCATTGATGATATTTTGATCTTCTCTAAGTCAGAAAGCGAGCATGAAAAACATTTGGAATAAGTGTTAGAAATTCTCAGAAAGAATGTTTTAAAAGCCAAATTTTCCAAATGTATATTCTGGCAAGAAGAAGTGAAGTTCCTTGGCCACGTCATGTCAAAGGAAGGAATTTCTGTAGATCCTAGTAAAATTACTGCTATTCAGAATTGGAAACAGCCAATTAAACCCACAGAAGTTCGTAGTTTTCTTCGATTGGCTAGTTATTATTGGAAGTTCGTTAAAGATTTTTCGAAGATATCTAGTTCCTTAAAAAAGCTTACTAATAAAAATTCAAGGTTCAATTGGACTCCAGAATGCGAGGCAGCTTTCCAAAAGCTGAAGTTAAGATTGACAACTGCTCCAGTGTTAACAATTATTGATGGCAATCAAGACTTGAAAGTCTGGACAGATGCTTCTAAAGAAGGCCTTGGTGCAGTATTAATGCAAAGAGGCCAAGTAGTCGCTTATGCTAGCCATCAATTGAAGCCACATGAGAAGAATTATGCAACTCGCGATCTTGAATTGTTAGCCATCGTGTTTGCTATGAAAATTTGGAGGCACTATCTATTGGGTGAGAAATTTGAATTATATATTGATCATCAATCATTGAAGTATTTATTCACCCAGAAAGATTTAAATATGAGGCAGCAGCATTGGTTGGAATTTCTCGCAGCATATGATCTTGATATTTTGTATACTTCGGGGAAAGCCAATGTTGTGGCTGATGCGCTCAGCAGAAAGAATGTAATCATCGCCAGTCTTATCATAACACCATCGTTGATTGATAAAATATCTATTCTTCAGAAAGACGATAGCTTTGTTAAAGAGATGATCAAAATAATTTAAAGGGGCGAAGTCTCTAGTTTCCAAGTGGATAGCGCAGGAGTTCTGAGATTGAAAGGAAGAATTTGTGTTCCCGACATTCTTGAGCTCAAAAGAGAAGTATTGGATGAGTGCTACAAGTCCAAACCGAGCATCCATCCAGGGATTAGTAAAATGTATAATGACCTCAAGCGAACATTTTAGTGGAAGGCGATGAAAAGAGACATCTCTATATATATATTAGTCGGTGTTCCACTTGTCAACAAGTCAAAAGCGATCAACAGAAACTCGCCGGATTGTTGCAACCATTGGAAATTCCAGGTTGGAAGTAGGAATAGATTTCTATGGATTTCATAGATGGTTTGCCCAGAACCGAAAAGGAAATGACAGTATTTGGGTGATCGTAGATCGTTTCACGAAGACCGCCCATTTCATACCTGTCAGATCGAATAGAACTGCTCAGAGTCTGGCGCAGATTTATTTTAAAGAATTTGTTAAACTCCATGGAGTTCCAATGAGCATCGTTAGTGATCGTGACCCGATTTTTGCTAGTAAATTCTGGGAAGCATTCCAAGCAGAATTGGGAACAAAAATTGAACTTGAGCACCGCTTATCATCCTCAAACAGATGGTCAAACTAAGGGGGTGAATCGTATTCTAGAAGATTTATTGCGGGCTTATGTTATTGATTTTGGCGGATCATGGGAAGACCACTTGCATTTGGCTGAGTTCTCATACAAAAACAGCTACCAAGCGAGCCTGAAAATGTCACCATTCGTAGCATTGTATGGTAGACCGTGCAGATCTCGCACTTGTTGGGTAGAACCTGGCAATAGACTTGTGTTGGGACCAGATATGATTAGCGAAGCTGCGGATAAAGTCGATTTCATTAAGAAATGATTACTAGTGGCTCAAAGCCGACAAAAGAGCTATGCAGATTCAAGAAGGAGAGATTGTATTTTGCTGTTGGTGACTATGTATATCTACCGGTTTCTCCAATGAGAGGAGTAGTCCGATTTGGCAAAACCAGGAAGTTGGCTCCCAGATTTATTGGTCCATTTCCTATGCTCGAACGGATTGGAACTCTCGCTTATAGGGTTCAATTGCCTAATTGGTTGCCTTGAGTACATGATGTGTTTCACGTATCTCAACTTCAAAAACATGTGCATGATCCAGACTTGATCGTGGAAGAAGCCGCGCAACAAGATCTAGAAATTACTCCAGAATTGGCAGTGAGGAGAGAGCCGCTAAAGATTATTGGCAAAGAAACTAAAGAACTGAGGAATAAGAAGGTTCACTTAGTCAAAGTGCAATGGAGTGGAGATTCGTGAGACTGTACTTGGGAAACTGAGAAGGGCATTAAGAAAGCCTATCCCGATTGCAGGGTGGATATCTCTGATTAACTCCGATACAAGGTACATTTAACATTTTTTGCATTTCTGTATTATTTTCTACATAGCAGTTGTTTCCTTTTCATGGATGTGAAATTTTAATTATATAGTCTGAATAATTTTAAAAGAGTATATAAATTAATTACTATATATTTGAAAAGGTTAAAAATAAATTGATTGTTGTTTGTGTGGAGTGATTGTTAGTTTAAACTAAATCACATTGGAATAATAAAATCAATAAGAGAATGAAAGGTAAATTTATGCAATTAAATCAAATATTAAACTTATTTGAAATAGATAGAAATATATGCATGTGCATTACATATGTTTGAACAGGTAAATGGATTTACTGTTGAGTAAAGAATTTATTTGCATGCCCGACAAATAGGTAAACCTTAAAGAGTTGGATGCGCAATTTTATTATTATATCAACTCCTGTGAGTGCCATTGGATGCGGAGTGCTGGTTGTTCTGTGTGTAATAATAAACGTCGCCATAGGATAGTAACAATTAATTTTGAACTACACTACATGGCATACTTCTTGAAGATATCATACTTCATCATATACCACATAAGTGTTGTATATAACGGTGTTGTATACACAATTATATGATTTTTTTGATGATAACAAACAAATATATTTTATTTTAAATGTGTTTTTTTACTGTATTGTTATATAACATCACAGATAGAAATATAATATTTATATTTAAATAGAATACAACTGTACAGAATTTCATATATTCACATAGTACTTTATTTAAATATAATATTGTATTTCAACATTCAAACAGTACAAATTATATGACTCCACAATTTGTACACATTCACAAATATTACACATGATATTGTACTTATAAATAAATTAAATACGATAGACGAGTTTGTTTGAACACAATAAAATAATATTTTATTTCATTCAAACTTGTTTGTTACAAATATCAGTACAATTCTCTTTACAACACTTATACAGTCACTCTGTCATATATTCATACATTTTCACTTTCATATATAGACACGTTTACTGACATTGTTTCATTCACTGTCTTCAGTCTTCTGTCTTCACAGCTCTCTGTCAGTCCAGTCGTCATCTTCTTACCTGTCATATACAGAAACACACACACAGTAATCTTGAACAGAAATAATTTTATACTCTAGCAAATATTATTTTATTTTTTAAGATTTTATTTGCCTCAGTTTTCTTATGTGTTTCACATCATTTTTCATGACTTGATCTGATTCATCTATGTCCAGTCAGTTTGTATATGTATAGTACAGGGACAGAAAATCAGTCTGATGGTTGCATATACACACATGTATAAATATACACGTATGCACTGCCTCGCCAATCAGAAAGCAACTGAGGAGTAGCCACGTGGACCATCTCGACTCAGTGCATATATGGTCAAGCAAAATAAAACCTACATGGCAAGTTCATGTCAACATAGAAATTCAAATCAAATAGCACAGTGGTACAAGTAAAGCAAATGAACTAAAAATGGTCGAGCTCATCAAAGATCACAATGGTGCAAAATGAACAAACACTCAAGCTTGTGTGCAAGCCAGCAATGAAATACAGGCAGCATCAAGTATAGTTTCAAAAATGTCAAGCCAGGTGGTACAAGCAACAAGATAGTTTCAAGTCATGCTCATATAAACATACACAAAGATGGTTCAAATGCAAGTACGCATAGCAACATGTTCAAGGAGGTGATCAAGCAGCAAATACATGAAGAAAGATCAAGACAGGTCGAGGCAGTCAGGCCACACTCAAGTTCAGGGTTGCATTGGGTGTGATAAAGTATAACATGGCAGGAATTACATGCAGTATAGACTTTGGTGTACACAGCAAAATCATGACAGGTCAAGTAGCATGCAATTGCTCAAGTGAGATACAATAGTGCAGTAGTGAATATGCTCAAGCAAGTGGAGTAGTGAGCATAAGCAAATGGACAGCCAAGTTAGGTGGAACAAGTGCATGAATATAGTCACACAAATATGAAGCCAGTGCACAATCATTTTACATGGTTCAGCAGGTTCAAAAAGGCTCAGGTAGTTCGACACAAGACTGTATGACAAGTTAGTGAACTTGAATGAGTAATTATGTACATCATTAAAATGATGTATACATAAGGTAAATGATCAAAGCAATATGGTCAAAGGCAAATGAAGCATGAAGGCACAAATTTACAAATCAGTATGGTTTATGCATGAAGATAACCAAAGCATGTATACAAGCAAGAGTTCAGATACAAGCACAATACAGACTGAAATGGTGACACAGAAGTAATAGTGTATACTAAAGCAAATAATTCTCAAGTGAAGCTCAACAAAGAACTAAAGGTTAATATCTGTTCTTATCAAAAAGTTGGTCAAGATATGGCAAAGCAAAAACAGCATACTGAAATCAGGAAATTGCATATGTTAAATTCTAGAAATTGCTCAAGACAGTTATGGCAACAGTTTAAGTACAAAAGTTTTTGTTTCCAGATATGACAAAATAAATACATTGATTTCCAGAAATATATATAAAACATTGATGGGAAAGAAATTTTCATTTAAAGCATTTCCAGGAGATCCCATTTTTATGAAGTGTCACATTTTATTTAGCATGCAAGAAGAAATCACATTGCTCATTTGAGGCAAGAAACAAATATTTAAAAGGGAATAATGTTTTGCAAACTTGGCATAGTGTCTATCGTGCTAAACTGGGTTTAATTCATGTATGCACAGTAATAGGCAAGAATTATGAATGGTAACAAAATTCCAGAAAACATATTTTGGGCAGAAATAAATTCAAAAATTTTTGTTTTTCATATGCATATTTTGGGCAAGGAAATCACGAGCACTAATCAAGGAAATTTCAAATTCAACAGTGGGTAAAACTATTTCTAGTTTTAAACAACGTTTTTTTACAAGCAAGAAATCCATTTTGGGACAATGGCATCAATTTTTGGCAAGAAATGAGTCACGGCATAATCTCAGAAGGGACAACAAATAATATATTTCCAGTATGACTCGATTTCAATCACAAGAATCACGCAAGTACAATCATTCAACCGAGAATTCAAAAGGGGGAAACAAGCAGAATTCATATCAAGCCATATAACGAAATCAGAGTAATTATCAGTTTTTATAATCCTATAAACACAACCAATTCATCACTGGCATTTTGATCGAATCCACAAAAAATAACAACAAATTCAAGCCTAGAAAAAAAAAGGTCAGAAAGCTCACATTTTTTAGGGATTTGATCTGCGCCCAAAATCCATTGAGCAAGACAGAGGAAGCAACGTGTAATCATCGAAGACGAGGAGAACCATTTCACAAACAATCAATCAACGATTTAGGGAAGCTTTCAGGAACCCTAGGATTTCCCAATAGTTCGGCCGCCATTCCTTTTTCTCCAAAGAACAAAAAGAGATCGGGCAAATGAAGTAGCAATGGGCCAGCCAAGTTATTGTGGGCTTGACCCTCTTTATTTAACTCCTAGGATTTCTTTTGATTTAATTTGTTTTTATTTATTTTTTGTAATTTTAATTTGAGTTGTAAATCATTCTGAATTAGTTTCTAGTGGTCTGTAAAAATCTAGGGAATCAGTCAGGGTGTTGATTGACAGTTGACAGAGTCTGTAAAATTTGGGTTACTGATTACGGGGTCGTAATCAGGGAAAATCTGATCGAGGGGATATCGGTCAGTCTAGGGTTTTGAGCGTAGGGTTTGAATAGGAGCAGGGATTGCGAGTTTACATGGTCTTGTATGCGAGATCTGTTCTATCACCTAGTAGAAACCTTAGAAATGCAGCAGTAGGCAGGGTTTTGCCGAAGCTAGGTATATCTGTGTGTGATTTATTTTCTGCATTTCTGTTTCTGCTATATTCTGTGATCTGTTTTTTAATATATATCTCGTTACATTTTTAATTCAGTTAAAAACTGTGATAAACCCTATTCACCCCCCTCTAGGGTTAATCTAGATCCAACAATAAGCATTTGGAGCTTATGTGACGATGTTGAAGATTTACCATACGAATATATCACTATAAGTATGTGTATGCTTGTTAAGATTTATTGGGTACCTAATACGGCCCAATAAATTTCCAACCCCTTCCCCGTACAAAGGAGGTTATGGAGAAATTTTTCGAAAATTTAGGGTGTTAGCCAAATTTTTGAAGAATTGGAAAATTCTTAGAAACTGAAAAGTTGAAGAATGAAAGCAAGAATAAAAGTTGAGTTGGTTAATTAGACAACTTTCAGCTTCGTTCCTTTTCGGGGACGAAAAGAGTTTAAGTGGGGGAGATTGTAACAATCCGGAAAATCTGAACCAATTTAAAAATTTTAATTTGGATATTTTAGTGGATTTTGAATATTTAAAATAAATTATTTTAAATAATAAGGATTAAAAGTCTATTTGAATCGATATTGGAAAATAAATATATTTATTTTAATTGTAAAACAAGGCCTGAAATGGCGTGGCAGTTTGAAAATTAGAATTCGAACTTTGACTGACTGTACCGGATGCAAAATAAAATGGATTTTATTGAAACCAAAAATATTTAAATCTGTTTATGAATATCTTTCTAACGAATCTGAAATATCGAGATTTCATAGCTGGAATCAAAAATTCTGGCCAAATGAATTTTTATAAAGGTCGTTGTGGAGTTTATATAGGCCTTGAAAATAGCGATTTTGCAAACGACCTCCGTTTTCGACGAAAACATTTTTGTTGGATTCGGAATGTCAAATTATTGCTAGATTTCAAATTCCATAATTTTTGGAGTTAATATGTGAGCGTGGCAAAGGAAAATTTGTTTTGTTGATTTTATCATTTTGGATCGACCAGAAAATGGCCATTTTTTAAACGGTCTCCAAATTCGATGAAACTAGTTTTGTTGGGACCGTATCGTCAAAACATAGCTAGATTTATTTTTCTGGAATTTTCGGAATCAGTATGTGGCCCCGGCAAATTGAAATGTATGTTCAAATCAAATATTGAATGTTCTATATTTTAATTTGAAGAATAACTGACTGAAACAATCGAATAGGCCTATGAAACATATTCCATTGTGTCCAGAATTAGGGTATTTAGCCAGTGACGACAGTCGTTGGGTTTAAATTGGAGTTCATGTGGAGGAGTGGGTATTTTTGGAATTAAATAAATTAAATAATTTAAATATAAATCCTTGGCCAATCATTTTCTTCCAAACCCTCGTTCAATAAAATCGCGCCGCCTCCCTCTAAAATGAACGACGATAAACCCTTCAAACCTTCCTCCCTCAAATCCATTCGATTAACTCAATATTGCTCATCGATCCTTTGGAGGTTTTTGAAGAGATTTGCATCCTCTTCAAGTCAGTACAAGCCTCACCCTCGATCTATGTGTATTCAGCTCGAATCGACCCTCTGAAGTTGTTGTGTTTGAAGCGCCGCCACCCCTAGCTACACGGATTTTGAGAAAAGTGGTGACCTAGTTTTGAACCCTTCGCAAAAGGTAATGGCTTCAGTTTAAATTAACTATTTATAACACATTTAAGCGCTACAAAATATGATTAACTTCTAAAAATCATATCTTTTTCATATGTTGAAGAAATCCTGTGAAGCAAGAGACATTGGACTCGTGTGGACGTCTTCTACCTTCTAGAAGAGACCGTATATTTTTCTTAGCGCTCTACAATTTTTGGAGGAGGGGAACCCAATGTGAGATTTCTGAATTATAAATGATATGGAATGACGATGTATAAATTATACGATCGATGTATGAGTCATATAAGCATTGTACACCTCATGTATAAGCATTGTATAAGTTGTATGTGTGATGTATAAGTTATATATGCATTGTAAAAATCATATATGCGTTGAATGGAATTGAAATGAAATCAAAATATATTATATACGTGTATATATATATATATATATATGTGCTCCCCTCGTCCATAGACCATGAACGATATATATTGGTTGTTATTGTTTGGATTTGGTTGATGTGAAATTTGGTGAATATTAGGAATGGTTCATTTGATATGATTGATTATGGTTGAAATCCCAATAGGATTAGTTTATGGGAAAATTCCTCTACGTACAAACTAGATATTGAAATCCCCATTGTCAAAAGCTGTAAGGCTTTAAGGTAGAGCGAGGAGCCGTACTAGGGACGGTGCCGGTTTTAACTACCCTGCCGTTATGCTATCGAAATTTTCTGAAATATTCCTGTGTTTGATTTATATTCATGTACTGGAAAATATTCATGTGTTGGGAAAAATATTCTTTTTTGAAACAAAATGGTTTGAACGATAAAAATAACATTTTTATTGAATGTATGAAATAAATTGTTTAAACGATAAAAATAACATTTTTATTGTATGTGTGAAGTATATAAAGTATTCATTTGTGAAATAAATTGCTTTAACAATAAAAATCACATTTTTATCATCCATATGAAGTATATAAATTAATCGTGTTTGAAATAAATAGTTTTGACAATAAAAATCACATTTTTACTATATATTTGAATGGTTGAAAATAGTCATGTGTTGAAATAAATATTTGTTGGATAAAAATATCTTTTTTTATCACCTATATGAGTTGAAATGGTTTTTGAAATCAAAGAATAGATTATGTTTATATATATATAATTAAAATAAATCGAATAACGAAGCTGTAGTTCGTATTTTGAAACCATGATTTCAAATGATTATTGCGGGAGATCCGACCGTCGTATTTTCCTGAAACCGAAACCGTTGGGTTCGCTTTGGAAGTATCTTTCCAATGACACCAACTTTGCAACGATCCAACAATTGGATTGTCTGGAATGTTGAATTCAAATATGAATGAAAACAGCGCCAGAATGGATTATATATATATAATTATAATAAATCGAATAACGACGCTGCAGTTCGTATTTTGAAATCATAACTTCAAACGACTATACCGGGAGATCTGACCGTCGGATTTTCCCAAAACTGGAACCGCTGGATCCATTTTGAAAATATCTTTCCAATGATATAAAATATGTAAAGATCCAATGGTTAGATTTTCAGATATGTGTAAATCAAATCTGGAGAAAAACAGCGCTATGGCCGCGTTATGGCCTGAAGCATCATTTGAATAAATTGGCTATATTTAAATAAATAAAAACATCGATAAATCGTGATAAAATATTATAAACAATATTGAAGGAAATAAACCAAATTTACTCGGTTTATTGGATATTTGATAGTTGAATGTGTTTGACGTAAAAACTACATTAATGAACTAAATTATGGATGTCAGATAATTTAACCATTGAAATGAATTGAATTGAAATTCTAAATATAAGTGAATTATTTGAAAAGGCCGAGTTTTCTCATTTCAAATAATTGATCGACGATTAGAAGTCAAAGATATGAAGATGGTGCAAGACCGAGGATCTTCACATCGAATGGATGGCTATTGATGCCTTTGATGGGATTTGCTGCCCGAAAAGGGTTACAGTGGTGGTCATCCGGATGTACTTGTTGATCGTTCGGATGTGCGAGGGCCTCTCTCCTGTATTGGACATATGGGAGAGGAATAAGGTGCCTTCGGTTTCGTTTAAACCCAGAACGGACTTGTAAATGGATTGTGTGTCCGACATGGGATTTCATTCCGTGTGACTGATGTACGTCAGTTGTATGGCGTGAATTGCCTATGTGGCATGCAGAGATGCTGTGACCATAGCTTTTTTTGAGAAGCAGGGCTTTGTGGATGATGATCAAAGCAGGGCTTTAAATAGCTAGCTTTGTGTTTAGCGTTGATTTGCGAGCCTCGCACCTCGGTATGCACCAGAAACGGGAGAGGACATCAGGAAGGACCTGCGTTTCCTTCTAGCTAGAAGTGGTGTTTTGGGTTTTACACGCCCGGGCATTTTACTTATGTGGATGGTAGATAGCGAGGCGCCTCGGTTATATCGGTCATTACGGGGCCGATGATCTGGTCGGGATAGGACCAGTGTACGCCCCATACGGTGGGGAAACGCAGTGTTCAGGCATTTTAATCCACTCCGTGTGGACCGACCCTGACGATCCAAAGGCTTGACAGAGTACTTGCCTGAGGGGTGGGCTAGATCCTCTCGAAGCGGTAAGGACGATCCCTTGCCTTGGTTCATGACAGAAATCCAATTTCCAAATACGACATCGTGCGGTTTTGATTGTATACCTATATATGGCGACATAGTGGTATGGGGCATTCATGCCGTCTATGATTGATATTTATGATTGAAATTGTTTTTGAAACATATAAACACTAGTAATAATATCAAATGATTTGTTTTAATCGTATCAAGCATATTTTGGCCATTATAAGGTAAAAACTCTATCCTCCGGTTTGCGTTGCATTGTGTGATGGGAACTGAGTCTTATAATGGCTTCATTTTTATAAAAAGCATTGCGATGTTTAAATGATTTACTTGTTTTAAGCACTGGTAATCCAATGGAGTAAACCCGTTCCGCATTAGCGGCGTGGTCCTGTGATTAGCCTTATTGTAAAATAAGTTAAGTTGATTTCTCATACCAGTCCCATGACTGACTCATAGTTTGTTTCACTTCCAAACTCGGGTGCCCTATTTTCTGCACGGGCAGCCTTGTATTCAGGTTTTGGCAGGCTCTTTCTGGATAGCTGGAGCTGGATTTTATCACTTCTTTCTTTTTATGCTGTTCAGCTCCTATTATACATATTTTGTTTTGATTCCACTGTAGGCATCTTATGTAAAGCTGAAAATGTATTTTTGTACTAAGTATGATCCTCTATACTGTGTAACTCTGATGATTATGTTTATCCAGTGTATTCTATTGTACATTATCTGATGTATTTATTTATTTCTATTTTGTTGTTATTTGTTTATGTGTTATATTCCAAAGATTACCCTTGCCACCGTAGAACGGAGTTTGGGGTTGTCACAGTTACGTCATTAGTCCTATGTCTAATCTTGGATTATGCGCTTGATATACTTTCTACATTGCTAATTAACATAAACATTTTACTTGTTTATTCTGCATTCATGTTATTTTTTATTAGCTTTGGTTGGCCACTTATTTTTCCCCAATCTGACTTCGTCACTGGAACGGACCATCTTTCATTCATTTTATTGGCCATTTATTTCCCCCGGTCAGATCCCACTATCGAAAATGGACCACTGCTTATTATTATATTCACTAAACTTAATTCCTCAATTATAAGTTTATTAGTAATAAGCCCACTCTACTCTTTTCCAGTTAATTATAACCTCGTGTTATAATATTACCATAACTATACTTATGGGTTTGCTTATTAAACTTATTTCCCATAATATAAGTTTATTTACAATAAGCTTGTTACTTTCCATTTCATCTTTTAATAATAACCTGTAAGTTATCATCTTACTTGTCACTATGACAAGTCTACCTACCATGTTACATCCCTTTCTTATTAATAGGTAACATTCCACGTTCATTAAATACTTCACAGTTTTCTTATTGTTTATCATCAGTACACAGGCACACCCAATGGACGTGTGCATAGATGGATTTGACTAAAGCAGACGACCATGATATGACTGTGCGAAAACAAAAAATAATACATAAGTAATAGTCCAGTAAGGTATGCACTATGTACTGATGACAGCTGAGTTTTGGATTTTTTTTTTTGAGAAATAATCTATGCATTTTAAATCTTTTTAGAATGGAACTATTCAACCCTACCACCTTACTCCTTCCTCTTCCACAACATGGCAGTAATACTGCAAAGCTTCCGAAGTCGATATCATAGTCAAACCCATATGTCTACAACCAACCAACCAATTTGGAACCTCAGACTCACAATCTACCTAATTCTCACCGTCACATGGAACAAACAGTACATCGTACTTCATATCAACTATACTCCTACTGTCTTTCCAGTTTTTGTTGGAAGTTTGGATTTTCGACGATTGATTTGGATGCAGAATATTCAAAATCAGGCTCTTTATAATCTGATTGAAACTCATAGAAATACATTGTCCATGAGATACAAAGAAATCAAGAATTCCTTCCAAAACAAACTAATAATCAATCAAATGCAATAGGAGAATAAATTTTACCTTTATTACTGTACTTGATCCAAAAAATGGATGGCATAACCAACTTTGTTCCCAAGCTCTATTTCTACCTTCTCACTAACAATTGGAAACACTCATTACAACCATACATTTCAACAATATCCATAGTTGTGCATCCACCTTCATGGAGATATTGTCAAAATAAAGACCCACATGTAAGTTAACATTTAGTAAACAAAAATCATATAATACTCCAAAAGTGACATGTTAAAAACATTGAATGGCAGACTGATAGAGGAAACAACAAACTTGTTCTGGTGTGCAGTATTTCCTCATCTAGTCTCTTTAACTACTACAAATCTAGTTGTCATTATCCATCTACATCAAGATATTGTCAAAAAAATCAAATTGAGTGAGCATGTTGTTGAAAAAATACATAATACCCCAAACATGATGGTTAAAAACAGGGATTGGGAAACTAAAACAGCAGAAACATACCTACATAACTGTGCAGTCTTTCCAGATTCAGTTCCTCCAACTACTACAAAAATTTGGTTTTCATGAATTATCTACAGAAATAGTTTGAGAAATCAGAAGGCTAAGCACAGCGATAGTAAGGACAAAAAATAAACAGTTAACACAACGTTAAATCTCTCGACTCAAACATATTATGATTCAATTCCAGCTTAATAATAAAGGTAAAGATAAATAGTTAGTTGAATTTTATGAAATAATTGAAAAGGAAATTTTATTACAATCAGAATGTTGTAATAATGAGTCGAATTGCTGTTACATAGCTTAGGATATGATATATATACAAAACAGATATTTGGGCTTGGCCCATGATGATAGAAGAAAACAAAAAAGAGAAAAAGGCTGAGGCCTTATATCTGAAGTGGGGAGCTATTTCACGTAATACCCAATGTTATTGTATTGATTATTTCATTTACTTTAACTCCCCACTGAAACCTAACCCTAATTAGGTTTCCCAAAAGAAAATGGCGGCGTCTCTTCGATTGGTGACGGAGTCTTCTAGTCAGGCCTCCACGACAAATGGATTTGATGTCGCTTGAGCTCTTGAGCTTGAATGACTTCGAATTCATTGAGAGAGGTTAAATTGAAGGTTTAAAACAGAATCGATTAAGATCTGTTATGAAACCCTAGCTGAACTTTATAGATCCAACACCGATTGAAGTGACCTTGAAGATTAATCTGGAATATAAATGATCCTGCTTGACCTTGACTTTGGATATGAAGAATCAACGTTGAGCTCTTCTTTTAATCTACTAAAATTTGGTCCTGAGAGGGGTTTTGTAAGTATGTCTGCCTTTTGATGAAACGACGGTATATACCCAACTTTCATATTTGCTTGTATAACCTGTTCTTTGATAAAATACATCTCGAGCTCTATGTGCTTTGTTTTAGAATGAAGAACAGGATTTGAAGTTAGTGAGATTGCACTAACGTTATCACACCATATCAATGGTTTCTTGCTTAATTTGATTTTAAGTTCTTCCAATATGGATTTGATCCATAAAACTTCAGCTGCAGCACTAGCAACACATCTGAATTCTGCTTTTGTGTTAGACCTAGAAACTGTACTTTGTTTTCTTACACTCCATGATACAGGATTTTTTCCTAGGTATATACAATAACCTGATGTTGATTTTCTATCATCCAAATCTGTTCCCCAGTCAGCATCAGCATATGCATTGATATTTAGAGAATTACTAGCTTTAAATATAAGTCCATGATCAATTGTTCCTTTTAGATACCTTAAAATTCTTTTAACAGCCTTCCAATGTGTATCTAAAGGATTCTGCATTTATTGACTTGCTTTGTTCACACTATAAGATATGTCTGGTCTTGTTATAGTAACATACAGCAGTGCTCCAATAATACTTCTGTAAAACCTTGCATCTTGAATTGCCTCACCCTTATGTTTTGAAAGCTGATTACTTGTGATCATTGGAGTTGAGAGTGAATTGGCTTTGTCCATTTTAGCTTTCTGAAGTATTTCAGAAATATACTTCCTCTGACTAAGATGAATTCCTGACTGACTTGTTTTCTTAACTTCAATGCCAAGAAAATAATTTAAATTTCCTAAATCTTTGATTGAGAATTCTGCATTTAATCTTCCTATAATGAACTCAATTTCTGAACTGCTACTACCTGTAACAATAAGGTCATCAACATAAATAAGAATATAAGTAGTATCAGTGTCAGTAAATTTTGTAAATATTGAGTTATCAGATTTTGTAGGCTTGTAGTTATAGTTGACAAGTGTTGATTTTAACTTGTCAAACCAAACTCTAGGTGCCTGTTTCAGCCTATAAATTGCTTTGTTGAGTTTGCACACCCATTTTGTGTTACTCTTATCATAGAATCCTTCAGGTTGTTGCATGAACACTTCTTCCTGCAAATCACCATTAAGAAATGCATTATTAACATCCAATTGTCTAATGTTCCAATTTCTACTCAAGGCAATGGTTAAAATTATTCTAATAGATGAAGGTTTCACAACAGGTGAAAATGTCTCAGAAAAATCAAACCCATACTGTTGTGAATATCCTTTTGCAACTAACCTTGCCTTGTACTTAGAAATTGAACCATCAGAATTTCTTTTTAATTTGTAAATCCATTTACACCCAATTATATTTTTATTATCTGGTTTTTCAACCAATGACCAGGTTCCTTTCTTAATTAAAGCATCATATTCTTCTTGCATAGCTTGTTTCCAATTTTCAGATTGAGATGCTTCATAGAAAGTAACTGGTTCATCCTACATAACAATAGTATTAATATTTTTGGGTTTAAAAATACCACATTTAGCTCTTGTCAACACAGGATGCTTGTTTGCATTATCACCAACTGTTGTGCCTTGATTTACATTTTCTGATGAATCTGCAACAGGTGTTTGATCACCTCTTGTATCACTAGTAGCTTGACCTGAATGATTTTGAATATCAACACTGTCATCAACACTTTGCTCTTGACCTGGCCTTCTAATAGGCACTGTGAGTTGAGGGCTAGTGATGGTGTCTTTCATGATTTGTTGAGGTGGCACCATCACTTGTGTTTCTTCAGGAATATCAGGTATAACCATTCTTGGATTTACTACTTTTTCAGTAGTTTTTATTTTTTCAGTACTGAAAGGAAATACCTTTTCATTGAATTTTACATGCTTGGATATATATATTCTGCCTGAACTGTCTAAGCATCTATACCCCTTTTGATTATTAAAATATCCAAGAAAAGTACATGGAGTTGACCTGAAGCTCAACTTGTGAGTATTATATGGTCTTAAACAAGGGAAACATTGACATCCAAACACTTTTAAATGTTCATAGTCTGGTTTGACTTTAAATAAAACTTCTTGTGGACTTTTTAAATTTAAAACCTTAGTTGGTAATGAATTTATCAAGTGAACAACAATATAGAATGCTTCAGGCCAAAATTTTAGGGGCATTGAAGCTTGAGCAAGTAAAGTCAATCCAGTTTCAACTATATGCCAGTGTTTCCTTTCAATTAGACCATTTTGTTCAGAGGTATATGGACAAGTAGTTCTATGGTTAATTCCCTTTTTTTCAAAATAAGGTTTTAATGGTAAAAATTCTCTTCCACCATCAGTTTGTATAATACTCACATGTTGACCAGTCATATTTTCAACCTTATTAATAAACTGAATAACAATATTACAAGCCTCAGATTTTGATTTTAACATATAAATCCAGGTGAATCTAGAATATGCATCAATGAAAGATATGTAATACTTATACCCATAGTCAGAACTGATAGATACTGGACCCCATAAATCAGTGGCAACAAGTTCAAGTGGTCTAGAATAAGTTGTGTGTGAGTCTGGAAATGCAAGTTTATGACTCTTTCTCATTTGACAAGAAGAACATACATATGAATCTGGAATTTTATCAACAGAAATATTATTATTGATCAATACTTCTTTTATAATTTTGCTACTTGGATGTCCTAACTTGCAATGCCACAGAACAAATTTACTAGAAAACTCAGGATCATTAACATATGTCAACATGCAGTTTTCCTTATTACAGACTGAATTTTTATGATTCAAATCAAATCTGTACAATCCATTACATTCATTACCCTGCAAAATGATTTCATGAGTTAGTATATCTTTGACAATGCAAGTGTTTGGATAAAATTCAAAATAAACATTATTGTCTTTAGCAAATTTGGAAACACTCATTAAGTTCTTCTTAATAGAAGGGACCCTTAGAAGATTTTTTAGGATTAATTCCTTAGGTCCATATAAACTTGCATTTCCAGTGTGTGATATATATGCAATTTTACCATTACCTACAGATAAGTTTTGCATACCTTTGTATTCCTTGTTACCCAAATTTAAATTGGCCAGATTGTTTGTGACATGATTTGTAGCCCCTGAGTCTGGATACCAGCAATCATCATTAGCATCATCTTTTGAGATTGAATCTGTGTTTAATATTTCTAGTTGACTTTTGCCTCCATCTTTTTGCACATTGACCAGATTTACACTGCTGGTGTTGCCTTGTTGAGAGGGGTTGTAATTAGAATTATATCTGAAATAGGATTTATCAGCAGTGTGACCAAATTTTCCACAAATTTGACATTTAACTCTGTTTGTGTTATTGCCACTTCTACCGCCTCTTCTGCCTCCTCTATTTGTAGATCCACCCCTTTGATTATTATTAAATTGACCTCTTGAACCTTGACTTCTTTCTTGCTGTTTCCCTTTGTTATAAGTATAGTTCACAGCCATGTCAGGATTTAAAATTTTGTTGTGTTCTATCCTTCCTTCATGTGAAAGAAGAGTAGAATACACAAACTGTAAAGAGGGAGTAGGATCCATAGTTGATATGATTGCAACAACAGCTTCATATTCATGATCTAGTCCACTGATTATATACAACACATGTTCTGAGTCTGAGACTTTATGACCTGCAGAAGCCAACTGATCACACAGATTCTTGACTTTAAGTAAGTACTCATTCATACTCATTTCATTCTTTCTCATAGTTTGCAACTGTCTTCTATAATGCATTATTCTAGCAGAAGATTGAGAGGTAAAATTTCTCTCAATTGTTGACCATACTTCTTGGGCTGTTTTACATCCAATTAATTGAGGTAGAATATTAGAACTTATGGATGACATTATCCAAGCACATACAAGACTATCTTGTCTCTGATGAACTTTATATTCTGGATTTTGAACAAGTTGATTATCTTTATCTCGAATAAACTTTCGTGGAATCATCTTTGTACCAAGTATGTAATCTTCTAATCCATAACCTCTAACTGCAGTCTCTATTTGCAGTTTCCAAAGAAAGAAGTTCGTTTCATCAAGCTGAACAAAAACAATCTGACTTTGTGGTTTAATAATGGTCTTCATCAGATCATTAATTGGATCATTGGATGAGGGACCAGTTGAACTTTTGGTAACAGATCCAACTGGTGTTAAATCTCCTTCACCTGTCATGCTGATCAAAATATAGAGACCCTAATATTTGAAGAGCGAATTTTAAGGCAGAAATCCTTGAATTGAGACTTAGAGAGAATTTTAAGTGAAAATATGATGTTATCAAGGAACTCAGATGATGAATTCCTAACAGAATAGAGGTAAAAGAATCTGATGAATTCCTGACAGAATAGAGGTAAAGGAATCTGATGAGTTTCTCTTGACTGCACTATTCTTCAACTGCTGTTTTCTTGAATTTCTTGATCGGTTTTCTGATTTGATTTTGAATTTTCTCTTCAATACAAGTTGTTTTCTTGTAAACTGCTGCAGCCAGAGTGACGTTCTAGGCGTGGCACAGTTTATCAGAGACGGCAACAACTTTCAGATGAAAAGATCTTCGATCTTGGATGAAAGGTGTCCAAGTGATGAAGCTTTTCTGATGGACAAATCAATCTGATCAATCTTGAAATAGTTTGATCAGAGTTTTTAGGATCAAATGCTGTTAAGCAAATCTTGGCTCCGATACCAAGTTGAATTTTATGAAACAATTGAAAAGGAAATTTTATTACAATCAAAATGTTGTAATAATGAGTCGAATTGTTGTTACATAGCTTAGGATATGATATATATATTTGGGCTTGGCCCATGATGATAGAAGAAAACAAAAAAGAGAAAAAGGCTGAGGCCTTATATTAGAAGCGGGGAGCTATTTCACGTAATACCCAATGTTATTGTATTGAGTATTTCATTTACTTTAACTTAGTTCAATAGGAAATATGTTTCTAAATGAAGCAAGATGAAAGTTCAAACAATTATGTTGGTAGTACAGTAGAATAATCATTCAGAAGAGCTACACTGTATATGATCTTAATATTCTTATTAGCAGAATTGTATCAAAAAACCTAAGAACTGATCATAGCATCCAATCAAAATAATCATTTTATGTCAATATTTGTTAAGTACGACTTTTTATTTTTCAAAAATGTGGCATTAATGTTCAAGTCATAGCAAAGTATAACAACATGTATCATCATTCAAGATGAGAACATTCAACATCTGTTTACATTATATTTCAGACCAAATCAAGTAAAACACATTTATATAATAATCCTACAGAAAGTCTGTAACACATAGTCTTGATATTACTAAAGTCAACTGCTATTTCTTATATACTACAACCACATACCTTTTTTGGGGATCAACACCGACTCCAATAATGAGAAGTAGGGCTCTGTGGATTCTTGTGGTGGTCACCTAAGTGTTACCTTTGAGTTTCAGTTATTGTCTGATGAGATTGCATTAGTATTTTTTTTTGTGTAATCAATTATTTTCATTGAGTTGAACTGTTGTTTTAAGTTAGTAAGTTATGACGATATAATATGATTTGATTCCTTGCCTGGGGAAAGGGTAAGTACAAATCCCCTGCTTAAGGGAAGTTCTTATCCATACTTTCCTGCTTCAAAAGTTCCATTTGAGTGACTGCGCTTGATAGCAGCTTCGTAACTTTTCCAATATTTGTTTGTTGATCCTATCAATCATCACTACATGCTTCCTGTCATGATAATTGGAAGTTCAATTAGCCAAATCTATGGTGTTAGGGCCTTGAAAAATGTCAAGTTAATACTTTCCCAACCCAAAGCATGCTTAAGAATGGAAGGTGGGCATTGTATAACAACCAATTCCAAAACCATATGTACTCGAATTTCCAAGCCTTGACCTCTTTGTACTATTAATTGAAATATATGATTATCATGGATCAATAGGCAGACTTGCGTTCTCTCTTATATCGTAATCAAAATCAAAAGCCATTTAAAACCAATATCCAAACTCGTGACCTCCTCTGGTCATTAGTTGAATCCAAGGTCTTTCCAAACCAATAGCGAAATTCATAGTCTTTTTGAACCGACAATATAGTTCATGGCCTTTCCAAGCCTATTCATGTTCTTTCCAGACCATTATCAAAATCCATCATCTCTTCAAATCATTCGCCGAATCCTTAACCATCGGAGTTTAGATACAAATCCTATACGATCTCTCTAGATCGAGAGCCAAATTCCTAGTCACTGTATACTGATTGATGTGATCTCCAAAACCTTATTAAGCCTAATTCATCCACCCTTTGATGAGGGACTTAACGACGAGTAGGACGATCGTTTCGCTTTTCGACGAAGAAACCTACTTCTTGCATTTTAGTTCCATGTCATAGAGCATAACGCAATGTCGTGGTTTCTATTGATTGACTACGGCCTTTTCGAGCCTGAGTTGGACCTAACCTAATCAATCTCTAGTGAAAGGAAACAACGATAAGTAAGTTGATCTTGTCTATATCTCTGACAAAGCGACATACTTCCTCGCTCTGGTTCCGTGTCCTAGAACATAATGTGATGTCATAACCCTCTGTATTGATCCCATCTTTCCGGGTCCTAATAGGATCCCATACTCATCCTTCGGCGAAGAGGAGGCAATTATAAGTAAGTCGATCCTATCGCTCTTCAGCGATTCGCTCGCTTATTGCTCTTAGGACCCCAACTCTTTGGAAAAGGACTAATGGGATCAATACTATACTAATTTCCTTTCTCTAGATTAAACACTTTGGTCGATGTCTTAGTCCATGGTATGCAAGCCCACTATGTTGTTCTCTAACGAAGGGACTCACACCTTGTAGTTTTATCCTCGTCTCTTTAGTCGAGGAAACTGTGACTATTTTGTCCATTGCTTTTAGAGAGTTTAAATAATTGAAATCAATTAATAAAATTTTAGTTTTAAACAACCAAGACACCCAAAAAACCTAATGATGCCTATTCGAACATGGCAACTTATCATCATCTCAGTGCATGCTTAAGGACCAATCGAGATGTCATGCATCTGTAGGTGACTTAGCTGTTTCAATATGGGCCATTTAAGTTCACGTCATCCTAATCAAAAAATGATGATCCATGCCCTTGATCCAGGTCTACATCGATTTGAAGCGGATGACGACTACACGTGTTCTTTGGCTGCATTACGATTCATTATGGTACTGGGGTGGCATATTATCCTTGAAATGCTCTTCGATTATGTCTTAGAGGGCCTGTAATCATTTATATTATGCTCATCCAGCTTATGCAACAAGATATATTTTCAAGATCTACTTTCCCTTTCCGATGGCTCCAATCTAAGTCGACTTCTAATGGAGGAGTTTCCCCTAGTATCCATATAAACTCTTTCCAACAATGCATTCAGATCAGTATAAAAAGATAATTTGGATTTCCTTATTTTTGTGCTTGTGCCATCATATCCATCATCCTCTTTCCTTCTTTCTATATCCCTCTTTGATCCTTCCCCGGAGTATCCTTCACTTTTTACAACATTCTCCTCTTCCTTCTTATAATTCTATGCATCCTCCTGCAACAATAACCTCTCAGCATCATAATAGAATTATTTGAGATCCATAAAAAATCCTATTCCATTGATACCTTAAAGTTTGTCTCATCAACGGCTCTAGAAATTGCTACCATCAAAGCTATCGACTGGTCTGCCCTATCCATTGAACCAACCGTCGCATTAAACTTTATTAAGGAATTCCTAAGGGACTTTCCTACCCTTTATTTAACCATTGTCAACACCATCGGGTTGTTGGATCATGACATGTAAAGTAGAAATTACATTATAAATCCATCTATTAGCTCATGCCATAATCTTTTCTAATCACTTTCGAGTTGCCTAAATCAGTATGTAGCCAAATCTGTAAATATAGAGGAGGGGCATAACCTCTTACGATGCCCCTAACACTACCATGTGTCAAATATACCACATCAAATGATCAGTATGATTTGATTTCCCATCATATGTATCCACCGTTGATAACTTACGCTTCGGTTTGTTTCTAGCATTCCTGATATTAGAAGTGAATATACTCCTATTAAGATCCTTCATACTTTTGCTTGGCAATCCTCCTCTTGTAACATGCCTTATTGTCTCAGCTAATCTCTCTTTATCATCTATATGTGGCTCAAAATAGCATCCACGACTTCCCTCTGACATTATAAGGGAATTCCAAAATATACTCTACATGCTTTACCTCCGTTGCCCAATTTGCATCTTCTGCCCAACACCAGCCACTGGACCAACAACATCCTTTCCAAGGTCGATCGAAGTTGTGTACTTGGGGATCAATGTCGATTCATTATGGGAACGATGTTAATCTTTTACATTTGGCCGAGGGTTCACCCCTTTGCTCCACTCGGCTCCATGCCTATTAGCTCATATTTCATGTCCTTGATTCTAGTTTTTGGCAGCTCCTACTACTCCTGCTTGTTCTATCCCTCTAAAAAAGTTCCTCATCATTTGCTTATTTTTTGTAGTGATCCTAGCCTACATATTATCCACCATTACGCGCATCTCATCCCTTACAATTTGCATCTTCTCTACAATTATGTAGATTAAGGGGTCGTTCGCCCCTAAAGATACCTCCTAGCTGGCCCATGCTGAGTTCTTTAGCCAAAGCTTTCAAATAGATTACTTTACCACGGTTAAACTTGAGTCCTTCCAAGTTTTCCAGTTAGCAAGTACAAGAATTTTTTTCTCAGCGGAAACTTTATATCTATTATGGATGGAGAGGAACGCTAGGATGTTTAGAAGTGTATTTACTCCTAAACATTTAATGGTCATGTCTATCATTAGATGTATTTATTGATTTTTCGTTGTGTTTGAAAATGTCTTTGGTTTTTAATAATATATGGTAAGGGCCATTTAACCTCGCTTGCTATGCAAAAAAAAAGCCAAAACGCATAGTAATATGAAGTACTAATAATCTAGCTCTGATACCAAAACATTGATGCCCAAAAGTGACATTACCACCACATAAAATGTTGCAGAGAATCAAATATGAAGAAAAGAAAACTAAAAGTGGTAAGAAAGTGAATATACACAAACTTATAAGGGTTTATTGACTCCGACATATGTCTACTCCAAAAAAAATCCTTTTAATTATACTTAGTTACAATTACAATCCATTAGTATCCAAGAAATAAAACAGCAAACTCTAACAAGAAAAAAGATCTACTTTCATGAGAAGACGATCATATGTTAATTGATAATGGCGAACTAAGATCCAGGTAAAAATTTGCAAATAGGGCCTCGGGACCAAGTCGATCCCCTCTACCGAAAATAGGCCACGTTAAGCCGTTTTTAGGGAACTACACAAATCCCTAGAGGGATTGACACCAAATCCCAACAATGAGGAGTGGGACCCTATGAACTCTAGTTGTCCGCCTAGGTGTTAGATTTGAGTTTCCATTGTTGTTTGATAAAGACTCATGGCGTTTTTTTTGTGTAATTAGCCCATTTTCGTTGAGTTTTAGTTGTTGGTTTAAGTTGTTGATTGTGAAGGTTCGATCCCTTTCCTAGAGGAAGGGATGGGTAATGATCCCCTTCCTAGGGGAAATGCATTATCCACACATAGCCAACTTACAAAATGCTATTTGGGTGGCTTTGTTTGATAGCAGCTTCATAATTTTACCTATACTTGATTTACGGGTCTATTAGCTATCTCTTAGGGTTTCTCCTCTAGATAACCGAAGGTACAATTATCTAAATCCTTGGTGTAACGGCCTTCCCAAAGGTTAACATGAAGAAATTTGAAAATATATATGTTAAGAAAAATACAAATACCGAATGTATAAATTTGAATTTTTTATAGTTTTTGTTGTCGAGATTACTTTTCCTGTTATTCCTTATTATGATGGTCACCTTTGCATGTTTGACATGTTTAATTAACCTTTAAGTAGACATGACTACAAGTACGATGCAATGTAATAAGGATTGACAAACTAACTCAATATTGTTTCCATGTCTGTCATTTTTTCTATATTTTCTTTTGTTTTATTTAAGTATATCAACATGGTATTAAAGCACAATTTATTACTTTGATTGTGAAATTAGATGTGTTATTTGTATTCTCGTAATTAGTGTTTCAATTGGTCAGTTTTCCTTTATTTGATTCATATGCTATTTATTTTTACTTTAATTTCATCTAACATCAAAGAAGATATACGTTTGAAATTAAAAATGATGCTTGAAATTAGGAATCTTAGCTTTGAACTTTTATTTAAAATCTCTTCTTTTATTGAGATATTTCAACCAGTTTGCTTTGTCTAGCTTGAATACTTTAAACTTTAATGATAAGTTATCTTTCATTCTTTTGAGTGTCCTTTTAGTCTAAGACAATAAAATGAAACAAAATGTACTGAATGTGTTGGGAAGCTCATATTTGTTTTGTTCATGATATTATTTTTCAATAGAAATATATACGTACAAAATAAAATGGAGAAGATAGTCTTTCTCCAATGGCTCACAAAAACACACTACAATGCCAAAAGACAATTGAGTATGTGACAACCCAACAATAGAAAAAATATAAGAACTCACACAAAACCGCCACCGTGGACATCCAAAAAAACACAATTAAATTCATAAACTCAAGAACCAAACTCTCAAAAAGGCAAGGAACTTGCAATAGTAAGCCAAAGAAAATCCACCCAAAAGACAAAGAGTCATCCACTTGAAAATACAGAACAACCGCTGAGCAAAAATTAGATAGCTCCAAAGACCATCAACCAAAGCTTCTGAGCCATCGTGACCCAGCGACCATCCAATCAGATCATCCTGCAAGCAACAAAAACCGCTGGTGGAAGCCTTGCTTTCCAATTTAGAAACTCATACAAGAAAACCAGCAACCCCACAACCTTAAAAAAAGATGCTCAGCCCACTACTTCAAGTGGATGAGCACCCCAGGAAACTGAGAAAGCAATAGCCAACGACAAAGAATGGGGACAGAGGTTACCCATGAAGGTCCTACCTCTGAAAGCAAAGAAAACATCATTCTTAACTTTATGAATGATCGAACACGACATCATTGGTGACTCATCGAAAATTGCCTTGTTTCGAAAGCACAAAGATGGCAGTAGATAAGGCAAGGAACAAGACCGAGAAGGACGGTCATAAGATCCTTACCGGTCCTTCATGTCCACCGAAAATGAAGCAAGTATAATAGGAGGGAGTAATCTCCCTGACATCGAGTCACTAAAAATATACTAAATGGAGCTAGAACATTCACCCTGCAATAATAAATGTGTTATCGACTCCGCCGCTCCAGTTCTGCAATACCTGCATTGGGACACAAGTAGGATACCAATATTCATGGTGTTAACATCAAACGAAGCCCCCGTCCCCCTATGGAGAATTTTCCATATAAGAATGGAAACCTTGGGAGGGATGCACTTGTCCCAAGTGATAGATAAGGCCTAAATTCTAGACATATAAGTTTGTGCCGATTTCCAAGATGCTCTAAAAGAGAAAGGTTTCCCTTGCTAGCCAACACCACCTCGGTGGGGATCGAAAAAAGCCTCAACCAACAGCATCTGTTTCCCCATCTTACTAGCGAAGGACGGAGTGCCTGAGTAGTTCGTCGGAATAAGGAGACTATACTTAGCATAAGAATATGAGAACTAAAGAGAATCGTTCAAACGAAAATGAACCCAGACCTTACATGCATAAGCTCTACGGACATCTCAAGGGTTCCGTAAACCAAAGGCACCCCCGCGCTTGGGTTGACAGATGGTATCCCAGGATACCCAGTGATGCCTTTGCACATCTTTTTCCCTAGAAAAAAGATGAGACCAAAGAATAATAGGAGCAGAAGAAAGTAAAAGTGGGCGTCATGGCCACAAATACATGAGACCCGAGAGAATTCAAGACCAATCTAATGAGAACCAAAGACTGTGAAATCAGAGACGAGTTCCATCGAAGATTCTTTCACCTAGCTTTGTGTGTTAGGATATCGAAATATGCATTAAATTTTCGGCCTTAGAAATGAATGATACCGATATAAGTCAAAGGAACGGAAGCCACACTAAAACCAAAGAAGGGTTGATCCACGCAATTCTTCCAAGGTCCAAGGGCTTGGCAGAAATGAAGCAGCTCTTCGAGGCATTAACGTACTTGTTGGAGATGCGAATTAAGGATTTTAAGGAAAACTAAACACTAGAGGGGTGTCAATAGTGTTGTATGGAATTTATTAATTTATTGAAATCTTTTTGGATTAAACAAAACAGTATGCATATCATAAATAAAAACAAACACAGAATCAATCACAGAATGCGGAAAATACAAGGAAAAAAAAGTAAAAGGAAAGTACATACCGGTATCTTATGCTGATTTGGGATTCCTCTACATCTAGTCCTACAAAACGTCGGGGTGATGTTTATTTTTATTCAACAAATCCAAATTACAATCCTTAATTTAAGAGCTATAAGGGAACATCTCAACTGATTCCAAATACAGTGAGACTTAGTTGATTTACGAGCCACAATTTTATGCCTAATTGATTTTTAGGACACAGTCGAGCCCAGTCGCTTTATATGGGACAAAACCACACCCTTCTCTTGTCAGTTTTTGTAATATTGACTCAATAATTAAACCATAACTCCTTGATTATAATGTCTGGACATTTACTAAAAGCTATATTGTTATCTGATTGCGACTCTGAAGATGAAGCCTACGCATTAGCACATCAACAAGAGGAACTTATAGTGATCTACCATGAAGCTTACGGTACAACTACTGGACAACACAGTGGCTCAACAATGGGTCGAAGATACTTTCACCGAGATCTTGCAGCATTTCATGACACACTGACGAAAGATTATTTCGTTTTTGATCCAACTTATGTCTAAAGATTTTTCAAATACGTTTTAGAATGAGTTGACCCCTATTTTTAAGAATTCTTAAAAGTATCCAACTGAGTAATAAATACTTTGTTTTTTAGTAGGACGCTGCAAAAAAACAAGGTTTGAGTGAACATCAAAAAATGACTACGGCATTGAGAATGTTAGCATATGGCTCACCCGCCGGCACTCTTGACGACGCTTATCGCATTGTAGAGAGTACCGTATTGGAAAACCTAGATCATTTCAATCAAGCAGTGGTGGACATATATGAGGACTAATATCTTCGTTCTCCAAATGAGGCCGACATAATTAGGTTACGTGAAATGCACGAAAGTAGAAGCTGGTCTGGAATGTTAGGGAGTCTATATTGTATGCACTGGGAGTAAAGAACTGTCCTAAAGCTTTTCATGGAGCATACAACGATAAACAAAAAAGGCCAACCGTCATCTTAGAAGCAGTTGCACCTCATGATCTGTGGATATGGCATACTTTTTTTGGAATGCTTGGTTCACTTAACGACTTAAATGTTATTGAACGATCACATTTATTCAGCGATTTGGCGTAGGGTAAATCCATCCCTGTATCATTTACGATTGGGCATAACACATACAATCACGGATATTGTCTTAGAGGTGGAATTTATCCTAAATGGAGCACGATTATAAAGACATTTGCAAATCCACTAACCCAAAAACAAAAAAAAATTGCTCCTACGCAGGAGGGTCAATAGAAAGATATTGAAAGAGCATTTGGAGTTCTTTAATCTAGATTCACAATGGTTAGTAACATGTTGATTATGGAAGCAGTCGAAAATGAAAAAAATTATGTTCTGCTGTTTCATTCTGCATAACATGATAATGGAAGGTGAATGCGACATCGTTTACCCAGATTACGAATATGAAGGATCCAGACAACCCCTACAAATATTCCGAGCTTCCAATGTACATATTGACAGATAATACGATATGTTTCACGTGGATAAACATGAAATATACCATAATTCAACACTTCATAATCAACTTCAAAAGGATCTAATGGATCACATTTGGAACACTTACGACAACCATTAGATTATATTTCAGAAGCTATGTTTTATTACATATGTTTGCATTGTAGTATGTTCGCTTTATCATATGTAGTACATTAAAAAAATTTAATGTGGTAAGAATTATTTGATAAATATCAACGAACTTACAGAAAATAAGATACCATTGATTATTCAAACTAGAGAACAATATGTAGTTGAATACAATTGGTAACGATATTTTTGTCAACACCGGAAGTGGATCAACGAGGACAAATCTTAAGGGAAAATCGGGTGGACTAGTTTTCTTCCCCGATCGACCTTAGTAGGGAATTGGGATGCTAGGGCTCCAAGTCGCAGGCTCACTGAGGATTACTAGCTTGGATCTAGACTCAATGATCGAGGTTTGATCGCCATTCGAGGGTGTCGATGGACGCACACTCATTCTCTGTAGAATAGATAATGAACTGTGACTATTGTAATTAGAGAAATAAAAGTTCATACTTACAGAGCAATTTTCTTAAGAAGTTCTCCTTTAATTAATCTTTTAATGGAAATACACAGATGTCATAGAGTGGAATTCTCCATTGATGTTATTTTCTAAGTTGCTTTTACGGATAAAAAAAGCAACAGAAAAACTCCCCCCTAATGTTAGGGTTGTCAACGGATGCTTTCGGATAGTGCCATATCCGTATCCGTATCTGAAATTATTTTTGGATATTGGATATCCGTATCCGCTTAATTTTCGGATATGGGATATCCGTATCCGTTTAATTTTATGATACGGACAGATATCGGATATTTATCCGCTCCGCTAGTAATTAATGAATTTTTAAGAGTATAAATAAAAATGTTTGGATCAGCATAAAATATTTTTTATACTAATGTTTATAAAAAATCAGAAAATAAAAGAATGTGATGATGAAACATTGTTTTAGACTAATACCCATAAGCATATCCAAAAATATTCCAAAATCAAACATTAAGATTACTATTTTACGCTAAAAATGGACAAAAAATTATATCATAGTAACATCAAACAGTTGCAAAATAATTATTAACTCTATTTTTCTGTTTTGATATATATAATACTTCAATTAGTCGAACGAATATTTTTCGGATACGGATACCACTATAACCATATCCGTATGCAACAAGCTTTTCGGATATCAGATATCCGTATCCGCTTTTTGGATATTGCCGGATAACGGACATGGATTCGGACGACTATCGGATTTTTCGGGTATTCATTGACAGCCCTACCTAATATGACCATTGGGGTCCTATTTATAGTTGTTCAGGGCCCCTCCCATCGGAGGGCTGTCAGACCCACATGGGTCTCTGTTGGTTGTTTTATTCTTGGCTTTGGGTGCTTGAATTTCAGCCACTTTTGACGTATTTGATCATAATCCCTGGATGATACTTGAATTCTTGAAAGCAGTTTCTGAATGTAGGCTTGCGGACATGAGCTTTCGGATGTAGGCTCCTGGTTTTACCGTGAGTGCTTAGAGGGGATCGATCTCGTAGTGTATGCTGGTAGCTGCCGGATCGAAACCGCTACGGGTTTCGGTACGAGGTAGCCTAGTACGGGTAGCCTGTATCCATCTCGGGTCTTGGCTAGCCCTTCGGTAGGGCCTTTATGGTAGCCTGTATTCTTGGAGGGTGGACTTTCGACATTCTTGCGGTGGATGCTCAGAAAGTAGATTATGGTTAGCCTTCCCATCCTTTCGGTTTGGGGATGTCGATGCTTCCATCTACGAGTGTATCGGCATTCGGGCAGGTCATCATTGAAGGCTCCTTGGGCTTTGTCCGTTAGGTTTATTGTTTCTTGCTTACTTGATTTCAGACTATGTTAGCTTCTTTATTACGAGAATTTCTTCCGGGTTAGGGCTGTCGGAGAGATCTTGTCGGGTTGACCCTGGCGGATTAATCCCTCTGGTTACCTCTTATAGCTTTCGTGACCCTTTCCTTTAGGAGGTTTTCGGTTGACGTAGTTTCTCAGGTTACTCGACACCCCTTCACTGCCTGTCTGCTTCGATGTTAATTTAGGTAGTAATATTTGCCCCTCCCCTTTGGTGAAGGGGTGTTTTCGACTTTTGAAGTCAAACCTCTGGCCTATTTCGAAATGTCATGTCAAAGTCTTTTGATCTTCCCCAATCAGAAACGTTGATTGGCTTTCATTTGTGCGGCCTAGATTGATCTTGAAATTTGAACATAAACCCTTACTCCTCATCGCTCCTGTCTTTCATCTGCAAATTAAATTCTTGGACAAGATTACTGTTCTCATAGAAGAAAACGATCAAATCCCCCTCTTTCCTGAAGACTCGAGCTTGATTACTGGTGAGTATTTTCACATTTCACATAAATTGCAGTCTTAATTATGCATCAAAATCAACACGATGGTTAACTAGGGTTATGCTCGTTTATAAAGATAGGTCCAGGTGCTAATCTTTATGTCACTCCTGAAAGGACTATAATGTTATCACGATTGTCTCATTCTGTAATTATGTCGGTTTTGCTTAGGTCTTGAAGACATTCGTGTTGGGCACAATCGTACGTTAGTTAAGGTATGAAAAAGGCATGATTTCTCCTGCATCCCCAATCTGGGATTGATTTGGGTTTCCGCTTGCTTGACCTCTGTTAGTCGATGTGTAATGGCATTTAATGATATTGATAATGCCAGTGGTATGCGCATTTGTGTAAGAGATACTACTGATCGTATTATTATGAAACGATGTTACCTGGAAGAATCATGTCCCATAAAAACCATGTTAAGGAAAAGGTCAAGGATTCCAAGGTTCCTCGTCCTAAGAAGGCATTTGCGGCCAAGCTATCCTTGATTATATCTTAGAAGTATGTGTATGCCATATTGGATGATTTTGGCATAGTGGGCGTGGAGGCCAGGGTTGCTACTTCTCCAAACTTCCTTAAAAATCCTCCAGAAGGTTTCTTCGCATATTCGACTATTCATATTTGGCATGGGGGTTTTCTTCCTTTTCCCCCTTTTCTTCATAAGCTTTTGGTGGATTTAAAAATTGCTCCTATTCAACTTTAGCCAAACATATATATGACCCTTTTGTGCGCGGAGGCTCTGGTGCATGCTTTGGATCAAAGTTCTTTAAGTCCTAACCTTGTTTGCCACATGATCCAGTTCTCCAAGACCTTCGAATCGCCGATCTGGAGGGCCAACCCAGTTAAGAGGTTGATCACTGATGTCATCAATAAAACTAGGTCGTGGGAAGACCAATATTTCCTTGTCCAATGTCCTCTTGGCATATCAGGACAATTTATGGATGAAGGTGGGTTTTCTTGTTTTTTGACTCTCTCCCTGTTGCAGAACCTCCTGCCAAAGATGTGATTTTGACTCCGGAGGAGGCTCAAGTGGTCATGCCATTTTTAAGGTACTGGTAAAGCATATGTGTAGGTCGTTTCTTCTGAATGTTGATAGACTTCACGAGTATGGTTTACTTCCTCCTGGCCAGAAGATATTGGGGCAGCTCCCCATTCAATTCCCTGGTCCAAAAGGACTGTTGCCGGGTTCTGATGTGTTTAATGTAGGATCTTCTCTACGCCCAGGTACTTTTAGACAAGAACAATCTGTTTGTCTCGGCAATCTCTACCATCTTTTTTTTTGGTTTTTTGGTTGTTACATTTTCTAATTCATCCTTCCCTCTTCTTAGGATCCTCAGTTTCTCGGGATACCACTTTCATTGCTTGTTATAGCCGGGCCAACGCGCTGGCCATGAAGAAGCTTGCTCAAACCGCCATCGACCCCCCCTCCCCATCGAAGAAATCCAAGTGTGACGAGTTGGATAGCTCTTCAAAATATAATGCCGTTACTCTAAGAACAAAGCGAAATTTCGACCCTTCCGTTATAGTTGTCAAACATATAGTAAATAGTGATGCTTCCCCGGGAGCTTCTCCGAAAGGTAAATCTACGGGTGATCCTACCCCTCTTGATGATGTCGATGAGGTGGATGAAGTAAGGCTCAATCTTTCGGCACCATCTTCCTCTCAGTATGTTTCTCGTCCTATACCTCCTTTTCCTGCCTTGGATTTTGAGAAGCCTACGGAATCGGCCCTTTTTCCTCCTAAGTAGCGGATATTACCTCAACTTCTGCTACCTTGAACCCAACAGATCTATACTGACAACAAATCATGGATTTCCTCTTGTTATTGTATGCATGCTCACCCTTCTCTCTTTTCCCTCTCTTTCTATTTTATCTTTAACTTATTCTTCTTCTTTAGATGATGAAAACTTGTTATGTCTCTCGAGGGCCAACTTCCACTTTGACGACCGAGGTCAATATTTTAAGCACAGAGAATAAGGTGCTGGCAGATAAAGTGGATTCTTTGCGGCGGGAGCGGACAAAGGGAGATAATGAACGCAAGGACTTGGCGACTTCATTAGAAAAGGTGAGGAAGGTCAACGAGGAGTTGGCGAAGGAGGCTGAAGACCTTAAGGCACAGAAAACGGACCTGGAGATCGACTACGCCACCGAGATGGATAAGATGAGCACCCGACTTATTGCAAAGATGATTATTTACAAAGCCACCGTTAGGATTTCAAAATTTTTGAATGTCCACCTCGACAATATCGCTACGGAGTATTATGAGGACGCTCTCCTCCTTGCCTTTTCGGACAATTATGAAAGATTTTCGGAATTTAGCTTTACTTCAATTGACCCCCTTATCAGAGACGGAGTCCTAAAGAAAACCGAGCAGGTGAAACGGGAGCATAGGATCCCTTTGACCAACAAAATAGATCCCGCATCACTATTTTTTATTGATGAGTTTGTTGAAGATTACGAGGAAGATGGAGGGGAGTTCAATACAGAAGATGGAGAGGCAGGAGGTCATACGGACCAAGCAGATGAGTCCAGAAGAGGTGATGGAGAATATATCCTTACCTCTCGGAGCTGCCCTCCGAGGACAAGCGCTCTTTAGGCTCTAAGAAAAGGATGGCTCCTGATCATTCCGATGTTGATGTCACACATGTATGGCTTTTGCTTTCGAGGTGTATTTCTCTCTCCTTGGGTTTCATTAACAATCGATTTCCCCATATTACAGCAATCCTTTGTTTCTTCGAAGACTTGAATTGCAGTTATATTTCGGACTCTTTGTTTTTAGAATTTTAAGGAAAAACCCAAGAAGCTTGGTTCAGCGTAGGCAATTTTAACATGGGATTTTGAATGTTGTTGTATTAAGTATACGTTCTCTTGTTGTTAGTTTTGTGATTTGTGTTGATTTTGTGATCCTCGGTAGTGTGTGGTGTCATGATAATGTGCTAGTGTGGACGTGGTACCTATAATGTGCATGAACTAATAAACGTAATGTGAGTGTTTTTTCTTTTCGAAGTAAGATGTAGTTAACTCACGCTAGATGTTTGCGATTTTCATATTACAATGTTTCTCCTTGTTTGTGGCTAGGAGGATTCATTTCAAACCCTGTCTTCACAATTTAGGGAGGAAAGTCTGAATATTGCCGGTGGCAGAGATATTTTTAGCGACGCTCCTCTGTCAGGATACAAAAATATGTACTACTTCCAGAAGGTGACAATCACAAACTTCGAGGAACAATTGTCTTATTTGGAAAAGCAATGAAAGAGAATGACGAGGATATGCATAGTTTACAACGTAAGTTAGCAACAAGATCCTCCGGAAGCTCAGACGCGGTGGTTGGTAGATTATATCAACATATTGATAAGTCAGAGGATGAGTTGAAGAAAGCTAAGGAGGATTGTGCTCCTCTGGAGTTCGCTTTGCAAAACCCTGATTCAGAATTAAAAATTTTTATTGCATGTTTGGGGTGTGGAAATTTTATTTCTTAGAACAAAGACTGTGTCTAAGTAATGGCTTGTATCGCGATTTTTAGTGGAACTGACCATGTGTCACATGATATTCTCTCTTTTTTTATCGCTTTTGTTAGAAACAATATTATCGTATTCCAAAGGCGTTGCAATGAATGGAAACCTACCAGTACTGCGCGTCGATAAGGAAACTTCTTCTTGGAACAATTGTCCTTGAAATATTTCTAATGAAAAATCGCCTAGAACAAATAAAGGAATAGTCGCTCATAGGATGTTATTGAAACCGTTCGCAATCTTCTCCCTGATTGCTTTTTGAACTAATGTTATGATATGACGTCATTTTTCAGAGTTGCGTAAGGAATTGATATATTGAAAAGGAGAACAACTAATATATGTATAGGTTAAAAGTACCTCCCCGAGAGGTTTATGAGCCCACCTTTGGTGGCAAACCTTGTGCCCTCACTTGTATTCCTCAGAGGGGCAAGTGATTCTTTCTTGTTTGAATCAGGAATTGGGTTCTTCACATGTTTGGTGTGGCCTTAGTGGCTCCACATCTGGTGGTGATTTTTGCAGGATTGTCCCAGGTTGTGGTATGTTAGACTGTCGGCTTGCTTTAGGACTTTGTCGAGAAATCGATTAGACCTAGATTCAGACACTAATATGTAGGGACCGGAACCCCTTCCGGTTTCTACAAAGAGCCGAGCGGACCCATATTTGGCCATTAACATGTAGGCGTCCAGAACCCCTTCTGGCTTCCGTAAAGAATTGAACGGACCCCTATTTGGGTATTAATATGTAGGCGGCCGGAACCCCTTCCGCCTTCTGTAAAGAACTGAATGGACCCAGATTCGGGTATTGATATGTAGGTCACGGAACCCCTTTCGGTATTAATAAAGTGCCGAATTGACCTAGATTTGGGAATTTAGCATAGTAGACCGGAACCTCCTCCGGCATTAAAGAAGTGAGTATCCCTTCGGATTCGATTTGGGAAGCAGAGGTTGTACATGCTTCTTGAGCCTCTCCTTGGGCTTCGATGTCAAAGCAGAGGATGTACGTGCTTTGTTGGCCACTCTCTGGGCATGTGCGTCTGGAGTGCTTGGCTAGCTCATCCACAAACAGGGCCCAAGGACTTACTCGGCCACCCTCCATGAGGTGCCTTATCCCGACCATCATCGGTGATGATAAGAGCTTAGAAACCTAGATGGGGCCATCGTAGACACAGAGCTAAGGTTTACTCTTTTGACGCTTAGGCACTGATAGAGGCTTATACGCCACCCTCCTCCAAGGGGTGCCCTATCCTGACCATCGTAGGCGATGATAGGGGTTTGTGTTTCCTTCTGCGGGTAACGCGGAACATAAGCAGAGGTAGGACATGCTCTTCTACGAGCAAAGGTATGACGTGCTTAGTTCTAGCAGAGGCAGGGCGTACTCTTCTACGAGCAGAGGCAGGGCGTGCTAATTTTAGATGCATCACCACGACAATTTCTGGTGTGAAACGACGGCTTACGCTTTTGATGCTTTAACCCTGCCCCCTCTGATTTGGGCATGGAGAAAGACTAACACACCATCCCCTTCCGTGGGATGCCTCACCTCGACCGATTTGGCGATGACGCGGGATTTAATCTGTTGGTGATTGGACCCCTTTTGGGTTTTCCTTTTAAAATTTTGAGGGATGGGCTTTCCGGATATTGGCACATGTGTATTAATCATTTACTTAAGGATTTTCTCAAACTCATCTCGATTTTTTGATGAACTCTCGTAATCGGCCTTAATTGGTAAATTTGACGATGGCTTCCCCGAGAGTTCTGCAGTGATTAGTCTCGTGTCCATTCATCAAGTGGTAATGACAAGAAGGTCCTCCTGTCTTTCTTTCGTATTTAGGCCTCTTCTTCGTGGAGGTCCAATAGTCGAGTTCGTGTTTAGTTAGGAAGTAAACATTCTCCCTCGATGTAGTGAGGTGGTATTCCTGGGGTATCTTTGACGGACACTTCCCTTTCGCTGATGGGGCCGAATCCTCCTGTGGATTATCCTAGTTGTGGTTCCTATACTGTCGTCCTCTTTTTCCGAAACATTTCAGAATCGAGTTGTCATCTCCTTAGTCCATTTGTCAGCTAAGTGGTTGAAATCTTTCATTATTTCGCGTCTGAGCGTCATTCCCTTAACTTGCCTGTAGAGAGCATCCTTTAAGTGGGGGAAAACGTTAACGTCCTCTGATATAGATCTGTTGGGTGGGAACATAATGGTTTGTCCTATGTGGGAGGATTTGTTGTTCCCAATCTCGTAAGCATGTACTCCCATTTTCTTCTTCTGCTTTATTACTCGCAAAGCCTCTGCTCTTAACTCTTGCTCATCCATTACCCTATGGCTGGTGGTTCTCGACTTATCCGCTCGAGATCCTGAAAGCCTTCGTCTGGGTTTCTTGCTCATAACTTTGCTTCATCAAAGCTATTCCGATCCGAAACGGAACAACAAAGGTAGATATGGGACTGTTAACCACAAGGTCGGACGTTCAGGCCCTCCTTCTAGCGCCAAAATGTTAACGATATTTTTTGTCAACATCGGAAGCGGATCAACGGGGACAAATCTTAAGGGAAAATCAGGTGGATTGGTTCTCTTCCCCGATCGACCTCAGTGGGGAATTGGGATGCTTGGGCTCTAAGTTGTAGGCTCACTGAGGATTGCTAGATCTGATCTAGACTCCGCGATCGAGGTTTGATCGCCATCCGAGGATGTTGATGGATGCAAACTCGGACTTCCCTGAAGAATGGATAATGAACTGCGACTATTGCAATTAGAGAAATAAAAGTACACACTTACAGAGCAATTTTCTTAAGAAGTTCTCCTTTCATTAAGCTTTTAATGGAAATACAAAAATGTCATAGAGTGGAATTCTCCATTGATGTTATTTTCTAAGTTGCTTTTATGGATACAAAATGTAAGAGAAAAAGCCCCCCTAATGTGACCTTTGGGTTCTTATTTATAGTGGTTTAGGACCCCTCCCGTCGAAGGGCTGTCGGACCTGCATGGTTCTCTGTTAGTTGTTTTATTCTTGGTTTTGGGTGCTTGATCTTCGGCTGCTTTTGACGTATTCGATCATAATCTCTGGATGATGCATGAATTCTCGAAGCAGTTCCTGAATGTAAGCTTGCGAACATGAGCTTTTAGATGTTGACTCTCGGTTTTACCGTGAGTGCTTAGAGGGGCTCGACCTCATGATGTATGCTGATAGCTGCCGGATCGAAACCACTATGGGTTTCGGTACTAGATAGCCTAGTACGGGTAGCCTGTATCCTGCTCGGGTCTCGGCTAGCCCTTCGGTAGGGCCTTTATGGTAGCCTGTATTCTTGGAGGGTGGACTTTCGGCATTCATGCGTTAGATGCTCCGAAAGTAGATTCTGGGTCGCCTTCCGGTCCTTTTAGTTTGGGGCCTTCGATGCTTCCGTCTTCGGGTGTATCGGCATTCGGGCAAGTCGTTATTGAAGATTCCTTTGGGCTTTGTCCGTCAGGTTTATTGTTTCTGGCTTACTTGATTTTAGACTATGTTAGATTCTTTATTATGAGAATTTCTTCCAGGTTGGGGTTGTCGGAGAGATCTTGCCAGGTTGACCCTGGCGGATTAATCCCTCTGGTCACCTCTTGTAGCTTTCACGACCCTTTCCTTTAGGAGGGTTTCGGTTGACGTAGTTTCTCGGGTTACTCAATACCCCTTCACTACCTGGCTGCTTTGATGTTAATTTTGGTGGTAACAACATTAAAAGTAGTACAACACTCCATAACTAAACTACATATGCCTAGATCCAGCACGATTATCAACAATACGTTGTTTGTATACCATCCAATACTACATTGATAGTGAATCCATTCCCATGACATCCTTTTTCCATTATTAAAGTCTCTTGCTATTCCCGCTCCAACTCAAACCTACCCTGTTCAACCTCGGTCAACTGTTTTAATATCGTAATTTTTTTTGAACTATTTCTTATACGTTCTTCGTTTTCTTTGGCATGCTTCTCGTGCATCCGCGCCAACCAAGAATCAAGCTGGGTTTGAATAACATTTTTTTTCTTCGCAGCATGATGGCCCATAGGTCTAGCATCTTCATCAATTAGGGGGGTTGCATCTTCACCCTTATTAGAATCGATATGCGAAGATTCTCCTAGACTTGAAGTATATTACGAATTTCAACTTGCTTTTTTCTTTCCTCTAGCCTTTGTTTGAACATCTCTTAAGCTCTTCGCATTGCTATAACTCCATTTTGGATTACTAACGAGCACCTCATAACAATTAGCAAACTGGTAGTAATGGGGTTTTTTGGCACCATTTTCTCTAGGAAATAATTTCAAGAATTGGTTTTTCGCCATTGCTATAGCAAATGATTAAATAATAAATATCGGTGCAGTTTCATGCTAGATAAATGAAGAATCACCAAACAAGTTAGAGTGTTTCAAATTATTACCAATTCGGATTCGCCGCCCATTCCATTATGGTTTGTGGTTCTTATTTTGTGAACTTGAGACTCAAAGAATTGGGTTTATCGATTAATCTTCCCAAATCGCCCTGAAAGTGCAGACATTGATCTTATCTTTTCTACGTGTTTTTTGTTGTACGCAGCCATAACTTTCCCCAAAATACCTCACCACTTTAGTCATCACCCTTGACCGAATCGTTAGTTAGAAAAGTGACAATACATTAAACAAAGATGTTTTTCTTCGTCTCCAATCCACGGTCAGGAAGAATGAAACGATAGTGGTGGAGCAGAATAAGGGGTAAAATCTTCGAATGGTTGAGAATCAAAATCCCAACTATTCGTATTCATTGGTTCGTTATAAGATTGGAATGGAAATGACATTGTTTGCTGGATATAGATTTTGGTAGAGTTAGAGAAGTTTGTGTGTTTTACAATGAGCTACTCATACCTATATATATATATATGTATATGTATAACAATAAAAAATATGATCGTTTATAGCCGTTGTAAATTTTAAAAATTGACCGTCTATAGCTTTTGAAAGGGATAAAAAAGGCAGAATTGGGTTTGGGGGAGGTTGCACATGTGAAGGAGGGAGAGAAGACTCTGATGCCCATAAAATAGACACTATAGTCCAGTTTAGGATCATGAACTGGATCTGAACATTAGGCGTAATAGCTCTCACGAGTAATATTACGCGTTAATGATACCACTGCCCCCCTCCCCCCTAATATTCACCTGTAATAACTCTCCATCGGGGATGCTCTTATACATACATACAACTGCGCCTAATAGTGAGTTACGAGATAGAATTCCAAATCCTGGAGCACCTTCTTAAATCTCTCAGTTGGAATGAATTTTTTATTATCGCTTACCCATTCTTGGTTCTTCCAGATGACTCTTTTAGATTCTTCAGTCCAAATTTCTCCTCGAGCTTGATAAAAGAACTTGTCCAGGGACTTACATTCTTATCTCAGCAAACCATCCAATAATGAGGTACTCTTCCATAACCCTGAATATATGATGACTAGCTTGGTTTCACGTTGCACCAAGCAAAAACATTAAATAAAATCTCTTATAATATTCTTTTAGGGATTCTCATTTAGACCTGTCAAAATAGGACCTTATCCATTTTACCCTATTTACAATCCTATTGGATCAACCCATTTATATTTTTTATTAAATGGGTCATAAAAGGGTTGACCCATTTTTAAAAGGGTTACAAATGGGTAACCCACTTACCCATTTAACACTGCCTACATACGAAGTCGCTATTTTTTTGTAATATTAAAAATTGAGGAAAATTCCACATTTTCCAATATTAAAATTGGGGAAAATAGAAGAACTATTTCTAATAAAAGGCCAAAATTATGAAATTAAAAGTAATAAAAGAATTATTCGAAAATAATAATTTTTAAAGTTAAAAAGGCCAAAATTATGAAATACCCTTCATTTTGAAAAAAGTGAAAAAAAATGATTTTTTTTAAAATCCAGAAAATTACAAAATGAAAAGTTTAAAAGGAATTATTTTAAAATAACGATTTTTAAAGCTAAAAATGCTAAAATTACGAAAATGCATTTCATATTGGAAAAAGTGAAAAAAAACTCAGAAAATTACGAAATGAAAAGTAAGAAAAGAATTATTTTAAAATAACAATTTTTAAAGCTAAAAATGCCAAAATTACGAAAATGCCCTTCATATTGGAAAAAGTGAAAAAAAATGAAAATTTTTCAGAAAATCCAGAAAATTACGAAATGAAAAGTTAAAAAAGGAATTGTTTTAAAATTACAATTTTTAAAGCTAAAAATGCCTTTTATATTGGAAAAAGTGAAAAAAACTAAAAAAATCCAGAAAATAACGAAATGAAAAGTAAAAAAAGAATTATTCAAAAATTACGATTTTTAAAGCTAAATATGTCAAAATTACGAAAATACTCTTCATGTTAAAAAAATCTAGAAAATTATGAAAAAATAATATTTTTTTATACTTTTCATTTCATAATTTACTGAATTTTCTAAAAAAGTTTCACTTTTTTCCATTTTATCCAAAATAAAGGGTATTTTCGTAATTTTAGCTTTAAAAATCGTTATTTTAAAATAATTATTTTTTTTACTTTTCATTTCGTAATTTTCTGGATTTTCTGAAATTTTTTCATTTTTTTTCACTTTTTCCAATATGAAGGGCATTTTCGTAATTTTAGCTTTAAAATCGCTATTTTAAAGTAATTCTTTTTTACTTTTCATTTCGTAATTTTCTGGATTTTTTCACTTTTTTCAATATGAAGGGCATTTTCATAATTTTAGCATTTTTAGCTTTAAAAATCGTTATTTTAAATTAATTCTTTTTTAACTTTTCATTTCGTAATTTTATGGATTTTCTGAAATTTTTTCATTTTTTTCACTTTTTCCAATGTGAAGGGCATTTTTGTAATTTTAGCATTTTTAGCTTTAAAAATCGTTATTTTAAAATAATTCTTTTATAACTTTTCATTTCGTAATTTTCTGAATTTTTTTTATTTTTTTCACTTTTTCCAATATGTAGGTCATTTTCGTAATTTTAGCATTTTTATCTTTAAAAATCGTTATTTTAAAATAATTCTTTTTTAACTTTTCATTTTCTAATTTTCTGGATTTTTTTCATTTTTTTCAATATGAAGGGCATTTTCGTAATTTTGGCCTTTTAGCTTTAAAAATCATTATTTTCGAATAGTTCTTTTGTTACTTTTTATTTCATAATTTTTTAGATTTTTTCTTTTTGCCTCTTTTTCCAAAATAAAGGATATTTTCGTAATTTTGACATTTTTAGATTTAAAAATTGTTATTTTAAAGTAATACTTTTTAATGTGTGGGTTAAATGGGTAACCCACATAATATGTGGGTTAGGTCAGGTAAAACGTTTTGTTAAAAGGGTCAAAATAAATGGGTTGCAAAAGGGTTGGGTCAAATTTTGCTTGACCCATATACGACCCTAAATGACCCATTGACACCCCTATTCTCATTTCCCTTATTTGATCTATGCAAAAACACTTAGTCCTGTTTTGATGTCCTTTGAAGCAAAGACTTGTGTTAAGAATTTCAAGGTTAACTACTCCTAAGAACTGATAAAGTTCAGTAGGTTACTCTAGAGCCACTACAATGTAAGCCCATTACAGTTTGCAGGTATAAACTTGCATTTTACATCATATGAAACCAAAATAACTTGCATTAATTTGAATCTCATGCATAGAGAGGTTATCTTTAGGGTTATAAGATCCATTATAAGGAAGCTTGGGGATCTTAAATCTGGGTAACATTTGTGTTCTCATGATTTCTTAAGAGAAAGGTTGGACATTTCGAAGCTTCATTTAGCCCACTAGGTTAGGCTGACCCTCTTGTGAATTCAGTAGTTGTTCTGATAATTTCATTAGCAAAGCCTCTATCCATATATATCTTTTGAGTCATAAGGTTTAAACATCTACATTTTAGGCTCCAAATTTGTTCGATTGCCTTCCTCCGAGGTTGTCCTTCCAGGGATTAAAATCAAGGTTTGTAAGAGGATTACGCATTCATAACTTTTACAGTCTTGACTCTTTTATAAGCAATTCTTTTGCCACTACAAATTCGACTTTTAAGGTTTCGTTAGTCATTAGAAACTTTCCAGGATTTCGAATGGACATTAAAGGATTATAATCTTCTTCTAGTATGGTTGAGACCTTGTTCTTCAGTTCAACAAAAGTACTTTTGACCATGGTTTGATAATTATTAAACCGTAGTTTTATGTCCAAGACAAATCTCATCATCGTTGTTAGCATTATTCCTCAGTGGAGCTAAAGCACCAACATCTTTTGTGATAACTTAATTTATTTATTCCGTTTGATCTTCAATAAATTCTCTAATTTCTTCATCTCGAGCAATGAGAGAGAGGATTTTTCTAAGAAGATGAATGAGGGCTGTTAAAGTTATATTGGTGCTTCAAAGTAATTAGTTCATAAATAGGTAGAACTAGCGTTTAATGTATTTAGGAAGAAGTCAGTCCATGTATCCTAATTGTGTGGTAGAAGTGGTCATGTTCTTATCTTACTAGTTAAGTTTAGGAGGTAGCTTGATATTTTTATCTTTTCTATTTAATGCTTTGTATTTTCCATCTTTTAGTGTGAAGCAATAACAATGTAGTCATTCAATTAATGTACGTTTGATCTCTCTTCTCCTCACTATATCGAATTCTAACAAGGGCTGTTAACTTTTGGACTGGTTGAGTTGGAAGGAAGAAGATGAGAGATGGGGTTCAGAGTGCCCTTCTTCTAGCATCAAAATTTCTAGTCAAATTTTCCATTTAATAAAACTACAAAGATTTTAAAAGTTGGAGCTAAAAGGAAGTAAGAAAGTTAAGAGAATATTGAAATTAATCAACAAAAAAATGCTGAAAGATAAAATAACATGAGATTTGTAGTGGTTCGTTACAAAGATACCTTCTTCCACTTTAAAGATTCTACCATTTGGTATACTATTCAACTTTGGTTACCAGTAAAATTTGATGATTTCAACAATTAATGATATTTTCCATGCTTAAAGCTTTTCTAAAAGTGGAAATGAGTACAAGGAATTGTCAAAGATTCTTCAATCCTTTTTTGTAGTAGAAGGTGATTTATTTATAGCAAGTTTAAGGTTTTTTCATTGGTTTATGAGCCTTCTTTCGGACTAATGACATGGCTTGCTATGTGCAATTTCAATTTGGATTTAATTACTTGCCTTCATCCTGTTAAAAGATTTTTGATGCAGATTGCCAGTGTGACACTTGTGTATATATGTTCTTAGATCCTTTATTTCATTTTAGTGGTCGATCCTAGCTTATGCTATTTGAGCCGTTTATTTGTTTATATTGGCTGGAACGCTTTTTTGGTTCATGTAGCCACTATTTCTGGTAGAATCATGTGTCTTCATTTGAATAGTGATTTTTGATCTCGATTAAAATTTAAAACAAGGTCAATATTCTTGGTTTGCTTGTCTTAAATAGTACATTTGGTGCTTAAGCCCTTATGGAAAACCAAATGTCTGAGATCCGAATTTACGAGCCAGTGAATTTTCCATTTCGAATATCAGTTATTTGTACTTTCTGGAATAATGGTACAACAAGAATGAATGAAAATTATTTAGATCTGTTAAAACCATTTATTTTAGTAACACATAAAATTTTCAATTCTACCTATTGGAGTGATAAATAGAGACGAAAAGAAGTACGAGGCAACAAATAATTTTCTATTTTTCTTCCTGTGTTATCTCTCTCTACAAAAACTCTTCCAAGTAATTATATAATTTTATGTCATGCAAACAACAAATGGAATAAATTTTAGAGGATATTTTATCTAAAGGTTAGAGCGGTCAATAGCTATTAATACTGCATCGTTGGGTTAAGCCGTGAATTGTCCTAAGGAAACAAATAAGCAGGCGACTTAGTCATTTCCAAAAGTCAACTTCAACATATTATTATTTCATAATAAAGATTCCTGAAATGTTGAACCACCAACCAAAGCAATATGAAAGCATCAATAATTTTATAACTTGGCTCAAATACAAAAATATTGATTCCCCAAAGTGACAATATCTCAAAATAGAATATTGTAGAGAATCAGATATAAATAAAATAAAGTAACAACATTAAAAAAATGAACTTAGAAGAATTTATAGTGGTTCGATTGACTCCGACCTACATCCACCCCAAAAAAAAAAGGTCAAAGGGCTTTAAAGTTACCACAAACACTATTATTATAACAAATAATAATTTAAAAATAGTATGGGAGGATGACTGATTATCAACCTACTACAGATTTGGTTTTTAAGGTGAAGCATCCACCACTGACGTTTTTAAAGTGGAACTACCACTGCTACTAGCCTAACTTATAATACATGAGCTAATCATAACAACTAGTCTCCTACTACATACTCACGAAGGGGCATGCAAGTAACATAAAAAAAGAAACATAGCCTAGAAACTAATATGAAAGCACAACAATTAAGCTACAATTTCACTGCCACCATACTTCTGCAATCACATTCAATTACATACAGTCAGCAAATTACATAGGACCATTAACAACAGTTACTGTGTATAGGAACTGATTTCCAACAGAAGGAAAGATGTCCAGGAACACGCAAACTTCAAGGGATCCACCACCGCTACGATAGCAGCTCGACTTGGAGCTCGTCACATTCTCCAAACTCCCAAAGTATGCACAAGCTCACTAATACACACAACCTTCCATCCAAAGCCTAAACACACAACCAACAATTTGAATGCCTTCATGACAACACCCATAGTACATTGACGATGAACACTACAAATTGCACCAACACCGACCAACCTTAATAAATCCAGACAGTCCGAGTAATACAACAAAGGCTCACCAAGCTAAAGACAAAGGACAGCTACCCCACAACTTACTTGATAGATAATGTAATCAGGTTCTCGACTTACTAAACGTGGAGGAGAGAAAAGTCGTGAAGTCGCTCAAAGAGCATGATTGCACGGAGTACAAGGGAACTCCGCGAAGGAGGCAAACTTTTCACAACCCAACAAGTTGAACCACAACCAAAAAATTCACAAAACCCTGCAAATGAAACCTACACATGATAACACCAACATACACCAACACCCACCCAAGTCCTCCTGATAGAAGTCAGACAACGTAGGACAAGGAATCACCAAGAATTGGATCGGAATAGAATCGCTATGATACCTTGCATTGCGAATTATAGGAAAAAGGACGACAAGGAAGTCGCGAAACCAAACTACAAAGGCAACGTCGTAAAGCTAGAAATAGCCTGGGAGGGACACCACACTAAGAAGAGAAAGGATGATTGGAGAAGGATGGGTACAAGGTAAGTTGAAGGGGAGGAGGATCGAAAAAAGCAGGGACTTTGGAGAAATAAGGGGTTTCAAATCTGACAAAGTCTAAATCTAAAAAATCTGGTTTAGGGCTTCATCCACGCAAATAAAAGCAAGGCAGAGTGGGAATAGGTGAAGAGAGAAGTGGATTGATTAGCAGGGAAGAGGAAAAGAAAACGATGGAGAAGAAGAAGGTCCTATTCCATGAGCAACTCCAGAAATTTTCTTTTTATTTATATTGTAGTTACAGTTACAGTTAGTTTGAATCCAATAAATAAAATAGCGGATTCTAGCCAAGGAAGAAGAATAAGGTCCCATTGCATGAGCAAATGACCCAGTATTTATAGGTGAAGATGAACTAAGATTCAGTTGAAATTGAGATCCAGGTGGAAATCTATAGAGAAAATCTTAGGACCAAATCGACCCCCTCTACCAAAATTAGGCCTTATTGGGGATCCAATTAAGGGGATTGGCACTGACACCAATAATGGGGAGTAGGGCTCTTCGAATTCTTTTGGTAGTTGAAAAGTCGAGTAGGATCGAGTAATATGGAATTACGTGTAATAAACTAAGTGCAGAAGATATAGTAAGTAATAGTAAGAAAAGTAAATAACACTAAAGATTTTTATACTGGTTCAGAGCAGCGTCCTACGTCCAGTTCCAGACTCCTTCTGCAATTTCAACTAATCAACAACCCTTATTTAACCTGGAGGAATAGGTATTACAACACTTAAGCAGCAGAACAGGCACCTGAGCAGCAGAACATGATTTCGCCTCAGCAGCCGAAGAGAAACTTAATACGCTTAAGCAGTAGAATAAGACTTTTACTAATACAAAAGTTAATTGACTCTTTGTGTTCTTAATAACACAGATATGTCACTTTATAGTACATCCTTCCTATAATCTTCTCCTTGATAATATATAGTGTTTGATATATGAAGAATTGGGGAAGAAATAATTTTCAATCATAAATATTGAAATTTGAATGTAATTGCAACTTAAAGAGCAAAAATATAAGGTAGCTTAGAGATTCAGAATCAGAAAGATTGGATGATCTAAAACCATGATTCTGAAGTCTATTTATACCGAATAAAAGGTTTCTTTTATTCATAAAAAGTTTTAATCAAAAGATAGAGACATAACTCTTTAATTAAAAAGTTACATCTCTTTAAAAAGTCGCAACCCTTCAGTTCAGGCGGCTGAAAATAAATTTCAGCTCGCTAAAAAAACGTTAGTTTTTTGAAATAGTTGTGCACTTGTATAAGGCATGAAATTCAACTGGTTGAATATTCATATCATTTTATGAATAAAGCAATCAGCCGGCTGAGTTGACAATTGACCCGGCTGTTTGCACATGTGCACAAAATGATTTTTACGAGTATAAACAGCTTGCATTGCTATATATTTCAAGTGAGATTTTAAAAAGGATTATAACTATAAAATATTAACTCGAATACAATATAAAGTATAACAATTAATCATGTCTACGAATCCTTTTGTATTTGAACCATAATGCCCAATATTTCTTGTAACAACCCGTATTTTGAATAACATGTTATAACATAAATCAAGGCAGAATTAAATGTTAAAATCTAAATCAAGGGAAACGGTCTGTGCCATTGCGTTCGTCTCGGAAAAATACGCGAAATAGAGTCCGAGTTTTCAAAAATCGGAGTCCGTATGACCCAGTTATGGCCTGTCAAAGTTTTCAGAAAATTTCAAGTTCAAAAACAGTTCAAATATCAAATCTGGAGCCAAACAGACTGGGCGGGAAAGTTTCCCGCCCAGCTCCTCCAAGTCGACTGGGGAGTCGACTTGGGAGTCAACACACCCCCGGAGGTGTCGACTGCCCAGTCGACACCCATGTCAACCTGGGTGGTCGGGCCAAGTGGCCTGGTGCACCTGCTGAGTGTTTTGAGTCATGTTTCTGGCCTTGTGATGAATTCTGATGGCTAGGATCTAAACTAGGGTTAATCCTATGGCCTAAACTACCCTAAACTTCTATATAAGCACCCCTAGACCTAGCCTAAACCCTCAAAAATCAATCCTACAACAAAGTTATGCCAAAATGCTCCCTAATCATGGCCTCCATCTTCATATCATGACCTCCATCTTCCTCATGAGAGCTTGAGAGCTTCTAAGGCAAAAAGGAGCCATCTTTCTTCATCAAATCAAAGGAGCTACTTATTCTCAAGGCTATTTGTGTTGCTACATCATTCCTAAAGCTTCTACAACATCTCTATCTTGTTCTATTGTGTTCTAGTTCTCATAGCCACGCTTGGTAAGTCCTATTCTACTCTTAGATTTAAACTATGAACTTAATATGACATGTAGCAAGTTGAAATGAGACTTTTGTGTTATGCTTGCCTTGGATTTCATGCATAGATTCATTCAAGACCCTTTTGATCTATGTTTGTGGACCTAATGTTTACCTATCATGAATCTAGTACCATTTATGTTGACTTTTGGGTGGAAAGCTATGAGCTTTATGTGGTGATTGTGCATAAATGCAACATAGAACCCCTCATGACCTTGATATTAACTTGTGATGATGGACCTATATGCTAATCACAAGTTTATCACCCTATTTGCTAAGTTTAATGCCATACATTTGTAGGCTGGAATTGAACCTAAGTGCAATATTTGCCTAGAACCTATCATTGTATGCGTAGATCTATTCATGTCTCTCTTGATCTATGATTGTGGACCTATCATGAACCTAGTATCGTTCATGTTGACCTTTGGGAAAAATGCCATGAAATGGATTATGGCTTATGCATGTTAACAAACCTTAACCCCTCATGTTCCTTAACATGCATATGATGATATTGAACCTATGTGCTATGCACAAGTTAGGATTGCCACCCTATGTCAACTATTACTATGTTACCACTATATTTGCTAATTATGCTATTCATACATGTTTGTGGCCAAATCACCCTTATGCTATTATGCATGCTTGAGGCCAAAGCACCCTTATGATATTTGATATGTTTGGGGCCAAGTCACCTTTTATGCTATCATACATGTTGAGGCTATATGCTAGTATGTTGAACCCTTTTGCCTCAAATATCACCATGTTTAACTTGTGATATACTTTGCCATCTTATGCCCACCTTGTCATATTCTTATGTTCCCTCTTTTGATCTATTTGTGTTCATGCGAACTTACGTGCGATGGGGTTACGTTATGGGTAAACTTAAATGACATGAAACATGACTTGAAAATATGACATGTGATTATACTTGAAAACATGAACGTGGACATGACATGTAGAAAACATGAAAGTGGCCAATTCGAGGTTGGGTTGAGTTTGTAGCATAAATCTACCCGGAACCGACCGGCTTAACTAGTGGCTATAAACAATAGGACCCAATGTGAGTAGTTGGTCATATCGCACTTAAAACCAGAGGTTAGACTAGGTTGTGGTGTAAAGCTACCCGGACCCGCCCGGCTTAACTAGTAACCACAACAAAGTCTAATGTGAGAGGTTGGGGTGCATTAAGTTAATTAATGCCACATGGTAGGGTTAAGTCATGGACCACTTGAATACTTAACCAATTGAACGCGATGGATTGTTGGGGTTAAGTCATGAACCACTTGGGTATACTTAACCAACTTGATACATGGTTTGGATAGGGTTAACCACACTTAACCCATTAGAAACCCTAGTTTGCGGGGCCCTTTCCAGCAGTAACCCACCAGGGAGTATCGGGATACCCTAGGGACTAGGCTAGGGGTGGGGCACGATTACTGGGCTGATTGTAAGTGACCAAAAGGGACGGCCAGGTAGGTGCGCCATTGTAGATTCTGGCGGACTATGGTCGTGCACATAGTCCGGGGATGAAAGACAGACATGGGCACCAGTAGGCTTGGACTGTGCGTGCTTGTTTTGTGTCAGTGGTTGGCACCCTAGGGCCCAGATACACCCTAGGGTGGACCTTGCACAGTCGACTATGCGTGCTTGTTTCGTGAAAGAAACGGCTGAATAGTGCACCAGTTAAGTTCAGGCGGACCATGGTCGTGCACATTAAGTCTGGAGTTGAATATGGGCACCGGTAGGTTTAGACTGTGCGTGCTTGTTTTGTGTCTGTGGTTTACACCCTAGGACTGGATACACCCTAGGGTGGACCTTGCACAGTTAACTACATCCCATGATTAGGCTGTATGACACCGATACACGACGAGTTAGGCTTATAGGGAGCCAATCGACTAGACCGAGTAGTTGGACCTTGATTTAGGTCATCTCATGATGTTGGGCCAATTTTGGGCCAAGGGATCATTTCTTGTTTATACTTAACATGGATTAGAATACTTGTACACTTGGTGGAACTTAACCTTGTATATGCGATGCAATAGTTGATTTATCCTGTTAACTATTTACCATGCCAGTTTAGTTACCCTCGTTATGTTTCATCTCAGTTTCTCATGTCCAGTTAATTTTACTAGTTTTTATACTAATAGTACTTACCAGTCTTTATGACTGACCTGTTTTCCTTTCGCCTCTTTTCTTCCGTTCCCCCCCCCCCCCAGATTCTCAAGGTGGGAACATTAGCACCTAGCTTGGATCTTTGGCTTGCTTCTCTGATAGCTCATGTACGGTTTGGACTTGAGCTTTGCTATGGCGACACTACTGTTATCTTTGGGGAATACTTTACTTATGTTATTTTTCAGTTTATGTTTTCTAGACTTTGTTTGGTTGGAAAATGATGACTAAGTACTTTGATGTAACTTGATTATAGTTTTGAAATAGTAGTTTTATCCGCTGCTTTATTTACTCTGTTTTACTCATATGTTCTGTCTTGTGATATCTTCATGCATGTTTACCTTGTCCAACACCTCTCCAAAGCCAGTGTACTTGCAAGAGTGACCCTGGCGGGGGTGGGGTGTTACATTTCTCCTGCAGTAATCATTAGTATACCATATTGTCGACGCATAATTATCATAATCAAAATAGCATAAAATAGAGGTTCTAACAATCTCCCACTTTTTGACGATGATAACAATATATGACAAGCATATACATATATAAATATATATACGAAATGAAATATAGATAAATAATATTTCTATTTCTATTTGCTCCTTTTGTGCTCCCCTTATCTTTATGCTACATTTTCTCCTCCTTTTTCATCGACAAAAAGGAGTTAGATCTTATAAATGTATGAGCATATGAAATTATATAAACTTATATGAAGTGTTATATGTGCATTTTCACATACATTTATAAACATATAGCTTTTATAATCATTACAAGAAAACAATGATTTTGTAGTGGACGAATCCGTCGCTAAAATTGTATTATCGACGGATTTGTGACGGATAGTACTGGTCGGTAAATTTCATGTCGGTATCTTAGGGACCATTTTGCGACTGAAGTTAATGTAAATTCTTCGATACTTTACCGTCATTTTTCGATATATTTAAAAAAAATTACCGATATTATACCGCCAGATATATATATTTCTTTAATATATATTTTAATAAAATTTTGTCGGAGATTCCTTGCTAAGCAGCAAGAGATTAGAAACGGATAATTTCAACTTTTGCTTCACCTTAGATATTGTTAACAGGCCTTTTGGTCCGGTTCCTAAAAGTACTCAAGACATGCTCGATTCAACTCATCGCATGAAGCCAGGGCCAAGGGCGAAACTCGAGGAGCACAGGAGGAAGTCTGAAAAGGGATCGCGCCAACAGGAACCTCGCAACGCCACCATCACATTACCACATCAATGCCCCAGAAGAGCCATCGAGCCTCAACTAACAGCCCTTGCCAAGCATATTTCGCACCCTGCCGGATGCAAAATTTCGTACCTGGTAGGTGCGAAATTTCGCAACTAGAAGGTGCGAAACTTCGTACCTGGTAGGTACGCACGTAGCAGGTGCGAAATTTCGCACCTAGCAGGTGAGAAATTTTGCACCCTGACTCAGGTGCGAATTTTCCATGGCCGAGGGCTGCAGGCGCGAATTTTCTGTAAATGGTCCTCATTTCTACCTACTCATACCTAACCACTTCCTATAAATACCCCATGGCCTCACACTTCAAAAGGGTTGGATTCTTGATCTTTGAGACCTCCATAGAGCTCCACTAATGGCATCTCCTATTTGAGGAAGAAGAAGGGCAAAATGGTCCATTCACCTAATTCTTGCAAATATGACCATTGTAACTTCATGTATGATAGCTAATGGATGTAATGAGAGGTTCTCAATCTTGTAATCTTTCAAGTGATCAATAAAATTCCAACGACTCTTCAAAGTGGACGTAGGCCCTCACTGAGGCCGAACCACTATAAATCTCTTGTGTTATTTACCGCTTTATGTTCTGTTTATGTTCTTGTATATACGACCATATTTATAATTCCTAGTAATTTTCTTTGGTGTTTACGACATTTTTTGATGTCAACATCTGGTGCTTTCACTGAGAACACTCGGATATTGCGTCTTTCTTGCACGTTACCATCTCGACTTCAACGAGCTTAAGGTTCGTTGCTCAACCTGCCGTCGAGTCCGCATACGATGGTAAATAAGTCAAAGAACGCAATGATCAGCTCCTCAACCGCCGCCGAGGCCGATACATCTCGTCAACCTCAACCGACGGGCATCCCGGCCACTAATTAAAATGAACCTCCAGTTTCGGACCCTGAAGCGCCCATAACCCAAGCACAAATCCACACACTTAATGAAAGGTATGAAAGTACAACTGTCGAGCTTAATCAAGCGCTAAGGAATAACATCGACCTTATGCGGCAACTTCAAGAAAGTCAGCGCATCATCGCTCAACTACAATTAGCTCGGAACAATGCCCGACCTCGACCACCAACATCGGAAACTTCTTCTTCCAAGTCGAGGGGCCTACATCAAAGAAGGAGGTTTAGTCTCATCAACAATGTCTCCATCTGAACAAATGCCCTCGACAACGGCAATGGCAATGGGTATGCCAATGGAAACGGCGACCAGACCACGGTTACCTATAGCGAGGGCACCCAATATCAGGATCGTTCTCGCTTAGTCATCAATGAAGGACTCACTCCTACTAACCGACCTCCTCCTCGACAAGACCCAATGGCCGCCCATCGAGACAATGAACCTACTATTCCGGCGGCCCATACCTTTCTAGAACAGGATCCGCACGACCCCGCTCCACATCATCACGCACACCCGGATCCCGTAATAGATGTCGATGACATGGATGAAGACAGTCCGGACATCCACCATAGAAGACGTCCTCGTGCCAGAACTCCAGAACCTTGCCAAAACCTATGGGTCCCAACGGCAAATTCCCATCCGACCTACCTTCCCAACATGGTCCAAAGGATCATGAGGGAGATGCGAGGGAATGTGCATGATTTAGGGGAAGCGCCCATCATGCGCAACCCTTTCACTCAAAGAGTTAATGAAGCTGAATGGCCGCAACACTTCTCATGTCGCAAATGCCGCTCTACGACGGTACCATGGATCCTTTTGCTTTCTTAAACCGTTATGAATTGCAAATGGACTCAAGCAGAGGCGACGATCCGGTCAAATGCAAATGCTTTCCAGTCTTCCTATCAAGAACCGCTCTCTTATGGTTCTCTCGCCTTCCGCTTAATTCCATCAACAACTTCGGCCAATTAGCGACACAGTTAGTCAAACAATTCAAGATGCACATCCCGACTCCGAAGAATGCCCTCACCTTTTCCAACCTATACCAAGGGCCTGCGGAGTCGCTCGAAAGCTACCTTTCCAAATTCAATATCGCCATCGCTATGGTCGAGGATCTGGATCCGCGCACCGTACTCCTCTAGCTAGCGAAGGGTGTCCTTCCTACTTATGAATTTGGGGGCATGGATCGATCGAAAGCAACCAAAGAGCCTCGATGCTTTCAATGAGAAAGCGAGGCAGTTCTTATGGTAAGAAGAAGCGAGACGGAACCGCCTCTCCAAGACCAGTCACCCCAATAATCCTCGAGCAGACAACGCAAATAACCACCATAGGAAGCGAGAAGTGGGAGAGTCCTCCATTCCGAACAAGGGGACAGGACCCCCCAGGCAAAGACCAAGCATTGGGGGGTAAGGGGGCTGAGGCAACAATCAGATCCAAACAGAGCCAGGGAAGCCCAACCCTTATCAAGCTTACGAGACATACACGTCATTGAATGAAGATCCGGAGACTATCTACTTAGAAACATGTAACACCTTACCGTACAAGAAACCCCGCGTTAGGGAGTCAAACCGATTCCGAGAAGAACTCGGGGAGATACTGCTGATATCACGATATGTACGGGCATAACACGAATGAATGTCGCCAGCTCAGGGATGCAATTGAAAAGCTCATCCGCGAAAAGCGGCTTGAACAATACGTCCAAGAGCCCTCCCCCCCCAAAACTAATCCAAAACCTCCAGCGCCAACTCCTCAGACGGCCGCCAAGGTAGCCCCGGGACCATCTAACGCCAAGCTCCGAAAAACCATGCGGGACGACATTATCTTTCACGAAAGGTAGTCCACGGGAATTGAAATCCCAACCACCAATCCTTTGGTCATACGGCCCAAATCGGCGCTGCAACTATTCGGAAAATATTGGTCGATTCGGGAAGATCGGTCACGACCAGATGAAGTTAGAAACAAGAGATCTCAAACCAAGCCATTCCACGATCCACGGCTTTAATGGAGCATCCAGCTGTCCGGTAGGAGTCATCGACCTACCCGTCGAACTCGGTATGGGGGACCGAAGCCGGGTCCGAATCCTTACCTTTGTGGTTATCGACATCATCTCATCGTATAACATCTTTCTTGGAAGTCCCTTCCTCACAAAATTTCGCGTCTGCCTATCGCCTTGGTCCCTACTAATGAAATTTCCAACAGAAAACAGGATCGGAACAGTCAGAGGCGACCAAGTTAATGCTAGAGAGTGTTATGCAATAGAATGGAAGAATGCACGCAATAGGGATAAGGGGAGAGCAGCGCCCGCAGCCTTTTGCTCCAAGACCACCTCCGCATAGCAATCAACGACATCTGGGTCTTGGCTTAGGCGCCACTTCCGTCTTTCCGATGACCTTGATCCAGGGAAAGACGAAGAGCCCGAGTGCGAGAGACCTACTCCGGTCGAGCCCACAGTGGATATTCATGTCAGTCTCGATGATCTGTCGCGAGTATTAAGGATAGGATTACATCTTCACCCAACGATCAAAGACGATCTTGTGGATTTCTTAAAGGCTAATTTGGACGTATTTGCATGGACTCACTTCGACATGAAAGGCATCGACCCGGCAATCGCCTGCCATTCTTTATGCATAGACCCTACGATGCCTCCTGTCAAACGAAAGCGTCGCTTTCTAGGACCTGAGAGATCCAAGGCACTCGAGGAAGAGGTAGATCGCCTACTAAACCAACAAATTCATCCGTGAAGCCGACTACCCTGAGTGGGTCTCCAATCCGGTTCTGGTCAGAAAGGCCAACGGTAAATGGCGGATGTGTATTGACTTCTCTGATTTAAACAAGGCACACCCAAAGGATAGCTTCCCGCTCCCAAAGATCGATCGGCTAGTCGATTCAACCACCGGATACCAACTGCTATCTTTCATGGACACCTACTCCGGTTATAGCAAGATCCCGATGAATCTCCGCGATCAGGACCATACTTCCTTCAAAACCGACCTTGGACTTTACTGCTACCCCGTCATGCCCTTTGGCCTCAAGAATGCCGGCGCCACATACCATCGGATGGTCAATCGACTCTTCAAAAATCAAATCGGGAGATCTATGGAGGTGTACGTGTACGAAATGCTAGTTAAATCAAAAGCATCTAACAACCATGTCCACAACCTCTCTGAAATGTACGATGTCCTCCGCTGGTACGACATGAAACTCAACCCCCTAAAATGCTCCTTTGGCGTCGCTTCAGGTAAATTTCTGGGTTTCATCATCAACGCCCAGGGCATCGAAGCTAATCCCGAGAAAATCCAAGCCATTTGGGACATCCAAATCCCCGAGAACATCAAGGATGGTCAAAGTTTAAACGGAAAGGTCGTCGCTTTAAGTCGATTCATCTCGAAGGCCACCGACAAGTGCATTCCTTTCTTTGATTTACTTCGAAAAGGGAAACGCAACTTTAAGTGGACCCCTGAGTGCGTTTCCGCATTCAAGGAACTCCTGGATCACTTAGAGCGACCACCCATCTTGTCTAAGCCTGTAGACCATGAGGACTTAAATATTTACTTGGCTGTTTCTGCACAGGAAATCAGCTTAGCGTAAATACGGCTTAAAGACCGCATCCAACGACCTGTCTACTACATAAGCAAATGATTGACGAGGGAAGAAAAGAAATACCCGAAGCTCGAAAAGCTGGCGTTCTTCTTACTGGTCTCCTCCCGGAAGCTCCGGACATATTTCCAGGCTCATCCTATAAAGGTCTTCACCGACCAGCCGCTTCGTCCGGTTCTACAACGACCCGGCGCATCCGATCGACTGCTAAAGTGGAGTATGGAACTAAGTCAATTCGAGATAACATTCATTCCCCATCGATCCATCCTCGAACAAGCCCTCGCTGACTTTATAGTAGAATTCACGGCTCCCGAAGAGACTTCTACAGAGAACGCTTAGGCCTCCGACAGTAAATGGAAGTTATTTGTGGATGGGTCCTCCAAAAACAAGTGCTCGGGAGTCGGCATCGTACTCATCACTCTCGAGGGACGCTCGATACACTACGCACTAAAGCTAAATTTCCCCGCCACCAACAGCGATGTAGAATATGAGGCATTGATAGCCGAACTAAGAATCGCAATCGAGCTCAAGCTGAAGATTATTCAGATATTCTCCGACTCCCAGCTCATCGTGCACCAGGTGAAGGAAGAATGCCAAACTAAGGAAGAACGACTCGCTCTATACCTAGCTCGAGTACAAGAACTTCTCACTCACTTTGACCACTTCATTATCACTCACATCCCGCGAGAGAAAAATGAAAAAGCCGACTCACTGGCCAAATTACAAGTTCTGAAGATCTGTAGCTTGTGGGGTTCGCCCCCGTTGAAGTCCTCAACTCCCCCAATACCAAGCTAACACAAACCAGTACGTTCATGAGCGCCGGACCCGAGTCGGCATAATGAATGACGTCGATCATAAGCTATCTGCAACAGGGGATCCTCCCAGAAAGCCGCAAAGAAAGGCGAGCGCTCACCCCCAAGTCAACCCCTTATCTCCTTATGGATGGGGTACTCTATCGAAGAGGCTTCTCGGTCCCCTTAGGTGTGTGGCCCATAATAAAGCCATCAAGATTCTAGTAAGCATACATGAAGGTGAATGTGGTGACCACACTGGGGGCAAACCCTGGCCAGGAAGATACTCCATCATGATTACTACTAGCCCACACTTGACAAAGATGCCGCTGATTATGCTCGCAAGTGCTACAGGTGCCAACGCTTCTCAAAGATCCCGAGAGCCCCACCAATAGAACTGACGCATATGACTGGCCTATGGCCATTCTCCATGTGGGGAATCGACATCATTGGGACTCTTCCTATGGCCAGAGGCGGGGCACGATATGCTGTCGTCTCTTTGGATTATTTTACCAAGTGGGCAGAGGCCGAAGCCCTCGCCACAATCACTACCAAGAAAATGATCAACTTCGTTGTACGCAACATCATCACCCGATACGGGGTCCCTCAGGCCATCATTTGAGACAATGGCACTTAGTTCGAGAGCGTAGAGTTCAAATCTTTTTGTCAGTGACATAGCACACCCCCAGGCTAACGGGCATGTCGAGGCGGTCAACAAAGTCATCAAATCCATCATCAAGAAGCGCCTCGAGAAGGCCGGGGGCATGTGGACATATGAACTTCCTTTAGCCCTATGGCCTACCGAACAACCCACAAGAAAGCAATCGGGCACACTCCCTTCTCCCTCGCCTACGGGTCCGAAGCCGTCATCCCCATCGAGCTCGAGCTTCAATCTCACCGAGTCACCTATTTTGAGCCAAAGACGTACCAAGATTTACTTTTGGGATCGCTCGACCTGCTCGAAGAAAAAAGGAACGAAGCCGATCTCCAAGCCGCTGCCCAACAACATCGAATCACCCGGTATTTCAACTCTCGAGTCTGCCCCAAGGACCTCAATATCGGGGACCTTGTCCTAAAATTGGTCTTCCCTCTGCCAACAGGCCCTGCTCCTCGTTGTGAGGGCCCGTACTCAACGGGTGATGCTACGGGTGATGGTCGAATCTTGTCCCAACAGCTAGACGGGGCGATACAAACTCCCCCCGAACTATGGGTGATGGTCGAATCTTGGCGCAGCACCAAGACCGACCCTTAAATCGTTTCTTCCTCGAAGCTCACAAGGCTAAGAGGTAGCCCATGGCCACAATCGGACCCTACGGGCTGATGATCTAGGCTTCTCTTCCCAGGCGAACAACAACGCTTATAGGCTCGCCTCAACCTGATGAACGACGGGAGAGTCTACATCGGACGGATCGCACAACGCGACGTCATACGCCTTCGCTACACTTGGGATCTATAACGACCTGAACTTCCTCGTGAATGAAATCACAGATTGCTTTGAGGACAAGACGAATCAGAACACAATAGAAAAATATTTCATTGCTTATTAAAACAATTTCATCAGAATACAAGAATATTCCAGAGTATACATGAATAATATACAGAAGAAAAAAAATATCAGAGATTTAAATTACATTACATAGCAGTGGAAAATAATACAAAACACAACTGAAAGGGATACACAGATACAGAGCTTTCTGAACATCATTCCAGCTATAAACCAGGATCCTGTAAGAATAAATCTGCAAAACCAAAACTACTAGCTGCCCATGTGGAAAATAGGGGCACCCAGAGTTTAGGTTAAAACAATAAACTGCAGGTCAGTCATGTGACTGGTGTGAGAACTAAAACAGTTATTTAAAACTTTAAAATATAGTATATAAAGGGACCACGCCGTATAACACGGAATGGGTTTCCTCCCAAGAATACCAGTGCATAGAATAAACAGCGCAATGCTTTTTGAAAAAATGAAGCTATTATAAGACTCAGGTCCCATCACACAATGCAACGCAAGCCGTAGGGTAGAGTTTTACCTTATAATAGCCAAACATGCTTGGTACGTTTAAAACAAATCATTTTGATACTATTATAGTGTAAAGTGTATGAAAACAACTTCGAATATAAATGTATCAATCATAGACGGCATAGTGCCTCATCCCACTATGTCACCATACTAGGCTCTACAAATAAAACCGAAATGTCACGTATTGGAAGTTTGGATTTCCGTCTGTGAACCAAGGCAAGGGATCGTCCTTCCTGCTTCGAGACAATCTTGCCCATGTCTCAGGCAAGTACTCAGTCAAGCCTTTGGATCGTCAGGGCCGGTCCACTCAATGTGGATTAAAATGCCTAAACACTACGTTTCCCCACCCTATGGGGCGTAAAATTGGTCTGTATAAAGACTATACCATCCATCGGCTCCGCAGAGACCGATATAACTGAGGCGCCTCGCTATCCATCATCCACATAAGTAAAACATCTGGGCGTGCAAAACCCATACACCACTCCTGGCTAGAAGGAGACGCATGCCCTCCCTGAGGTCCTCTCCCGTTTTTGGTTCACACCGGGGTGCGAGGCTCGCGAATTAACGTTACACAAAGCTAAGCTATATTAAAGCCGTTTTTTGATTATCAATCACAAGATTCTGCTTTTCAATAGAAGCCTTGATTATTTGCATCTCAGCATGCCACATAGGCAATTCACGTTATGCAATCGATGTCTATCAATCACACAGAATGAAATCCGATGTCAGACACACATCCATTTACAAGTTCGTTCTAGGTCTGAACGAAACCGGAGGCACCTTATTCCTCGTTCCGTATGTCCAATACAGGAGAGAGGTCCTCGCATATCCGGTCGATCTCCAAGTACGTCTGGACGATCACTATTTATTACCTTGTCTTGGGTGTACAGCCCAATCAAGACATCAGTAATCATCCAAACGATGTGAAGACCTCCGGTCTTCAACCACCGTCTTCATCGTCGACTTATCGCCGATTTAGTTATTCAGAATGGGATAAACCCGATCTTTCCGAATAACTCACGTATATAATAAACAAGTGCTACACAAACACTACATGTGCCTCATTCCAATTCAGAATATTCTTTTATTCAAATATTCTTATACTTTGGGAAAGGTTACCATTAATTTTACCAAGATAAATTCTTTAAAATTTATTCTTTAATCTTCCTTTGGATATTAATTCAAACCAAATTAAGGTTTTCCAAACTAGTCGGGATTAGCGATCCTTACCAAAGTAATCATTTATTTTATTTCCCAATGCCAACCTATTCATCCCATGAAGCAAAACTGGTAATACTTCATATCTAACACCACGGTGTTATCGGTAAATTCAATTACCATTTCTCGTTCAAATCTAATTAAAGATTCAACTATCGCCTGGAGTAAAACTGGTGGTACTCCATTCTTGGTTATTTCTCGAATTTGATAATTTTAGTTATCAAATTCACCTTTCAATCCATTTAAAGATTCATTAAAACTCTAATTAAGTTTTAATTTCCAAAAATCATTACTTAATGATTATTCAGTGTTAAGAAATTATTCTTATCTTTAACTGGGTTAAAGAACTAATGTCATTTAAAACACAGCTCACGATAAACCCAAGATCACATTCCATTAACAATGGAATCTACAAGGAATACAGATCAATATATATAATCGATATGAACTTCCATATCAAACCGATAATATAAATGGAATAACGGCAAAGCCTTTTAAATTCCATATATATTAACAGCCTTCCTCCACCGAAAATCACTTCGATTATTATCAAATCCGATTCCATCCCATTCCAATATATTAAATTGGAAAACTTTACTTTGGAAAATCTGCACTAAGTCTTTTAGTAGAAAGATTTATAAGTTCCAAATCTCATTTCACTGTAAATCGGGTTAAAGAATGAATGTCGTTAAAAACGCAGTACACAATAAACCTAATTCACATTTCATTTCAAATCCAATTAAATGTTAATTAATTGGTAATTCTTCTCTACATCTTAATTAAAAGATTTATTCTTTTCAAACGGGGTTTAAAAACAGTGTTACTGAAGACCCCATCCCATCAGTCTCTAACCGTAAATTAGTAAGAGAACAATTCCCTAGGTATTAATCCTGAAGGCCGAAACCAACATCAGATCAATACCTAGGAAACCATTCAACTGGGCTAATCTCCAGTTAGTTTTTAATTTCCTTAACTCCATTAGGTTTAAGAACAATATTATTAAAGATACCATTCACGACAAACCCAAAATCACATTTGATATTAAATACAAGGCTCTGAATAGAAAATATATCGGCTTATATTCAATATCAAATTCTGAAATCAGCAAATATCGTATTGGAAAATATAATCATGGAATCCAATATCGAAACATTCCGAAGATAAGTTTGATTCAAATCCGTTCCAATTCATATATTGGAAATTCAGGCTATTTTTAAAACCATTTCAAATCCAATTTATTTATTCAAAAATATTGGATTATAATTCTAGTTCATTTCGATAAATTTTTTTTAATCTTTTCAAATATGGAATTTTTCATCCTAATTATTTCTGAATCATTTATTATGATTTTGCACAAATTATTGATATTTTTAATAATTTTATCAAGGCCCGTATAGTCGATTTCCATAAACGGCCATCGAACAACACTTACATCGACCTTTTCAAAATTTGATTTGGACATAATTCCAAAACCAACCGTTAGATTTCAATTCTCTCGTATTTATTGCAAAGATCTTTTCGATAGAACCTAACGGTTCCGGTTTTAGGAGAATCCGACGGTCGGATCTCCTGTAACGTCCATTCGAAGTCAATGGTCGAAATTCACGAACTACCGAGGCGTGCAACTCTATTCAGGCTATTAAACATATATAATATATATATATATATTATATATTTCGTCGATTTCCATTTAAAATGTATTTTATAAATCGTTTTAAATTCGTTTTCAAAACGATTTCAACTTCATATTCAGTTTCAAATCAAAATTGAATATTCCATATCATTAATATATAAATGATAATATTTTCAAAACATTAGATTTGAAATCACTTCATTTTCGATATTCATTATAAAAATGAATAAAATCAATATAAATATCGTTCGCGTCAAAATGGCGCATATCTAATCAACACGGCTATATATATTTAAATATATTTTTGTCCATCCCAAATCGGACATCAAAAATCAGATTTTGATATTTTACTGAATATTATTTTAAAATATTCATTATTTCTGAACTGGAATCAGACACAGTCAATTACCATATAATGTTGTTTATATGGATTTCATACAATACATGTATAGAACAACAATGATAAACAATCAACCATCATCCAGAGTGCATTACACAACTGCATAAACGTAAAATATAAATATTTAACGCGTACAACAACATGTCGACCAATCGATCGACATACAACTAAACAATTGGGATTAGTGTATGTTAAATATCATCCCAACACCCGTGTGGGGTTTCAACCAACAAATACTGAATATTATTTGTGCAGTTGGGCGATGTGTAAAATTTTATCGTCCCAATCCATATCGGTCAAATGGGTGTACATAAACAAATCGTCTGATTTGTAAATGAATATTTAGTTTATTCATATACACGTTAAAAATTATATTTTTAATGATAAAATATTTATTCGACACATATATATTCTATTCGGTTCATTTGTCTAATAAAAATGTTATTTTTATTGTTCTAATATAATTTAGAAAATTTTGGCGGCATAACGGCGCGATACTAGAAACGGGATAAGGCCTAGCCTTATCCCTCTCCTAATAATGGCGCACGTCATACACAAACCAAATTATATCAATTCGTTTCACACCCCAAACAAATATTCAAACAAATACATCAATCAACACAAACAACCAAACAAGTCGTCTATGATCTGTCGATGATGAGGAACAGTTCATATATGCAGTTACATAATAAATAACTGTATAAAGAAAACTATAGTGATAAGTTCTCACCTTTGGGTTCCACTCCTCCATTATATTTCTGAACAGTTTGGATTTGGTTCATTTCCATCGCGTTGTGTTCTTCAACATAATTCCAACGCAATCTGCTTCATACGATTTATAAGTTAAAAAATCATATTTTTATAATGCTACTGTATATATAAAAATCATATTTTTACTTCGCTACTTCATATGTAAAAATCCAATTTTTATATCTCTATTCATATAATAAAAATCATATTTTTATTACTCTAACTTCATAATAAAAAAACCATATTTTTATTATATAATTTCTTGTATAACAACCGCATCTTCATGTTATATAAAAATCTAATTTTTATCCTCTCTACATGCATATAAAAATCTGAGCATTCTATTCTCTACATTCATATAAAAATTCGATCTTTCTACTCTCTGCATTCTTATAAAAAATCGATCTTTCTACTCTCTACATTCATATAAGAATCCAATCTTTCTACTCTCTACATTCATATAAGAATCCGATCTTTCTATTCTAAGATTTTCATATAAAAAATTACATTTTTAAAACGATGTTAATATTATAAAAATCATATTTTTATTCTGCTACATAAATAAAAATCATATTCTTTATTTCGCTACTACATTATAAAAATTATTTTTTTATAATGCTTTATATATAATTAAAAATTATATTTTTATAGACTTTCAAACAATAAAAACCATATTTTTTTATTTCAAAATCATATTTCTTTCTAAAACTATATACATAAAGATCAAATTTTTACTTCGCTATATACATAAGAAAAAACTAATATTTACTTCACTTTCATATGTATAAAAATCAAGTTTATATTTATCATATAAAAATCAAGCCTTTTTACCTATAAAAATCTAACCTTTTTATCTATAAAAACCAATTTTTAGAAATCAATCCTTTACATATCAAAAATCTAAGCATTTACATATCAAAAATTCAGTTTTTCATTAAATAAAATAGAATTTAAAACTCACTGTTATTTTCTTCAGAGGGGATGGAGGGTGCTGTCAGGCAAAGGAGATGGCGCGCGTTTGGCGGTGGTGGAATACAGGGGGCGGCGCATTGGGCTAGGGCGACTCACGGCAGCGGATTGGGGTGGTTTGGGGCTCGGGTTTGCGGTCAAGAAGGAGGAGGAGGTGAAGCAGAAGGGGATGGCAGTGGAGGGTGGCGCGTCGCCCGAGGTGAGGGGGCGATCGCGACTGGGCGGTGACGGGATGCGTTTCCCCCTTTTTCCTGTTCTTTTTTTTATTTTAATTTTTCGATCTTAAATGATACGGTGGGGGTTTGACTGATAAAGGGAGAGAGAAAAAGGGGGAAAAGGTATATATATTAATATATTTTTTTATTTTATTTTCTCCAGAAATGTGATTTCATATACGAACGCCAAACGAGACCCAACGATTGTCGCCCCTAATCAAATACCCCCATTCCGAACATAATGGGATATGTTTTGCAACCTAATTCGGCTGTTACGATCAGTTTCCGTTAAATTTAAAATATAAATCATTATATTTTAATTTCAAATGTACATTTTAATTTACCGGGGCCACATACTGACTCTAAAAATTCTAGAAAAATTATTTCTAGCTTCATATTGAGATACGGTCCTAACAAAACTAATTTCATCAAATTTGGAGACCGTTTGAAAAACAGTCATCTTCTAGTCGATCAAATTCAAACTAAAATTACCAAACACATTTAAATCCACCACGCTCACATATCAATTCCAAAAATTACGAAAATTGGAATCAAGCAATAATTTGACCTTCTAGATCCAACAAAAGTGGTCTCATCGAAAACGGAGGTAATTTGCAAAATTCCTATTTTTAAGGGCTATATTTCAATAGCGACTATTCTGAATTTTCAACTAGATATAACTTTTTATTCCCGCTATGAAATTCAAATTTTTCGGATTCGTTGGAAAGATATTTTTAAACTGATTCAAATATTTCTGGTTTCACTAAAATCCGGTTTATTTTGAATCCTGTGCATTCATTTGAAATAGAAATTTCAAACTACCGCGCCATTTCCAATTCCTTTTATAATTAAAACAAATATTTATATTCTAACTTCAATTTAAATAAATTTATACATTCTAATTCTATTCAAAATAAATTCCTGGTCATTATTATTTAAAATAAATCATTTATATATCCAAAATTCATTAAAATTGCCAAAATAAAAATTTTAAATCGGTTCTGATTTTCCGGGTTATTACAGGATTTACCCTGTGCAACCCAAATACAGCAGGGCACTTAGCCTGAGCTGCGCAAACTACTGGTTTCCTGAGCTGAGGGAAACTTACTAAAAGCCTGCGCACTGTCATTCCCCCCTGGAATCATCGACCCAGGGCATGACACTCACAATCGCTTTTTTGTTAAGGGTAACGATAAGTAGGCCTATGCAAGTACGGGATCATCGAAAACATGGGAAGAACATCCGAACACTTAACACAAATTGCAATCTTTACTAATTCATATTTCATTTCAACACACACACACACATTACAACTACATAGCCAATATCTTTCTTTCTAATGACAAGGTGTACATGAGAACTACACCATGTGTTGAAAAAACCAAAAGCGAGGGCCGAACTCGCGTAAACTATCGGCCTACACTACCAAAATGATTGCCAAACTTATACTTAAGCAAATAACGCTAACAATGCTTCTTCTTTTTGTCTTTGTGCTTCCTCTTTGCAGATTCGACACTCGACGGTTCATCCTTGGAGCTAGGCCTTTTCTTGCCAGACCCGCCTTTTCCACCTCGGCTCCTTTGGGAGGTGGTCGACTCGTGCGAAGCTAAAAGTCGCCTCTCGTCCGCCCCGTCGCCGCTAGAAATCTCAGTGACATCAGCAGGGGCGACATGCGGCAAAGGCTTGGGGGAACCTCCAGCGGCAAGACCTATCACCGCGGTGCTCATCTCCGGGATCGTTTTCCCTTCCCTTTTAGATTTCTCCTTGGCTTCCTTAGCAGCTCGTCGCTGGATAAGCTTTTGGGACTTGTACCCTGGATTACCGGCCCTGGTTCTCTCGCGAGTCTCGATAGCCCTTCGCTGAGCCTCCTCAGCCTATCGTTTCTTCTGAGCCTCGTCTGCCACCTTCTTCTTCTCTGCTTCATCATCAGCCTTCCTCTGGCCAACAGTCACGACAACCCTCTCCACAGCATCCTCCTTGGTCTTTGTTATGACCGCCTGCCTGGTAGCTTCATCCTGCCTCTATTTCTCCTCCGCCTCCTTGTTTTTGGCCACCATCTTAGCTTTCAGCGCATTCACCATGGCGGCCATCGAAGACACATCAGCCTCCACCGGACCTTGTGCAGTCGCACTTTGCCCATCTACCTCCTCTCCTTCATCAATAAGGCTTTCGTAGAGGCTGGGGGTTATTCTTATCCCCGACAAGATGTCAAGATGATCCCTACCCTCTCCAAACTGAGTCCCTTCAAGTCCTAGCCCAGACTCAGTCACTTGGGGAATCGTAGGGGAGGATCCAATGCCGTAGTTAATCCAGAAGGGACTGCATAATGAAAACACAATCTTTTAGTTTGTAAATTCAGTAATCGCGCCATCTCAGGGATGCATTGTAAAGGGAATTTACCTCCGGTCAAGGATGGCGTTGGGAGAGCAGAAGGGGCATCCGGCACAACAGGAAAGGTAAACTCAGTCTCCTTCGGCTCCAGATGCTCAGGATCATGGCCAGTTGGAACCTGAGTCGAGGTTGTCAGGTCACTCGCGGTGACCAATCCAGGGGATGGCGGTCGATAAGAGCTTCCCTCCGCAAAGGCCTCCGCTACCGCGACGCTCTCGGTCATGGTAGGCTTTCCTTTCCTAGCAGTAAGCCTCTCCAACCTTTCCCTCTCCGCGTCCTCCAGCAGCAACCTCCTACCCTCATCTAGCTTCTCACGCTCCTCTTCGGTCAGGAGGTCAATCATAAGCTGTCGCTCGTCCGAAGACCCGACATCAGCTTGGTGCAAGAAGGCCTCATACGGAACCAGTCTATCCCAGGTTCGAGCTAGCTCACGGGAATAATCATCCATCCAAGAAAGTCCACAGAATTTTAAAACCTTAACAAGAATGTTCTTAATGTCTTCCTCCACGGACGACTGTGCTCGAAACTCTGCATCCACTAGCTCATCTCTTAATTGTGCCACCTCTCTTAGGTGTTCGGCTTTCAGTCCCTCAACGGTGCCTAACATATCCCGGTTACTAGCTTCCGCGTCCTCCTTCGTTTTCTTTGCCACCTCAAGCTCCCTCGTTAGGAGATCATTCTCCGCTTTCAAAGTTTTAGTGTCCTCCTGAAGCTACAGGACTTTTGCGTTATCTCTTCTCAATTCGGAGCAAACCTTGTCTGCCTCGGCCTTTTCCTTCTTTAGGGCAATGTTCTGAGTAGTTAAGTCAGTTATGGTTTCCTTCAGAACAAAGCACGAATGGTCGGTCTCCCTTTTAAGCACCTTATACCGCTGCCTCCCTCCAGCTGAAAACAGCATGCCTCGCAAGTTAGCAATTTGGAGATATAAAGGGAAATAATTCCTAGAACGAAGAAGAAAACCTATCTAACTTCGCATTCAAATTAGCAACGGAAGCCTGTCCGTCTTCGATGATTGATTTCCGACTAGTGAGTTCCTGATTCTTTTTCCTAATCAGATCCGATAGGTGATGGGAGTACCTGGTAAGCACACCAGCTTGATGATACGCAGCCTTCACATGCTCCCATATCTCTCTGGATTCCCTATCAGGAGCAGGACGAAGCTCAGGGACAAACCATAGCTCGTCAAGATATAGCTGAGGGAAATGATGTCTCACAAACGCCATCCTCTCCTCAATGGCCAGCTTCCGAACTCCAGATTCTGCCAAATCTTGCATTTCTATGACAACCGCCTTATCCGACCTCGGTTGGGCAAGCAGTGGCTCTCTCCCCTTTGAGGTCTGAATAGGAGCTGGCGGAGCGATGCTGGACGGAGCCTTTGACGGCGTATGACTCGACCCCCTAGATCGAGCCGGGAGTCTCCCCTAGGCACTCGAATCGGTGGAGGAGGGGGAGGAGTCATAAAAGATTGAGGTCTATCCCGGTGATGACTCCCGTTGCCGCGACCCCGTGGGGGCGGAATATTGCCATACAAGCTAGCCCCTCTCCTGAAGGAGCTAATAAAAGTGCTCTCGGGACGATGGCGGTCTCCATGACCTTGTCCTCTACTTCCTCTGGCCATGTCACATGTCAAATAAATAAAGCAAAATCAGTAAAGTAACACACTCAGGAACTTTTCTATGCAATGTGGTATGTATAAGTGTTCCCTAAGTGCTCTCTCAATAGACCAGATTGTTTCCCACTCGAGGGAATTAGCCCATCCATAGGGCGAGCTAGATCCTCCATACAAACGGTGCTCGGCCACAAAGACAAGTCCATAGGAGCTGTACCCAGACCAGCAAATTGATCCGCTTTTTCGAGGGAGGTGCTAGCTTCTAGAGAAGTCACAGGAGAATAGAGACTGGTTAACGCTTCTTCCCCTGCCCCTCCCATCAGAGGCGGGACAGAAGCATTATAAGGGTCCTCATCCCGAGCGGCCATCTCCGCGTCACCAGCCTTGTCGCCCTCAACGTCCACTTGAAACTTAACAGCCTTTTTTATCCGAGCCCAATAGAAGCTATTTTCCTTTTCAAACTAGAAGCAGCAGGGCCTTCCGTAACTTTCTCTTTTGAAACACCACTCGCCACGGTGGGCCTGATTATGGCCCGATCAGACGGAAGCAACCTAACACACCGAAGGCAGTCCTGGTCTACTACAGTATCCATCCTACGATAGTCTTCAGGAATAGCTCACAAAGCGTCAAGACATTGTCGATACTCATCGCCAGTGGGCACCTCGGGATTTCCTGCCACGATCGAAAAACAATGAGACACGGAACCCGACAACATTACAAGAAGAAATAAAGTTCGGAAACACTCACTTCCTTCTATCCACCTCCTCGCAAACCCGGGAGGACAGCGAACGAAGAACCAATCATGCTTGATCACAGATGGACTAGGACACTTTCCAACAAAGAATCTAGTGGCGGGAGATGCTTCCAAGAACAATTGGGAGGACGATCCACCAGCCGATCGCCTAAAATGAAAGAGATACCGAATATCCTCTCCAGTAGGCCCCCGATGTAGAAACTCTCGATAAAGAACGCAAGTACCCAAGAGAAAAGAATAAGCATTCGGGTGTAGCTGTGAAGGGGCAAGGCGGAAATAGAGTAGCATTTCCCAAATAAAATCATTGTCCGAGGGCATGCATCACGCAAAGCAAGCGTGTCGATTCCAAGCAGTAAGACCCTCTGGCGGTGCATGGGCCCTTCCGCCCATTCCTGGGGCATGGGCATCTCCCTCCAGGATGATAAACCGCAACGCCATCTTTTTAACTGCCGCGACATCCAAGCGCGATGGCACCGAGTCTGTTGGGATGTCCAAAATAACTGCGTCGGGCAACATATCCGAAGCTACTGGGGCAGGCGACCCATCACCACCCATAATGTCCACATTTTCCATTTCTGCATGTACGACAGGAGAATGTAGCCTCTCCGTTTGTTCCTGTGCTCAGACACTTCGGGGGAGCACACCGATTGGGAAGGAACCGACTTTTCGGTAGTCTCAAGCTCGCTGCCGCCTGAGCTTTCATTATCTGTGGAGTCAGATGTGTGAGACGATGGCGGGGAAGCCTCGACTTCCAGAAGTTTCCCATTCCTTGATCTTGTTTGCATGGCTCGCTATACTTTAATACACTAGTATTAAACATCACAGTGAAATAACCTGTACCCCTCATGTTGTTGAAAGTTAACAAATGTGTGCGGGGTGTTATGCAAGAATCAAAATGTACATAGAAACTTTTAATATCCTAACAGTTCAGTCACAGTCCAGTTATAGGCTCTATCCTATGTGAAATACTCAAGTCCCTATCCATATAGTTATCAATGTGCACCTTGGTACATTCATGCAATCAAACAGGCGATATATAAGTCCAAGGATAGACAGTCAGGAAATCGAAGTAGGAAGCAGCATGAGTCAACACCTAGCCAAGGCGATACAATCAAACCCGTCTTGGGGCACGAAGATTCGAACCCTTAGGGTTTGAAAATTAGAACCCCTCAGGGTTTGAAAATTCGAACCACGTTGGCTCAAAAATTCGAACCCCTCAGGGTTCGAAAATTCGAGCCCCTGTGGTTCGATATTTCGAACCCTCAAGGTTCGAAGAATCGAGCCTGGTGGGGACGAGGGTTCGAACCCCAAAGGATCGAAGATTCCAACCCGTCAGGGTTCGAAACTTCGAAGTCCAAGGTTCGAAACCTCGAGCCCCAATGTTTGAGAGATCCTGGGCTCGAGTAATCGGAAATTCGAGCCCAAAGGCTCGAAATTTCGAACCCTGTAGGGGTTCGAAAATTCGTGTCCCATCAGGTTCAAATTTTTGAATCTCTCGCGTCTGGCTCGAAGGCTCGAGCATCCTCCGACCATCGTACTTCGATCCCTCCTTCTTCCTTTCCTCCTACGACCAAGTCCTTTAACTAAGAATTCAGTCGAGAAAAGATGGGAAACGAAGCTTTCAGGATGATGGCAGCCAGAGAAGAAAATATAAGAAGGAAGAAAATGAGGGGGGAGGGGCCTATTTATAATAAAAAGGGAACAATCCCATCGCATTCCAAACCCAAGCTCGAAATTTCGAGCTTGCGAGCTCGAAATTTCGAACCTTCAAGATTCGAAATTTCGAACCACCGCGGTTCGAAATTTCGAACCACCACGGTTCGAAAATTCGAACCTTTATGGTTCGAAATTTCGAACCCTTGTAGTTTGAAATTTCATTCAAAAAAAAGGGGAGATAAAATTCATATCCTCTCATCTGGCCCATCGTGCCACACGTTCGTGCGTGCGTATTCCCTGCGAATGCCTATTGCCGCGAACGCGCGGTGACAACATAGTACATATGCTCAGCAATGCAAGCGCAGCCCCGCGCCAACAATGGCCCGCTCATGGTTCCGCCGCAAACGAGCCCGCTAACTCACATGTTTTTTCCTTTAACTTACAGGATAAATCCATAACCCAGCTATCATTCATCCCAAGCCAATCTAAAGCATATCATGTCAAGACAAGACGTACTTTGGGGGGCAAATGTTAACCAGCCTTTTGGTCTAGTTCCAAAAGTACTCAAGAAATGCTCGATTCAACTCATCGCATGAAGCCAGGGCCAAGGGCGAAACTCGAGGAGCACAGGAGAAAGGCTGAAAAGGGTCACGCCAACAGGAACCTCGCAATGCCACCATCACATTACCACATCAACGCCCCAGAAGAGCCATCGAGCCTCGACTAACGATCCTCGCCAAGCATATTTCGCACCCTGCTGGGTGCGAAATTTCGTACCTGGTAGGTGCGAAATTTGGCACCTAGCAGGTGCGAAACTTCGTACCTAGTCGGTGCAGAATTTCGCACCTAGAAGGTGCGAAATTTTGCACCCTGACCCAGGTGCGAATTTTCCATGGCCGAGGGCTGCAGGCGCGAATTTTCTGTAGATGGTCCCCATTTCTACATACTCCTACCTAACCCCTGCCTAACCACTTCCTATAAATACCCCATGGCCTCACACTTCAAAAGGGTTGGATTCTTGATCTTTGATACCTCCATAGATATCCACTAATGGGATCTCCTCTTTGAGGAAGAAGAAGGAAAAAATGGTCCATTCTCCTAATTCTTGCATATATGACCACTGTAACTTCATGTATGATAGCTAATGGAAATAATGAGAGGATCTCAATCTTGTAATCTTTCAAGTGATCAATAAAATTCCAACGACTCTTCAAAGTGGATGCCCTCACTGAGGCCGAACCACTATAAATATCTTGTGTTATTTACCGCTTTATGTTATGTTTATGTTCTTGTCTATGCGACCATATTTATAATTCCTAGTAATTGGAATCTTTGGTGTTTACGACATTTTTTTCCGTCAACATATATACGTCGGTAATTCATCACAAATGCTAACATTTTAGCAAGGTTATTGGTGATAGTTGTTTTTATTTCCGTCGGCAATCACACGCGGATTTGCAAAATCCACTTGTATTTCCTTCTTATTCCATCAGTAGGAATGAAAACGGGGTGGATTAGAGTGGGTTTCACATTCCCCGGACCCTCCCCTATCCAGACCTGGATACTCTAGCCTTAATCATCTACTTTGTCATAATTTGAAATGGACGTATAAATAAAAGAAAGCCAACAACATATTCAAAGAGCACTAATACACGTATTCATGATAAAAAAAACCTGCATTTTGAAATGCACATTCCGAAACAAAAGAAGACTAGTGCATACTGTATTCAAATAATTAAAACACAAGTTCACAAGTTCTGCACTTGAAAGCTACAATGAAAAGTTCATAACAAATGATTATAACACACTACATACTGTATTCATTTTACTAGCGCAAGTGCATCACTCACACATCTAGAGGAAAGTTCACATACGTGGAAAATTAGTTACTGCCAATAAATAATACTAATACCTAAACAAAATAAAATGCATGTTAAATGCCAAGCTTCATTATTACACCAACACCTACCAAGCTTCTATTCCCATCAACCTAAAAAATATCAAAATATATGATTCATTTCCAATACAGTTCAACTTCCATTTCCAGAAAGTGATTCATTGCTATCCTCTGAAATGCTCTGATTTAAACCAATACAGCATACAATATAATTGCTGTGTGTACAGCATAGTTGCTGCATATACACATAACATGGTTATTTGATGAAACAATATAGTTGTTGTGTATTCATTGATTTGTTTTCTATGTATACATGAATTTATAATTATACTAGATACATTGATTTGTTTTCTATGTATACATTGATTTGTAGTTCAAATCAATACATGTACACAAGATAGTTGTTGTGTATACAACATAGTTGTTGTGTATACAATAATATACTTATTACAAATCAATGTATTCAGAAAACAATGATTTGTTTCAATAAATAACTATAACTCTATTACAACTTTTCATTAAAAAAGAAAATTGTTTCTAAATTGATTAGTTTTCTGGATACATTGATTTTTGTGTATATAATATAGTTATTTAATGAAACAATATATGTTGCATACATGTATTGGTTTGAATTACAAATCAATGTGTTTAAAGTGAGTTAGAGTCGTGCAAATATGCATAGCAAGGCATATGTATATTTTTATAAAACTAAACAACAGTAGTGTTTTTCAATAAAAAATGGCAACAGGTGTCCAGGTTTACAAATCATGGCCAATGTGTACATAGGTAAAAGTGGGTCTGCATGGTGTACATGATGATCAATGTATACACATAATATAGTTATTTATTGAATCAATGTATATGCAGACTTTCTTTAAAAACTATATTTAAAGAAAATTTACTTAATGAAATTAACCAATGTACTTTTTATAACTAGAAAACAAATAAAAGAATTATAAAGAAATCGACATAAAAAGCTAGAATAAAATTGCATACCTTTTGACAGCATGTTCATAAGAATCAAACCAAAACATCAGTACATCATATTCATGACGAACCAGCACCTTAACCATCCTGTAAGGAAAAGAAACAAATCATACTCAAAAAAATTATTCATGTGAAAGAACGAAAAAATATAGATGCTTGCATTATCACTTTCTGAATCATTATCCGTGGTTGGAATAATTAATATTCACGTCATCCATTAAAAAACATATTTCAAGTCATCAACGGAAAACAAACTTTCAACGATTATCTGCAACGTATAATTCTAAAAGACGATAGTCATAATATGGGTTATATTCATTAGATTGTTGTACCATTTTAAATTGTGCAACTCAAATTACAGTGCACAAAAGAACTAGTATAGCACTTTATAATGCTGTTAGAAATAAACACTATAAGCCAATCTTATTTATCATCTTGCTTTTACATGTCTGCAATGAATAATTTGTATTTGCTAACATCATCAAGCATTTTTATTGAAAAAGGTATGAATTTTGATCTGTAATAAATGATGTGATTTCAAATGGTCATTGTTCAATCCTATATATACTAAAATAATTGAATAATTATATAATGTGGAAAATTTGACATTGTTATATAAGAGAAACAATGTAAATAATATTTATTATTATTCAAAACGTGAAATCATCAAGCATTTAACAACCTAGTAAGTTTATTTTGGTTAGACAACGCATGTAAGGCCCAAGACTGAATAACTAAAATGAAGAAAATTGCTCATAGACTGAAGATTATCTAAACCTAACATGTATTTCCTATATACTGTCAACTGTGAGCAATTCAACATGTATTTACAAACGAAATAATCTTTTACAAGGGAAGAGAAGAAGAACCCAGGTTTGAGAACAAATTAATCCGAATTTTTCAATGCTAGATACTCAAAATTAAAAACTTTGAAAAGATTCAAAAGAAACAATACCTGTTGTATATTTGCAAACCTGGATCCGAGCTATGACTAAGGTTTAAATAGCGATTTGCTTGGAAATTTGCAGATCTAAATAATAGCTCTCGATCCGAATCAAATTATACGAGAGTGACCGAGCAATGGAGAGCAAGTGCTTGTAATTTTGAAGGAGTTATGACTTGCGACTTAGTAAGGATTTGACTTTTAGGGTTCCGAGTTTTTGGCTTTCAAGATGCAGAAGTTAGAAGATGAAGAGGGTTTTTTGGCGTAGATCTGAAAGTGAATTGTTTTGTCACTTTTGTGCGAACTGTGAAGCGGCGGGTATTAAAGAAATAATGGGCTGGTGTAACACCCCATGTATTCTATAACAGTGAAATTCACAAATTAAAGTATAATTAATTTCAAATCAAAGAATTAAGGGAAACGGGATACGCCATTGCGTTCGTCTCGGAATTCTGCTTGGGATAGAGTCCGAGATTGCGTAAAACGGACTCCGTATGAAGAAGATATGGCCTCCGGAAGTTTCAGAATTCAGTTTAAAATTCAAACAGACAGAAACAGCTCAGAACAAATTCAAATTTCAAAAAATCGGACCAGAACATGCTGGGCGGGAATTTTCCCGCCCAAGGCACCCAGGTCAACTGGGTAGTCGACCTGGGGCACCCAGGTCGACTACCAAGTCGACCTGGGGGTCGACTGGGGAGTCGACCTGGCCCCTGAGCCAGGTCGAACCCAACCCCCCTGGCTGGCCTGGTCTGTGCTTGGCCGAATTTCTGAGCCTTGCCTTTTCACTAGGGCTAGATGTCAGCTCCTGATTGGTCTCTCCTTCAAACGAACGGCTATTATTAATCCAAGCTCCATCGACGGTTCTAATCAATTCGCAAACTCTATAAAAAGGACCTAAGACTCCACCTAATTCATACAAATAAAAACGAGAATGAGACCGTCATGCTGCTGAGGAAAGACTAGGAGTAGCCGTCAAAATTGAGAGACGATTAGGAGACAATTCAAAAGCTTAAAGCAACGACAACTAAACCAAAACAACGCCTACAACAAAGGATAACATCTCCAAATTCAGAATTCAGATTCCTGAATTGAAGATTCGTCATACGTTGTAAGTAGAGTGCTATTCCGATGTGAATGAATAATTGTGTTTTGATTTGTGTAAAATGAGAAATGGAATTGTACTTAATTTGTGGTGATAATAATTCATAATTGTATGTTGCTATGATTCTAATCGATTTGGGATGTTGTGGTATAACGATGTTAGACCTATTGGATATTTGCAAGTATGTGATTCATGTTGAAAGTTAACAATTATATGTTTGTGGTAGTTTATTTCAACACCTATTGGATAATTGCAAGTATATGATTCATGTTGAAAGTTAACGACTATATGTTTGTGGTAGTTTATTTGAAATTCATGCAAGTATATGGTTCACTATTATGCAACATGATGTATATTTTTTTATAATCACTTTTAGTGTAGTTGGATCCATTTGGGTATTATGACTCATATGAATTTATGTTGGAATTGGCATCATGATTCAAGTGTAAAACCATACTTTTGTATTAGAGACAAAAGTAAGCATCTTTGTGAACTTGTGTTGACTCTATGAACATGACTAGACTATGTTTGGTGTTATGCCTAATTGAAAACATGTTTTAGGCCTATGTTGTTATCAAAATCATATGATAATATATGTGACACATAATTAAGTTAGATTCACATTTTTAAATGCAAGTTTACATGACTAGATTAAAACCATGATTCATGTTAGGTATGTTTCATGTCAGGATTATATGCTATTACAATGCAAGTTTACAAGTGCCTAATTTATGTTAATTAGATCGTTATGTTGCAAGTTCATGCGTTCACATTCCCCTTTTTTGATGTTACTTAGAATATATAAACACCATGTCCTAAGCCTCCCCTTTTTCATGTGGCTAAGTTGGGCTCAAATGTTAAACCCAACACATGTTATATTATAGCGAACGTATAAAACGGGGGTAGTGACGTTGGGTTAAAAATATAAACATATGTGTTGGCATGTTTGATGCATGCCAACGACCTTGAAAACAATTAAGTGGTATAAATTAATTTTACCCAATAAAGATGAATTTGAATAATGGGCCGCAAATATTTACATATAAAAAGAAAAGAGACAAAATATGTAAATTTAGAAAATACAATGTGTTTAACCCGAGGTTGGATTGCGTTGTGACATAAACCTGCCCGGAACCGCCCGGCTGTCCAGTAGTCATAACAATACCTATCCAATGTGGGTGGTTAAACATTGAGCCCAATAAAGACCCGAGGTTAGACTGAGTTGTGGCGTAAGACTTCCCGGACCCAACCGGCAACAGGCAGCCACAACAATACCTGTCTAATGTGAGTGGTCGAGGCTTTAATAAGACAATTAATGCTGAGTCGGTATTGATAGGATTAAGTAAATTGAATTAATACTTAATCAAAATGGAACATGCTATACTATACAGACTGATTGGGGGTTAGGTTTACAAAACACTTAACCAACTTAGCATGTTGGCTAGAAATAGAAAACCTAGTAGCGGGGGACCCTTTTCAGCAGTAACCCTACAAGGTGTATCAAGATACCCTGAACTAGGCAGGGTGGGGCACGATTACTGGGCTGACTGTAAGAGGTCAAATTGACGGCGGTGGTGCAGCAGTGTAGGTTCTAACGAGGTGCGGGCGTGCACACACTCCAGCGCAGAAAAATTAGGCACTGGGCACCAGTAGTATACCTGTGCATTCTAGAATTGTGTCAGGCCGCCACCATGGGACTTGATACACCGCATGGTGGGACCAGCATAGGTAACTACAACATCGGGGGCCGTAAGACACATGTAACTATGCGAGTAGGAGCCGATCATTAGAAATGGATCACTTCACCCTGATTATGGGGTGCCTGTTGGGAACTAGTTTATATGGATGCAGAGATTAATATGGGGTACGATAGTATATTCGACTCTAGACAACTTAACTTAGTTTATAGTGCTTTCCCATTTCTAGTTTATACTTATCATGCCCAATTCTTTATTCATAGACCGAATAGTCCTAGACTTACTCAGGCTTTATGTCTGACTCTACTTTTCTTTCGTCTTACTTACGTTTTTATGCTTCTTTAAATTATAAAATCAAGAGAGTTATGGAAATGTAATGTTTTTTTGGAAATATTGTAAGACAATTATGGCAGGGTTTGTGTAACACGTATTTTTGATGAAATAAAAGTTGTTGTTGTTTCCGCTGTTCAAAAGTATGTGTATTTATATTTGTCTTGTGTATCTGTGACTTATACTTATAAACCTCCACCAAAATTAGGGCATTCCCTTTGAGAGTGACCCTAACGGAGGTAGGGTGTTTCACTTGGTATCAGAGCATAGGTTTACCAGATAAGATAAAAAGTTTTGAAAATTTATTTTCAAAAGAAAATTTAAAGAAGCATTTTTAAAGATAAAATGTTATTTTATTTTAAAAAAGGCATAGTCCCCCAAAGCCATAGGTACTATCTTTTATCCTTCGTTTTGAATCTATCCTTTTTGATTTAGCATGTCCGAAGAACTTAACTTGCCAGAGGGTGTACCAATACCTGGTTGGTTTAGACGATTCTTAGAAGCAAGGGCCAATCAGCCAGGTCCTATTGTTCCTCCTCCCCCTGTAGGAAATCATCCAGCTGCAGCAGCACCTCTTCCTCCACCTCCTCCGCGTGATAATACTTTTGCTAAGATATGTAAAGATTTTAAAGCTATGGGAGGAAAGGACTTTCATGGAACCGAGTCCTTCGTCGCAGCCAGGAATTGGCTGAAGGAAACCGAGGACTTATTCGTCATCTTTGAGGTAGAAGATAGGCAGAAGGTACAACTGGCAGTATGGCTACTTAAAGGCGAGGCTTCCTACTGGTGGGAAGTTACCAATGTAGAAAGACCAGTGGAAACATGGGAGGACTTTAGGGCAAGGTTTGAGGCTAAATTTCTCTCAGAAGCTGAAAGGAGTCTTCAATTGGAAAAATTCTTATTTCTTAAGCAAGGGAATATGACAGTCAAAGAGTATGTTAATCAGTTCAATCAGCTGGCTAGGTTCGGACTGGACCTAGTCAACACTCCGCACAAGAAGGCTCTCCGCTTTGTCAAAGGATTGAATGAGCCATTACATAGTTTGGCCATGACCCATATACCCATGGGAGCTATGTATGAAAGGTTGGTGCAGATGGCATTGCTGAACGAAGAGGATAAGGGCAAGAAGGAGACAAAGGCAGAAAGATCTCAAGGGAAGAAAGAGGGTTTACAGCCTAAGAAGACATACTTTAAGAAGGGCGGGAAAGACAACAAAGAGAAGAGGAAGTGTAATTTCTGTGGCAAAGTGGGGCACTTAGTGAAAGATTGCCGGAAAAAGAAGGCCAAGATGAATGGTGGGTGCTTTTCTTACGGTGAGACAGGCCATATGGCTAAGGATTGCCCAAAGAAACGAGGGCAGGGACAGAGGGCTGGATCCACCTCAGGGGCACAGGTTCATGTGCAAGAAGCGTCACCTCTACAACAGCGAGGTATAAATACTTCTGTAGAAAGTGTAGTTTATCTTTATGATCACCCAGTTCGCACTTTATTTGATTCTGGCGCATCACACTCCTTTATTTCATCTGCTTTAGTAGAATCTCTGCACCTAGAAACTAGTATGGTAGAGGACCCCTTAATTGTTTCAATCCAATCGGGGGCCCGGCTCATTTGTCTATGATCTGTGTGGGATTGAAAATTTCTATTCTAAGCGTAGAATTTAGATGTAATGCCTTTGTTTTGGGCTTCTCGGGATATGGTTTGATTTTGGGCATGGATTGGCTATCCAGTAATGGTGCCATCCTTGATTGTAAGAAAAGGGTAGTTAGGCTTATGACCCAACTCGGTAACACTCTGGAAATTACTTGTAATCCCTCGTATGCGGTTATGCTTAGTTATCTTGAATCGTTAGATGCTTATGTTGAAAGTTTGCAATCGGTTAGAGTGGTCCGTGAATATCCGGATGTCTTCGAAGAGGTGAAGGGCTTACCTCCGAAGGGAGATAGACTTCCGCATATATCTTGTAGATAATGCAAAGCCCGTTGCGTTGCCCGTTAGACACATGGCTCCACGGGAAAGGAAAGAACTCAGTAAACAGGTTAAAGAGCTTCTAGAGAAGGGGTTCATTAGAAGGAGCATTTCAGAATGGGGCGCTCCAGTGGTGTTCGCCACAAAGGAGGATGGTTCACTCCGTCTATGTGTTGACTATAGGGAGCTCAACAAACTAATGAAAAAGAATAGGCACCCTCTCCCCAGAATTGACGATCTGTTTGATCAGCTTGTAGGAGCGTCTGTTTTCTCCCAACTCGATTTAGCGACCGGATTTCATCAGCTAAGGGTGGCTGAAGATAGCATCGATAGGACAACATTCAGAACCCCAGACGGCTTCTTTGAATGGCTTGTCATTCCTTTTGGCTTGACAAACGCACCCGCTTACTTCGTGGACCTGATGAGTAGGGTGTTCAGAGAATTCCTCAACAAGTTCGTAGTGGTCTTCGTAGACGATATCTTGATCTTCTCAAAGAGTGAAGAGGGACATGCTCAGCACTTAAGGGCAATCATGGAAACTCTGCGAGCCCATCAGCTAAAAGCCAAATTCTCCAAATGCCACTTTTGGAGAGAGGAAGTGAGGTTCCTTGGGCACATAGTATCCAAAGAAGGGTTAGCTGTGGACCCTGCTAAGGTAGTAGCGGTATAGGATTGGAAAACACCAAGGAATGCAACAGAAGTCCGAAGCTTCCTCGGGCTAGCAGGCTTCTATCGGAAATTCATTAGAGACTTTGCAAAAATATCAGCTCCACTCACGAGGCTGACAAAGAAGAATCTAGTGTTCAATTGGGACTTGGATTGCGAGTTTGCTTTCCAACGACTAAAAAGGGCTCTTACAACAACCCCAGTTCTAACATTGCCAGATGGAAGCAAGATGTTCACAGTTTATACAGATGCATGTGGGACAGGACTAGGCGCTGTCTTAACGCAAGAAGGAAGGGTAGTAGCTTATGGCGGGAGACAGTTGAAAGTGCACGAAAAGAACTACCCGACCCACGATCTTGAGTTAGCTTCCATCGTCTTTGCGCTTAAGTCTTGGCGCCACTATCTCCTAGGTGAGAAGTTCGAACTTTACACTGACCATAAATCGTTGAAATATCTCTTCTCGTAGAAGGACATTAACTTGAGGCAACAGAGATAGATGGAGTTTCTTGCCTCGTACGATTTCGAGATCTCCTACACTCCGGGCAAAGGAACGTAGTGGCAGACGCGTTGAGCCGAAAGAAACTGACCCTAAGCCCGCTGTTTGTTGAAGGGCAAAGCCTAGAGTTTATAGCCAGTTTTGACTTATGCAGTTTACTTTCGTTTTTATGCTTCTTTAAATTATGAAATCAAGACAGTTATGGAAATGTAATGTTTTTTTGTAAATATTGTAAGACTATTATGGCAGGGTTTGTGTAACACGTATTTTTGATGAAATAAAAGTTGTTGTTGTTTCCGCTGTTCAAAAATATGTGTATTTATATCTGTCTTGTGTATCTGTGACTTATACTTATAAACCTCCACCAAAATTAGGGCATTCCCTTTGAGAGTGACCCTAACGGAGGTGGGGTGTTTCAGCTGGTATTGTGAGACTTGAATGAAACCCGAGCGATGGAGCCAAAAGTTTCACGCGTTGGAGCCAAAATTTCACCTGCGGAGCCAACATTTAAAACAATTGTACTTTATCTTAGTTAGAATTTATCGAAAATTTTAAAATTAGAATATGAATTATTATAGAATTTAAATTAAATTATTAAATGAACTTTTTCAATATTTTTTATTTTAGTTATTTCATATCAAACAATAATTGGTTTTATAAAGTTTATGATTTATTTCAATTTTATTCAAGATGATTCAAATTTTTAAAAAAATTCAAAATATAAAATATAATTATCAGCTATAATTATTAAATATAAGCATCAACTATAATTATCAATTGTAATTATTAAATACAATTATTTAAAATTAATTATTGAATACTAGATATCATTTCATAAGTATTGAATTTTATTATTAATTATTAAATAATTATTATTATAAACTGATATTTTCATCTCTTGCAAATCTGTTGGAATTCTGGTGCAAAATAGCTTCGATAAATATTCGTCGATATTCTGCTTGGATCTGCAGCGGAAAATAGGGGCGGAAATTTTCTGTAGATAATTTGACGCAATTTGCAACGGCTTAGTGAGAGATGACAGAAGACGATGGTAATAAATATAAGAAAAAAAGTTGAAAAAAAACTATCCCTTGTAGATCACATGGAAATCCGTCGTGAATTAGCGATGGAAAATTCCGCTTCTGAATATATGACGCTAAATTAGTGTTTTCTACTAGTGAATACTTGTTTAGTATATGAATTGTTAGTATATGATTGTTCCCCTGCATATATATAGTACTTGACCTATCTATATTAATATATAATCATGATGTTAAAAACATGATATTAGACATGACTACCCTGGATCAATAGCCAGACGTGCGATTTATCCTATATCTTAATCAAAACCAAAAGCCATTTTAAATTGATATCCAAATTCATGACTACTTCAGATCTTTAGTTAAATCCAAGGTCATGGTAAACCAATAGCGAAATTCATAGTCTCTTTGATCTAACGATAGGGTTCATGGCCTTACCAAGCCTATTTATGTTCTCTCCAGGCATTATCCAAATCCATAATCTCTTCAAATCATTCGCCAAATCCTTAACCATCGGAAGTTAGATATAAATCCTATTTGATCTCTCCAAATCGATTGCCAATTTCATGTTCATTCCATACTAATCAATTGGCCCTCCGAAAACTTGTTAACCCTAATTCATACGCTCTTTGAAGGGGGACTTAATGATGAGTAGGCTGATCCTTTCACTTATTTACGAAGAAACCAACTTCTTACATTCTAGTTCCATGTCCTAGAACATAACGTAATGTCTTGGTTTCTCTAAATCGACCATGGCCTCTTCGGGCTTGAGTTGGACCCAATCGAATCACTCTCCAGTGCAGAGGAACAACGATAAGTAAGTTGATCTAGTCGCTCTCCGACAAAGTGGCTTACTTCCTCTCTTTGGTTCTATATCCTATAATATAATGTGATGTCATGACCCTCCAGGTCGATTCTATCTTTTCGGATCCTAACAGGACCCCATACACTCACTCTTTCATGAAGAGGAGGCAATGATAAGTAAGTCAATTATATCGTTATCCAGTAAATGCAACTCTTTATTGTTGTTGGTCCCCAACTCTTTAGAAAAGGACTAATGTGATTAATATCATACTAATTTCCTTTCTATGGCTTAAACTCTTTGGTCGATGTCTTAATCCATGGGATGTGAGCCCATCATGTCGTTCTCCAACAAAACGACTCACACCTTGTAGTTATCGGCCCATCTCTCTATTCGAGGAAACTATGACCTATTTGGCCATTGCTCTTAGTGAGTTTGAATATTTGAAATCCATTAATTAAATTTGAGTTTTAACAACTAAGAAATAAAACAAGTGTAGTGAGCTTCTCTGGACATGGCACTTGTCATCATCTCGGTGCATGCCTAAAGACTAATCAAGATGTCAAGTATATGTAGGTGACTTAGCTCTTTCGTTATGGGTCATTTTTGTTCATGTCATCTCGATCCTGAAATGATGATCCATGCCCTTGATCCAGGTCCACATCGATTTATAGCGGATGATGACTACTCATGTTCCTTGGTCGCACTATGATTCATCATAACTGAGCTAGCCAATTATCCTTAACAACCTCTTTGATTATATCCTAGAGGGCTTGCAATCATTGATATCATGCTTATCCATCTCATGTAATAAGCAATACTTCTAAAATCTCCTTTCCCTTTCCGATGGCTCCCTCGAAGCCGACTTCTGATAGAGGAGTTTCCCCTAGTATCCACATAAGCCCTTTACAACAATGCACGCGGATCAATATAAAAAGAGAATCTGGATTCCCTCATTTTCCTGCTTGTGCCATCATATCCACCATCCTCTTTCCTTTTTCCTTTATCCCTTTTGATCCTTCCCTGGACTATCCTTCACTTCTTGCAACACTCTCTTCTTTTTTCTTATCAGTTTATGCATCATCCTACAATAATAACCTATCAACGTCATAATAGAATTATCCGAGATCCATTCAAAGATCCCATTCCATTTATACCTTAAAATTTGTCTCGTCAAAATTTCCAAAAATTGTTACCATCAAAACCATCGACTGGTCCACCTTATCCACTGAAACAACCGTCGCATTAAACCTTATTAAGGAATTCCTGAGGTACTTGCCTACCCACTATTTCACCATTGTCAACACCATCATGTTGTTGAATCATGAGACATAAACCAGAAATTGCCTCATAAATCCATCTATTAGATTGTCCCATAATCTTTTTTAACCACTTTCAAGCTTCCTAAGACAGAATATAGCCAAATCCGTCAAAAATAGAGGAAAACACTATGGCATAACCTCTTCTGATGCAACTAACACTACCATGTGCCTAATATACCACATCAAATGATCAGTATGGTATGATTTCCCATCATATATATCCAGCGTTGATAACTTACACTCTGGTTTGTTTCTAGCATTTCTGACATTAGAAGTGAATAAACTCCTATTAAGATCCTCCAAACTCCTGCTCGGCAATCCGCCTCTTTTGACATGCCTTATCGTCTCAGCTAATTTCTTTTTCTCATCTATAATGGCCTCAAATTAGTATCCACGACCACCTTCCAAAATTACGAGGGAATTTCAAAACATACTCTTCATGCTTTTCCATTGCCCAATCTGCATCAACTACTCAACATCAGCCATTGGACTAACAGCATTCTTTCCAAGGTCAACCGAGGTTGTACCTAGGACTGTCAATTTCCTACATGACCCGAAACCCGAACGGAAATTAGCAGGTTAACCCAACCCATTTAGTTGGTGGGTTATTTTCGGGTCAACCCGAATTTGACCCGTTTATAAACGGTTAGATTTAGGGTTGACCTGCTAACCCAGTTTTGACCCGCCAAACCCGATTATTTGATTTATGTTTTCCATACTGTTAGTCTTTTATGTATGATGTTAGTGTTAGTCTTTTATGTATGCAGTAATCAGTATGCTCATATATTCTTGTGTAAGCTGTTATATTTTACTAGTTTATTCTTGTATGATGTTAGTTATATTTTACTTGCAACAATTGTATCTCTTCCATATTGTTAGTCTTTTATGTATGCAGTATGCTCGTATATTCTTATGTATGAAGTATGATTTTTGGATATGGTGATTTCATGCTTTATATTTGTGCTGCTTGTTGGTGATTATATAATTGTGCTTCATGTTGGTGAATTGGTTATTTTCTTGTTAATGTTAGTGGGCATTATTTTCCAGTGGGTCAAACAGGTAAACCAACCCGACATGATCCGAGATGACCCATTTAGTTAAACGGGTTACACGGATTGTTCCGGTCAACCCATTTATCAATGGATCGAATAGGGTTGGGAAAAAATGATACGTTTAATAAATATGTTAACCTAACCCGTTTATAAATTGACTCGAACCCAACTTGACCCGACCCGACACGACCCATTGACAGCTCTAGTTGTACCCCCAACTCCTTGGGGATCAATGTTGATTCCTCATAGGAATAATGTTAATCTATAACATTTGGCCCAGGGCTGACCCTTTTGCTCCACTCGGCTCCATGCCAGTTAGCTCATATTTCATATTAGTGATTATAGTTTTTAGCTGCTCCTACCGCTCCTTGCTCTATCCCTCTGAAAAGGTTCCCCATCATCCGCTTCTTTTGTGTAGCGATCCTAACCTTCATATTATCCATCATTGCACGCGCCTCATCTATTACAGTTTGCATCTTCTCTATACTTATGTAGATTGAGGGGTTGTTCGCCCCTAATGACACCTCCTAGCTAGCCCCATGTTGAGTTCTTCAGCCAAATCTCTCCTAACAGATTACCTAACCATTGCGGATCCTAAATCCCTCCAAGATTTCCGATTAGTGGGTGCATATTTTATTTTCAGTGGAAGCGCTAAAATATTAATGTCAAAAATGATTCTAACACACATAGCAATATGAAAGCACAAATAATCTGGCTCTGATACCAAAACGTTGATGCCCAAAAATGATACTACCTCCTCATAGAATGTTGTAGAGAATCAAATAAGAAGAAAAGAAAATTAAAAGGGGTAAGAAAATGAATATATAAGAATTTATAATGGTTTGTTGATTTCAGCATATGTCTACACCAAAAAAATTCCTTTTACTTATATAATAGTTACAATTACAGTTAGGGTTGTCAATGAGTCGTGTCGGGTCGAGTTCGTGTTAGGTCAAGTCGGGTTTGGGTTGAATAATAAATGGGTCGGGCCAACCCATTTATTAAATAGGTCATATTTTCCCAACCTTAACCCGGCCTGTTTATAAACGGGTTGACCCGACCCATCCCAACCCGACCCGACCCGTGTAACCCGTTTAACTAAATGGGTCATGTCGGGTCTTGTCGGGTTGGGTTTGCCCGTTTGGTCCATTGACAAATGTTGCAGATTAATATAAACAATAAAAGAACCAAGTCACCAATAGGCAGCAAGTTACAAAATCACCAACATGCAGCACATATATAAAGCATGAAATCACTATATCCAAAAATCGCTCTCCATATATAAGAATATATAAGTATACTACATAGATTAAAGACTAACAATATGGAAGAGATACAGTTTTTATAAGTAAAGTATAACTAACAGCATGCAAGAATAAATTAGTAAAATATAACAACTTACACAAGAATATATAAGCATATTGATTACTGCATACATAAAAGACTAACATTAACAACATACATAAAAATTAATGGTATGGAAGAGATATAACATATAATCGGGTTTGGCAGGCCAAAATGGGGTTTGTGGGTTAACCCTAAACTCACCTGTTTATAAATAGGTCAAATATGGGTTGACCCAAAAATGACTCGCCGACGGGTCAGGTTAACCTGCTAATTTCCATGTGGGTTTCGGGTCGGGTTTCGAGTCGTGTAGTAAATTGACAACCCTAATTACAGTCCATTAGAATCCAAGAAATAAAATAGCAGAAATCTCGTAGGACCCTCGTAGGCCACATTAGGCCTGTTTTTAGAGAACTGTACCAATCCTTAGAGGGATTAACACCAACTCCTAATTACAGGGAGTGGGATCCTGTGAACTCTCGTGGTCCACCTAAGTGCTAGATTTGAGTTTCCATAGTTCTTTAATAGAGTCGCCTGGTTGTTTTTTGGTGTAATCAACTAGTTTTCATTGAGTTAAGTTGTTGGTTACATCGGCTCGTTCCCTTGCCTAGAGGAAGGATGAGTAACGGTCCCTTGTATAACGAAAGTGCATTATCCACACTTAGCCAATTTACAAAGTTCTATCTGAGTGACTTCGTTTGACAGCAGCTTCTTCATCTTACCTATACTTATGAGTCTATTAGCAATCTCCTAGGGATTCCCTTGTGGATAATCGAAAGTCCAATTAGCCAAATCCATGGTGTAATGGCCTTGCGAGGGGTTAACATGAAGAAATTTGAAAATATACATGTTAAGAAATATACAAAATGTACAAAGTTGACTTTTTATATTTTTCGTTGTCGATATTACCTTTTTGTACTTTTCTATATAATGATGGTCAACATTTCGTATTTAACATGTTTATTAACATTCAAGTAGATATGCTTGCAAGTAGGATGCAATGTGATAAGGATTAACAAACTAATTCGATATTGTTTCCTTGTGTTTGCTATCATTTCTTTCTTTTGTTTTATAAGTATTTCAACATGGTAACAAAGCACAATTTATTACTTTTATTCTGAAATTAGATCTATTATTTGTATTCCCGTAATATTTGTTTCGATTGATCGGTTTTTATTTATATGATTCATATGCTATTTATTTTTTCTTTGATATCATCCAACAAAAAAGAAGAGAAATTATATGTTTGACATTAAAACCGAAGCTTGAAATTAGGAATCTTGGGTTTGAACTTTTATTTAAAATCCCTTATTTTATTGATATATTTCAACCAATTTGCTTTTTCTAGCTTGAATACTTTAAATTTTTACCATAAGTTCCCTTTCATTATGTTGATGTGTCCTCTTAGTCTAAAATAGTAATATGAAGTAAAAATGTACCAAATGTGATGGAAAGATCATATTTGTTTCGCTCATGCTATTGCTATTATTATCCTTATTTATACTAGTATTTGGCATGCGCTTCACTAGTTGTTTTCTATGAATTTTATATGTTTAACACATTCACGGAAAAAAATGATTTGTATATGTATATCTAATCTTATTTTGCTTTGAAATCGTGTGTTTTAAATTTATAATTCAAAGTTGGAATATATAATGTTTGGGTAGTCTATTTCTATTGTTATAAATTAGTAAAGATGGAATTTTCAAATAAAATTTATATTTTATACCATATTTTTTAAGTTATTGTTGACATGGGGAATTGTCGTCGATTCCACGCACGCCAACCCTCGAGTGCATGAGTCGCAAAAACCATGGTAATCCAAGCGATGGAAGTAGATACAGGAAGAACACAACTTTTTATAGTGGTTCAGCACTAACACCTATGTCCACTTTATAGTAGTCATTCATCGATTGTACAAGTTCGAACAATATTTGACTGCAAAGCGTTACAATAGAGTAACAAAATGTATGTTAATTCTAAACTTTGAATAAAATCCCCTACTTCTTCTTTGTTGAGTGAAAGCTGCGTTGACTGGTCAACTATGTCTAAAAAGTTGCTTCAATGTCCACGAAATCAAAGAACTGCCCAACGTAGTCCAAAAGCAGTGTAATTATCCTTGTGGATGTCCAAGATCTGATGTAAAACGTGTATGCAACATTTAAGTGGTCCATGCTATGTCCAATAGTCATGGAGAAGAAGATGCAAACCATTAACGATACTTGAGTGCTTCCAAAAGTATAAAAATGCGAAGAGAATCCAACCCCTTTAAGTGCCAAGTTTGGGGTATTTGTAGGTAGTGGGTTAGGTAAGAGTAGGTGAGTTTTGGGAGCCACCACATCAATTTTCGCATCCCAGAAGAGGCTATACCCTGAGAATAGTATTTCTTTGATACACGGCCAAAAATTTGGTATCCCTCTAACGCAAGCGAATTTCGCATCCCTTGGGGATACGATGCGATATTCAGGGGGATGCACCTGTTTTGGGGATGCGGAGCTCGTTGTAATGAGTTGAGGAGAGGGATTCAAAGTAAAATGAGGTGGAGCATGAAGAGATTCGAAATTCTAGAGTGAGGCGAAGTGAAGGATGCAAAGTGTGAGGGAGTCGAAGTTCTGAATGTGATGCGGAGTTATGAATCTCGTATCCCCTGAGGGATATGAGATGCATCCCTATAGGGATGCTATTTCTTATCCCTGGGGATGCAAAATGTGTGTTTCGCATCCTATTCCCAAAACATGTCTTGCTTAATAGGAGGAAGATGTGTTCTATGAGAAGACCAGAAATCCAAAAAATCAAAGCTGGGAGAAGTCCAAAGTGAACTCCGGTAATTAGGAAATAGCGGAGCCACGATCGCGTCGAATCGTATTATATATGAACTTGGAAATCAGAAAGTTTGAAATCCAATGAATGCCGACGATCGCTGAGATCGTAATAGAATAGAAAACCGATGATCATTGAGATCGTAATAATAGAAATCTAACGTCCGTTGAGACTGTTTTAGAATGCAAATTCGACGATCGCTGGGATCGTATTAGAATAGATAGTCGATGACCACTGGGATCGTATAAATATAGAAATTCGACGATCGCTGGGATCGTATTTGGAATAGAAATCTAACGATCATCGATATCGTATTTAGATTGCATTGTCGAGATTGGGATGCTTGAGATCTAGAAAATAATAAGTCATGGGCTTGTTGAGCCTTGCCGGAGCAAGTATGTACATGCAAAAGAGGGTTTGCACTTGGAATACCAAGTTATGTAATGTTATGTGTGTGGAGAGACAGGTTGTTAAGAACCTTGTAACAAGAGGGTGGCGAAAAGGAACTCCTATGCTTGGCGGACCAAGTCGGGTGGTTTTTATGTTTTGTAGAGTTATTCGGGGAATTTTAACACCCAATAGGCCCAACCTCTGGGAGGAAGTCATGGACCGGAGTCCGAAGCTAAGGACAAGAGTTCAAAGTTCATGCTCGACGGATCAAGAGGGGGAGACCGGAGTCTTGTATTTATACTAGATGGATCCATTGCGGGGAGACCGTAGTCTTATGATTATACTGGACTGATCCAATGTGGAGCTGGAGCCGAATTTTATACTGGACTGATCCAGTGTGGAGCCGAAGCCCGAATTTTACATTGGACTAATCCGATGTGGAGCCAGAGCCCCAAAGTAGTATTTTATTGATTTCACATGAGTACAACAGTCGTTAGTCCAACCCTGAACACGATTGGAGACCACAAGCTGGTTCTGTGCATGTGGGTCGAGATTGCAGCTTTGATTACATAAAAAGAAAATAAAAAAGCGAGAAGTCGCCAACAACAAGAATAAACATAAACATCGGACTGGGGTATGGAAAACCAAAAGTATCTATAGAGCTGGATCAGTTGATGACGATGCCCTGGGGACGACCATTTCTTCCCATGTCCTGAGATGTTCTGGGGGCAGAGCAAGTGGTGCAGCCGTCGTTGGATTCAGGATACACTGTTGTAGTTCACCATGCCTGATGCGAACTTCAATTAGATCATAGAATTACCTACAATGGTCAGTGTCAGGGCTTGGAAGTTCATAAGTCAGGCCTCTCTTAGGAGGCTTCTGAAAAGGTGCAGTTTCGTGAATGTCGAGATAAATCCTTTCCAGGCCATGAGTGAGCTCGGTGTAAGCTAGGAACTTTGGCACGAAGCGAGGCCATGAGTTTTGGTTGTCCTGAGATTTACCCTTGCCTTTACCGAGGGGGGATGGCCCGGAGCCTTCTACAAAGTTAGTCTGGTGCACGGGCTTTTCGTTGTGGGAGTCCTCCTCCCTAGGAAATCTTTCGACCTTGGAGTATAACTCGGTGAGATCCCTTGGAGGGTCCCTTCGTAGTGAGACCTTGAAGTCTCTCTTGTCGATAACGCCGGAGACAACAACCATTAAGACCATGGACGGATTCAGCCTATAAACAGAGGCCACCACTGCATTGAATCGTTCGATAAATTTGCGTAAAGTCTCGCTTGTTCTCTGCCCGAAGGATGTCAAAGTCATGAAATACCTTGGTTGAGCGATATGAACTCTGAATTGCTCAACGAATCTTCCAGCCAAGATGTTCCAACTGTTGATAGATTATGATTTCAATTGTCTAAACCATAGAGTGGCAATGTTGGTAAGATAAAAGGGAAGCACTTGGCCATGACGCCTTCTGAGGCTGAACTTACTTCCATATGGCACATATAGCACATGAGATGAACAGTAAGATCCTTCCTACAGTCAAAAGGTTCTAACACCAGCAACTTGAAGTCTGGTGAGTCCTGAGAGTTTTTGATGTCTGGAGTGAAGGGCAACAAGTGACATAGTGCAAGCTGGCATGGGATGGCCAGCTACGGACGTAGCGTCGGATGATATCGACGACTTGGCTTTCACTGCCCACGCCAAGAAACGGGTTCAGATTATGCAAATTTACACCAATTCCCCCAGCATCGAATCCAATGTTAGTGAAAGGTTGAGCACCAAGAAAAATATATGTCTCGATCCTAGCTTGAGGTGCCTCGACGGGCATAAATCCAAGATTAGAAACTACGGGAGTTCCTGTGTCCAAAGTTGGCGTGCTGGCACTTGAGTGGTAATGCCAATGCCTGATCCTGAAGCTTAATTGGCTACAACCTGAGCTTAGGCTTGAATGGGATTGGGGGTGTTGCCCCCAAGCCTAGTCGATCTGATATCTGCCTGTGGATTGGTGTCGACATGGGGTTGTTCTTCGGGAATTTCCCCCAAGTCACGAGCTAATCCTTGCAGAACATTAGCGCTTGTTCCAACAATGTTTCCTTGGCCCGACTGCCTTGTAAATCCTTCGATTCGGGCGAGAAGAGTAGCCATGGTGGCCTCTTGACGACGGAAATGTTATTCCTGTTGTTCAAAACGAGAAGTAAGAACTTTAATCAGATCTTTGACGACTCCGTTGATGTCATCTCGGGTAACAAAGTTAGATGGGTGTCCGGTCAAGGAGAGTTCTTGCTCCTCCTCTGCACCTGCTCTTTCTGAGTTAATTATTTGTTTCCATTTAACCATGGCGGAAAGCGAGCAAGATTCCATTCTGAAAGAAAGTTGAAGTTGAAATCCAAGGACCAAATTCGAGAGTTAAGGTCGAGAACTAAAGTTGGGAACTGAAGTCAAGAACCGAGACTGAAGCTGAAGCTGTGCTTCTCCTTCCTGGTGCTCCTAAGTGTTGACGTGGGGAATAGTCATCGATTCCACGCACACCAACCCTCGAGTGTATGTGTCATAAAAACACGGTAATCCAAAGTGATATAAGTAAATAAAGGGAGAACATAGCTTTTTATAGTGGTTCGGGACTAACACCAACGTCCACTTTATAGTAATCATTCATCGATCGTACAAGTTCAAACAATATTTGAGTGCAAAGTGTTACAATAGAATAACAAAATGTATGTTAATTCTAAACTTTGACCTTCTTCTTCTTTGTTGGGTGAAAGCTGCATTGACCTGGTCAACTATGTCTAAAAAGTAGTTTCAATGTCCAAGAAATGTCCAAAGCAGACCAAAAGTAGTGTAATTAACCTTGTGGATGTCCAAGATCTGATGGAAAACGTGTATGCAAGTCCTAGTGGTCCGTGCTATGTCCAATGGTCGTGGGGAAGAAATTGGAAGCCATTAATAATGCTTGAGAGCTTTCAAAGTAGGGGTGTAAACGGGTCGGACCGGACCGGACGGAGGTGCGTCCAAGCTCTATCTTATAAGAATTCGGACGGACACGGACCGGACATCATATAGCCTCGGACCGAGCCGGACAACGGACTGTCCTGTCCGATATAGCCTTGGATAATAGAAAAACATCGAACATTTTAGATCGGACCGAATACTAGTGTGTCCAATCTCTATCCTATAAGAGAATCGGATGGACACGGACCGGACACCTTATAGCTTCGGACCGAGTCGGACAACGGACTGTCCTATCCGATATACAGCCCTATTTCAAAGGTCCAAAAATGCCAAGAGAATCCAACCCCTTTAAGTGCCAAACTTGAGGGTATTTATAGGTAGTGGGTTAGATAGGAGCAGGTGAGTTTTGGGGACCACCACAGCAATTTTCACATCCCGGAAGAGGCCATACCTTGAGAATCGCATCCCGTCCATTTAAGGGATGCAAAATTCGCATCCCCCGGTGATACAATGTGATGTTCAGGGGGATGCGGAGCTCGTTGTGGTGAGTTGAGGAAGGGGAGTTGAAGTAAAGTGAGGCAGAGCATGGAGGGATACAAAATTCTAAAGTGAGGCGGGGTGAAGGATGTGATGCAAAGAGTGAGGGAGTCGAAGTTCTGAGTGCGATGCAGAGTTATGGATCTCGTATCCCAATAAGGTATACGAGATCGCATCCCTATAGGGATACGAGATCGCATCCCCAGAGGGAGACGATTTTGTATCCCTAGAGTTGCAAAACGCGTAATTTTCAAGTGTACACGAAAACGGGCGTAATTTTCAAACCGTAAGGCCGTTTGGGCCAAATGAACCTTATACCTGAAGCTAACTCAGAGGGTTACAAGTGTTCGTGCTAATCACCATAATCCATATTTTCAGGCCCAAAAGAGGTCATCTAAAGGGGTTTTGGGTCATTTTTATGTTTACGTCGCGACTTCGACCAAATCGCTTTGTATTTGCTGACGATGTTATTAATGTGTGACAGCTTTGACCAAAAAGCGCGTCAACAATTATTAAAATTTGTTAGTACTTGTAAACGGATGTTTCGAATTGGTGAATAAAGTTTATTTATTAAATTTTATTTTCAAGCGATGTTAAAACCTAGTCCTATTATCTGGACTCGTTGCAAAATTAAGCTTGGCACGCCTACGTTGATTGCTGAACCGCAATTGCTATAAAATGAATTGACAAATCCTAAATCTGTCTTTAGCTCTAAAAATTCCATACAAGATTTTTAAGTTACATCATATCAAATAATATTTTCATATCCACTCCCTCTGAAATACCCATTCCGCCCAATCCCATCAGCACGTCCCCTCCCTCGAGCCAACAACTAGTCGTTCCCCCACCACCTAATCCTCCGACTTTACCCCCATATCCCCCTCCTCCTCATCTCCCTCCTTCGATATCCTCCTCGCTTCTGCCTCCTCCCCTTCTAACCAGGAAAATCAACTGCCATGGACTTCGCTGTTTAAGCGTAAACCAATGAACGCTGGAAAGTCTGAGGCAGTTGATTTAACTCCTAAATTGTTAACGGTGCTCTAGCCTTAGCCGAAGGAGTACCAGAAGCAGGAACTGAAGTATGGAATGGGTTTATCTTTGGTTTCTTCTTAGACAGACCTCTGTCTTATAGTGCTGTTATTACCAATTTAAAGGATCTATGGAAGCCCAAGGAATTGTTAAAGTTAGACCGGATGGTGTTTTATTTCTTTTTGCTTTTTCGTGCTCTGATGACAGGAATAAGATTCTCAAGGCAGATCCAATAATTATGAACAAGAAAATCTTCATCATAAAACCGTATGAGCCATCCATAAGTAATGTTTATGGAAATGTCATATCCGTACTAGTGTGGGTGAAATTATACAATATATCTATCTTTGCTTGGTCGAATTACAACATAAATTGGCTTAGTAGCACGTTAGGTAAGTTGTTGTGCTTGGATGAAAAGACAAAGAGTAGAGAAAGGATCCAAAATGCAAAGTGTTTAATCGAAGTCAAGTCGGACAACCAGTTAGTGAATGATTTTTTGGCCAAAATTGTTGAAGGTGGGGTGCAATGAATTTACGTCGAGTACTTATGGAAGCCTGACATTTGTGTCTAATGTAAATCTTTTGGACAAGTGATGAGTGAATGTAATACAGTCAAAGCAGCCCCAAATGTACGAAGTCAGCCTATAGAGAAAGTAGACGGTGCAAGAGAGTCTGTTGTAGAAGCTAAAGGATCTCAAACAAAGGAACAAGTGTTTAGGAGAAGTAATGTTGGATCTGGAAACATCACACAGAGATGGCAGGTTGTTAATAACAAGAAAAGTAGGAATGAGACGTTCAGGAATGAAACAAGTGCGCACAATATTAGCTTTGATAATAATTTAGTAGGTCATGGGTAGAGCAATAAGAGTGAAAAGAATGTGGTATAAGGAATTGTAAAAGGAAAAAACTATCAAGTTTTCGAAGAAGGAGAAACTGAGCAAGATGACGATATGAACAACGAAGTAGGAAATGATGTTGACGAACTCGAAAACATGGATGTTGAGGACATCAGGAATATTGTGCTGCCAACTGTAGAGGAGCTGCTAAAGCAAAGTGTGAACAGCAAAAATGAAAATTTTCTTTTGCAAAGAGAAAAAGATGTATGTAGAAGAGAATGCACGGTTAGACGAAGCTATTAAGGAAGTGCTGCTTTATGAAATGATGAAAGGAATAGTTATGCATGATTATGGCAAAGAAGTAGGCGAAGGACAAGGAAGAACTGACGAAAACATTGATGAAGCTTTGCAACATAATAAAGACGAGGATGGAATTAAAAATAATGTTATTGAATGCGAAGGCAACTTAATTGAACAGCAAGTTACTACTGTGCATGCAAAAAAGCAGCATTCAAATTTTATTAAAGAGAAGGAATCCATGCATATCCCCTCTTCGTCCTCCTTTCAATTGATCCCAACATATTACTTCAAGACCCTCTTCTTCTAAAAGTTACTACCCCTATGCCACTAATCAACCCTTACTCACATTTGCAACCCCTTGCATCATACAAGAAACCTCCTGACAACTCCCTTACCCCGAGACCAACAACCGCCATGAAAGCCAAAAAGAGTTCTACTTATGCTTCTGTACCGCATGGGTACATGCTAAGGAGTATCCATGATGACGACTCCATCCCCCTAACTATTTACTCAATGTGGACAAACGTTGGGGTGTGGAATATTCGTGACTGCCACGATGATATCAAACTCAACCAATGTAAAGACCATATAGCAAACTTTAAACTTAGTATCCTTACACTTCTTGAAACCAAACTTAACCGCAAGCTTACTATATGAGCAGCCAAATATGTAAATCCAAGCTGGAAAGAACTTAACAACCTCAATGAAGCTCCTTTTGGGAAAATTATGATTCACTACAACCTCACTGTTTACAAGCTATTAACTATCCTATCCACAACTCAAATGATCCATTGCAAAGCTGTCACGATCTCCGACCAAATGCCCTTTCATATCACCTTTGTTTATGCAACAAATTCCTCCTCTGCAAGGAAAATCTTGCATGATAAAATCCCATCCTTCTCCACTTCTAACATTCCTGGGATTATGTTAGGGGGTTTCAACTAATATTTCGATGTTAACCAAAGACTTGGAGGTAACCCGCTGTCTCTCAGGGAAATTCAGCCTCTTCGCAAAACTATGCACGCTGTCAATCTTGTCAGTATTAAACACTCTGGTATGCCTTATTCCTGGAGCAATTGCAGTAGAAATAGTCCTAGAAACCTACTCTCATCTTGACCATGTCCTTTGTAATCCAACAACCTTATCTTTTTGGCCTTCTCTTAACTATAACCTTCCACCTCCACTACATTCTGACAACTCGCCTATCATCCTCCATCTCAGTAGGATGGACATGAGAATACCCTCTAGTTTCAAATTTTTTAATACTTGGGTTTATCAACCTAATTTTCTTGCGGTACTCCAAGCTATCTGGCTAAAGCAACATAACGGTAACCCTTTGTTTATTTTGCAGTTGAAATTGATAGAAACTAAAAAAGCTTTGAAGATTTTGTCTAGAGATAAGTTTGGGACTGGCAGCAAGCAGAGTGCTTTTGGAGGTGTAAACTTGAAGAGATGCAAATTTCTATGATGCAGAACCCGGACAACCGCCACCTTTCTGACATGGAAAGACAAATAAACAAGCAGTACCAGGAAGCCATGTTGATTGAAGATGAGATGGTAAAGCAAAAATCTAGGCTCATGTGGAAGATTGAAGGATATAACAATAGTGCCTTCTTCCATGCATCGCTAAAAGATAAGCAGTGTAGAGAGAATCTTGTCATTATCACGGATAGTTACGGAAATGTTGCTAACAACCCGGACGAGGTAAAAAATCCTAAATCACTTTACAAACTTGTTTGGCAACTCGAATAATTTTGCACCTAATAGTTAGGCGATTGATCCTTATATTTTGCCGAAAATTTCAACACAAGATTACCAAGCTCTTTGCTGTGAAGTTACTCATGATGAGATTAGAGCCGCCATGTTTTCTTTAAATAGTAAATCTTCCTGTGGGCCTGATGGTCTCAACTCCTTCTTCTATCAAATCTTCCTATGGCATTTTGTCCACATTAATGTGTGCAAGGCTTTACTTTTTTTTTCAAAAAAGCTAAAATGTGTCGAGAATTCAACAACACTAACATCGCCTTGATTCCCAAGACGAGTAATGCTACCTTCGTTATGGACTTTCGCCCTATCGCATGTTGCAATTCAATATACAAATGCGTCTCCAAAATTATTGCCACAAGGTTGAAAAATGTTCTCCCAAATATCATCTCACCTAACCACGGGTAGAAGTATACTTGATAATGTCCTTCTGTCGCAAGAACTTCTCAACGGATACAACAACAAAACAACCTCCCCACGTGCTATGTTCAAGTTTAATATTATGAAAGCATTCGACACACTTCAATGGGATTCCATTGTTAGAATCATGGCATGCATGAACTTTCCTCTTCACTTTATCATATGGATCTACTCTTGTATCTCATATGCTCATTTCTCGATTCTTGTCAATGGATCTCCTATTGGTTTTTTTTGGTAGTAGACAAGGGGTTCGACAAGGAGATCCGTTATCGGCCAACATTTTTATTGTGGTCATGGAAGTTTTGACTCAAATGTTAGAGAGCAAGATTGACTGTGGTCGCTTCAAGCTTCATCCAATGTGTGCTAACCCCCGGATATCTTCTTTAATGTTTGCGGACGATTTGGTGATCTTTTGCACTCCTCAACCAAGAACGATTGCTGCTATCTATGAAACCATGGATTGCTTTTATGATATGAAGGGTCTGAAGATTAACATAGAAAAATCTAATATAAAATGTGCAGGTCTGTGTGAAGCGAACATTAACCAACTGTGCTTGTCGACTGGGTTGACTAACAATACTAACTGTATTTCTTACTTGGTCCTTCCGCTCACCACCGCCAAGGTATCTCTTCATCATTGTTTGCCCATTTACAGTAGAATAAATGCACATCTGAGCTATTGGACTTCGAGACTTCTTAGTCAAGCTGGCAGGCTGACGTTGATCAAGTCTGTGCCGTCTTCTCGATGCAAGTCTATTGGGCTAGAATGTATATTCTACCCTCCAAATTGATTAAAATGGTCAGGTCTTCTTTTATGAGATTCCTTTGGAAAGAAAAATGTGAAGGAAAATACTTAGCACTCATTGCTTTTAAAAGAGTTGAAATTCCTATGAGCAAAGGCAGGCTCAGCATTGTTAATATGTCTGTTTGGAACAAATCGTCCCTTTTAAAGCACATGGATAATTTTTTGAATGATAGAGAAAGCGTTTGGGTCGACTGGTCGAAGAAGAACATCGTCAAAAACAAGCAATTCTAGACGATGACTTAACCACAAAAAATAAGTTGGACTTGGCGTTGTATCTTCAAGCTGCGTGATAGCATTCTGCCTCTTATCCAATACAGGTTACTTCCAAATCATGTTGTCAAGTTTTGGTGTGATCCATGGTTAGAAAAAGGCTTACTACTGTGTAAAGCTCTCACGCATATGGAAAAACAAATGTCTGGATTAAGTACTACTATTGATGTCAGTGAGTTCATGCATCACAATTTGCTTTGTCTGCCTGATTCTTCATCACTCAAGTTAATAACATATGGAGGGAAGCTAGGAGACTAAGGATGTGGAACTACTGATGATATCACGCAATGGGGAACCGAAGGCAAAAGCTTCACCATTGAAAGCATGTATAATTGCCTTTCAAATGACGTTTGTCTGCAAAGATGCAAATGGAGTAAACGTATATGGCATACTGACAATTCAACAAGACAAAACATGTTGACTTGGAAGGTTGTCCGCAAAGCTATGTTCACCAAAGATAAGCTTTATAGTCGAGGTATGTTGATTAACTTGTTTTCCGTTATGTGTGGGGCTTAGGAAGAATCTGTCGACCATTTGTTCTTTGAGTGTGCAAATATCTACTCCCTATGGAATGGAAATATGCAGTCTTTGGGTTGTTCCAATGCTAGTATTAACAGTGTGACTGAATGGAGGAGGTTGCAAAATCAAACGAGCAGGAAAAGTATTAGAGGCAGATTACTTAATTTTGCACTAAAAAAATTCATTGCCGTAGTCTAGAAAGGAATACTAGAGTTTTTTATCATCACAAAGCTAAGACCAATTTGCAGTTCAAGATGTATGTGAGATCGGAAATTAGAAATGGAATGAAAATGCTAAACTTCACTTTTGATCCGGGCATTTTGAGTATGTTAGGCTAAAATTTCTTGTGTATATGTGTATTTTCTCTTTCATCTTCCCATTGATGTACCTTGTTTTCTACGTTATCTTGTTTGTGTTGTAACCCTTCTTTCTAAGGTACATTAATAAAAGTGGTCGGGATCCACTCAACCCCGTCGACCTTGCCAAAAAAAATAAAAAAAATCATACAAGATATAACCTATTGTAGCATCGTCACCACCGTGTATGATATCTGGAATGAGAGAAATGCTAAAAAGTTCATGGAAATTCAAGCAGAGACAAATTTCAGAGATGGAAGCTTATAGAATTAGAAATAAAATACTTCGTCGCTCAAAAAGGAGGAAGGTATTGATGGAGGATGACAGAAAGATCTTGGAGAAATAGGGAATTGACTTGTTGGATGAGGGCTAAGTTTGGATCCTAGAGTACAATGGAGTCGTGGATTAGAGTTCGTCGACGATGTCTTCATTTTTAGGGTTGGTGAAGATTTTCATTTTGGGGAAGATTTCAATTTGGCATTGAAGAAAGTGGCTTCTGTGGTCAACTTCTTTCGGTGACTTTATTTTATCTGATTTCTTGTCTGGGCTGGGTGTGGACCTTTTTGTTTTTGGGTTGTTTTGTCTTTTGATGTTCGTTTATTTGCTTTTATGTTTGCCTTATGTTTAAGGCTTTTTTTGTTGTGATGGGTTTTGGGCAATAGGTTGGTTTGATGTGTTATTGCCTCATGTACTAATTACTTACGTTGAATACTAGTACAGGTTTTTAATGGGACGGCTTACCCATTTCAAAAAAAAAAAAAAAAAAAAAAAAAAAAAAAAAAAAAAAAACCTAGTCATATAATTTATCACATATGAGCCAAGGGTATGTTGAGAAGTTCGCTATCGAGCCAAAAGTTTGTGATATAACAATGACATGCTATTCAAAGTGCTTGTGATGCATGTAGTTCTTACTGATTTTTTTTTAAAAAATCTATTTGGCACAATTAAAATCTCAGTTTGCAACAAATCATTAGTTCAAATTGGAATTTGTTTTCCTCAACAATTTCTTTTGAATTTCAAGTGGATTGGAATATGCTTTTCTCAACGATTTCTTTTGAATTTCGACTGAAAAAAAAAGTTGGATGAAAGATTGAAGAGACGACCATAATAAAAGATGCAATCCCTGTAATGTAATTCATCAACTTGTTTTACACTGAGAAATTTTCAAAATAAAATAAATTTAATGTATTTTCAAAGCGCTTCAATGCAAATTACTAAATTAGCACCAATATGATTAAAAATATGTATACTGAAATAAATTTAAACTGATCATATGTTTTGAAAAGTGGGTAAACAATGAAAAAAGTTGATACAAATTTAAAAGCCTATACACCAAGTTCAATTTTTACACATTTCCATGGTAACTTACAGAGCCCCGGAAACAATATTCACTCTGAACATGTCACATGTACAAAAAATTTATCACAAAATCTAGAATCTATTTAAAAGAAAACAGCAGAACAATAATAATACTCAACTTCTGGCTACTCATCTCCCATGGCAAGCTCCAGGGCATAATCATCTCTTTCCTGTAACAATATTAAAATGATAGGTAAATCATCATGGAGAAATGGATGTTCATGATATGTTATAAAAACTAAATGTAACTGAATTTGGGCAGAATCTAAGTAAAACGTACTATCGGTCCTCTTGCAAAATATCTTCCAAACTGAAGCCAATAAACCTAACCAGCAAGTAAAGGAAAAGATGAAATGAGAAATAGTACAAGGTAGCTACAGCAACACATTAGAGTAAGCTGCATTTTTAGTGCAGCTTAGGTTAAGTAGTAATACCTCGTCCTCATCTTGAGTTTCAACCTCAACATCAGATGTTGGAAATCCTACACATAGTAATGCATAGCCCTACATAAATCAAAGTAGAACAAATTATATACTTCCTTTGTATTGGAATAGAAAGATTTGATGCCATAACAAGGTTGGCTTTCACATATGTAGAGCCAAACAAATAGCAATGAGACTTGGATACACATCCCCTTGGTCATCATGGTTTAGCAGTTTTGAAGCCAATCCTTGAAGCTTTAAAATTAAGTCCTGATCTTATGAATAAGCTAATAGTTGCAATCTAGCAGTTCCTCCTTTCGAAAATTCATCTCATTCAGTTCTCGTTGCAGTGATCGGAAACTTATTTGGGTGAAGATAGCAATAAGAACACGTCCCCTTTCATTTTATGACGTTACAATATTTCTTAACTTTACTTTTCTTTAGTGAAATGGGTTTTGTTTAGATTGTTTATTTGTGCTTAAAGGAAGCAAATAGGTTTTTTTTTAATTATTTATTTTATAAATGCTGTGTGAATTTACTAAAAATATAAGATTAAGGCTCCTAGCAATCTACTTTAAAGATTTAAAAAGGGTAGATAACAAGGGGGTATCACAATTTCTGATTTAAATGTGATGCATGATCAAAAGGATCAAAACCAGATGTCCATAATGATGGCAGAGGATTAACTAACAGGGCAATAAGCAAACATGCTGAAAAGAAAGCTTCTATCACAATCGTTCTGCAAAAGTTTTCCAAAAAATGACGTTCAATCGTGCTCGCCAAACAGACCGATTGAGCTAAAAACCAAATCATCATGAACATAAGTAATAAAACATCGTATAATCATCGTCAATATCAAAAACTCATTTGCGCTAGCAGTTACGAGTAGCATATCATTAGCAAAGCGCTTCCAAATGATTTTATCCTCATTCCATTTAGTTAGTTCGCCGAGTGCTCACTATAATAGGGAAGGCATCATCATTGTAGGGAAAGCGCAGCAACAACCAGCTCAGGGATAGGTACAAGGGAGGCGAGACAATCAATGTACGAGAAAGAAAAGAAAGGGAGGACATCGCTCATAACATAGTCGACACCCATACCCAGGCTGTTAGGCTCAGAAGAAGCACAAAGAGTGTATCTGGATCTTTATCTTGAATTTTTTTGATATATGGTTGTTATTGATGTTTATGAACATCTTTGTTATGTAAATGATTGCCATTGGTGTTTATGAATATCTTTCTTAATTTTATGTATGACATGTGAAATTGAAAAATATGGCTTATTTATATAAAATGCTAGCCCAGTTCATGAAGATTCTTATCTTGATATCTAACAAGTTGATTGAAAAATAGAAAAACTTAAATATTTAAGGCCCGTTTTGTGCTTTATGTTCTTAGTTTTCAATATTAATCAAAATCTAAGAAAAGTGGATGTACGGCAGAGAAGATAGAAGGAAGATGGAGTGGGCGATGGAGGGAATGAAACGCAAGGACGAATTGTTTCTCACACTTCCATTATTTTTCAGAACACGAAAAATAATATGATTTGTTTTTCTGATTTGTATTCCATTTTCTAAATTGTTCATTTTTCGCAATTTACATGCTTCGTGCACACTTTTGTATGGTCAAAATCGAAAACTAAAAAGGGTAAATCAACGACAACCTTATTTTGTTAAAAAACTCATTGCAACTTTTCTTTCCAATTATAATGGTGAAACATCACATCCGAGTTATTTAAAAACGATAGATTTTAAAATGATATATGAAATAAATGACACGTGAGTTTTTTATACATACCCAAATAAAAGAAAACATATACTCTCGTTGTATATAGTAACTAGGTTATCAACTTTTATAGAAATGATGGAGCAGAAAATTTGCAAGTCACATTACGTAATTTAGTAAATTACATTGTATACAGTCCAAATCACTAGAGTTCCGCACTGATTACACTGTAAGTCATCAAAAAATTATAAATTTGTTTGTTTTTACCAAAATATCTAGCATCACACAATTATAGCGATATACTCTATGCAAGTAATGATATAACTAATTAAATTCCGAAACAATATTGTGTAATTTTGATAATTGTGTCTTGCAATGTCAACAAATTTTGAATTTATTTATTGAAATGTCATTTTTATGCGTTGGCCTGAGTACACAGGGATACCGAGTCTAGTCCATTAATAGGGTGCTGCTTTGGTCATAAGATCCAATGTAGAGAAACAGGTGGTAACAGCAGGTAGTCCTAACATCAATTTGTGAGCACAAGTAGGGTATTCCTAATTTACTATTACTTGTTGAGGTCTAACCTGAATTGCTCTTGATTTGGACACTGATGAATTTACGGTTAAAATGTATGATCAAGGTTATTAGCTTTTTTATGTTGGTGTATTGTATTGTAATTTTATTACTACCATCAAAAAGGGGATCTTAAAATCATAAATGATAGACTAAAATGCAACATTAGAAACATGATGTCCTTTAGCACTAGTACTTCTATTTAAATGGACCTAATACATAAAATCTCTAAATAATAACCTGCATAGCAATGTATATACTATGTAGCAAAAAAATTTAACCTTTAAACCTAGAATACAAAACGCTAATAAGCATTCTAAAAATTTCTCCCGAAAAAGAATATATAACCTGCCGCTGTTGAACGATTAACATTGAGGCAGCTGAATATTTGTTGTATTTAACAGTCCATCTAATGAAATGTTAAGTCAGTGAAATGGTGAAAATCTATGGACCTTTGATTTCAGTTCTGCTGATATCCCAAGAGCTTCAGGTTGTCTAATTTCTCCAGATTTGATTCTAACCGCACAGCTAGTACAACAACCTGTCAAAGACGAAGGATGTATAAACACATGTTCTAGAAGGCAAAGTAGTTCTTCTTTTTTTCTTTTTTTTCTTTTTCAAGAAAAAGTTGTTACTGTAATCCATACATCAGCTTCACCAATGCAAATATAATGTGCATTATTATGGAAATAAGTAAAATTGCTAAGGCTTATAGTTACATCTAAAGAAACAAGAGATAATTATTCTGCGTCCCCAATAAAATAATATTTTTTCTTTTCTTAGAACGCAGCTGTGTAACTTTAGACTGATACGCAAGTTATATACCCAACTGTCAAGAGTGGTACATGAACAGGTTAAATATACATATCATAGCACGAATCCGTAGAAAGACGCAAATACACAATGAATGCTGAATATATATATATATATATATATATATATATATATATATATATATATATATAACCAAAAAAAAAATGTTGGAAAACAAGGAAGATTCGATTGATATAAACAACGGCAGATACCTAATTATGTATGTACTAAAATCACAGACCAACAACCAAAACTTTGAACCCAAAAAATATGGATTTACACTCTAGAGACCTCACCACTTTGTGTGAGCACACATGTGTACACACACACACACACACACACACACATACACACACACACACACACACACACACACACACACACACACACACACACACACACACATATATATATATATATATATATATAGAGAGAGAGAGAGAGAGAGACAGATAGGTTCGATGGCACCTCAAACAGTGGAGCACCATACAATCACTTTCTCTCTCCCTCCACTAGCTCTCTCCCCTCCACTGCATTCTTTAATATAAACGAGAGGTGCAAATCAAAAAGCAAATGAAGTGCTCCATTTTTGGGGTGCAACCGGACAAAAAGATCCAATGATTGAGGCCTTGTGTCTCTTGATTTGTATCTAATTTCGTGTTTAAATACCAGTGTGTGTGTGTGTGTATAGGTAGGATCAAGAGCACCCCAAATAGTGTAGCATTCCTTTAGCCTTCTAATTTCTACTACACAATCATCTTTCTCTCTCCTTCCACTAACTCACTCCACTAACTTTTTTTAAATATAAATTAATGGATCACAATGAAGAGCAAAAGGGGTGCTACAAAATAGGGGTGTCCCGAAACCCTCCTCATGTGTGTGTGTATATATATATAGTCTACTTAGACACAAAAATTTAACAAAAAATGGGGGACACAAATTTTCAACCATAGTATTGTCCCTGATTTCCACCTCTTACATAAAGAAAAATTGATTCAATAGCTAAGATTTTGTGTCCTCTGATTTGTGTCAAAGTTTTGTATGTAAATAACCGCTTTCATATATATATATATATATATATATATATATATATATATATATACATATAATATATATATACACATTATATATATATATATATAGAGAGAGAGAGAGAGAGAAAGAGGGGGGGAGGTGTATTATGTGGTGGAAATCAGAGGGCTAGACGGATGCTGCACTATTTGGGGTGTTCTTGATCCTATCTCATTATATATATATATATATATATATATATATATATATATATATATATATATAGTTAGTTAGTTAGTGTGTGTATTTACTAGTTCAAATCGGATATGCAAACCAACACAGAGGATAAATAATAGCCAGCCAAAAAAAGAAGTGTATGCTTGTTTTGAAATCAAAATGGGTATGAGTTAGAGATCAAAGAAAGACCATCCCGAGCTCCCACACCTCATAACCCGTAACCAAAAAAAAAAAAAAAAAGAAAGAAAGAAAAAAAAAAGAAAAAAAAAAAAAAGCAAACTCTTATCATTTATACATGATGTTCTATAAAAAGCTATTTATTTCCTTATTATCTATAAAAGGATGTAATGTGTTAATTAACGTTATATTTCCTTATGAGGCAAAATTGAAGTTATTTATTTCAAATTTTGTGTCTAAGATATGCGTGTAGTTTGAAAATGCATGCAAAATATTATACTTTCTTTAATATACAAAGTAAATTGAACACTGTCCTTAAACTCTTACGGAGTATGCATCCACCCCACAACTCATACTCTGGCTATGGTTAAGGCATCTACGTTTGTGCTTCGAACTTCTTTGAAACGTTCGATTTTGGACAAAATAATTTTGTTAACTTGAAATGATGAAGATAAACTTTTCCATAAGCCGGGTGGAGAAAATTCGAGAAATAAAAAAAGAATGGACCAAATTTCAGAGATTCTTCCATACAATATACCATTTCCCTTCAGCCTCCACCTTTCCAATGCTGCCATCTCCATCCTTCACTTGGCCAACTCATCGTCAACGTCTCCCTTATTGGCACCCCTGCATTCATCCCAAGTCCTAATCCTCTTTCTTAGCTGATTTTGGACTAACAAAAAATGAACGAATCTCTTGTACTATCACCTAATGTCATAGCATCTGGAACAAACTTGCGAATCGATTAGGCGGTTCTTCCTTTGTCAATATCTATCCTACACAACTGTCTCTAATCACCAAAGCGAGTTTAACAACTAACTAAGACTGTTGTGTCAAAATTGGACAAATTGATGTTTCCTTTGATTTTTTTTTTACTCTGAGGACATACAACATATGTTAAATAAGACTTTCATCATCAGTAGGAAGGCGTATGTTTTACTCAGTGGAGCCTAACAGGGGCTCATAAGTATATACTACCTACACCACTCTGGGTTCACTTTACAATGCGCATTCATTTCTTTAAACCATACTCGGCACTAATTAGCAAGCTTTTCATATTGGGATGCATGTTTGCACTGATGTTTGTAACGAAGAGGTTACAGTGACTTGAATACGCTAAAGCTCTAATGAAGGTGAACCATAATCAATCCTTGATCATTAATTCCTACAGTTCACACCAGTGTAGTCAATAGTGCATAGCGCAAGGCTTGCGCTATGTGTTATAGCATGCGTTATTGCGTTCATTTAGAAGAAAAAAAGTAATTAATTATAATTTGCCTAACTGGATTTTTATTTTATTTTTTCCATGTTTTGCGTCATATCCAAACCGTTCAAGACTCCAAATACAAGCACTACCATGCATTAAATATATTTTTTTATGTAAAATGTAATTATATTACAGAAAATTTGATAAGCTCATACTGTACATTCAAAATAATTGATGGCTATAATATATTTGTATCTTATAAATTTGAAATTTATTCTTATAATTGTGAGTTATAATGATTTTTTTTTCTATTTATCAATTATGGTAATACAAAACTCTAAAAAAATGCATGAAAACACGCTTATTATAAGTAAGAAAAGTTGTAAAGTGAAAATAAGATTGAATGAAAATAATATATGAAGTCTACAATAACAAAATTCAAAAAAAAAAAAAAAAAAACATGATTCAAGTGTACAATAACAAAACATAGAAATTATATTATACTTCTAAATTTTTACAACATAATCACAAGTTTCATATAAATCATAACCATTCATCTTATTTAAACGATCATTAATTTCTACTTCTTTCAAGTCATACTTTATGACATTTTTCCTCCGAGACATTATAAATATAATAGCGTGCTATTTTGGGCTTAATTCATTATCCAAACATTTAGAAAAATGACAAAAACAAAATAGCGCGCTATTTGTAGCTATGCGCTATGATAAAATAGCGCGTTATTTTTGCGTTATAGGAAACCCTTGCGCTATTATAAGTGCAATAGCGCAAGCACTGCACTATACGCTATTTGCTGTTATAACGTGCGCTTTGATAACACAGGTTCACACAAATGGCCACACTTCATATGAAGTTTGACATTTGTCCCAACATATAGCATCTGCAACTTCTACAACTTGTCCACACCTCCTCAATCAACCATTAGTGGTCCTTTGACTAACCCATTACATCCACTTAAGACATCAGATCATGTTGACATATCTTATATCCCCATGGACAATTTAGACCATTCCACACCCACACTTCATTCTTTTACCTTCGTTGTTTTACTACAGACTTCTTGGCTAGGGCTGTTATAGTAACGGTAAATTTATCATTATCATATAATTAGCAGTCGATCGGTAATTATTTTCAATTGAAATCGGTATACCAGTTGAAACGTTGTGCTAACGGTAAATTTACCATGTTTTTAGGGTAATAAATGATTAAATTTAGTTCAATAATCATATGAAATAATTTCAAATACACTTCTATTTTTTCTCCTTTATGTCTTTTATTAACTAATACTGCGTATAGTATAATGAAGATGCATTATACTATAAAAACAATATCAAGGTACTCAAGGTACAGACTACGATTGACAAACGGTAATTTACCATTACCAACTTAATGGTTACCACATCATCGGTATATCAGTTGATCGATAACGGTAAGCAATTTCAGCTTATCAGTAAAAACGATACGTACGGTAATGGTATTTGCGAAATAGTAATGGTAACCCTTACCAAGCCCCATTCTTGGCCATTTTATGTTATTTACGACACTGGAGTCATATTTTCCAGCAAACCATGTGTTACTAAGGATTTACAAGGAACAACTGCTGCAAATCCTAATGAATTTAGTGAATAAAATAAGAAACATGGCAGCATTTTGCTAGTGCTATGTGCTATTCTCGTATTCATAACTGCTTACAAATGGATTTTTAATGATGCGAATCTTACAATGCTGAGATGCTTATCCGAAGGAACCTGCTTTTATTTTAAATTAGGAAGCCACCTCATCCAATAAACAATGTTTGCAGAAGAATTACGGCTAGTAATTGTGAAGCTGGTTTTCCTTTCTTCTTGACCATATTGAATGAACTGGTGAAGAAAGCACATGACAGTATTTTGGTAGCTGTAGTGCGGCTCTCGTATTTGTAATTGCTGTTAAAATGAAATTTTGATGACAACAAGGACCTTAGAATGCAACTCTATTTGCTTGAGGACGATTGGAGACACTTTTAGTGTTTTAAAATGGTTACTTGAGCATAGCAAGTTATTGATGGATGTCGATTGAAATAGAAGCTTTATCTACTCGTAGGTTTCAAAATCAATTATCCTGAGTGTTGGGTCATTTAGTGATAAGATCGAGGAAGTCTAGATTCATCTGCATGTGTGACGCAATGGAAATGGGATGTCCAGGTCCGGTAACATATCCAGATTTGAGCCATGTCTTGCACGCACTTCTCGCAAAAGTACATGCCATGAGTTGAAGTACATAGCAGTAGTCAGAGTGTTTCAACTTCATTCCTTCAGTTTACTCTTTTATTTTTTTTTAATACATAAAATAGTATGTGTTCTTGGGTTGTCAATGAGTATCAAAAAAGTCCAAAAGATTTCCGTATCTTATCCAAAATATGAAAAAATATCCGATATACAAAAAACGCATATGGATGCGGATATTGACATGTCCGTATCCGATAATTATCCGTCCGATTTTTATAAAATTATAGTTATTTTTTTAGTAGTTTAGAACACATAATTATTGTCATTTATTATTTTATCTAGATTTTTTTTTTCAATATATGCATAAAAAACAATATTGTAGCTTAAAGTTATCTATCTTAGCATGTTTATTAATTTTGTTTTTTTAATATTGAAATGGATTCTACTGAATCAAAATTTACTATTTATTTATTTAGATTTATCAATTGCGATTTGGTTAACGAATATCATATAAATATCCGATATACATTCGCAGATATAGAGGCCTGATATCCAAAAATGATTTCAGATACAAATATTGTACTATCTGAACAAGTATCCAACCGTTTTCAGGCCTCAAACGATCATTCAGCTTTGTTTGCCTAGAAGATATTTGTAATTTTATCTTTTGTGAATATCTTTGTACATCAACTGATAACAAACTAAACATAACCACAGAATTAGCCATGATGAAAAAAGCACTCAATATAAAACTTTTAGGAACCTATCCAAAACACAAAATTATAAGCACCACTGCTATCTTAAATTAACTGTGTACATTAGTAAATTGAATTACCAGATAAATTATGTACCTATCATAACACCCAAAGGCTAATTAATTGACTAACTGAATTCTTATAAACCACCTATCTTGTTTCAGCTGTGCACATCTTGTGCATCTCAGATGATCTATAGTTCAATATCATGCAATTATACAACGACTAGTGAATGTAATATAACAGGTTTTCTACTTAATAATTAATATATACAAAACAAATTAATTTCTTGCCTATCATTTACTCAACTGGCACAGGTACATGGTTTGCACTAGGTAGAATTGTAAGTCTAAGATAATGTGATTACGAAAATGCGACGAATGATTTTAGGAGAGAAAGAAAGCTAAGAAGAAGCATACGGAGAAGAAATCAGGGGAACATAAGGGAGCATGAAGATAATTTTTCTGCTATATTACATTTCATGCTTGCATTTTAATTATACAGGCTAGTGCCTTTACATGGCTGCTACAAATGAATGGACATCTGTCCTATAATTTACAACATAATTCGTTAAAGAGAGACAAATACACTTTGCATTTAAGTTTATACTGCCATTAAGGTTACTGCTGCCTAACCAAAAATAGGCTACCCTGTCTAGTCACATGGTTATTCTAGAAATCTTGATAGTATACTCGGGTATTTTAGGTAGCTAAGATGCTTTGGGCTGCATCATAATGTTATCCCCTAGGTTGTTTTTTTAGTAGGTTCTTCAATAATAGCAATATTTTGCCAGCAATGATCACCTTTTTTTTTGGCAAATTTGGTTAAACGTTATCATGATCATTCTTTACATGGATTTCTGTCGATATTTCACATAATATCGAATAGAAAAGCTTTTACCTGTAGTTTTTAATCATCCATGATAGTGGATACGTAATGTACGTAGATATTGCTGTACACAATTCTAAATCTGACTGCCTAACTACCATATATTCACCAAAGATTCATGAGCATAAACAGTTTATCTCCACTATTATATAATCACCCCAATATATCTCCAACTAGAACTTATTATTAGAAGTGGAAATAATTTTGCAAGGGTCTATACCAGGCAAATGTGATATTTACAGCATCATAATATGAACATTACCCTCTCAATGTTGTTAACTTAAACCCCCACATAAATCACACTAAAAAGTATAATCATTTTAACCTGGATATCCACAAATTCACAGAAGGAGCTACTTATCCAAAATGTAAATACTGCAACATAAAAATTCCACTCTTTATGAAAAGAAACAGTACCATGCCTGCAAGCAAATGGCAAATTAATATCCTGAGCTTCAGCAGTATGCAATATATACTGATCCTACACAAATGAAATCCCCAAAAATCAAAATTTGACAATAATAAACACAAGGAGACTACCACATTTACTGAACAAAACCCATCTACCTCGGGCACGACAAACTCATGAACAACTCCACGCTGCCTATCATGAACAGTGACGCGATGAGTCGGGATTGTAGTAGAAGACGAAGGTGACGCCATGGGGATCGAATCGACGGTTTTGAGTTCGCATTTAGCGGTAAAAGCCTTTCTTTTATGGAAAGTATCTGATTTTTGGTTTGGGATTTGAGCGAAAAATGTACTGCAGCTGCAAGTTAAGCAATTGTTCATGGTTCTTTGCACGCAAGAGGAGGAGTAAGAGAAAGAGCGAGGTTGTCAGTATAACTGAACGGGCATAGTTTTGGCGTGGAATGAGATTATGAATTGTATGCGGTTGTGAAAGAAGAACATTTTTGGATAATGTAGTTAACAGGGCTGTTCTTTTGTTGGGCCGAACAAATTGAATATACACGATCAAATCCTACATCTACCACCAACTTTATTTTTGCTTAAACTTTTACAATAGCACTCATTGTACAATTGGACTTCCAGAAAAACAAAAGTTCAAGAGTTCCAAAGTCCTCCTTTTCAAGAACAAATCCTCTTTGCCTAAAAGCCCATATTCCTTGTTTTCAACCAATCAATACTCTTATTTTTCATCCTTTTACAACTAAGTCAGAGAGAGAATGAAGACTTAATTGTAAAAATGTGGAATTCAGGGGTCCTGATTGGTTAAAGATAGAGGAATAGAGAATTTTTGGTACATGTGATTTAATTTGTCATTTTTTTACGTCAATCATCTATTTATAAATGAAAGCTAGCATGAAAATCGTCAAAACTGACTTGAACTTGAAAACATATATAAATATGAAGTTCCAGCTTGAAAAGCAGGTTAAATCAGATGATTCCAACAATCAATATGATTCGGCACTGATCTATGTCTTGACCCTTGTTCTTTACATTCTCTTTGGCAAGTACACTTCTTCATATCATCTTCCTGCTCAACACTCAAAAAATCAATATGAGTCAGTGTTGATTCATGTCACTTCAACGTAGCTTCGCATCCTTTAATTCTTTGCTCTTACGTTAAGGTGATCGGGCCTCTACATTTCAACTATGACTTAATACTGATTATGGATCGGTCGAATAATAGTTATTCATTAATTTCAATTCTAACTTGTCAAATCTTTCAATGTCGATGCTCTAGATGTCTTCCAAGGTTTTTAATGAGACGACCCAAACTACCCCTTATGGGAAAGCCCAGATTGAATTGAGAATACGACGCATCATAACACAAACAACAGAACACTTCATTGCTTATTACAACAATTTCCATCAGACTAGAAGAAGAATATATCATAGTATGAATAAATATTAGACAGAAAAATATCAGAGATTTAAAATACATAGCAGCGGAAATAAAATGTATAAATACAATGCGTAGCGGAAGTACACAGCTAGCACAACTGAATGAAATACACGGATACAAAGCTTTCCGAATATAGCTCCAGCTGTAATCCAGGATCCTGAGAAAAGAAATATCTGCGAAAACCAAAACTACTAGCTGTTCGTGTGGAAAATATGGGCACTCGGAGTTTAGGTAGAAACAATAAACTCCGAGTCAATCATGGGACTGGTATGAGAACTAAAACAGTTATTAACTTGATTTTAAAGTTAGGTAAATCAAGGTACCACGCCGTATAACATGGAACGGGTTTACCCCCAAGAATATCAGTGCATAAAACAAGCAGCGCAATGCTAAATAAAGAACATTGAAGCTATTATAAGACTCAGGTCCCATCACACAATGCAACGCAAGCCGGAGGATAGAGTTTTACCTTATAATAGCCAAATATGCTTGGTACATTTTAAAACTAATCCTTTTAATACTATTATAAGTGCATAGTGTCAAAACGACTTCAAATATAAATGTATTAATCATAGACGACATGAATGTCTCATACCACTATGCCGCTAATAGTATACAACTAAAACCGTAAAATGTCGTATTGGAAGTTTGGATTTCCATCATGATGGCTACTGATCCAAAAAATCGATCACGTAGTGCAATACTCAACGGCTTACGTCTCATGCATGAGAAAACGCCGTAATGTACATCCGCACTATATCCAGGATATCAGGTATCTCAACGGCTTATGTCTCGTGCATGAGAAAACGTCGTATGCTCTATCCTTCGGGAAATCGGGGGTTGTGCCCTATCCCTACCAGGTGTGTAGCGACCACACCCAGCCTTTCTCGGTCAACCAATCCATCCTCATGTCGAAAGTATACTGATCTAACCATCAGTTCACCACCATACTGGAGTGCGAGGCTCGCGAATTAACGCTACACAAAGTTGTGCTACTTAAAGCTATGCTTTGATCATCATCCACCAAACTTTGCTTTTCAACAAAAGTTTGGATCACTACATCTCAACATGCCACATTATCAATCCATGTTATATCATTGATTTCTACCAATATGTAACCTCTAAGCTCGTACGTCTCAAAGAAGGGTGTTAAGCAAGAGAATAAATTCTCCGCCACCAAACAGATATATATTTAGCAGAGATCAACAAATACAGAATAAAGGAATACAATACAGACACACCATCCATTTGCAAGTCCGTTCTGGTTCTGAACGAAACCGGAGGCACCTTATTCCTCGTCCCGTATGTCCAATACAGGAGAGAGGCCCTCACATATCCGAACAATCAACAAATACGCAAGGATGCTACCACTGTAGCCCCTTCAAGGTTGTTATTCCAATCATGGGCATCAGTAGCAAGCCATCCATTTGATGTGAAGATCGTCGGTCTTGCACCGTCTTCAATCTCTTCGACTGTTAGTCGTTGTATCAATTATTCAAAATGAGTTAAACACGATCTTTCCGAATAACTCGCGTATCTTATAATCAAGTGCTATAACAACACATCATACGCCTCATTCCAGTCAAGAATATTCTTTTACTTGTATTTCTTTATTCTGGAAAGGTTCTCGTTAATCTTATCAAAGATTATCACTTTTAAACACACTGTTTAATCCATTCTTTGGAAATCATTTCAAAAGATTTTATAGTATCTTTTCACGGTTTAAACCAAATCAAGGTTTATCAAACTAGTCGGGATTAATGCCTTACCGAAGTAATCATTCATTTTATTATCCCATCTCATCCTATTCATCCCATGGAGCAAAACTGGTACTACTCCATATCTAACACCACTGTGTTATTAGTAAATTCAATTACCATTTCATGTTTAAATCTAATTAAAGATTTACTATCGTATGGAGTAACACTGGTGGTACTCCATTCTCGATCACTTTTCAAATTTGGCAAATTAATTACCACATAAACATTTTAATCTAATTAAAGATTCATTAAAACTCCACTTAATTTTAATCTCCAAAAATCATTATTTAATGATTATTCAAATTTAGGAAATAAATCCTGTCTTTACTGGGTTAAAGAACCAATGTCATTTAAAACATCGTTCACGATAAATCCAAAATAATCTTCCATCAAAATGGAATCTACGCGGAAATCATAACTGTGTATAATTGATATAAATTCCTGTATCAGACTAATAATATAAATGGAATAACGGCAAAACCTTTTAAATTCCATATATAGTAACGGTCTTCCTTTACCGAAGCTCATCTCTATTATTATCCAATCGAATTCCATTCAATTCCAATTTAACATATTAAATTGGAAATTTTTACTTTGGAAAATTCCATTAATCTTAATTAAAAGATCATAAATTCCAAATCATGTTCTTCGCTGTTAATTGAGTTAAAGAACAAATATTATTTAAAACACCATTCACGATAAACCCAAAAATCCAATTCTTTTATTCAATTCCAATTAAATATTAATTAATTGGAAAACTTCACTAAATCTTAGATTAAAGATTTATTCTTTTCTCAACTGCGTTTAAGAATAGTGTTAGTAAAGACACCATTCACGACAAACCCAAAATCTAATTTGATATCAAATACAAGGCTCTGAATAGAAATTATATCGGCTTATATTCAATATCAAATTCTGAAACCAACAAATATCGTATTGGGAATAACGATATATCTATCTTCCAAATTCCTCAACAATATCTGTATAATTACGGAATCCAATATCGAAATATTCCGAAGACGATTTCCATCCAAATCCATTTCAATTTATACATTGGAAAATTCTGGTTATTTTAAAACCATTTTCAAATCCAAATTTTTTATTACTAAAAATAATTGGATTATTATTCTAGTTATTAACTAGTCCATTTAGATAAAAATATATTTTTTTCTTTTCAAATATGGAATTTTTCATCCGAAATCTTTCCAAAACCCTTATTATGAATTTACATAATTTTTTCATTTTTTAAAAAATTTAATATCGCTCGTATAGTCGGTTTCCAATAACGGCCACAGAACTACATCCATAGCGACCTTTTACAAAACTAATTTGGATATACCTTAAAATCCAACTGTTAGATTTCAAATCTCTTGTTTTCATTGGAAAGCTCTTTTCGATATGAACCCAACATTTCCGATTTTAGTAGAATCCTGTGGTCGGATCTCCCGTTACGTCAGTTTGAAGTTAATGGTCGAAATTCGCGAACGGTCGCTGCGCGGCGCGTTCTATTCAGGTCATTATATACATATATATACACACACACATACATACATATATATATACATATATATAATATCATCGATTTCCATTTCAAACGTATTTTGTAAATTCATTTAAAAATTATTCCCACTTCTATTTCAATTTTAAATCAAAATTGAATATTCTGTATCATTATAATATTAAAATGATAATATTTTTAAAATATTAGATTTTGAAATCACTTTTCGATATCCATTATAAAATGAATAAAATTGAAAGAAAATCCCATTCGTGTTAAAATGGCGTTTAACTACTTAACACGGATTCACATTTCAATATTTTCGTGTCCATCAAAAATCGGACATCAAAATCACATTTCGATTATTCATTGAATATTATTTTAAAATATTCATATATTCTGAACTGGAATCAGACTCAATCAATTGCCATATAATTTTAGTTACATGGACTTCATACATCGCATGTATACAACAATAATGATAAACAACCATTAAAAATTCATACAACATTCAGAGTGCATTTTACAACTGTATAAGCATTAAAATAAATTGTTGATGGCAAAAAATGTCGTAAACACCAAAGATTCCCAATTACTAGGAATTATAAGTATGGTCGCATAAACAAGAACATTAAATAGAACATAAGCAGTAAATAACATGAGATTTATAGTGGTTCGGCCTCAGTGAGGGCCTACGTCCACTTTGAAGAGTCGGTTGGAATATTATTAATCACTTGGAAGAATTACAAGGTTGATACTATCTCATGACATCTCATTACATTCACTTTTCATGATATATGATGTCATAATTATCATATATTGAATAATAAGGAAAAAGATGATTTTGTCCTTCTTCTTCCTCAAAGAGGAGATGCCATTAATGAAGCTTTATGGAGGTCTCAAAGCTCAAGAATCCAACCCCTTTGAAGTGTGAGGCCATGGGGGTATTTATAGAAAGTGGTTAGGTATGAGTAGGTAGAAATGAGGACCATCTTCCAGAAATTCGCACCTCTTGCTGTCGGGCCTCGGAAATTCGCACCTGGGATGAGGTGCGAAATTTCGTACCTGCCAGGTGCGAAATTTTGCACCTGCCAGGTGCGAAATTTCGCACCCGACTGGGTGCGAAGTGGATTTCGGCGAGAGGCGTTGTCGAGGCTGGTTGGTTCTTTTGAGGCGTCGAAGCTCGTCAACACGAAATGAAGGAATCCACTGTTTTGTTGGTCCGAAGTGAAGGAATCTGAGCTTCCGGCATGGAGAAAATCGGATGAATCGGGCGGTGCCCACAATTTCGACCTAACCGGCTAGGTCGATCGCCGCCAGGACTGTGGGTCCCCGGACCCCCACCGGCGCCGCGCCCAGACCCGCTTGATGGCTCGCCTTCGGTTCGGAGCACGGCTCGCCTTCGGCTCGGATGCGGGCGGATACTGATGGGGGTTGCGTCTGAGGGATGCGACGTCCTGCTAGTGGCCAGACTCGAGTCTTCTGATACTGGACCCCCTGAAGATATTGGCGACACATCCGGGCTGTAATATCACGCGATATGTTGAGTCGAGCGTGTCTTGAGTACTTTTGGTGACCGGACCAAAAGGCCGGTTAACATAAATAAATAACGCTTATACGGTCTGTCAACCCATCGATTGACATACCACTAATTATTGGGATCAGTGTATGTCAAATATCGTCCCAATACCTGTATGGGGTTTTCAAACAATAAATACTGATTATTATTTGTGCAATTGGGCGATGTGTAAAATTTATTGTCTCAATCAATATCAGTTAAATGGGTATACATAAACAAACCATCTGATTTGTAAATGAATATTTATTTCAATTTCTTTCCATGATAATTTTATATACATTTTATATAAATAATTTTATATACAACAATATCAATCAATGACAATCCCAATCATAATCAAAATAAACAATCAACCATGGTTTGTACAAAAAAATAGTGTCAGGAGCTACTAAGCCCAATATGCAACCTATTATTATATAATAACTGTAAAATAATTTGAGTGAGAGTGAGTTCTCGCTGTCGGTTCCACTCCATCAGTCTTTATTAAACGGTTTGGATTTAAATCTGCTCTAAATTCTAATTTGCTACAAATCGCATCTAGTCAGTTCCATTGCGAAGTTCTCGTTGAGACGATTCCAGCGCACCTGGGTTTTCTGAATTATGTTATTGTATGCAAAAGATATGAAGTTTTAAACTTTTAAACAATTTAATCGCTAATTATAGTCATTAAGGTTTATTAATTAAAAATTAACTTAAGCATCTTCATTATCCCTTTTGTTATCGCCGAACCCAACGCTCGATTAAGGAATCGTCACCGCGCCACCTGTCAGAGCCGCCAGAGTTCGATCCATCAGTGCCTCATCGTTGGCCTTTGCTAGTGCTGCCGCCGCCGAGGTTGTTGGCCAACTCGAAGTTGTTGTTCGCTTGTAGATCGACGATGAACGCCCTGTCTTTTCCAGCATCCAGGCGATCTCCACGAGCAACAATTCACGATGATACCCATATAGAACTAAAGATCAAATAAATCTCCACAAAATTCGCTCAGAAATCATTAGGTAATTCGGTGTAATTAGGGAGATCAAGGTGGATGAAATTGGGAGAGTTTTGGTCGTTCATGTTAGGGCCGGCGGAAGTAATTTATGAGGGAGGGAGAGGCTTTCTTTTTTTATTTACAGATAATTTTAATATTATTTAATTCGAAAATATCTAGTTTAATTCCTGAACTCCAAATCAAACCCAACGACTGTCGCTCATAGCTAAATACCCTCATTCCGGACCCAATGGAATATGTTTCGTAAGCCAATTCGACTGTTATGATCGGTTTTTCTCAAAATTAAAATATAAATCAATATATATTGAATGTAAATGTACATTTTAATTTACTAGGGCCACATACTAACTTCAAAAATCACAGAAAAATAAATCTAGCTATGTTTGATGATATGGTCCCAACAAAACTAATTTCATCGAATTTGGAGACCGTTTGAAAAATGTCCCTTTTCTGGTCGATCCAATTCAAACTGAAACTGTCAAAACATATTTAAATTTACTGTGCTCACATATTAAATCCAAAAATTATGAAATTTGAAACCTGACTATAATTCGACATTCTGGATCCAACAAAAGTGGTTTCGTCGAAAACGGAGGTCGTTTGCAAAATGGCTATTTTTAAGGGCTATATATTATATTAAAATATATATAAAAATTCCATAGCGACTATTCTAAATATTAAACTGGACATAACTTTCAATTTATATTATAAAATCTGGATTTTGGGCATTCGTTAGAAAGATATTATTAAACAGATTCAAAGTTTCTTGTTTTACTGAAATCCGATTTATTTTGAAATATATACATTCAATTGAAATTTAAAACCGAATTTTCAAACTACCGCGCCATTTCAGGCCCGTTTTATAATTAAAATAAATTTATACGTTCTAACTTCAATTTAAATAAGTTTTAAATCGTTATTATTTAAAATAAATCATTTTAAAGATTCAAAACCCATTTAAATAGCTAAAACAAAAATTTTAAATTGGTTCAGAAATTCCGGGTTGTTACAATTAATTTGTTTCTTCATCATTTCGTTGTTCAAAACCATCGAAATGTCATTTGGTTCAAATGTCGGTAACCTTGTCCCATAAAGTATGTTATATTTGACCATAAAGCATGATTTCGATCAAGACAAGTGACTGAATATAAATTCAAACATGTAGCGACACTTCTTTTATCTAAACCATTTTCGTGAAACGATGTTTTTCCCTTGAGAATATCGACACATGGTCACTTTAAATAGTTGCAGAGTCATATCCCTTTAGTAGATTGTTGGAAAGTGGGGTGTATACAACATAGTGTTGGATGGATCTTAAGGCTATTCAGACACTAGGGAAGTAAAGTGCATATTTCAAATCTATAAACTAGCTTATGGATTTAACACTATATCTATTCAAATTGCAAACAGAAAGAAATAAATAATAAAATGAAATGTAGTAGAGTGAATAACACTGGAATTTAAAAATTGATTCGGATTACCAATCCTACAACAAGTCTTTCACTCCACCATGCAGTTCACTATAATCGTTTGCTTTCTACGGGTGGCATGAACAACTTTATAATTGTGATTTCACGGGCCACAAGATACACCTTCTCTTTATTAACAGCAACAAACTATGACAATTGGTCTTATCTTCAATACAAATTTTTGCAGATTTAGTACAATGATCCTGCAGACCTCCAATGACAATATATCTTTGAATTCATTGAGGAAATAAGATGAAATCAGAGAGAGAGAGAATGATGTGAATTCAAGTACAACACTCTGATATTGAGTGGTTTGCTAATCCTTGAAGAATCGGAGTGAAAGAGAGTGGATTTGCAAAGATAGTTGGAAAATGTTTAATGGACTTGTATTGCAAATGTATGAAGGAGTAGGAGAAAATTAGAAAAATTGATGTTAAAATTCATTTTCAGAAGCCTTTAAATAGTGGTTGAAGAGTTGCATCTTTTGAGGAAGTGATGGAGGGAAATGTATCTTCATTTGAAATTTGAAAATCTGAAACCGACTATTATGTCGACATGAACTGTGACGACCCACCATACACCAACGGTGCTTAGAACTAAATATCTACACTGCACTAGCACCCGATCGACGCAAAGCGATCGTCAAAAGAAAGAAATAGTATAAAGGAAGAGAAAGGGGAAAGGAAAGAAGGAAATTGAAGGGAAGAGAAAGAGAAGGTTTTAAAACTCAATCGTTGAACTTGTCGTATATTTGACAGCGTATCGGATAACATATAATAATCAAATCACAGATACCAAACAGGCGAGACAGTAATAACTATATAAACCAGGTAATCAGAGTATACAGGCCCATATAGTTATACAGAATAATAATAGAGTTTATACAAGAGATGAATAAACTGAACTAATACACTGTCTCTAACAGAACACAGAACACTGTCAAGACTCTACAGTGTGACACAACGAAATAAAAAATAGTGATACAAGTATAAATATGTAAAACGTAGCCTCCTAATAATCCATATACGCAGCCCCGAATAATATCTGAACTTATCACTTGATTTTCTCATCAGCATCGTCGATGAGCACCCAAAGTAATAAGAGGGAAATAAAACCTTGGGTCAGACAAAGTCTGATGTGAGCGATAACAAATCTCAAAATACTATAAAAGTCGTAATAGAATATACGTCACGAAGGGTATGGAGAATCACACCTGCCTCTGCATCCACAGAGTCAACACATATAAGAATATATACTGCTCTATGATAATATTAAAGGTGTATCCTACATCATAATACAAAGGGTGTCCAGATATTCGAATCAATGATATCCACATCACTTGATGCACCTAAGGTGATAAATGATTAAGCAAACATAACATTCATCATCCATCCTAGCATATACTAATTCAGTGGGTTGAATATACGATAACGCGTCCATTCCTTGGTACTCGAATCCATGCCACTCAATCAGCCAGGAACTAAGTTACACTAAATGGTATAACCCAAGATGATGACCCTGCACTAGGTCCAAATGTGTGTCACTGGTTTCCTCACACGTGGAGAAAAAGGACCCGCACTAGTCCAAATGGACCACACACTCGCAATCCCTTCTCCTTGAGTACCGTCGAACATGTGTATCGATAATCCCTTTGTACATGCAATCCGTAGCAGAGTCAATTCTGGAAATACTACCACGACTCCTCTTATTAGTTCCCTGTCGATCCATCATCCCTACTCCACATCTCGGAATATCGCTATCCATTGTCGAAGCCATTGCTGCTTCTCTTCCTATCCTGGAATCACCATCATCGGATAACAAACCACTGATCGAAGAGCCACCGTATTAAAATCACCATCAAATAGACCATCATGTCCTGCTCCTCGAAATCGCACCTTCACCAAGGTAAATTGGCCGAAGTGGCCAATAACAATAGTAACCTATATCAACCACTTCATAGTAATCGATAACAACTACTTGGATCACCTATTTAACCAAAATTGGTTAAATACACATCCAAAGGAAACATCCAACATTCATTGCGAAATCCAACTTGTTGCCAAGGAGAAATGCCACCATGAAGAACTCATTCTCTTGAGGCCACCATTACGTCACCTTTCCTTGGGTTGGCCCAATTACGGTTCGATCTAATTAAACCGAATCCAAATTGACATAGTCTATCCGAGCCTAGTCACTTTGATGACCCAGATCCGGATCGACATAGCCGATCCAAACTTGGCCACTTGCCCGACCCGGACTTAGTCGAACCATTTTGGGATCGATTATGTTGATTCAGACCTGATCGGGCTGGAATCTTTTCCGTCCTTCGGCTTCTTTACTCCATCCTAGTCTTCAAATCTATTATCGAGCTCCAATGCTGCTCTGTCATCGAATCCAACTAAGTGCTATGAAGCTTCATCGTAAATTTAATTATCTTATCCGTATGAGTCCATTGTCCTTGTTTACTAAATAAATACACCAACATGTGCATTTAATTGATAATCACCTCAAACTCTAAAGAATAAGATTTATACTAATACTAGATTGCCTACGAATGATGTTTTAAGCTAAACTAGGCAAGCAATGCAACCAATAGTCATACAATTCCTATACTAGCATATACACATCCATGATAGCACCAATAAATCAAATTGAAACCATATATAGCAATCAAAATGAAATAAGTGTCCATATAACCTATGTCCAAGGATATAGTCAAAATAGCACGTAATAGTGCACAAATAAGTAAAAATGTGACAATCAGGTTAAGTCTACTTAAATCGCTATTTAATCTTTTTATTTATTACTTACTAGGTTCATCTAACCTAAATATTACGTTTTATAACTAGAAAACAGTTTAAAACGTCAAATCTATGCTATATAAACATATACAGTCCAGTGAGAGATAATATCACTCACCTTAGCCAAATCAAACCAAACCAGCTCAACTATGTAGAGCTCGTTAATACAATTCCATAGGAAGAGACGACATCCAATTCCGATCTCGTATGCAAAAGTTATAGATGACATAAGTTATGCAACTTAATCGATAACAATTAGATTAACTAATTAGGTAATTAACTAAACCACTTACCACTTAATTATCTTTACTCTCAAGGACATATACCTGCATGATTCGAAACCCAACATGGTCGTGTCCTATTTCTACTGATACGGAGCTACGAAGCATGAAACTTGAAACCGACTGCGCCATCATCTTTCTCTTCCCGATCCTGACTTGTCGATGCCACTTACTCCATCTCTGGCTTCACCATCAAAAATGCATCACTTAGCCCAAGCCTTCGGCCACGTCAGGTCGCACAACCATTAAAGCAACCACACCCCTTTAAATCGTCACTGTAGGTGTGCCTTGCTGCCTTGAGATCAATGCAAGCCTCTAAAACTCCTAAATCCGACTACATCAAGAGAAAAGCGAAACCCAAGATCCCTCCATGGCTGCCCAAGCGTCACCGCTCCATTCGAGTTATGCATGAGCTTGAAGTTTTTGCCATGCTGAGTTTGATGCGATTTATTTTGTGATTTATCGTAGCTCGAATCGAGAGATTTAGATTTTTGTACATGGCCGCCATGGGTTTTAGAAAGATGAATGTAACAGTAACTTTGATTTGGGGCAGAAGAGGGGATACAGGTTTAGGCCCATTACTTTAGCATTGGATAATATATTTGATCTCTTCCCAAAAAAATCGATGTACGTTTTAGCTCACTACGATCGAACGACCTATCCAAATGCTACGAAACTAAACAGTATGCATCGGTACAACAATACGGCTTTGATGGTATATGTTTTGTCATAATCTAAGACTATTGCCTGAAATGATAATTTTATGCGTATATCGAGATCGTTATCACCACCAAATAGTGTGAACTTGATATATAGCGATCCTTATACTTTTTATCAATATAACTTTCCATATGAACTCAGCGGAACTAGTCTCGATTCTCGATTCGATCGTTTATGAGAAATCAACTTTTGGAATTGTCAATTGGATTAACGATCAATATTTAAATATCCAATCATTAAAATATGGGTTGTTATATTCTTCCCTTTAAAGGATTTCGTCCCTAAAATCCTCAACAATAAAATAGCATAACACAACACTCTTGAACAAGTGACGATACAAGACAAACAGTCACTCAACGCTCTCAACAACCACCATTGAAAGCGATCATAACAAAGGAAATCGACTCGTAATTTGGCATGGAGTCAAGATTCCTATTCCTTTTTAGTACCACCATTCAATTCGAGATTGATGCAGCCAAGCCAAACACTTAAAATGTACATTTATATTCCAAACTAATAGATATTGGAAAATAAAAGTGACTTACTATTTGGAGGACAATTCAACATATTAAGGCATATTGAATTTATTTTCAAATATGACGAAATTCACGGAAAATTTCGACAGCTCCTCCCTTGTATAGCTTAATCTGGAAAAATACCAAATCGCCATGCAAGGCTCATCCCAACAAAAGAAAACAAAATACCAAAAGTAACTACCTATACATGAGGCAAAAATCACAATAACACACCAAAAGGCAAAAAACCACAACTGTACATCTACTAGATACTTCGTACATCTACTAGACACTTCTTTTTAAGCAAGCTTAGCATTTAGATGCAAATAAAAACGAATTAGTATCCAAACAAATCAAATTTTCTTCTTTGTAACTGGACAAGTACTTAAGAAAGAGGATTAGACATAATAGTAGAAATAGCAACAAGGAAATAAAGATGTTAAATAAATTAAATTTATCTAACATAAGCATGCCAAGTCATGTATGGATTTTATCTCAAACAAATAAATGATACAACAATGCAATTACCTTGCATGCCTAACAATTATATAAGCATAAATTGTCATGTCAAACATCAACAATCAAACATGCATAAAAAAACAAAAACAATTATAGAAGATAACTTCCATATATATCCTAGCATGCAGGATACTAATCTAACTAATACGAGACATCAAATATTAAGTTCAATCCATATATGACTCGACAACTTGGTTACTGTTCCGAAAATAGAGAATAGTAATCTAGCATCTCTCATTAATAAATCGAGTATAACTCGAGTGTTATCATACTATTCCAAATTTTGGTGGAAACATATCGATGGAAATCATCGATAACTATTCCTACATCCATTTAAAAATCTCTAATAGTTACAGAAAACTATTCAATCCATCCTATTCAGCTTACTACTAGCTGATATCTCATTCACTATGAATAAATGCATAACCAACCCCTCTTAATGATCTTGGAAACAACAAAAGCTCTTTTGTACCGAACCAACCATCATGGTCGAGTCCGTACTACCTCACCTCGAGTTATGGAATCGTAACCAGTAATAAACACAAGCGACGTTCACTAAAGGAACACTGCTCCCGAACTGATTCATCTCCAACTCGACACACACACACACAACTACATCTCCTATAAGTACCTAATCCCATACATGCATGAGTCCAAGAATTCCGACCATCATCACTAGCAAAGGTTGAGATACTTCTCGGAGAAGAAAAATCTCAATGATGCAACATCCCCAACGACTGTAGCCCTTTTGCTAATAAATAGTACCTCCAATTCACCAATGTTGGAGAATGGAGTTTTGATGACAACAACCTTATTTCAATATTAATTGATTAAAAATTATATACTAACACTTTTATCTAGAATATATATATACACACATATGTAGGATTTATATACAGGAATTATTACTAAAGACTATACAGTTTAAAGATTTAAGAGATTCAGAATTCAAAGATGATTAAAGACTCATGAGTATTCAAGATTTCAAGAGTCCAAGACAAATATAGTAGTAGAGTCTAGTTTATGTAAGACTCTAAATAGCACTCCAGGTTCAAATTCAAATTCATATTCACATTTAAATTCTGTTTTTCAATTTCTGGTTTCAAATTATGTTTTCAAATTCTATCTTCAATCATTATATTCTCTATTCTACTTTCTTTACTTTACTTTTTTTGATTTTAAATTCAAGTTTTATAGTTTATAAGTTTTTATATATTATATACTTTATATTTATATAGTTTTAACTCTATAATTTTATAAATATGTTTATATAGTTTATATTTATGTTTTCGTATGATTTTCTACTTTATAATATTCATTTATAACACTATGTTTTCATTCAAGTATTTCCAGAATTATATATATATATATCAAAACACTTGAAAAATGCTCAAAAATCAATTTTGAACAAGGATATGTTGACATACATTTTGCCTTATGTCGACATATAACTGTCACTTTTTGAAAATTGAAAGGAAGTGTCTTTTCACTATTTGTGACGCTCCAGAAATGTTGCAACCTTTCAAATGTTATAAATAGGGGATGATTTCGAAGTTTTTTAGAATTCTTCTTCTCCATCTTCATCTCCTTTCTTACACCATTATATTTTCTCATTTTTATAATTTCTACACATATACTCTGTCGAATTCAATTTTGTTTACATAAAACTTCTTCTCTTCTCACTCTCTACTCATTATTCTTTGAATCAAAGTGATATTGAAGAGTTATAAGGCTATTGTAATCATTTGGGAAGTTTGTGTGGAATCGGTGGTATCCCTTGTAACCGTGAAATCAAGTATAGGATTGTAATTGGATATTGATATTGTAAAAAACTCTGTGCAATCCAGTGTTGCATGGGACTGGACGTAGGAGCAATTTCGAACCAGTATAAAATCCAGTGTGTTCTTTCATTTTCTGCATTTTATTTTTGTTTTTCTTTGTGTTAGCGTTTGATTCTGCGTCTGTGATTGTTTCTGTATTGTTTGATTCATATAGTAGATCATATATGTTTTAAATTTTGTTTAAATTCTCAAAAACACTATTCACCTCCCTAGTGTTGGTTTTGGCTTAACGATCCATCCCTAACAATTGGTATCAGAGCAAGGTCTACAAAAAAGTCTATAAACTGATTTTTGAAAAAATTTAAATGGAAAATTATGAAATATTTGTTAACACTAGTGTAAATTCATGCATTGTACCAATTTTGAAAGAGTCTTCATATAATCATGTTGAAAAGTCATGTGATGCATTTAAATATTGTTTAATACAGGAAAAGATGTGCTTTATGGCTTTTGAAAATTCAAAAGTTGAAAATATGGGTGAAGTGGCTGTTGGTAATTGAAATTCTGAAATGGTGGCTGTTGAAAATTCAAATTATGAAACGGTGGCTGTTGGAAATTCAAATTCCGAACTGGTGTGTTACATGGTTGTTGAGAATTCAAATTCTGGAAACCAGTTGGCGGAAATTAAAAAGGACAAATGGATACTGGATAGTGGTTATTCGAGACATATGACGAGAAATCCTGAATTACTCAATAATATGACATATGAAGTTGCTGGAATGGTGAACTTCGGAGATAACTCTAAAGGGTACATTATTAGATCGACAATGTCGGTAATTCTAAAACTCCTGATATTTCTGATGTTTTATTAGTTAGGAATCTAAAACATAACTTGCTAAGTGTAAGTCAACTTTGCGATAAGGGTTATAAAATAAACTTTGAAAAGGATAAATGTTTTATAGAAGATAGGAATTCAAAATTAATATTCAAAGGAGATAGAAGGAAAATATCTATATATTGAGTATGAATATCTCCAACGATAATCTATGTCTTATGGCCAATCCAAGTGACCCCTGGATCTGGCACAAGAGATTTGGTCATATAAATTTCAAACACATCTCTAGGATTTCTAAATTAGATTTGGTTTTATCCATTTGAGTCCATTGTCCTTGTTTACTAAATAAATACATCAACATGTGCATTTAATTGATAATCACCTCAAACTCTAAAAAACAAGATTTATACTAATACTAGATTGCCTACGAATGATGTTTTAAGCTAAACTAGGCTAGCAATGCAACCAATAATCGTACAATTCCTATACTAGCATATACACATCCATGATAGCACCAATAAATCAAATTGAAACCATATATAGCAATCAAAATGAAATAAGCGTCCATATAACCTATGTCCAAGGATATAGTCAAAATAGCACGTAATAGTGCACAAATAGGTAAAAATGTGACAATTAGGTTAAGTCTACTTAAATCGCTATTTAATCTTTTTATTTATTACTTACTAGGTTCATCTAACCGAAATATTACGTTTTATAAATAGAAAACTGTTTAAAACGTCAAATCTATGCTATATAAACATATACAGTCCAGTGAGAGATAATATCACTCACCTTAGCCAAATCAAACCAAACCAGCTCGAATATATAGAGCTCATTAATACAATTCCATTGGAAGAGACGACATCCAATTCCGATCTCGTGTGCAAAAGTTATAGATGATATAAGTTATGCAACTTAATCGATAACAATTAGATTAACTAATTAGGTAATTAACTAAACCACTTACCACTTAATTATCTTTACTCTCAAGGACATATACCTGCATGATTCGAAACCCAACATGGTCGTGTCCTATTTCTACTGATACGGAGCTACGAAGCAAGAAACTTGAAACCGACTGCGCCATCATCTTTCTCTTCCCGATCCTGACTTGTCGATGCCACTTACTCCATCTCTGGATTCACCATCAAAAATGCATCACTTAGCCCAAGCCTTCGGCCACGTCAGGTCGCACCACCATTAAGGCAACCACACCCCTTTAAATCATCACCGTAGACGTGCCTTGCTGCCTGGAGATCAATGCAAGCCTCTAAAACTCATAAATCCGACTACTTCAAGAGAAAAGCGAAACCCTAGATCCGTCCATGGCTGCCCAAGCATCACCGCTCCATTCGAGTTATGTATGAGCTTGAAGTTCTTGTCATGTTGAGTTTGATGCGATTTATTTTGTGATTTACCGTGTCTCGAATCGAGAGATTTATATTTTCGTACATGGCCGCCATAGGTTTTAGAAAGATGAATGTAACAGTAACTTTGATTTGGGGCAGAAGAGGGTATACAGGTTTAGGCCCATTACTTTAGCATTGGATAATATATTTGATCTCTTCCCAAAAAATATCGACGTACGTTTTAGCTCACTACGATCGAATGACCTATCCAAATGCTACGAAACTAAACAGTATGCATCGCTACAACAATATGACTTTGATGGTATATGTTTTGTCATAATCTAAGACTATTGCCCGAAATGATAATTTTATGCGTATATCGAGATCGTTATCACCACCAAATAGTGTGAACTTGATACATAGCGATCCTTGATACTTTTTATCAATGTAACTTTCCATATGAACTCAGCGGAACTAGTCTCGATTCTCGATTCGATCATTTATGAGAAATCACCTTTTGGAACCATCAATTGGATTAACGATCAATATTTAAATATCCAATCATTAAAATATGGGTTGTTATATTCTTCCCTTTAAAGGATTTCGTCCCTAAAATCCTCAACAATAAAACAACATAACCCAACAATCTTGAACAAGTGACAATACAAGACAAATAGTCACTTAACGCTCTCAACAACCACCATTGAAAGCGATCATAACAAAGGAAATCGACTCGGAATTTGGCATGGAGTCAAGATTCCTATTCCTTTTTAGTACCACCATTCAATTCGAGATTGATGCAGCCAAGCCAAACACTTAAAATGTACATTTATATTCCAAACTAATAGATATTGGAAATTAAAAGTGACTTACTATTTGGAGGACAATTCAACATATTAAGACATATTGAATTTCTTTTCAAATCACGGAAAATTTCGACAACTCCTCTCTTGTATGGCTTAATCTGGAAAAATACCAAATCGCCATGTAAGGCTCATCCCAACAAAAGAAAACAAAATACCAAAAGTAACTACCTATACATGAGGCAAAAATCACAATAACACACCAAAAGGCAAAAAACCACAACTTTACATCTACTAGATACTTCGTACATCTACTAGACACTTCTTTTTAAGCAAGCTTAGCATTTAGATGCAAATAAGAACGAATTAGCATCCAAATAAATCAAATTTTCTTCTTTGTAACTGGACAAGTACTTAAGAAAGAGGATTAGACATAATAGTAGAAATAACAACAAGGAAATAAAGATGTTAAATAAATTAAATTTATCTAACATAAGCATGCCAAGTCATGTATGGATTTTATCTCAAACAAATAAATGATACAACAATGCAATTACCCTGCATGCCTAACAATTATATAAGCATAAATTGTCATGTCAAACATCAACAATCAAACATGCGTAAAAAAACAAAAACAATTATAGAAGATAACATCCATATATATCCTAGCATGCAGGATACTAATCTAACTAATACGAGACATCTAATATTAAGTTCAATCCATATACGACTCGACAACTTGGTTACCATTCTGAAAATAGAGAAAAGTAATATAGCATCTCTCATTAATAAATCGAGTATAACTCGAGTGTTATCATACTATTCCAAATTTTGGTGGAAACATATCGATGGAAATCATCGATAACTATTCCTACATCCATTTAAAAATCTCTAATAGTTACAAAAAATTATTCAATCCATCCTATTCAGCTACTACTAACTGATATCTCATTCACTATGAATAAATGCATAACCAACCCCTTTTAATGACCTTGGAAACAACAAAACCTCTTTTGTACGGAACCAACCATCATGGTCGAGTCCGTACTACCTTACCTCGAGTTATGGAATCGTAACCAGTAATAAACACAAGCGACGTTCACTAAAGGAATACTGCTCCCGAACTGATTCATCTCCAACTCGACACACACACACAACTACATCTCCTATAGGTACCTAAACCCATACATGCATGAGTCCAAGAATTCCAGACATCATCGTTAGCAAAGGTTGAGATACTTCTCGAAGAAGAAAAATCTCAATGATGCAACATCCCCAACGACTGTAGCCCTTTTGCTAATAAATAGCACCTCCAATTCACCAATGTTGGAGAATGGAGTTTTGATGACAACAACCTTATTTCAATATTAATTGATTACAAATTTTATACTAACACTTTTATCTAGAATATATATATACACACATACGCAGGATTTATATAAAGGAATTATTATTGAAGACTATACAGTTTAAAGATTTAAGAGATTCAGAATTCAAAGATGATTAAAGACTTATGAGTATTCAACATTTCAAGGGTACAAGACATATATAGTAGTAGAGTCTAGTTTATTTAAGACTCTAAATAGCACTCCAGGTTCAAATTCACATTTAAATTCTGTTTTTCAATTTCTGGTTTCAAATTATGTTTTCAAATTCTATCTTCAATCACTATCTTCTCTATTCTACTTTCTTTACTTAACTTTTTTTGATTTTAAATTCAAGTTTTATAGTTTATAAGTTTTTATATATTATATACTTTATATTCATATAGTTTTAACTCTATAATTTTATAAATATGTTTATATAGTTTATATTTATGTTTTCGTATGATTTTCTACTTTATAATATTCATTTATAACACTATGTTTTAATTCAAGAATTTCCAGAATTATATATATATATATATATATATATATCAAAACACTTGAAAAATGCTCAAAAATCAATTTTGAACAAGGATATGTCGACATATAACTGTCACTTTTTGAAAATTGATAGGAAGTGTCTTTTCACTATTTGTGACGCTCCAGAAATGTTGCAACCTTTCAAATGTTATAAATAGAGGATGATTTCGAATTTTTTTAGTATTCTTCTTCTCTATCTTCATCTCCTTTCTTACACCATTATATTTTCTCATTTTTATAATTTCTACACATATACTCTGTCGAATTCAATTCTGTTTACATAAAACTTCTTCTCTTCTCACTCTCTACACATTATTCTCTGAATCAAATTGATATTAAAGAGTTATAAGGCTATTGTAATCATTCGGGAAGTTTGTGTGGAATCGGTGGTATCCCTTGTAACCGTGAAATCAAGTATAGGATTGTAATTTGATATTGATATTGTAATAAACTCTGTGCAATCCAGCGTTGCATGGGACTGGACGTAGGAGCAATTTCGAACCAGTATATGTAACACCCCGCCTCCGCTAGGGTCACTCGCAAAGGAATGCACTAGCTTTAGAGGGGCATTATTGGTAAACATGCACAGAAATATCACAAGACAGAACATATAACATAGCGGAAGTAAAATCGAACTTTTATAAACATTAATAATTAAGGTCCAAAGCCTTTTACACCAGAGTACATCAAAACTTGTCTTGCAATAGTAAAGAAGCATAAAAACTTTTTCATAAATTATTCCCCAAGTAAAAACAGTAAAGTAGCCATAGCCAAGAAAAGTCCAAGCTATCCATGATGACCTTCGAGCAGAAGAAGTCCGAACTAAACAGCAGTGTTTCCTCCCTGTAACCTGGGGGGGAAACGGAAGAAAAGAGGCGAAACAAAACGGGTCAGTCAAAAAGACTGAGTAAGCCCTATCTACTATTAGTATAAAAACTAGTAAAGTTAACTGACATGAGAAACTGAGATGAACATAAGCATGATAACAAGATAGATAAGCTAAATCAAAATAACAGGATGAACTACTGAACTCAGATAAACTAAGATGTCATGATAAATTACGATGTTAAGACAAAACAAGGTATCACATCGTCAGGTTCCTATCAAGTATAATATCCCAAGATATCTATCACGTATAACGTCCCATGGTATCTATCCTGTATATCTGCTCTGCACCTCTTGTACCAGTATCCCAACCCGCGTCATGTGTTAACCATGAATGTCCCTTGCCCAACGTCATGTAATGGTCCATGTCAACCTAATATATAGCATATGTAGGTTTTCCCAACTCGTATGCTTCTTTCCATGTATAAGTTCAGTCCTTTGCCGTAGGCCATACGGGCTTCCCCTGTAAACGTTTTATCCTTGAAGTTGTTTTGGACTGCAACCCTTGATCTAGTTGTGTTTCCTTACCATGAACTATCGTGCGTCCACTTAGGATTTATGCCACCTAGGGCCGCTAGGGATTATGCTACCTAATGAATGTTTCCGTGTCTCGGTATGGGTTTTGGCCACCTAGGACCACTAGGGATTACGCCACCCGTCAACCACGCCCTTGATCCCACGTATGTATCGTGAATCGTTTTCCATGTCTAGATGCACATGTTCCCCAATGTGCCATCCGAGTTCCGTGCCAGGGCAAATCAAGAAATACGGAACTCGGTCGGGAGCTTTAAATCGTCTGCCGATGCAGATATCAAGGTCTGTTTTTGTACCCGTGGCTATGGTCCCACGTGACCCCTCCCTCAACTACTGAAAGGCAATCTAAGAAAAATCATGTATAAGAACCACTCCACGGCCCCACTATAGCCCACTTTCCTACGGGCCAACCTCACCCATGACTCGATAGCAAGCACATGGTCTGTTGGGGGTTCCCTGCCTTTCTGCACGTACACGATTGACTAAAGATGGTAGGTAGTCGGCGATGCGCTATCCAGGGCAAAAACAAGAATCGTCGACTCCACGCTAATCCATCCCAGTCTTTAGGTTGCTCGCATAGCAACCAAGGCATACTCTTGGTCCTTCTAACGCAGACCTTAACCTCTCATGGGCCTAGTATAATTACCTGGCAGCCCACAGAGGGATCCCAAGAATATCCTCACGTCCCCCGAAGCTTCCACTTCGGCACCCAGTGCGCTGGAGCTTTTATCCAAGTCAGATAACTTGTTCCCCCTCGTATACTAAGCGATGACCTACCGTATCAGGTTACTCATCGTTTTGAGAATTAGTCCTATGTCCTTAGCTAAGAATTATTACTTAGTTACCCTTAACTAAGGTTTACCACTTAGCTTCCTTTCCCGTTATCCTTGATTAACCACGGTTTTCTACCTAGTTCTTCTAGCTAGGGTTTGTCTATTGGGTTAAGTGTTATCATTCAAGTCCATGACTTAACCCGCCCACGAATCACGTCAAAGATTGGCTCAGTATTTAAGTTCAAGACTTAGTCCCACAAGTTGGTTAAGTGTACCCAGAGGCTCATGACTTAACCTTATCAAGTCAAATTGATCAAGTACTAGCTTACCTTAATCCTATCGGATTATCTTGCTAGATCGATTAAGCATAGATTATCTTAATCCCATCAAATTATCGAGTCGGATTGGTTAAGTATAGGTTGGCTTAACCCCATCCTCTAATCGTACTATAATGGTTAAGTATATTCTAAAAAGGTCTTGTGACTTAACCTTATCAGGTCCGCGTATTAGATTGGTTAAGTGTAAGTTACTTAACCCCATCAAATCATCATGTATAATTGGTTAAGTATAAGTTGCTTAACCCCATTAAATTATCACGTTAAGTTGGTTAAGTATTGGTTACTTAACCTCATTGAATTACCGAGTTTAAATTGGTTAAGTGTTTAACTTAACCCCATCGAATTACCGTGTTTAGATTAGTTAAGTGTGGATTACTTAACCCCATCTAATTACCGTGTCGGATTAGTTAAGTGTAAATTACTTAACCCCATCCCCTAATCATCTTGTATGGTTAAGTGTCATTAAGAAAACTTACTTAACCTTGCCAAATTATCATGTTGGATTGATTAAGTGTTGGTTAACTTAATCCCCGTCCACTAGTCGTATAAAAATGGTTAAGCGTCATTAGGCAAATCAAATCACTTAACCTACCCAACCTTGTCATGTTTTGTTAAGTATCATTAGCCTAACCAATTTACTTAACCCATTTACCCATGTCATATTTGGTTAAGAGTCATTAATCAAATTAACTTAACCCTATCATGTGGCATTAATTACTTAATGCACCCCAACCTCTCACATTAGAATTTGTTGTGGTTACTAGTTAAGCCGGTCGGTTCCGGGTAGCTTTACACCACAACTTGGTCTAACCTCGGGTTCAAGCACAACATGACCAACTTCTCACATTGGGTCTTATTGTTTGCAACTACTAGTTAGGCCGGTCGGTTCCGGGTAGTTTTACGTTGCAAACTCAACCCAACCTCGAGTTGGCCACTTTCACGTTTAGTCTAGTGTCATGTTCGTAGTCAAGTTTTCAAGCAATTGGGTAGACCTAACTTAATAGGTAAATTCCCAATGGGTAGACCTAACTTAATAGGTAAATTCCCAAGCTTATGTTTTTATGCATACTTACATGTCAACTTCCATGTTATTTTTCAAGTCATGTTTTCAAGTATAAACACATGTCATATTTAACGTTACATGTTGTCATGTTTATACCCATTTACCCAAGTCATATTCATGTCATTATGTTTCCCCATAATGTGACCCCAACGCTTTTTAAACTAGCATATACGTTCGCAACAACGTGACGGATTAAAAGAAGAGACTTGGCAAAGGAATGACAAAAATGGGTATTAAGCCACAAGTTAATCATGGTGGCAAATGAGGCACAAATGTGTTCATTAGCTTGCATGTTACATTCTTAAGCCTCAAAAACATGCATAAACCCAAACTTGGTACATAAGCGAATCATGGTGACAAAAGACATGGAATGATGGCTAGAAACTCGCATATATCATCATATAAGGATTATGACTTCATATGCAAGTTGACATAATGATTATGAAGATTCTCATGTTGCATAATGCAACATTTCAACATAAAGGTTGTGGCTTTTTGCTCATAAGATCAAGCTAATGACTTCATAGACTTGCATGACATGATAGCATATATCATTCTTAATGATCAAACCCAAACTTGCAACATGAACATTTAACTTCATAGTTAATATCTAAGAGTAGGGAAGGGCTTACATTGCTATGAAGGCCTAAATCGATTAAACTAAAGCTTGTGATGAAGCCTATGCATGCCATCACCCAAAAAACCCAAAGATGGATGCTCCAAATCAACAAAAACACCATCTTTGTGAACAAAGATCAAAGCTTTTGCCTTGGAATCAACTTGAGAAGCTCTCATACTAACATAGGGACTCTCTAACACTCTCAAGATCATGAAACCTTTCATAGAAATGAAGTGGAGGCTAGGATAGTTGAGTGGAGGCCATGAGAGTAGGAATTTGGCCATAGTTTAGTTACATGAGTGAATAATGAGGGTTTAGGGGTAGGTTAGGGGTTTATTTATAGAAGATTAGGCTAGTTAGGACCCTTAGATTAACCCTAGGACCAACCTGAACCGTCAGATTTCAAACCAGGCCCAAAAACCTAGCCAAAATAGAAAATAGGTGCACCAGGCCAGAATCAGCCGACAGGGCAAGTTGACAGCCCTGTCGACTTGCCTGTCGACATGCCTGTCGACTTGCAAGTCGACAGCCCTGTCGACAGCCAAGTCGACTTGTCTGGGCGGGAATTTTCCCGCCTGGCCCCATCTCTTCATGTTTCGAAATTCAAATTTCCCGAAAACTTCTTTGGGCCTTAACCGGGTCATACGGACTCCGATTTACAAAATTTCGGACTCTATTTCGCGTATTTTTCCGAGACGAACGCAATGGCATAGCCCGTTTTACTTGATTCAGAATTTAAAATTAAATTCTGCCTTGATTCTCGTTTTAACATGTTATCGAAATACGAGTTGTTACATTCTTCCCACCTTTTAGGATTTCGTCCCCGAAATCTCCAAGTTAGGAAGAACATATCCTACCATCCATCATCCATCTACTCAAAACATCATCCACAAGCAATCATTGTCCTTAGATGATTTCTAATGCTATATGAATATATGCAAAACGTGTGTGTACATGTTCCTTAGCTAATGCTAATGATCAGGCCTGAATAATCTTTCTAATGCAAAAATATGTATAGTGCCATGAATCCAACATGTATGCAAATAGTCCTAGTCATATAGATACTATATGCGTGCACAATCATTCATTCATATGCAACAACCGCATGATAACACATTCGATTTCATCCATAAACAAGTATAAATACTCGTGCATATGCAATATGAAATGTGACCGAGTCGAGCTAGTATCTAATGTGTATTCGCGCATCCACGAGCAACCACTTGCAACCACTTGCAACCATATCAATCATAACATGTTTCAAATACATGTTTACATCCATAGGGTTCTACCTAGGATTCCCTGAAACAGGGTCGAGAAGATAAACGAGACAAACTCCTTACGGGGTTTGTAACAGAAAATAGGACCGAGAGGGTGTCCACAAAGATAGCCTACAAGTAAGCTCTACAGAAAACAGGGATCAAGGATACACTCCCAAAAAGAGATATCATGCGCGTATCTAGTCTTTGACCATGAAAGTCGTACTTCCTTGAGCTCAATTCCATTGTGCCTTGACCGTCTTTGCGATTTCGTAGCTTCTTATTTCCTGTTTCCATAACATGAGCTGGAACTCATTCCTTCGTCGCCTCTCGTTCCACTTGCACTTATCCTTTTTCTAAAATACTTGACGCAAACATGACTGCGTACTCATGATCTCATGCTAGCTTTCCAAAATTCACTAATGAATCTCGGACCTCGTACCACAAGGTGTTCCACGTAGAAGAACTTTCTCTTGAAAGTAAGCAGATGTCAACCAGGTTATCAAGCGCACTTACTAGGGTGACTTCTATAACCCATGCATAAGTGAAATAAACCATCCGTCTCATCGGCGAACACCACTCGATCGGGCTTCAATATTTCCAATAAAGGTATCAAGGGATTCCAGGTAACTAATCATGACAGAACCCAAAAGGTTACACGAGACTTCGAGGGTATCACCAAGATGAGTCGAGAGTCTGACTACCCTCTTTCCAAAACCGAGTATGGCACCCCTTATTGGGTGACCCCTTTATCCTCAGAATCCATCCGTAGTTGAGACATGTCATTCCCAAATCCAACAAGTCATGAAGAAATGGACCAACTCTAACAAGATTTGGGACAAAATAGAATCCTCTTCTATGCTAGTACTAAGGTGCAGAGACTCACTATCCAAGCAGACTTAAATGATACGATGATCAAGACAAAGTCTGGACGGGATGATAGAAAAGAATGACTAAACCTTTACTAGCAACGGCACCATTTCTTTTAGGCACCCTAGAAATGGGAGCGTACTATTTCCCTCTCATTCTGAGTTGAGCCATACCAACAAGTTGCTCATCCTTAAACTCGTATCCTTTATCCTCTTTCTCACTATCCTTTCTTATAACGCGGCCACTGGTCTCCCGAGAACAGCCTCCATCGCATGGAAAGCACTTTTGAAGATAGAAAAGACTAGTCACAGTTAAAACCACTGTGACTACAGATGGAGGAAAGAAAGGAAAAGAGATTCAATCAAGGAAACCAGGATAGTGCTAATGGCCTTTGGGGAATAGCCTTTTTAAAACAAACTTTTCTTGAAAAATGCTTCTTTATAAACGGTTTTCCAAATAGTTTTCAGAAGGTTTTAAAAGCTTTTGCCCAGTCTGGTAACCTTCTGCTTTGATACCAAATGTAACACCCCGCCTCCGCTAGGGTCACTCGCAAAGGAATGCACTAGCTTTAGAGGGGCATTATTGGTAAACATGCACAGAAATATCACATGACAGAACATATAACATAGCGGAAGTAAAATCGAACTTTTATAAACATTAATAATTAAGGTCCAAAGCCTTTTACACCAGAGTACATCAAAACTTGTCTTGCAATAGTAAAGAAGCATAAAGACTTTTTCATAAATTATTCCCCAAGTAAAAACAGTAAAGTAGCCATAGCCAAGAAAAGTCCAAGCTATCCATGATGACCTTCGAGCAGAAGAAGTCCGAACTAAACAGCAGTGTTTCCTCCCTGTAACCTGGGGGGAAACGGAAGAAAAGAGGCGAAACAAAACGGGTCAGTCAAAAAGACTGAGTAAGCCCTATCTACTATTAGTATAAAAACTAGTAAAGTTAACTGACATGAGAAACTGAGATGAACATAAGCATGATAACAAGATAGATAAGCTAAATCAAAATAACAGGATGAACTACTGAACTCAGATAAACTAAGATGTCATGATAAATTACGATGTTAAGACAAAACAAGGTATCACATCGTCAGGTTCCTATCAAGTATAATATCCCAAGATATCTATCACGTATAACGTCCCATGGTATCTATCCTGTATATCTGCTCTGCACCTCTCGTACCAATATCCCAACCCGCGTCATGTGTTAACCATGAATGTCCCTTGCCCAACGTCATGTAATGGTCCATGTCAACCTAATATATAGCATATGTAGGTTTTCCCAACTCGTATGCTTCTTTCCATGTATAAGTTCAGTCCTTTGCCGTAGGCCATACGGGCTTCCCCTGTAAACGTTTTATCCTTGAAGTTGTTTTGGACTGCAACCCTTGATCTAGTTGTGTTTCCTTACCATGAACTATCGTGCGTCCACTTAGGATTTATGCCACCTAGGGCCGCTAGGGATTATGCTACCTAATGAACGTTTCCGTGTCTCGGTATGGGTTTTGGCCACCTAGGACCACTAGGGATTACGCCACCCGTCAACCGCGCCCTTGATCCCACATATGTATCGTGAATCGTTTTCCATGTCTAGATGCACATGTTCCCCAATGTGCCATCCGAGTTCCGTGCCAGGGCAAATCAAGAAATACGGAACTCGGTCGGGAGCTTTAAATCATCTGCCGATGCAGATATCAAGGTCTGTTTTTGTACCCGTGGCTATGGTCCCACGTGACCCCTCCCTCAACTACTGAAAGGCAATCCAAGAAAAATCATGTATAAGAACCACTCCACGGCCCCACTATAGCCCACTTTCCTACGGGCCAACCTCACCCATGACTCGATAGCAAGCACATGGTCTGTTGGGGGTTCCCTGCCTTTCCGCACGTACACGATTGACTAAAGATGGTAGGTAGTCGACGATGCACTATCCAGGGCAAAAACAAGAATCGTCGACTCCACGCTAATCCATCCCAGTCTTTAGGTTGCTCGCATAGCAAGCATAGCAACCAAGGCATACTCTTGGTCCTTCTAACGCAGACCTTAACCTCTCATGGGCCTAGTATAATTACCTGACAGCCCACAGAGGGATCCCAAGAATATCCTCACGTCCCCCGAAGCTTCCACTTCGGCACCCAGTGCGCTGGAGCTTTTATCCAAGTCAGATAACTTGCTCCCCCTCGTATACTAAGCGATGACCTACCGTATCAGGTTACTCATCGTTTTGAGAATTAGTCCTATGTCCTTAGCTAAGAATCATTACTTAGTTACCCTTAACTAAGGTTTACCACTTAGCTTCCTTTCCCGTTATCCTTGATTAACCACGGTTTTCTACCTAGTTCTTCTAGCTAGGGTTTGTCTATTGGGTTAAGTGTTATCATTCAAGTCCATGACTTAACCCGCCCACGAATCACGTCAAAGATTGGCTCAGTATTTAAGTTCAAGACTTAGTCCCACAAGTTGGTTAAGTGTACCCAGAGGCTCATGACTTAACCTTATCAAGTCAAATTGGTCAAGTACTAGCTTACCTTAATCCTATCGGATTATCTTGCTAGATCGATTAAGCATAGATTATCTTAATCCCATCAAATTATCGAGTCGGATTTGTTAAGTATAGGTTGGCTTAACCCCATCCTCTAATCGTACTATAATGGTTAAGTATATTCTAAAAAGGTCTTGTGACTTAACCTTATCAGGTCCGCGTATTAGATTGGTTAAGTGTAAGTTACTTAACCCCATCAAATCTTCATGTATAATTGGTTAAGTATAAGTTGCTTAACCCCATTAAATTATCACGTTAAGTTGGTTAAGTATTGGTTACTTAACCTCATTGAATTACCGAGTTTAAATTGGTTAAGTGTTTAACTTAACCCCATCGAATTACCGTGTTTAGATTAGTTAAGTGTGGATTACTTAACCCCATCTAATTACCGTGTCGGATTAGTTAAGTGTAAATTACTTAACCCCATCCCCTAATCATCTTGTATGGTTAAGTGTCATTAAGAAAACTTACTTAACCTTGCCAAATTATCATGTTGGATTGATTAAGTGTTGGTTAACTTAATCCCCGTCCACTAGTCGTATAAAAATGGTTAAGCGTCATTAGGCAAATCAAATCACTTAACCTACCCAACCTTGTCATGTTTTGTTAAGTATCATTAGCCTAACCAATTTACTTAACCCATTTACCCATGTCATATTTGGTTAAGAGTCATTAATCAAATTAACTTAACCCTATCATGTGGCATTAATTACTTAATGCACCCCAACCTCTCACATTAGACTTTGTTGTGGTTACTAGTTAAGCCGGTCGGTTCCGGGTAGCTTTACACCACAACTTGGTCTAACCTCGGGTTCAAGCACAACATGACCAACTTCTCACATTGGGTCTTATTGTTTGCAACTACTAGTTAGGCCGGTCGGTTCCGGGTAGTTTTACGTTGCAAACTCAACCCAACCTCGAGTTGGCCACTTTCATGTTTAGTCTAGTGTCATGTTCGTAGTCAAGTTTTCAAGCAATTGGGTAGACCTAACTTAATAGGTAAATTCCCAATGGGTAGACCTAACTTAATAGGTAAATTCCCAAGCTTATGTTTTTATGCATACTTACATGTCAACTTCCATGTTATATTTCAAGTCATGTTTTCAAGTATAAACACATGTCATATTTAACGTTACATGTTGTCATGTTTATACCCATTTACCCAAGTCATATTCATGTCATTATGTTTCCCCATAATGTGACCCCAACGCTTTTTAAACTAGCATATACGTTCGCAACAACGTGATGGATTAAAAGAAGAGACTTGGAAAAGGAATGACAAAAATGGGTATTAAGCCACAAGTTAATCATGGTGGCAAATGAGGCACAAATGTGTTCATTAGCTTGCATGTTACATTCTTAAGCCTCAAAAACATGCATAAACCCAAACTTGGTACATAAGCGAATCATGGTGACAAAAGACATGGAATGATGGCTAGAAACTCGCATATATCATCATATAAGGATTATGACTTCATATGCAAGTTGACATAATGATTATGAAGATTCTCATGTTGCATAATGCAACATTTCAACATAAAGGTTGTGGCTTTTTGCTCATAAGATCAAGCTAATGACTTCATAGACTTGCATGACATGATAGCATATATCATTCTCAATGATCAAACCCAAACTTGCAACATGAACATTTAACTTCATAGTTAATATCTAAGAGTAGGGAAGGGCTTACATTGCTATGAAGGCCTAAATCGATTAAACTAAAGCTTGTGATGAAGCCTATGCATGCCATCACCCAAAAAACCCAAAGATGGATGCTCCAAATCAACAAAACACCATCTTTATGAACAAAGATCAAAGCTTTTGCCTTGGAATCAACTTGAGAAGCTCTCATACTAACATAGGGACTCTCTAACACTCTCAAGATCATGAAACCTTTCATAGAAATGAAGTGGAGGCTAGGATAGTTGAGTGGAGGCCATGAGAGTAGAAATTTGGCCATAGTTTAGTTACATGAGTGAATAATGAGGGTTTAGGGGTACGTTAGGGGTTTATTTATAGAAGATTAGGCTAGTTAGGACCCTTAGATTAACCCTAGGACCAACCTGAACCGTCAGATTTCAAACCAGGCCCAAAAACCTAGCCAAGATAGAAAATAGGTGCACCAGGCCAGAATCAGCCGACAGGGCAAGTCGACAGCCCTGTCGACTTGCTTGTCGACATGTCTGTCGACTTGCAAGTCGACAGCCCTGTCGACAGCCAAGTCGACTTGTCTGGGCGGGAATTTTCCCGCCTGGCCCCATCTCTGCATGTTTCGAAATTCAAATTTCCCGAAAACTTCTTTGGGCCTTAACCGGGTCATACGGACTCCGATTTACAAAATTTCGGACTCTATTTCGCGTATTTTTCCGAGACGAACGCAATGGCTTAGCCCGTTTTACTTGATTCAGAATTTAAAATTAAATTCTGCCTTGATTCTCGTTTTAACATGTTATCGAAATACGAGTTGTTACAGTATAAAATCCAGTGTGTTCTTTCATTTTCTGCATTTTATTTTTGTTTATCTTCGTGTCTGCCTTTGATTCTGCGTCTGTGATTGTTTCTGTATTGTTTGATTCATATAGTAGATCATATATGTTTTAAATTTTGTTTAAATTCTCAAAAACACTATTCACCCCCTAGTGTTGGTTTTGGCTTAACGATCCATCCCTAACAATTGGTATCAGAGCAAGGTCTACAAAAAAGTCTATAAGCTGATTTTTGAAAAATTTTAAATGGAAAATTATGAAATATTTGTTAACACTAGTGTCAATTCATGCATTGTACCAATTTTGAAAGAGTCTTCATATAATCATGTTGAAAAGTCATGTGATGTATTTAAATATTGTTTAATACAGGAAAAGATGTGCTTTATGGCTTTTGAATATTCAAAAGTTGAAAATATGGGTGAAGTGGCTGTTGGTAATTCAAATTCTGAAATGGTGGCTGTTGAAAATTCAAATTATGAAACGGTGGCTGTTGGAAATTCAAATTCCGAACTGGTGTGTTACATGGCTGTTGAGAATTCAAATTCTGGAAAGCAGTTGGCGGAAATTAAAAAGGACAAATGGATACTGGATAGTGGTTATTCAAGACATATGACGGGAAATCCTGAATTACTCAATAATATGACATATGAAGATGGTGGAATGGTGAACTTCGGAGATAACTCTAAAGGGTAGATTATTAGATCGACAATATCGGTAATTCTAAAACTCCTACTATTTCTGATGTTTTATTAGTTAGGAATCTAAAACACAACTTGCTAAGTGTAAGTCAACTTTGTGATAAGGGTTATAAAATAAACATTGAAAAGGATTGTTTTATAGAAGGTAGGAATTCAAAATTAATATTCAAAGGAGATAGAAGGAAAATATCTATATATTGAGTATGAATATCTCCAGCGATAATCTATGTCTTATGGCCAATCCAAATGACCCCTGGATCTGGCATAAGAGATTTGGTCATATAAATTTCAAACACATCTCTAGGATTTCTAAATTAGATTCAATTAAAGGTTACCCAAAATGAAATTTAAAGTTAATAAATTATGTGACGCTTGTCAATTCGGAAAATTAAAGAGAAGTTCATTTAAATCAAAAGAGGAAATTACTACCTCGAAACCATTAGAGTTAATTCACATGGATTTATTTGGTCCATCTCAAATTAAATCGATAAGTCATAATAGATATGTTTACGCAATAGTAGACGATTTTTCTAGATTCACTTGGACTTTGTTTCTTAAAAATAAAAGTGATGCTTTTGATCTGTTTAAAACTTTTTATAAAAGAATTCAAAACTTATTATCACTAAAAATCAAAACAATACGTACTGACCATGGCGGAGAATTCAAAAACGAAAATTTTGAAAAATATTGTAATAAAAAGGGAATAACCCATAACTTTTCTTTCCTAGAACTCCTCAACAAAATGAAGTAGTTGAACATAAAAATAGGACGATATAAGAGTGTGCGAGAACTTTGTTATCTGATAGTAATTTACCAAGAAATTTTTGGGATGAGCCAGTTGCAACAACTTGTAATATTATACATAGAATATCAATTAGACCTTTAACTCAGAAAACCCCTTATGAACTTTTGTATAATAAGAAACCAAAAGCATCTTATTTTAAAATATTTGGAAGTAAATGTTTTATACTTAATACTAAAGACAATTTATACAAGTCTGACTCGAAATCCGATAAAGGGATATTTATTGGATTTTCAGAAAGGAGTAAAACATATAGAGTTTTCAATACCCGAACCAATACCGTTGAAGAAACTTTAAACGTATCTTTCGAAGAAAATTATAAGAGTATAACTCAAAACTATGAAGATGAATGTGTAAATGAAATTAATGAAATAAATCATGAAGATAATGAACCAAATAAAAGAATTAGATTACTTAGAGACCATCCAGTAGAAAATATCTTAGGAGATATTGAATTCATTATTAGAACCCGTAATCAATTAAATAATATGAGTAATATTGCATTTATTTCAACTATTGAACCTAAGAATCCAAAGGAATCATCTTCCAATGATTCACGGATCCTTGCCATGCAAGAAGAACCGAATCAGTTTTCTAGGAATGATATATGGGAACTTGTTCCTAGACCAGAGGATAAAACAATAATAGGAAATAAATGGGTTTATAAAAATAAAATGAATGAACACGGTGAAGTCGTAAGAAATAAGGCACTACTTGCAGCACAAGGTTATACTTAAGAAGAAGGAATAGATTACGATGAAACTTTTACCCCTATAGCAAGATTAGAAGACATTAGGATTTTACTAGCCTTCGCAAACCATAATAATTTCAAATTATATCAAATGGATGTCAAAAGTGTTTTTCTAAATGGATTTGTTAAAGAAGACGTATATGTAGAGCAACCACCTCTGTTTGAAGACGAAAAATTACCAAATCACGTCTATAAGTTAAAGAAAGCGATATACGGATTAAAAAGGCTCCTTGGGCTTGGTATGATAGATTAAGAAATTATTTCTTATAATCCAATTTTGAAACACGAAAATTAGATAATACCTTGTTTATTAAGAAAAATAATAAGGATATACAATTAGTACAAGTTGACGATATAAGTTTCGGATCAACAAACGATAAGATGAATAAAGAATTTTCAGATATTATGACCCAAGAATTTGAAATAAGTCATATGGGAGAACTAACGTTCTTTTTAGGATTACTAATTCGTCAATTAAAGAATGGAATAATTATTAATCAAGAAAATATGCAAGAGATCTAATTAATAAATTTAATCTAACAACTAATGGGAAACCAACACCGATGGTGACTAATATTGCATTAAGTAAAGATGATACATCTAAAGATGTTGATCAAAAACTATATAGAGGAATGATAGGATCATTACTATATATAACTGCTAGTAGACCAGATATAATGCATAGTATATGTCTCTGTGCAAGATATCAATCGCAACCTAAGGAAACACATTTAAATGATGTAAAACGTATTCTAAGGTATGTAAAGCATACATCAGACTTTGGATTATTTTATCCTAAAGATGATTCATTCGACTTAGTTTCTTACTATGATGCTGACTATGCAGGATGTAAATCCGATCGCAAAAGTACTAGTGGAACATGTCACTTCTTCGGACATTAACTAGTCTCGTGGTTTAGTAAGAAGTAAAATACTGTATCCTTGTCAACAACTAAAGCAGAATATATCTCTGCTGCTTTGGCTTGTTCACAAGTAATATATATGCAACAAACTCTAAATGATTTTGGATTAATTATAAAGAAATCACCGATATACTACGATAATACGATTGCTATAAATATTTCTAAAAATCCAAGTCAACATTCAAGAACTAGACATATCGATATACAGTATCATTTTCTAAGAGATAACGTAAGTAAAGAGGAAATTTCACTCGAATTTATAGAAACAGATAAATAAATAGCACATATATTAATAAAACCATTAAACGAAGCAACATTTAGTAAATTTAGAAGAGAATTAGGCATATGTTCATTTAGTGAGTTAGAATAATTAAATATAATATATATATATAACATTAAAAATCAGAAAAATAAAATTTAAAAGACAAGTATGTTGGCATATTACTGCCAGAATTTTAAAATTAATCCCCACCAAAAGCTAGTTATACTAATTATTTAAACTCTCCACTTCTAATTTTCTTCTTCATTTTCATTTCTCACTTCTGTAAAAACTTTAAACTAAAATAAACAATGGCCTCCACCAATTTTAATACCCTAAACAATCTCGAATCATCCACTGGACCATCCGAAGGTCCTTTTCAACGTTCTGCGCTATCATGTGTCATCAAAATTGAAGAAAAGATGGAGTATGCTCTGCAAATATTGGCTAAAATATAAGTACTTCAAATTAGGATGAGCCAAGAGAAAAATAGGCAAGGAAAAGTGATAAGAGTCTTCTTAAGTTCATAACAGGTAATTAGGCTAATCAGATCATCATCGAAGATGATAATGAACCTATGGATAAAGAGGAGGAACCAGAAGAAGAGATAATGGAGGAAGAGGAACCCGAGGAGGAATAACAACAAGTCTCAAACGAGGAGGATCAAGTCGTTTGCATGGGTGAAGTCCTATACGATCATAATGGAAATATGATTGAAAGAAATGGAGAATTTTGTCTCCATTATCCAAATTGCCCTACCCACAAGTCTCTTATAGTAAAGGACAAGTAGAATATAGGTTTGGATTTGATTCTTGTCATATATTTTCGTTCCTTTTCGTTAATTCAATGTATAATATGTACATGTAATATCGTTTGTAAAAACGATAGTTAAATGTAATTGCTTGTTTTGTATAACACAAGTTTTCTATTACTTTGTTATTTAGGCAAGAATTAAGGGGGAGTATATAAGAATTATTAAGGGGAATACTTCATTTTTGTGACGACCCCAAACCCCCATTCCATGGTGGCAAGGGTTATCTTTGGAATATAACACATAAACAGATAACAGCAGAACAGAAATATATAAATACACCAGATAATGTACAACAGAATACACTGGATAAACATAATCATTAGAGTTACACAGTACATAGGATCATACTTAGTACAAAATACAGTTCATCTTTACATAAAATGTCTACAGCGGAATCAAAACATAATATGTACAACAAGAGCTGAACAACATAAAAAGAAAGAAATGATAGAATCCATCTTCAGCTCCATAGCTATCCAGAAAGAGCCTACTAAAACCTGAATACAAGGCTGCCCATGTAGAAAATAGGGCACCTGAGTTTGCAAGTGAAACAAACTACGAGTCAGTCATGAGACTGGTATGAGAAATCTACTACTTAACTTGTTTTATAATAAGGCCAATCACAGGACCACGCCGCTAAAGCAGAACGGGTTTACTCCATTGGATTGCCAGTGCTTTAAAACAAGTAAATAATTTAAACATCTCAATGCTTTTTACAAAAATGAAACCATTATAAGACTCAGTTCCCATCACACAATGCAACGCAAACCAGTGGATAGAGTTTTACCTTATAATGGCCAAAAGATGCTTGATACAAATACAACAAAAGCATTTGATATTATTACTAGTGTTTATATGTTCCAAAAACAATTTCAATCATAAGTATCAATCATAGACGGAATGGGTACCATATATCATGTCGCCAAATATAGGGTTACAATCAAAACCGCACAATGTCGTATTTGGAAATTGGATTTTCGTCATGAACCAAGGCAAGGTATCGTCCTTACCGCTTCGAGACAATCTAGCCTACCATGTCTCAGGCAAGTACTCAGTCAGTCCTTGGTTCGTTAGGGCCGGTCCACATGGAGTGGACTAAAATGCCTGAACACTGCGTTTCCCCACCCCATGGGGCGTAAACTGGTCATATACCGACCAAACGATCGGCCCCGGAGCAACCGATATAACCGAGGCGCCTCGCTATCCATCATCCATATAAGTAAAATGTATGGACGTGTTAAACCCAAAACACCACTCCTAGCTAGAAAGAAACGCAGGTCCTCCCTGAAGTCCTCTCCCGTTTATGGTCCATACCGGGGTGTGAGGCTCGCGAATCAACACTAAACACAACGCTAGCTATTTGAAGCCCTGCTTTGATCATTAACCACAAAGCTCTGCTTTTCAACAAAAGCCTTAATCACAACATCTCTGTATGCCACGTTGTCAATCTACAATATCAGACACACATCCATTTACAAGTCCGTTCTGGGTCTGAACGAAACCGAGGCACCTTATTCCTCTCCCGTATGTCCAATATAGGAGAGAGGCCCTTGCACATCCGAACGATCAACAAGTACGTCTAGACGACCACCACTGTAACCCCTTCAGGGCAGCAACTCCCATCAAAGGCATCAGTAGCCATCCATTCGATGTGAAGATCCTTGGTCTTGCACCGTCTTCATATCTTCGACTTCTAACCGTCCATGAATTATTTGAAATGGGAATTAACTTGGCCTTTTCAAATAATTCACGTATATTTAGAATTTCAATTCATTTCATTTCAACGGTTAAATTATCTGACATCCATAATTCAGTTCATTAATGTAGTTTTCACGTCAAACACATTCAACATCAAATATCCTATAAACCGAGTAAATTCAGTTTATTTCCATTCCATATTGTTTATAATATTTTATCATGATTCATCGCTATTTTTATTTATTTAAATACAGCCAATTTATTCAAACGACGCTTTAGGCCATAACGCGGCCGTGACGCTGTTTTTCTCCAGATTTGATTTACACATATATGAAAATCTAACCGTTGGATCCTTACAAATTTTATATCATTGGGAAGATCTTTTCAAAGCGGAACCAAAGGTTCCAGTTTTGGGAAAATCCGACGGTCGGATCTCCCGGTACAATCGTTTAAAGTTACGATTTCAAAATACGAACTGCAGCGTCGTTATTCGATTTATTTTAATTATATATATATATAATCCATTCTGCCGCTGTTTTCATTCAGATTTAAATTAAACATTTTAGACAATCCAACTGTTGGATCTTTGCAAAGTTGGTATCGTTGGAAAGATATTTCCAAAGCGAACCCAACGGTTTTAGTTTCGGGAAAATCCGATGGTCGGATCTACCGGCACAATCATTTGAAATCACTGTTTCAAAATACGAACTGTAGCTTCATTATTCGATTTATTACAATTATATATACAATCCGTTCTTCGATTTCCAAGCCATATTCATTTCATATATTTGATAAAATAATATTTTTAGCCAACAAATATTCATTTCAACATATGACTATCTTTAACACTTCATATATGATAAAAATGAAATTTTTATCATCAAAACAATTTATTTCCAACATGATTATTTTTAACACTTCATATATATTATAAAAATGTGATTTTTATTGTTAAAACAATTTATTTCAAAAATGAAGATTTTCAGCGATTTATATATATTATAATAATGTGATTTTTATTGTTAAAACAATTTATTTCCAACATGAATATTTTATATACTTCGCACATACAATAAAAATGTTATTTTTATCGTTCAAACAATTTATTTCCTACATTCAATAAAAATGTTATTTTTATTGGTCAAACCATTTTATTTTATACATTCGATAAAAATGTTATTTTTATCGTTTAAACCATTTTATTTCAAAGACAAATATTTTTCCCAACATATGAATATATTTCAATACCTGAATATAAATCAAACACAGGAATTTTTCAGAAAATTTCGACAGCATAACGGCAGTGTAGTTAAAACCGGCACCGTCCCCGAGTACGGCTCCTCGCTCTACCTTAAAGCCTCGCAACTTTTGACAGTGGGGATTTCAATATTCTAGTTCGTACACAGACGAATTTTCCCATAAACTAATCCTATTGGGATTTCAGCCACAATCAATCATATCAAATCAACCATTCGTAGTATTCACCAAATTTCACATCAACCAAATCCAAACAATCACAAGCAATATATATCGTCCATGGTCTGTGGACGAAGGGAGTATATATATGTAGATATATAAATATATTTCGATTTCATTTCAATTCCATTCAACGCATATATGATTTTTACAACGTATATATAACTTACACATCGCATATACAACTTATACAACGCTTATACATGAGGTGTACAATGCTTATATAACTCATACATTGATTATATAATTTATACATCGTCATTCCATATCGTTTATAATTCAAAAATCTCACATTGGGTTCCACTCCTTCAAGAATTGTAGGAAGCTCCAAAAATTCCCCGGTCTCTTCTAGAATGTTGAGGAAGTCCACACGAGTCCAATGTCTCTTGTTTCACTGGATTTCGACAACATAGCAACAACATATGATTTTTATTCGATAAAATGAATTTGCAACGCTTTTAAACGTTACAAACAGTTAAATTAAATAAACTCGATACCTCTCCATAAACATTCAAAACTAGATATGGATTTTTCTTCGAATCTGAAGCACGATATGCAGATCAGCCTTCGCAGCGACGAAGAGCTTGGAGGGGTTCACCATCGCGCCGAACGTCGTTGAACTCGGTGGCGGATCTTGGCCTGGATTCGGGTGAGAACGGCGGCACTTTCCTGGCTCGATTCTCAATGTATACGAGGTGAGGGAGGGCGAAGGTGGTATGGATTGGAAGAGGGGAAAGAGCTCTACAAAAACCCCAACTGGGTCGATGGGTTTTGTTGAGCGGATTCGCCAAAAAAGAGGAGAGAAGAACGGAAAGTGTTTTCGCCGTCGAGATCGGGGAGAGAGAAGGGGTTCCGCCTTTATTTATTTATTTTATTAATGAACAAGAAATCCTTATTGGCCGATATTTATTTTTGTTCGATACGAATTCCAATTCAAACCCAACGACTATCGCCCCTAGCTAAATACCCCTATTCCGAACACAATGGAAGATGTTTTGTAAGCCCATTCGACTGTTTGAGTCAGTTTTTCTTCAAATTAGAATATAAAACATTCAATATTCGATTTGAACGTACATTTCAATTTGCTGGGGCCACATACTGATTCCAAAAATTCCAAAAAAATAAATCTAGCTATGTTTGAATGATACGGTCCCAACAAAAGTAGTTTCGTCGAATTTGGAGACCGTTTCAAAAAGGGTCCTTTTCTGGTTGATCCAATTTGACAGAAATTAACCAAACACATTTTCCTTTGTCATGCTCACATATTAACTCCAAAAATTACGGAATTTGAAACCTAGTAATAATTTGACATCCTGGATCCAACAAAAGTGGTTTCATCGAAAAGGGAGGTCGTTTGCAAAATGGCCATTTTCAAGGGCTATATAAACTCTATAGCGACCTTTCTGAAAATTCATTTGGCCATAACCTTTGATTCCCGCAATGAAATTTCGATTTTTTAGATTCATTAGAAAGATATTCATAAACAGATTTAAATATTTTTGGTTTCACTAAAATCCGTTTTATTTTGCATCCTGTACAGTCAGTCAAAGTTCAAATTAAAATTTTCAAACTGCCGCGCCATTTCAGGCCTTGTTTTATAATTAAAATAAATATATTTATTTTCCAACCTTGAATCAAATAGAATTTTGGTCGTTATTATTTAAACTAATTTATTTTAAATATTCAAAATCCACTAAAATAGCCAAATTAAAATTTTTAAATTGGTTCTGATTTTCCGGGTTGTTACAATTTTAGATAGATTTAGGACTTAGGGGGATTATTTTGCTTTGATTTACGAATTATTTAGATAGTTATAAGATTTAGAGGGAGTAGTTTTAGAATTTCTTTTTGATAATGCCAAATGGGGAGAAATTATAAAATATAGAATTAGTTTATAGGATTCATATAGAAAGGGGGGGTATTAGAAGGATCATCATCAATAGGTATGTACATGTATGATATTTTTTAAACTAAGGTTGTCATCATCAAAAAGGGGGAGATTGTTGGAGAATGGAGTTTTGATGACAACAACCTTATTTCAATATTAATTGATCATAAAATATATACTAACACTTTTATCTAGAATATATATACACACATGTACAGGATCTATATACAGGATCTATATACCGCCATCGACTCCAGATCGTGAGTCAAAGACATCTTATGCGGTTTTAGTTATCGACTAAAACGCGACAACCTTCCATTTGGGAACAAAACACACTTAAGCCACTCACATTACCAAGTGAATATTATTGGTCTCTCGTTCCTACTTGAAACAAGAAATCAACACACTCATGGGTCAACTTCCAACTTACAAACCATCCAAACTCTCGTAGGAATCATAACGACTACCTACTCGAGACGATGTGGCCCAAAAACTCCACTTTTCTCAATGAAAAGTGAAACTCTAACAATCCAACAATAAATTATGTCGATTCACTGGTTGGTCCGAACAACCTAACCAATCTGTTAACCCGTAACATTCGATCGTATATAAAAGAGCACATGGACTTGTCGATGGATCATGTGTAAATATGAAAAGATCGAAGAATGATGGATTGGCAGAAGATTGAATCGACAAGAAGGCATACAGATCGGTTGTAAGAAGGTACAAAAGCAATCAATCAAATCGGTGAAATTTATTGATCAGAAGTGTACATGCATTGCGTGCATGGATCTGGACTGTGTGCATCATGGATCGGCTATGATGATTGCACATCGTATGGATCGTGTACGCATGGCTAAATATGGATCGTGTGTGCTTAGTTGTGCACAGATCATGCTAGTGTGAAATAGTGTATAGATGGTATTCTCTGAAGAGTATGGATTGCATAAGCATGGATCGTGCATAATATATGGATTATTTATATGCGAATATGAACATGGGTCGTTGCTTACGAATGGATCGTGGCTCGTTTATGCACAGATCAGTTGCATGTATATCTGATGGAGCGTGATCGCCAATCCATCCATGGGTCGGTCATGTTCAATTACATAAGGGACGCAACTTTACCAAGCATGGGTCATGTCCGATCCAGAACCATGGATCGCCAGTCGTACGATGGATCGTCGGTCGATCTATATCGATCGCATATGCTTCAATTCACACTCCAATCTCCTCCTATAAATACTAGACCATCTCATTCATAGATGGGGTTAGATTTTCATCTCCCGAAGGGCATCCATTATTGATCTCAAGCTTCTCCAACATCATTCTCCTCCAGAATTCATTGAATTTTTTCATCGAGCTCGATTATCAAAGATCAAATCCGATAATCAACGCTACTTGTGGGATTCGAGTGTGTTCTACTCTGGATATTAGAGAACTGTTAGAGAATCATTGTAAATCATCGAGAAAAGTTGTAAATCGAGATCAATACTTGTACTTGTGATGGAAAAATTAATGAAGTGAACATTCAAAGTGGACATAGGCCAAAATAGAGAATAAACCACTATAATTTTGCTGTCTGCTTTACTTTTTGCTATTTTCTGCTTTTGATCTTGTTTTCTACAATTTAAAGGTGTTTCTGTGCCTCTTTGGGTGTTGGCGTCGTTTTTCGATGTTAAAATTTTGGTGCCCACCGTGGGGCTCGAACCCTTGACCACAAGGTTAAGAGCCTTGCCCTGGAAGTTTTGAAGCCTGTTCTTTTACGATAGATCTACAAGGTCTAAAATCCAAGTACGTTGAAAGGATTTCTGTGAAAACTAGAAAGTTATCCGACATTATGGCACCTTCGAAGAAGGGTAGTAAATCTGAAAGAGTTTCTAGAAATGTTGTTGATGATGTTATCGCCACTCCTCAAACTAACAATCCAACTGTTGCTTAAACTCCGAGAGATGGCGTAACTCGGTGAGAGTTGGATATTGTTGTGGGCAGTTTAAATTAGAAAATGGAAGCCTCGAATAAAGCTTTGATGGATAGGATGGATGCTCTTCTTATTTCTCAAGCCAATGCGGCAAATCATAAAGTTGAAATGGACTTGGAAGAGAATGCACATTTCTCCGCTTTAGATCGCAATCGTGATTACTATGTAGAGGAAGTAAATGAGTTGTCAAGTTGTAGAATGGCACCGACATTGAGGACTCTAAGGAAAATGCTAATGTTCTTATGCAACCCTGGTCAAGAGAGAATCATTCCGGAAAGCATACTTCTCAAAAAATTGCAAGCCCCGCCAAAGGGGCACCTCCCGAAGCTGGAGGTACAGGGGTCCAGTTCTCTAACCGTGATCGCTCTACTAGACAAGAATCCAGTAGAAGAATGGATGTCCGCCCCATGGAATGACAAACTAACAAGGAGTATATTTCGGAGATGATCAAGTGGCTCATGAAAGAGAGTTTGGCTAGAAACGAAGATGAAAGGGAATGGGATTTTGCTCCAAGTAAAACTCCTTTTACCGAAAGGATCCATAAGGCTGAGTTCCCATAGAAGTTTGTCCCTCTAACCATGCCCGTATACAACGGAATCACATATACTAATCTGTTTATGTACAAATATGAATGGCATATGAATAGTGGAAGGGAGACGGTTGAGATCAAGCGTCTTTACATCCCTCTTTATTTGGAAGGAGTAGCCTCTCTATGGTTCACTAAACTTCCGCCAAGTCCGTAGAATAGTTCTCCGATTTGGCAAGGAAGTGTTGGAGAATGGAGTTTTAATGACAATAACCTTATTTCAATTATCATTGATTATAAAATATATACTAACATTTATGTATAGAATATATATATGTGCAGGATTTGTATACAGGAATTAATATTGAAGACTGTACAATTTTAGAGTTTCAAGAGGTTCAAAATTAAGAGGAGATTCAAGACTCATGAGTAATAAAGTTATCAAGAGTTCAAGACAAATATAGTAATAGAGTCTAGTTTATATGTAAGATATGCATTCACCCCCTCCCTCTCTAGTGTTAGCCTTGCCTTAAGATATGCATTCCCCGTTCCCTAACAATTGGTATCAGAGCATAGGTTTTCAAAAAGTTCATCATCGGATTTTTGAAAATGTTAAACGGCAACCAACACTGGTAATAATAGTTCTTTTGTAGAGGGTCAGTCCACTATTAGACCACCGTTGTTTAATGGTAGTAATTATTCATATTGGGCATGTAGAATGAAAATATATTTACAATCAGTAGGATTAGACACATGGAATAGTACACAAACTGAATATGTCGAATCCTTTTATGAATGAATTAACATCGCATGAAATAAAATACATTTGTATATGCATTTTATGAATGAGTTAAGATCGCATGAAATAAATTACATTTTATTTTATGAATGAAATTAGTCCGCATAAAATAAATTACATTTTTACATGTAATTTATGAATGAATTTTCATCGTATGAAATAAATTACATATTATTATGTAAATTATGAATGAATTTAACCCGCATGAATGAAATTTCATTTTATTCTATGAAATGAATGTATGGATTTACATTGTAAACAAAGATTACATCTTTATAATGTAAATAAAAAGTAGGATTTACATTTGTAAATAAAATTTATATTTTTATATGTACTTAAGAACGATGAATTATAAATTACATTTTACATGTAAGGATGGAATTAAAAGAAGGAATTGGACGATGAAATAAAATTTACATTTTACCGTAAATTAAAGAAATTAAAGGAATTAAAAAGGAAGAATTCACCATTCAAGTATGATTTACAATTTACTGTATAAAAAGGAATGAAAGGATAAAGAATGAGAATATTCATTATAATAAAGATTTAAACGGATTATGTTTAAATATTTATATATAAATGTAATTAAAACTAAACGAATAGGGCGTGGTAGTTCGCATTTTGAAATCGTACTTTTAAACGACTATACAAGAAGATCCGACCGTCGGATTTTCTTGAAACTGAAACCGTTAGGACCGTCTTCGAAAAATCTTTCCAACGATATATATTACGTTAAGATCCAACGGTTAGATTCTGAGAAACGTAAAAATCAAAATTGGTTGAATGCAGCGCCATAGTCGCCCATGGACTTAAGGAGTCGTTATATAAAAATTTAATTATTTTAAATAATTAAAATAGGAATGAATCGTTAATAAAAATAATTATTAATGTGTAAGAAGGATTTTCAATATATATATATATATATATATGAGGATTATTTGGAAAGTCCGAGTTTATCTCATTCCAAATAATTAAACGACGTTTTAAAAATCCAAGATTGGAAGACGGCGATTGAAGACCATCAAATCTCCACATCAAATGGACGATGATGACTGTTGCAATAGAATGGCTCGTTACCATGATAAGGTAATAGTAGGAGTTGCCCGGACGTAGTGTTGATTTGTACGGGTTTGGCTTTCGCTCAGACCCAGAGCATAAGCTTATAAATGGATTGTGTGTCTGACATCGTACTCCATTATATATCATGTTATTAATCTTCTGTCGAATGTATGGATGTTTGGTGACGGAGAATTTATTCTCTTGCTTAACACCCGTTCATATATTTCGGCAAAGGATTGGTAGTGTGATATGGAGTGATGATGTGGCATGCTAAGATGCACATGATCAAGGCTTTGTTGAAAAGCAGGCCTTGTGGGATGATCAAAGCATAGTCTGTTTAGGCATAGCTTTGTGTATAGCGTAACTTCGCGAGCCTCACACACCGGCGGAGTCTAAAACGGGAGAAGGGAACGCAGGGAGAGCAGCACGTTTCTTTCTAGCTAGAGTGGTGTCAGTGACCTACCAGCCCTGACATTTTACTTATGTGGATGATGGAATGAGGCGCCTCGGATAGGTCCTATAGGACCGAGAAACGTGTGTTCAGGAATTGCCAATCCGCTAAGCTGTATTTGCGGACCGGCCCTGCAGCTATCCAAGGGTTCACTGCGGGGGATCCTGAGACACTAGCTAGAGTGTCTCGAATCGGTAGGAGCTCCTCCCTAGCCTTGACTCATGATGGAAACCAATTTCCAATACGCGCCATTCGGTTTTGATTGTATTACTAGTACGGAGGCATAACATATGGTACCTATGCTTCCTAGGATTGATACATTATGATTGAAATTGTTTTTAAAACATATACACACTAATAATAATATCAAATTCGTTTTTAACGTATCAAGCATGTTTAATCACCATAAGGTAAAACTCTATCCTCTGGTGTGCGTTGCATTGTGTGATGGGACCTGAGTCTTATGGTGATTTCATTTTTCTAAAAAGCATTGCGTTGTTTTACGATTTACTTTAAGTTATGCACGACAATCCATTGGAATAAAATCCGTTCCGCGTTAGTGGCGTGGTCTTTGGATTTGTCCTATTAATAGTGATTAATTAGTTAAGAATTCTCACACCAGTCCCACGACTGACCCGTTGTTTGTTTCACCTTTTTGCAAACTCGGGTGCCCTTTTCTCCACACGGGCAGTCGAGCAGTTTGTCTACAGGTTTATCTCTTTAGCAGGATCCTGGATTGAAGCTTAAAGCTGTGTCCAGAGCATAGTTGTCTTCCGCTGTATCTATTTTATTTCCGCTGCACTGTATTAAATTTATTGTAAAATTTTCTTCCGCTGTATTTTAATTTCGATGTACTCTGATATATTCTATATTCTGATGTTATATTATCATGATGTAATAAAAGTCTGTTGTTATTGTTCTGATGTTGCTGTATTCCCAAAGTTAACGTAGGCAGGATTTGAACGGTCTTGGTCGATTTTGCGATCGATTAAGGCCGGGCAAAATCCGACTCGTTACAGTTGGTATCAGAGCTTGGGTTAGCTCAAATCTTTGGGGTACAACTCAATAGAACTGAAAAAAAGACTCATCAGAGATTGGATTAGTAATATCCAATAAGAATACTCATTAGAGATAGGATCAGCAGTATCCTAGAATGAGAAAACTCATTAGAGATAGGGTTAGTAACGCCCTAGAATGAGTTGAGAGTAGTAAGCCTATAATATACGTATTTGTGATTAATTATACTCTATTTTGGAAAATATGATTTTGAATATATAAAAAGCTATATATTTGAAAGTTAATCAACTAATGAAATTATTTAAACCAATGGAGAAAATATATATATATAAATTAGTTAGTTAATTAATCAACTTTTAGCTTCGTTCCTTTTCGAGGACGAAAAGTTTTTAAGTGGGGGAAACTGTAACAACCCTGAATTTTTGTGCCAATTTAAAAATTTATTTTAAGTGATTTTAATGAGTTTTGATATTTAAAATAATCTATTTTAAATTATTTTGGTTCAAATCGAAGTTAGAATGAATAATTCAATTTTAATTATAAAAAAGTTAGGAATAGCAGGGTAGTTTGAAAAGACAAACTTGAACTTTGACTAACCGTACAGGACGCAAAATTTAATGGATTTTTGTGAAACCAAAAATATTAGAATCTATTTAAAAATATCTTTCCAACGAATTCGAAAAATCGAAATTTCATAGCGCGAATCAAAAGTTATGCCCAAATTAAAATTTAGAAAGGTCGGTGGGTAATTTGCATAGGTCAAAAATGCTACTTTTTGCATATAAAGGAAGTTCGACTCGAAACTACTTCCATTGAGTTCGAAATGATGTTTCTGCATTGAAAAACAGTAAACACTTATATATTTCAAGTTTCATAAATTATTTGTTTAAAAATGTATTTTTAATAATAAATATACTGGCCTTAAAAATAACCATTTTTCAAACAGTCTCAGAATTCGACGAAAATAATTTTGTTGGGTTCGTATCGTCAAAACAAAGCTAAAAATGATTTTTCGGTAATTTTTAGAATTAATATATAATTATAATTGATTTTTCAGTGTAAACGGGCAAATTTTTACTTTAAAAATTCATTAAAATCCCATACGGGCTCAAAATTGAATGAAATTAATTTTCATAGGTCCACAACATCAAAACATAGCTAAATATATTTTTCGAGAATTTTAGAAGTTAATTTGTGACCTCGGTAAATTTTCACGTACGGTATACATTAAAATATTAATAAAATAATGTAATTATTCCAAAGCCCATAACAGACCTCGGAATCGGACCCCGGGACATAGCTCGTTGCGTTCAGAAGGTGTCAAAACCTTAAGAACGACAGTAAGAAAGCCTAAATCGGAGTTCGGACCAAAACGGGCTTTAACGGGTTAATTAAATAATTAGATAACCCTAATATAATATTATAAATATCCCGAAAACACTGTTCATCGTCTCCTAACCCGCCATTTGCTGAGCCGCCTAAACCCATGAGTCTTCAAAACTTCAAACTTCGATTTCTCCTCCGTTTCTCAACGAAATTTAGCGTGTGAGTACTCATTTCGAAGCTCTTCGCGAGCTCTTCGATTCTAGATAAGGAGCATCCGTCACCGTGCCTCGACGAAGCCGCCATACCCCCGCAAACAGCCGTCGTTCGCACCCCCCTGGGACCCACCGCCGCCGCCGCACCCTGCCCTCGTCTGGCCGATCGTAGCTCTCTCCAAGACGGTCCACCTCCAACAAACGGTTCGTCGTTTCATCAACCGTAGCTCCCGCAATCTGAAAACAAAGATTTGAACCTCTCTTGAAGGTAAAAGCTTCAGATTTAGTCACGCTTATAAGTGTCGCAGAGTTAGTTGTTAAAGGCTGATTTCTAATTTTTCATATGAACTTGAATGCTAATTGTTTCAGATCCGCAACCGTCTTGAATTCGAACACCAAATCTGACCAAACTCGATTCATCTCAGAACCAACAGTGGTGAGAATTTATTTTTAATTAAATTTAATTTATTTAATTATTTATTAATTCTTTGTTATTAAAGAATATTGACTGATCTGCTATGTAGCAATATTGAAATACGGATCTAAGTTGTTTATGACTGTATGATGTTAAATCCGCGAATCTAAACGTTAGATCTGGAATTATTGGCTAATTAAAATAGATTATTTGTTAATATTATTGAATTATGCCTCGCCGATTTGTCATATGCTAAAATGTACATCACCCTGTATGTTATGTTGATTTGAACTGTTAGATCTAGACCTCTTGGATTATTTGAATGTTGTGAATTTTTGATAACATGAAATTTACAATTTATTTTGTAAATAAAAAATTAGAATGTGTTGTTGAGATGAAATTTACAATTTATTTTGTAAATTAAAAATTAGAATTTGTTGTAGATATGAAGTTTACAATCTGTTTTGTAAACTAAAAATTAGAATTGGTCGTTGACATGAGATTTACAATTTATTTTGTAAATTAAAGTTAAAATTCGTCGATGACACAAAATTTACATTTTTATTTTGTAAATTCAATATTAGCATTGGCGATGACACAAAATTTTACATTTTATTATGTAAATAAAGTTAGAATTGTGCGTTGACATAAATTTTACATTTTATTATGTAAATAAAAGTTAGAATGTTGTGATGACATAAATTTTATATTTTATTATGTAAATAAAGTTAGAATCGTGCGTTGACATAGAATTTACATTTTTATTTGTAAATTATAGTTAGAATGTTGCGTTGATATAAAATTGACATTTTATTATGTAAATTAAAGCTAGAATTGTGCGATGATATAAAATTTACATTTATTTATGTAAATTTACATTTATTTATGTAAATTAAAGTTAAAATTTTGTGTTGACTTGAATTTACATTTTTATTTTGTAAATTCAATATTAGGATTGGCGATGACATGAATTTACATTTAATTTTGTAAATTCAATATCAGAAATTGCGATGACATTAAATTTTCATTTTTATTATGTAAATAGAGTATTTTCACCGCATGTATGAATTTACATCATTTTAATGTAAATTAAATAGTGAATTAAACTGTAGAAATTGTTAACATTATTCTTAATGTTAACATATGAAAATTTGACCGTAGAAATTGTTAACATTATTTTTAATGTTGATATATGTAAATTTAACCGTAGGATTTGTTAACATTATTTCTAATGCTAATATATAAAAAATTTCACCGTAGGGAGAAATACATTAATTTTAATGTAATAAAAAGAATGGACTTTACATTGTGTTTAAAGAGTAAATTTTACATTGTGAAGAAGAATGGATTTTATATTGTAACTTGAGAATAGAAGTTTACATTTTGTTAAGGCAAATTCAATAAAAATGTGACAAGCATGAGAATTCACAATTTTCTTAATGTGAATATATAGAAATTTCACCGTATGTTAAATTTACATTTTTTTATGTAAATATATATGAGTCTCACCGTATGTACATCTTACATTATTTTTAATGTACATTATATAGTAATTACAACGTAGGATAACATTGCCTTATTTATAATGGAAATAAAAAGGGGAATTACACTGTAAGAAAATTAACATTATTTATAATACTAGTATAAATGAAATTAGATCGCATGACATGAATTACATTTATTTATGTAATTTATAAATGAAATTAGACCGCATGACATGAATTACATTTATTTATGTAATTTATAAATGAAATTAGACCGCATGACATGAATTACATTTTTATATGTATTTTATGAATGAATTAACATCGCATGAAATAAAATACATTTTTATATGTACCCTATGAATGAATTAAGACCACATAGAATAAATTACATTTTTATATGTATTTTATGAATGAATTAACATCGCATGAAATAAAATACATTTGTATATGCATTTTATGAATGAGTTAAGATCGCATGAAATAAATTACATTTTATTTTATGAATGAAATTAGTCCGCATAAAATAAATTACATTTTTACATGTAATTTATGAATGAATTTTCATCATATGAAATAAATTACATATTATTATGTAAATTATGAATGAATTTAACCCGCATGAATGAAATTTCATTTTATTCTATGAAATGAATGTATGGATTTACATTGTAAACAAAGATTACATCTTTATAATGTAAATAAAAAGTAGGATTTACATTTGTAAACAAAATTTATATTTTTATATGTACTTAAGTACGATGAATTATAAATTACATTTTACATGTAAGGATGGAATTAAAAGAAGGAATTGGACGATGAAATAAAAGTTACATTTTACCGTAAATTAAAGAAATTAAAGGAATTAAAAAGGAAGAATTCACCATTCAAGTATGATTTACAATTTACTGTATAAAAAGGAATGAAAGGATAAAGAATGAGAATATTCATTATAATAAAGATTTAAACGGTTTATGTTTATATATTTATATATATATGTAATTAAAACTAAACGAATAGGGCGTGGTAGTTCGCGTTTTGAAATCGTACTTTTAAACGACTATACAAGAAGATCCGACCGTCGGATTTTCTTGAAACTGAAACCGTTAGGACCGTCTTGGAAAAATCTTTCCAACGATATATATTACGTTAAGATCCAACGGTTAGATTCTGAGAAACGTAAAAATCAAAATTGGTTGAATGCAGCGCCATAGTCGCCCATGGACTTAAGGAGTCGTTATATAAAAATTTAATTATTTTAAATAATTAAAATAGGAATGAATCGTTAATAAAAATAATTATTAATGTGTAAGAAGGATTTTCAATATATATATATATATATATATACACGAGGATTATTTGGAAAGTCCGAGTTTATCTCATTCCAAATAATTAAACGACGTTTTAAAAATCCAAGATTGGAAGACGACGATTGAAGACCGTCAAATCTCCACATCGAATGGACGATGATGACTGTTGCAATAGAATGGCTCGCTACCATGATAAGGTAATAGTAGGAGTTGTCCGGACGTAGTGTTGATTTGTACGGGTTTGGCTTTTGCTCAGACCCGGAACATAAGCTTATAAATGGATTGTGTGTCTGACATCGTACTCCATTATATATCATGTTATTAATCTTCTGTCGAATGTATGGATGTTTGGTGGCGGAGAATTTATTCTCTTTCTTAACACCTGTTCATATATTTCGGCAAAGGATTGGTAGTGTGATATGGAGTGATGATGTGGCATGCTAAGATGCATATGATCAAGGCTTTGTTGAAAAGCAGGCCTTGTGGGACGATCAAAGCATAGTCTGTTTAGGCATAGCTTTGTGTATAGCGTGACTTCGCGAGCCTCACACACCGGCGAAGTCTAAAACGGGAGAAGGGAACGCAGGGAGAGCAGCACGTTTCTTTCTAGCTAGAGTGGTGTCAGTGACCTACCAGCCCTGACATTTTACTTATGTGGATGATGGAATGAGGCGCCTCGGATAGGTCCTATAGGACCGGGAAATGTGTGTTCAGGAATTGCCAATCCGCTAAGCCGTATTTGCGGACCGGCCCCGCAGCTATCCAAGGGTTCACTGCGGCGGATCCTGAGACACTAGCTAGAGTGTCTCGAATCGGTAGGAGCTCCTCCCTAGCCTTGACTCATGATGGAAACCAATTTCCAATACGCGCCATTCGGTTTTGATTGTATTACTAGTACGGAGGCATAGCATATGGTACATATGCTTCCTAGGATTGATGCATTATGATTGAAATTGTTTTTAAAACATATACACACTAATAATAATATCAAATTCGTTTTTAACATATCAAGCATGTTTAATCACCATAAGTTAAAACTCTATCCTCTGGTATGCGTTGCATTGTGTGATGGGACCTGTGTCATATGGTGATTTCATTTTTCTAAAAAGCATTGCGTTGTTTTACGATTTACTTTAAGTTATGCACGACAATCCATTGGAATAAAACCCGTTCCGCGTTAGCGGCGTGGTCTTTGGATTTGTCCTATTAATAGTGATTAATTAGTTAAGAATTCTCACACCAGTCCCACGACTGACCCGTTGTTTGTTTCACCTTTTTGCAAACTCGGGTGCCCTCTTCTCCACACGGGCAGTCGAGCAGTTTGTCTACAGGTTTATCTTTTTAGCAGGATCCTGGATTGAAGCTTAAAGCTGTGTCCAGAGCATAGTTGTCTTCCGCTGTATCTATTTTATTTCCGCTGCACTGTATTAAATTTATTGTAAAATTTTCTTCCATTGTATTTTAATTTCAATGTACTCTGATATATTCTATACTCTGATGTTATATTATCATGATGTAATAAAAGTCTGTTGTTATTGTTCTGATGTTGTTGTATTCCCAAAGTTAACGTATGCGGATTTTGAACGGCCTTGGTCGATTTTGCGATCGATTAAGGTCGGGCGAAACCCGTGCCGTTACAACAATAATTTGACATTCTGGATCCAACAAAAGTGGTTTTGTCAAAAATGGAGATTGTTTGCAAAATGGCTATTTTTAAGGGCTATATATTATACAAAATTTATATAAATTTCATAGCGACTATTCTAATTTTAAACTGGACATAACTTTTAATTTAAAAGTGAAATCTCAATTTCTTAACTTCGTTAGAAATATATTATTAAACAAATTCAAATATTTCTGGTTTGACTGAAATCCGATTTATTTTGAACCCTATACATTCAATTGAAATTTAAAATCAAATTTTCAAACTACCGGGCCATTTCAAACTCTATTTATAATTAAATTAAATTTATACGTTCTAACTTCGATTTAAATAAAATATTAGTTGTTATTATTTAAAATAAATCATTTTAATTCTCAAAATTCATTAAAATAGCTAAAATAATTTTTTTAAATTGGTTCTGATTATTCGGGTTGTTACTATTTCCCCCACCTAAAATCTTTTCGTCCTCGAAAAGGAACGGAGCTGAAAGTTGTTTAACTAACCAACTCAACTTTCATTCTGACCTTCATTCTTCAACTTTTCAGTTTCGAAGAATTTTCTAATTTCTCAAAAATTTGGCTAACGCCATAAATTTTCGAAAATTTTCGCCATAACCTCCTTTGTACGGGGTGATCGGTAAAACCGCAACTTGCCTCACAGGCCCCTCATCAATCTAAAAGAAAAAGAAAAGGCCAAGGGGCTAGCCAATCGGCTCATAAAATCGTCAAACCCAAGAAATACAATAAATATGTACCTATTTGTCAGGCATACAATTTTATTCCCGTTCTTAGCTTCCTTGCTATGACCTGTTCATTATATATACATAAATGCAATTGCAATCAATTTTCAATTCAGTTCAAAATTTGATTCGATTTGACTTAATTTACCTTTCATTCACATATTGGTTCAACAATTTTATTAGTTGACTAATAATCCCACAACACTATCAGCAATCAATTAGTGGATTAGCTTTTCAAACATATAACTTTTATATACTCAAAAACCATATTCTCAGTGTCAAATCACAATCAGTAAATTCTATCTAAGTTTTTGTTCTCACACCAGTCGATTGGAAATATATAGATATCCCACCTTCGAAACTTGAGCATAAATACTGATGATGCTATAGCGATCATCAGGGCCATCTCCGAGCGACTAGAGTGCGATTCTATATCTACCCAGTATATTCGAGACTTCGAATACACGCTTGCAAGGCGTATATTCAAACTCTTCTTACACTTGATAGTCCGACTTCAATATAAAATAAAATATTCAAATATGTATAATAAGATATAAGTTCTCAAATCTCATTTGATTTAAAAAAATAACACTCTTCAAACTCATTCTAGGATACTACTGATCCTATCTCTAATGATTCATTCTCATAGGATATCACTAATACTATCTCCAATGAATTCTTTCGTTCGGTTCTAATGTGTCTTGTTCTCGAGCTCTGTAACCAAAGCTCTGATAACAAACTGAGACGGCCCAAACTCACCCTTACGGGAAAGCCCGGATTGAATTGAGAACACGACAAATCAGAACACAAACAACAGAACATTACATTTCTTATTACAACAATTTACATCAGAGTACAAGAATATATCAGAGTATGAATAAATAATTTACATTGGAAAATATCAGAGATTAAAATACATAGCAGCAGAAATTTAAATGTATAAATACAATGGCTAACACAACTGGATGAAATACACGGATACAAAGCTTTCCGAATATAGCTCCAGCTATAATCCAGGATCCTGGGATAAGAAATATATGTGAAAACCAAAACTACTAGCTGCCTGTGTGGAAAATATGGGCACCCAGAGTTTAGGTAGAAACAATAAACTTTGAGTCAGTTATGGGACTGGTGTCAGAACTAAAATAGTTATTAATTCGATTTTAAAGTTAGGTTAATCAAGGGACCACACCGTATAACACGGAACGGGTTTACCCCCAAGAATACCAGTGCATAAAACAAACAGCGCGATGATAAAGAGAAAAATGAAGCTATTATAAGATTCCGGTCCCATCACACAATGAACGCAGTCGAGGATAGACTTTTCCCTTATAATAGCCAAATATGCTTGATACGTGAAATTTCATCTTTTATTATTACTATAAGTGAAGAAATCAACTTCATATATATATATATATATATATATATATATATGTATGTATGTATGTATGTATGTATGTATCAATCATAGATGACATGAATGTCCTATACCACTACGCCGCCAATAGTATACAATTAAAACCGTAAATTGTCGTATTGGGAAGTTGGATTTCTATCATGATGGCTCCTAATTCGAAAGATCGATCGCATAGTGCAATACTCCACGACTTACATCCCAGGCATGGGAAAACACCGTAATGCACATCCGCACTATATCCAGGATATCAAGTATCTCCGCGACTTACGTCCTGTGCACGAGAAAACGTCGCTTACTCTATAGTTTTGGGAATCGGGGGATGTGCCTTATCCCTACCAGATGTGGAGCGACCACACCCGACCTATCTCGGTCGACCGAATCCATCCTCATATCGAAAGTATACTGATCTAACCATCAGTTCACCATCATACCGATGTGTGAGGCTCGTGAATTAACGCTACACAAAGCTATGCTAATTAAAGATATGCTTTGATCATCATCCATAAGGCTCTGCTTTTCAACAAAAGCCTTGATCACTGCAACTCAGCATTTCACACTGTCAATCTATACCGTACCACTGATTTCTGCCAATATATAACCTTTGAGCTCCTACGTCTCAGAGAAGGGTTTTAAGAAAGGGAATAAATTCTCTGCCACCAAATCGATATTTATATTTAGCAGAGATCAACGAATACAGTATAAAGGAATACAATGTCAGACACATCATCCATTTTCTAGTTCGTTCTGGGTCTGAACGGAACCGGAGGCACCTTATTCCTCGTCCCGTGTGTCCAGCACCGAAGAGAGGCCCTTGCATATCCGAACAATCAACAAATACGTCCGGACGGCTACCACTGTAGCCCCTTCAAGGTAGCTACTCCAATCATGGGCATCAGTAGCAACCCATCCATTCGACGTGAAGACCGTCTGTCTTGCACCATCTTTAATTCCTTCGAATGTTAGTCGTCGTATCAATTATTCAGAATGGGTTAAACCCGGTCTTTCCGAATAACTCGCGTATCTTATAATTAAGTGCTATAACAACACATCATACTCCTCATTCCAATCCATAATATTCTTTTATTCGTATTTCTTTATTCTGGAAAGGTTCTCATTAATATTATAAAAGATTATCACTTTTAAACACACTATTTAATCCATTTCTTTGGAAATCGTTTCAAAATATTTTATAGTATCTTTTCACAATTTAACCAAATTAAGGTTTATCAAACTAGTCGGGATTAACGCCTTACCGAAGTAATCATTCATTTTATTATCCCATCCCAACCTATTCATCCCATGGTGCAAAACTGGTAGTGCTCCATATCTAACACCACTGCGTTATTGGTAAATTTAATTACCATTTCACGTTCAAGTCTAATTAAAGATTTAACTATCGCACGAAGTAAAACTGGTGATACTCCATTTTCAATCACTTTCAAATTTGGCAAATTTGATTACCACATGAACATTTCAATCTAATTAAAGATTCATTAAAACTCCACTTAGTTTTAATCTCCAAAAATCATTGTTTAATGATTATTTAACTTTGGAAAATCAATCATGCCACATTCACAAAATATACTATACCATTGATCAATATATAACCTCTAAGCTCGTACGTCTCAGTGAAGGGTGTTAAGCAAGTGAATAAATTCTTTGCCACCAACAGATATATATTTAGCAGAGATCAACGAATATAGCTCGAAATACAATGTCAAACATGAAATCCTGTCTTTAATAGGGTTAAAGAACGAATGTCCTTTAAACACTGTCCACGATTAACCCAAAATCATATTCCATCAAACTGGAACTTTCACGGAAAACAGATCAATATATAATCAATATAAATTTCCGTATCAGACTAAAAATATAAATGGAATAACAACAAAGCCTTTAAAATTCCATATATAATAATGGTTTTCCTTCATTGAAGCTCATCTCTATTATCACTAAATCGAATTCCATTCAATTCCAATTTAATATATTAAATTGGAAAAAAACTTCACTTTGGAAAATCCCATAAAATCTTAAAATAAAGATTTTTAAATTCCAAAAAATATTCTTCACTATAAACTTGGTTAAAGAACAAATGTTATTTAAAACACCGTCCACGGTAAACCCAAAAATCCAATTCTTTTATTCAATTCCAATTAAGTATTAATTAATTGGAAAACATCACTAAATCTTAATTTAAAGATTTATTCTTTTCCCATCTGGGTTTAAGAACAGTGTTAATAAAGACACCATTCACGACAAACCCAAAATCCAATTTCAATCCAATTAAATATTAATTAATTGGTAAAATTCCCTAAATCTTAATTAAAAGATTTATTCTTTTCTCAATTGGGCTTACGAACAGTGTTATCAAAGACACCGTTCACGACAAACCCAAAATCCAATTTTAATCCAATTAAATATTAATTAATTGGTAAAATTCCCTAAATCTTAATTAAAAGATTTATTCTTTTCTCAACTGGGTTTAAGAACCATGATATTAAAGACACCGTTCACGACAACCCAAAATCTAATTCCATTCCAATTAAATTAATTAATTAGTAAATTTTACTAAATCTTAATTAAAAGGTTTATTCTTTTCTCAAATGGGTTTAGGAACAGTGTTATTTAAGACGCCATTCACGACAAACCCAAAATCCAATTTGATATCAAATACAAGGCTCTGAATAGAAATTATATCGGCTTATAGTCAATATCAAATTTTGAAACCAACAAATATTGTATTTAGAATAATGATATGTATATCTTCCAAATTCCTCAACAATGTCCGTATAATTATGGAATCCAATATCGAAATATTCCGAATATTATTTCCATTCCAATTTAGTTGTTGGAAAATTTTGGTTATTTCAAAACAATTTTCAAATTCAATTTATTTATTTACAAATCATTTGGATTATTATTCTAGTTAAAAACTAGTTCATTTCAATAAAAACATATTTTTATCTTTTCAAATATGGAATTTTTCATCCAAATTATTTCCAAATCATTTATTATGAATTTATACAGTTTTTCCAAATTAATAATAATTTTATTAAGGCCTATATAGTCGGTTTCCAATAACGGCCACCGAACTACATCCACAACAACCTTTTCTGAAATTGATTTGTACTTAATTCCAAATCTAAAAGTTCAAATTTAAATCTCTTATATTCGTTGGAAAGCACTTTCCGATATGAACCCAACGGTTCCTGTTTTAGGAGAATCCGACGGTCGGATCTCCTGTTACGTCCATTTGAAGTTAATGGTCGAAATTCGCGAATGGTCGCTGCGCAGCGCGTTCTATTCAGGCCATTTAATATATATAATATATATTATATATATTTCATTGATTTCCATTTAAAAAGTATTTTATAATTTCGTTTATAAATTCATTTCAAACCGATTTCAACTTCTATTTTAATTTTAAATCAAAATTGAGTATTCTATATCATTATAATATTAAAATGATAATATTTTCCAACTATCAGCTTTTGAAATTCATTTCTTTTTCGTATTCATTATCAAATGAGTAAAATCGATCGATAAGCTCATTCGGGTTAAAATAACGTATCTTAACTGTAACAACCCAGAAAATCTGAGCCAATTTAAAAATTTTAATTTGGCTATTTTAGTGAATTTTAGATATTTAAAATAAATTATTTTAAATGATACCGACGAAAAGTATGTGTGAATCGATGTTTGAAAATAAATATAATTATTTTAAATTATAAACAAGGCCTAAAATGGCGCGGTAGTTTCAAAATTTCAATTCAAACTTTGACTGACTGTACCGGGTGCAAAATAAAACGGATTTTAGTGAAACCAAAAATATTTAAATCTGTTAGTGAATATCTTTTTAACAAATCTGAAAAATCGAAGTTTCATAGCGGGAATCAAAAGTTATGGCCAAATGAATTTTCAGAAAGGTCGCTATAGAGTTTATATAGTCCGTGAAAACAGCCATTTTGCAAACGACCTCAGAATTCGACGAAACCACTTTTGTTGGATCCGGGATGTAAAATTATTGCTAGGTTTCAAATTCCATAATTTTTGAAGCTAATATGTGAGCATGGCGAAGGAAAATTTGTTTGGTCGATTTCTGTTAAATTGGATCGACCAGAAAAGGGCCATTTTTCAAACGGTCTCGGAATTCGATGAAACTAGTTTTGTTGGGACCGTATAGTCAAAACATAGCTAGATTTATTTTTCTGGAATTTTTGGGATCAGTATGTGGCCCTGACAAATTGAGATGTACGTTCAAAACAAATATTGAATGTTTTATACTTTAATTTGAAGAGAAACTAACTCAAACAGTCGAATGGGCCTACGAAACATATCCCATTGTGTTTGGAATGGGGGTATTTAGCTAGGGGCGACAGTCGTTGGGTTTGGATTGAAGGTCGTATTAGAAAACCCCCTTTTAAAATTTTATATAACACCCGACCAATCAGATTTTTTATAAAAAAAAATAAAAAAAGGATTTTCTCTCTCCCCGTAAGCCGATCACAGGCGGAAACCACTTCACCGCTTACCGATCATTTTCCGGCCACACCACGTCGAACCACCCCCTGCCCTAGTTGAACTTTTTGTAGATCTCTCCGAGCTCTTCAAATCCATACCACCTGCTCCTCGTCGCGCCATTGAGGAGAATTACCTCCGCGAAGTCTGGCGCTTCAACTCGCCACCGCGCCGCCTACAGGCCACCGAAGTGGGCCTCGTTTAAGGCGCCAGCGCGCTTCTCCGTCCCCTTCGGTGCAGCGCCCTTCGATCGTCGTAATACTTCACGGTTTGGGTGCAAATCGAGGCCCTAGTTTTGAAGAATTTTGAAAGGTAACGGTTTAAATTATTTTAAACTGTTCTATAGCACTTTAAAGCGCTACGGTTTATGATTTTACAATAAAAATCATATCCTTTTCGTTTCTTGTCGAAATCAAGTGAAACAAGATATAGTGGACTCGTGTGGACGTCTTCTACATTCTAGAAGAGACCGGATATTTTTCTGAGCCTTCTGCAAGTTTTTGTGGAGTGGAACCCAATGTGAGATTTCTAAATTATAAACGATATGGAAAACAACGATGTATAAATTATATAGTCGAAGTATGAGTTATATAAGCATTGTACACCTCATGTATAAGCATTATATAAGTTGTATGTTCGATGTATAAGTTATATATGCGTTGTAAAAATAATATATGCGTTGAAATAAATTGAAATGATGTTGAAATGTAATCGAAATATAGTTATATCTATCTATCTATATATATATATATATATACATATATATGCTCCCCTCGTCCACATACCATGGACGATATATATTGGTTGTGATATTGTTTGGATTATTGGTTGATGTGAAATTTTGGTGAATATCATGAATGGTTGGTGTGAAATGATTGATTGTGATTGAAATCCCAATAGGATTAGTATATGGGAAAATTCGTCTGCGTACGAACTAGATATTGAAAATCCCCATTGTCAAAAGCTGTGAGGCTTTAAGGTAGAGCGAGGAGCCGTACTAGGGCGGTGCCAGTTTTAACTACCCTCCTGTTATGCTGCCGAAATTTTCTGAAATATTTCTGTGTGATTTAAATTCATGTGTTGAAATAAAATTCATGTGTTGAAATTAAATTCATGTGTTGAAATAAAATTCATATGTTGAAATAAAATTCGTGTGTTGAATAGAAATTCATGTGTTGAATAAGAATTCATGTGTTGAATAAAATTCATGTGTTGAATGGGGTTCATATATTGAAATAAATTGTTTTACATTAAAAATAACATTTTTATGATATATAAAATAATCGTGTTTTGAAATAAATTGTCCTACATTAAAAATATCATTTTTATGATATATATAAACTATATAAAATAATCGTGTTTTGAAATAAATTGTGCTACATTAAAAATAACATTTTTATGATATATATAAACTATATAAAATAATCGTGTTTTGAAATAAATTGTTTTACAATAAAAATCACATTTTTATTATATACATGAACTATAGAAAAATTCCTGTGTTGAATAAAGGACTAGAACGATAAAAATCATATTTTTATCGTATGTGTGAAGTCGAAAATATTCATGTGTTGAATATATATAGATTGAACAATAAAATCTACATTTTTATTGTGAATACGAAATGTTAAAAATGTTGATGTGTTGAAAAAAATATCTGATGGATAAAAATATCATGTTTATCAAATATATGAGTTGTATATGGTTTTGAAATCGAGGAATGAATTATATTTATATATATTTATATAAATATAAATAAAATAAATCAAATAACGAAGCTGCAGTTCATGTTTTGAAACCGTGATTTCAAACGATTAGTGCGGGAGATCTGACCATCGGATTTTCCCGAAACCGAAACCATTGGGTTCGCTTTTGAAATATCTATCCAACGACACCAACTTTGAGAAAATCAAACAGTTGGATTATCTGGAATTAATTCAAATCTGAAGAAAAACAGTGTCAGAATCGATTATATTTATATAAATATATAAATATAATTAAAATAAATCGAATAATGTCGCTGTAGTTCGTATTTTGAAATAGAAACTTCAAACGAGTGTACTGGGAGATCCGACCGTCGGATTTTCCCAAAACTGAAACCGTTGGATTCGTTTTGAAAAGATCTTTCTAATGATATAAAATTTATGAAGATCCAACAGTTAGATTTTCTGATATGGGTAAATCAAGTCTGAAGAAAAACAGCGCCACGACCGCGTTATGGCCTGAAGTGTCGTTTGAATGAATTGGCTATTTTTAAATAAATAAAAATAGCAATAAATCATTGTAAAATATTATAAACGATATGGAATGGAAATAAACCGAATATACCCGGTTTATTAGATATTTGATGGTTGAATGTGTTTGGTGTGAAAATTACATTTAAGAACAGAATTATTGATGTCGAATAATTTAACCATTGAAATGAATTGATTTAAATTCTAGATATGCGTGGATTATTTGAAAAGGCCGAGTTAAATCTCATTTCAAATAATTGATCGGCGATAAGAAGTCGATGATGAAGACGGCGGTTAAAGACCGGAGATCTTCACCTCGGTTGGATGATAACTGATGTCTTGATTGGGAGGCATCCCGAAATATAGATAATAAGTGGTGATCATCCAGACGTACTTGGAGATCGATGGATATGCGAGGTATATAGTGCCTCCGGTTTCGTTCAGACCTAGAACGAACTTGTAAATGGATTGTGTGTCTGACATTAGATTTTGTTCTGTGCTGATTGATCTTTATTAAATATATATATTTGTTTGGCGGCGGAGAATTTATTCTCTTGCTTAACGCTCTTCTCCGAGACGTACGAGCTCAGATGTTATATATCGATAGAAATCAGTCGCATAGAGTGAATTGTCGGCGTGGCGTGCCTAAGTGGCAGATGATCAAGGCTTCTGTTGAAAAGCAAAGTCTTGTGGTTGATGATCAAAGCACGGCCTGTGTGGCATAGCTTTGTGTACAACGTTGATTCGCGAGCCTCACACCTCAGTATGAACCAGAAACGGGAAAGGACCTCAGGGAGGGCATGCGTTTCCTTCTAGCTAGGGTGGTGTCAGTGACCTATCAGCCCTGACATTTATATTATTTTCACCTGTGTGGTTGTTGCTGTTGCAAGGCGCCTCGGATATATCGGTGACTATGTGGAGCCAATGGAGTCACAGGACTCAATTACGCCCCAAAGGGCGGGGAAACGTAGTGTTCAGGCATTTTAGTCCACATCGGTGGACCGGCCCTGTCGCTTCAAAGGCTTGCCTGAGACTCGGGCTAGACAGTCTCGAATTCGGTAAGGACTATCTTTTTCCTTGGTTCATGACGGAAATCCAATTTCCAAATATGACACCGTGAGGTTTTGATTATATACCTATATATGGCGACATAGTGGTATGGGGCATTAATGTCGTCTATGATTGATACTAATGATTTGAAATTGCTTTTGAAACATATAAACACTAGTAATAATATCAAATGCTTTCGTTTTATTCGTATCAAGCATATTTTGGCCCTTATAAGGTAAAACTCTATCCTCTAGTTTGCGTTGCATTGTTTGATGAGAACTGAGTCTTTTAATGGCTTCATTTTTATAAAAAGCATTGCGATGTTTAAAAGATTTACTTGTTTTAAAGCACTGGCAATCCAATGGAGTAAACCCATTCCGCGAAAGTGGCGTGGTCCTGTGATTAGCCATATTATAAAATATGTTAAGTAGATTTCTCATACCAGTCTCATGACTGAATCGTAGTTTGTTTCACTTGACAACTCGGGTGCCCCTCTTTCTACACGGGCAGCCTTGTATTCAGGTTTTTAGCAGGCTCTTTCTGGTTAGCTGGAGCTGAAGATGGATTCTATCATTTATCTCTTTTTATGTTGTTCAGCTCCTGTTGTACATATTATGTTTTGTTTTCCGCTGTAGACATTTATGGATAGCTGAACTGTATTTTGTACTAAGTTTAATCCTGTACACTGTGTAACTCTGATGATTATGTTTATCCAGTGTATTCCATTGTACATTATCTGGTGTATTTATTTATTTCTGTTTATGTGTTAGATTCCAAAGATTACCCTTGCCACCGTCGAACGGGGTTTTGGGGTCGTCTCATTAACTTAACTCGGCTTTATATAATTCAGTATTCTCGTGTCCATCCAAAATCGAACATCAAAATCATATTTTGAGTATTCACCGAATATTATTTTAAAATATTCGTTAATTCTGAACTGGAGCCAGACTCAATCAATTACCATATAATTCCAGTTATATGGATTTCATACATCGCATATATACAATAACAATAATAAATAATCATTAAAAATTCATACAACATTCATAGTGCATTTTACAACTGTATAAGCATTAAAATAAATATATAACGCTTATACAGTCTGTCAACATATCGATTGACATACCACTAATTATTGGGATCAGTGTATGTCAAATATCATCCCAATATTCGTGTAGGGTTTTCAAACAACAAATACTAATTAGATTATTTGTGCAGTTGGGCGATGCATAAAAATTATCTTTCGAATCAATATCAGTTAAATGGGTGTACATAAACAAACTGACCGATTTGTAAATGATATTGATTTTATTTTCTTTTCATGATAATTTTTATATACATTTTATATAAATAATTTTATATATACAACTATACAATCAATTACAATCCCAATCACAATCCAAACAAACAATCAACCATGGTCTGTACAAAAATAGTGCCAGGAGCTACTAAGCCCTGTCTACAACCTATTATATAATAACTGTAAAATAATTTGAGTGAGAGAGAGTTCTCACATTCATTTTCACTCCGCCATTCTTTTATTTCTGAATTTTGTTTCTGTTTGGATTTGAATTTGCCCAAATTCTAATCTGCTCTGTTTCCGTTTTGGTCAGTTCCATTGTGTAGATCTCGATTTGTCGGTTTTGAAATCATCGAATTCTGAGTTTGTATGACAAAGATACATGGTTTTAAACATTTGAACAATTTAAATATATAAATAATTACATTAATTAATAAATTTCAAAGGGATTAACCTAATCCCCTTTTAACGTTCTTCTTCTAGGCGATAAAATTCGAACTACTCCAAAACTAGGTTTCCACCTAGCGCGAGCCACCGTCCACCAGAAGCCGATCAACCACCAACACTGTGCTCACCTACGTGTCGCCTCTCTCCCTATCCACCATGATCAACTCGAAATCTCCACTGGCCCCCAAAATCATTCGAAAGTCAGGCTCATTCAGGCGAAATTCCGACAAACCCAAGACACTTGACTCGATCACAGCCATACCATTTTAAAGCCCTTAATTAGCTCTACAATTTATGTACTGAAATCATGTTTTAATTTGCTAAAATCGGTGCGTGATTGAGGAAGGAAATGGGGATAATATAGGCTATTGAAAATTAGAAGGCAGCGGCTTCTGTTTTAACGAAAGAGAGAGAACTAGGGTTTAGAAGAGGATGAATATATATATGTATATTATTTAATTCTTAAGTTCGTTTTATAGTAAAGTTTTCCATCCGAACTCCAAACGAATCCCAACGACTGTCGCCTTTAGCTAAATACCCCCATTTCAGGCAAAATTAGTATGTTTTGTAAGCCAATTCGACTGTTTCGATTAGTTTTTATCAAAAGTAAAATATAAATCAATAAATATTTAATTCAATTGTACATTTTAATTTACGGGGCCGAATACTGACTCCAAAAATTCCAGAAAAATAAATCTAGCTATGTTGTGATGATACGGTCCTAAAAAAACTAATTTCGTCGAATTTGGAGACCGTTTGAAAAATGGTCATTTTCCAGTCCATTAAATTCAAACTAAAACTGACAAAACACGATTAAATTCACCACACTCACATATTAAATCTAAAAATTATGAAATTTGAAACATAACAATAATTTGAAATTTCGGATCCAACAAAAATGGTTTCATTGAAAACAGAGATCGTTTGCAAAATGGCTATTTATAAGGGCTATATATTATTTAAAATATATATAAATTCATAGCGACTATTCTAAATTTTAAACTGGACATAACTTCCAATTTACAATGTGAAATATCAATTTCTTAACTTCATTAGAAAAATATTATTAAATAGATTCAAATATTTCTGGTTTTACAGAAATCCGATTTATTTTGAACCCTATACATTCAATTGAAATTTAAAATCGAATTTTCAAACTATCGCGCCGTTTCAAACTCTATTTATAATTAAATTTATACATTCTAACTTCAATTTAAATAAAATTTTAGTCATTATTATTTAAAATAAATCATTTTAAATTCTCAAAATTCATTAAAATAGCTAAAATAAATTTTTTAAATTGGTTCTGATTTTCCGGGTTGTTACAGCTCTAATCAGATTAATTCCCCAAACAGCGAACGACCATGGGCTGACCATTTAAGTTAATTATGTGGATGGTGCTCATGAAAACTTGGCAAACCTTTGGCATCTATCACACTTTGAGTGTATGCCGCAGATTCTCGATTTAGCTCGGGTAAGAAATAACCATATCAAAGGATCTTCTTTGCTATTGTTTGACCACCCGAATGACCTCTGCATTCTCCTTTGTGTAATTCTGCCAAAATCGTCGTTGATTCCTCTCTGGTAACACATCGAAGCAAAGACATAGAGAAGCCCCGCCTGTATTGTCGACCATCCTGCATGAGTAACAAAGGAACTTTCCGCAACAACTTCTTTCGTTTCTTTAGGTCTGTTGGGAGCGTTCCATTGAGGAGGTACTCTTTTATCGGATTCATTTACGATTCTTGCTCTTCAGCAGTTTCCATGACACAATTAACATCCATGTCTTCAATACTGGGATTGGAGAGGACCTCTACAGGTACTAATCCCAACAACTGAGCATCACCTGTGCTGGCATATTTGGCAAGTGAGTATGCCTTCATGTTCTCTTCTCTAGGATATAAGTTATGGTATAATAGTTGAGGTTGTTCAGGAGTTCCCAAGCCTTTGACAGATAAGCTGACAGATTTTCTCCATTGGCTTGAAAGTCTCATCGGACCTGACACACCACCAACTGAGAATCACTAAAAATCTGCAAAGTCTTCAAATTCATTTCCTTCACTATTTTCAGTCCAAATATCAATGCTTCATATTATGCTTCATTGTCTGTCGATGGAAATTCCAACCTTAATGCGTAGCACACTGAACATCCTTCAAGATTCTCTAGAAATACTCCTACCCCCTGAACAATATTCATTCATGGCCTTATCGACGAATAACTTGCACTTGACTACCACATCAACAGGTTCTTTCTCTTTACTACCTCTATCTGTTGACTCGGCAATGTAGTCTATTAGGGCTTGTCCATTGACAGTTCTTCGGGGATGGTACGCGATGTCATACTGGCTAAGCTTAATATTCCACTTCAACAAACGACCCGAAGTTTCAGGATGGAACAAGACCTGCTTTAGCGGCTGATCTGTAAGCACTTTGATAGAGTGGGCCTGAAAATATGGTCTGAGCTTCTTCAAGGCGATGAGAAGGAAATATGCAAGTTTTTCCAGCTTCGGATAATTCAACTCCGCCCTTGTAAGCCTTTTGTTGATGTAGTACACAGGCCGTTGAACCTTCAAATCCTCTCGCACCAAGGCTGCACACAAAGAATGAGACGATACTGCTAAATATAAGAACAAATCCTCTCCATCATTGGGCTTTGAAAGCATTGGGGGTGTCTCCATATGTTTGATTAGTACTTCGAAGGCCTTCTGGCACTCTGGTGTCCATTCAAAATCCTTCTTTCCCTTTTTCAACGCATCAAAGAATGGAATACACCTATCAGTTGCCTTTAAGACGAATCGACTTAATGCAGCAACCTTCCCATACAGACTTTAGAGCCCTTTCTTCGTTCTAGGAGCTCGCACTTCTCTCAATGTTGAAATCTAAGTAGGGTTAGCCTCAATGCCCTTGGCATTTACCATGAACCCAAGAAACATCCCGGATGCGACTCCAAATGAACATTTGAGTGGATTCAACTTCATGTCATATCTTCTCAAAAGATCAAACATTTCTGCTAGATTCTCCATGTGATCGACGGCCTTCTTCAACTTAACTAGCATGTCATCAACATAAACTTCCACAGTCTTGCCAATTTGTGACTTAAGTATCGCATTGACAAGTCGTTGATAGGTTTCCCCCACGTTCTTCAACCCAAATGGCATGACTATATAGCAATACAAACCCACATCTGTGACAAAGCTCGTATTCTCCTGATCTGGCTCGTGAATTGTTATCGGATTGTTTCCCATGAGCATCCATAAATGATAGCAATTCATGTCCTTCTATAGCATTTACTAACAGATATATTCTCGGTAATGGAAAGCTACCTTTAGGGCATGCCTTATTGAGATCTTATTAATCTTTGCATACGCACCACTTGCCATTGATCTTCTTCACTAAAACGGGATTGGACACCCAATTTGGATACGTTGACACTCTTAGGCGAGACGTGAGGGTCAATATTCAATGCATGAACTTCCACTTCAGGGGATATGCCACACATATAAGCTTGATTCCAGGCGATACATCCAAAATAGCTTAAAAAAACAACCAACTCTTTTTGCAACTTCTGACCCAACTGAGATTCGTATTCAAGGCTCAATCAGGATCCTTCGGATGGACTGCAATAGGTATCGTGATCTCTGTGGGCTCTGCCCAGTTACACCCTGCATTGTCCCTTCAAGGATCCATTTCTTTATGAGCCCCAGTATGCTCACCAGTGCAGTGGTTATGCTTTAGTTCTTATAAGGCAGGTTCGTGAATGCGGAGGGGGGGTCCTCTACAATCATTTCTTTGTCCTTCTTCTTAGATTCTCTCAGCTAGGTAATGTAACATTCTGGTCTCCTCTCACCACACCAACACCTTTCTCTGTGGGAAACTTCATCGTTAAACACCAAGGCACTAGTGCAATTATGAAATCAGCCAGAGCTGGTCTGCTTAGGAATGCATTATAAGCAGAAACTTCATCCTCAAGTGTAACAACCCGTATTTTTGAATAACATGTTATAACAAAAATCAAGGCAGAATTAAATGTTAAAATCTGAATCAAGGGAAACGGGTTGTGCCATTGCGTTCATATCGGAAAAATACGCGGAATAGAGTCCGAGTTTTCGAAAATCGGAGTCCGTATGACCAAGTTATGGCCCGTCAAAGTTTTTAGAAAATTTCAAGTTCAAAAACAGTTCAAATTTGAATATAGAATTCAAATTCAGCCAGAACAGACTGGGCGGGAAAATTCCCGCCCAGACAGGTCGACAGGGGGGTCGACACTAGGGTCTACCTCCCCCCAACCAGGTCGACACTAGAGTCGACCTGGGGGTCGACCTCCTTGGTCGGCCAGGTCGGCCTGGTGCACTTAATTGGGCTGTTTGGACCTGTTTTGTTGGCTAGTGACGTGATTTGATGGCTCAGATTTGATTTAGGGTTAATCCTATGGTTAAAACTAATCCTAAACTCTATAAAAAAAACTAATACCTAGCCTAAATCATCATAAATCAATCCTACAACTAAACTATGTCAAAATGTTTCTTGATCATGGCCTCCATCTTCATAACATGTCCTCCATCCTCTTCATGAAAATTTGAGTGTCCTAAGCTAGTAAAAGAGCCACCTTTCTTCATCAAAATAAGGATCTTTCTTCATACAAATCAAAGGAGCTTCTTGTTGCTCAAGACAACTTGGAGCTTATATTCATTTGGGGCTTTTAGTGTTGCTAGCGTGGCTTCGTCTCAATCTTATTTTATTTTATAAGTCTTCATAGCATTGTAAGCCCTATACTACTCTTAGATTCTAACTATGAAGTTAAATATGACATGTTGCAAGTTTGAGTTTGGGCCTAAGTATGATTTGTGCTTTGATTCTATCATGTTATGCATAGATTTATCCTATGCATGTTTGTAAAGCTATCACCTTGACTTTGTGCATAGAAAGCTATGACCTTTGATTTGAAATGTTGCATAAAGCAACATAGAAACTCGCATAACCCTTATGTTATCTTGCATATGATGTTATATGCGAATCACTAGTTATCATCCTATGCCATTTATGGCCATGTTTCACCTAATATGCTAAGGTTGATATCATGCATGTTTTGAGGCTTATAATGTAATATGCAAGTTTATGAACACATTTGCCTCATATGCCACCATGTTTAACTTGTGGCCAAACCTTGACCCCTCATGTTCCTTAATATGCTTGCGACCAAACCACCCTAATGATATTATGCACGCTTGTGGCCAAATCACCCTTATGCTATTATGCATGCTTGTGGCCAAACCACCCTAATGATATTATGCACGCTTGTGGCCAAATCACGCTTATGCTATTACGCATGCTAGTGGCCAAATCACCCTTATGCTATTTTATATGTTTGAGGCCAAGACACCTTTTATGCTATCATACATGTTGAGGCCATATGCTAGTATGTTGAACCCCTTTTGGACTCAAATATCACCATGTTTGACTTGTGATAGACTTTGCCACCTTATGCCCACCTTGTCATATTGTTATGTTCCCTCTTTGATCTATTTGCGTTGATGCGAATTTACGTGCGATGGGAATACGTTATGGGTAGTTGGGCAAACTTAAATAACATGAAAACATGACTTGAAAATATGACATGAAAGTTTGACATGTGTTTATGCTTGAAAACACGAACGTGGACATGACATGTAGAAAACATGAAAGTGGACAACTCGAGGTTGGATTGAGTTTGTAGCATAAATCTACCCGGAACCGACCGGCTTAACTAGTGGCTACAAACAATAGGACCCAATGTGAGTAGTTGGTCATATCGCACTTAAAACCCGAGGTTAGACTAGGTTGTGGTGTAAAGCTACCCGGACCCGCCCGGCTTAACTAGTAACCACAACAAAGTCTAATGTGAGAGGTTGGGGTGCATTAAGTTAATTAAATGCCACATGGTAGGGTTAAGTCATGGACTACTGGAATACTTAACCAATTAAACACGATGGATTGGTAGGGTTAAGTCATGGACTACTTGAATATACTTAACCAATTAAACACGATGGATTGGTAGGGTTAAGTCATGGACTACTTGAATATACTTAACCAATTAAACACGATGGATTGGTAGGGTTAAGACATGTACTACTTGAATACTTAACCAATTAAACCCGATGTGTTGATAGGGTTAAGTCATGAACTGCTTGAATACACTTGACCAACTCAATACATGGTTAGGATAGGGTTAACCACACTTAACCCGCTTGAAATCCTAGTTACGTGGTCCTTTTCAGCAGTAACCTACTTGGAAGTATCATGGGTACCCTGGACTAGGCTAGGGTGGGGCACGATTAATGGACTGATTGTAAGAGACCAAAAGAGACGGCTGAAGGGTGCACCGGTTGTTCAGGCGGACCATGGTCGTGCACATTAAGTCCGGAGTTGAACATGGGCACCAGTAGGTTTAGACTGTGGGTGCTTGAATTGTGTCTGTGGTTTACACCTTAGGGCTGGATACACCCTGGGGTGGACCTTGCATAGTTAACTACATTCCACGATTAAGCCGTATGACACCGATACACGACGAGTTAGGTTTATAGGGAGCCGATCGACTAGACCGAGTAGTTGGACCTTGATTTAGGTCACCTCATGATATTGGGCCAACTTTGGGCCAAGGGATCATTTCTTGTTTATACTTGACATGGATTGGAATACTAGTACACGCCTGGTGCAACTTAACCTTGTATATGCGATGCCACACTTGATCTATCTTGTTAACTTTTCACCATGCCAGTTATCATCCTATGTTTCATCTCTGCTTTACATGTCCAGTTAACTTTATTAGTTTTTATACTAATAGTAGGTAGGACTTACCAGTCTTTTTGACTGACCCGTTTTCTTTCGCCTCTTTTCTTCCGTCCCCCCCCCCCCCCCAGGTTTACAGGGTGGGAACACTAGTACCTAGCTTGGATCTTTAGCTGCTTTTCTGGATAGCTCATGTACGGTTTGGACTTGAGCATGCTATGGCCTTATTCTACTTGGGGATAGTTTACTTAATGTTATTTCCAGTTTTCAGTTTATGTTTTTCTAGACTTTGTTTTGTTGGGAAAATGATGACCAAGTACTTTGATGTAACTTGACTATGGTTTTGAAATAGTAGTTTTATCCGCTGCTTTACTTACTCTGTTTTACTTATATGTTCTGTCTTGTGATATCTGCATGCATGTTTACCTCGTTTAACGCCCCCCAAAGCCAGTGCACTTGCAAGAGTGGCATTGGCGGAGGCGGGGTGTTACATTTGGTATCAGAGCATAAGGTTTACAAGATTTGAGCAAAAGGTTTTTTAAAACTTACCTTTTGAAAAACTATTTTCAAAACCAATTAAGTATATTCCAAGAAAAGTCTAGTTTATTTTAAAAAGGCTATTCCCAAAAAGCCATTAGCACTATCCTTTGTTTCCTCGTTCTCAATCTATCTTTTTCTTCGTTTCAGTATGGCCGATAATTTTGCCATTCTGGAGGGCGTACCAGTACCTATTTGGTTTAGAAGGTACATGGAGGCAAGGGCGAATGAAGCCGGCCCCGTGAACATTCCTACTCCTTCCCCCGTGGCTAACATTTCTCCTCCTCCCGTAGCTAAGGTTCCTCCTCCTCCTCCTCCTCAGTATCTACAAGAGGATTTCGCGAAGATTTGCAAGGACTTTAAGGCGATGGGTGGAAAGAATTTTATTGGGACAGAGACTTATGTTGAGGCAAGAAACTTGTTAAAGGAAACTGAAGACCTCTATGCTATCTTTGATATAGAAGACCGTAGGAAAGTTCTGTTAGCGGTATGTCTGTTGAAAGGGGAAGCTGCATATTGGTGGGTAGTCACCACCACTACTAGACCAATTCAGACTTGGGATGACTTTAGGAGAAGGTTCAGATTGAGGTTTCTATCATCGACAGAAGAGAACCTTCGGATGGAGAGGTTCCTATCTCTAAAGCAAGGGGACATGACAGTTAGGGAATACGTGGATACGTTTAATCAACTTGCTCGGTTCGGTCTAGACTTGGTTAACACAGCTCAGAAAAAGGCCCTACGCTTTGCTCTAGGATTGAATGAGCCATTGCGCGGTTTGGCCATGTCTCATATACCCATGGGGGCGACTTTCGAGAGCTTGGTGAATATGGCCCTGCTTCAAGAGGAAGATAAGAGGGGCAAGAAGGAGGTCAAGGCAAATGAGTCTCAAGGCAAGAAGGAAGATTCCGAGAAAGGAGACAAGAACAACAAGAAGGGAAACAAGGCCAACAGCAACAAGGCAAAGGACACAAGAAAGTGCAACTTCTGTAGGATCACTGGGCACATAGTCAAAGACTGTAGGAAGAAGAAGAGGAAGTTGGACAAATGCTTTCATTGTGGAGAGTATGGACACTATAGTAAGGATTGTACGAAAAAGCGAGGACAAGGGAAAAGGCAAATTCAGCAAGCAGGACCCTCTGGAGGGCAGTTGCAGGCTCTCCTCACTCTTCCAGCTTTTGATCGAGGTAGTGTTTCTATAGAAGGTCATGTTTACATTTCTGATTTCCCTGTTCATACCTTATTTAATTCTGGCACATCGCATAGTTTTATTTCTGATCTTGTTGAAAGTTTGCACCTAAGTACTAGTCTAGTTGAGAATCCCGTTAGTATTTCAAATCCAATTAGGGGTTCCGCCCATCTACCTGTGATTTGTATGGATTTGAAAATCTCTAGCTTGAGCGTAGAATTCATGTGTAGTGCTTATGTTCTCGGGCTTATGGGATACGGGTTGATTTTGTGCATGGGTTGGTTGTCCAGTTATGGAGCCATTCTTGACTTCGAACATAGGGTTGCGAGGCTCATGACTCGCCTCGGTAATACCCTCGAAAATCTCGTGTGACCTTTAGGGTTCCGTCATGATTAGTTATCTAGAATCCCTTGGCACTTTTATTGGAAATTTGTAATCCAATCGAGTAGTGTTCGCCACTAAGGCGAATAGTCCATTCCGCTTAAGCATGGGTTATAGAAATCACCCTAGTAAGAACATTTGGCAACGTGGAGTGGCATTTGTTTTCAAGGGATAGTTTTTCTACGTGGAATACCATATGGTATGTAAACGAGATCCAGGATTCACTAACGAATTTTGTAAAGCTTGCATGAAACCATGAGCACGCAGTTGTAGCCAAGTATTTTTAGGAAAAGAATAAGTGGAAGTGGAACGAGAGGCAACGGTGAAATGAGCTCTAACTCATATTTTGGAAATAAGAATTAAGAGCTACGAAATTGTGGAGTTAAAAGACGGTCAAGGCACGATGGGATTAAGCACAAGAAAACGCGGCTTAGAAGATTGAAGACTAGATACGCGCATTATATCTCTTTCTAAGAGTATATCCTTGATCCCTATTATTCTTTAGAGCTTACTCGCATGTTATCTTTTAAGTATATCCTCTCGGTCCTATTCTCAATCTTAGTTCTGTTGCAAACCCCATAAGGAGTATGACCCGCCTGTTTGTGATTTATAGTTGGGGTGAAGATGTCCATTAAGATGACCAAACTATTTGGGCTTTATGGGATATGGGTCATAGTTGATAGACTTACGAAGAGCACCCATTTCATTCCAGTAAAGAACAAGAGGACTGTATCAGGTTTAGCATCTGTTTATCTTCGAGAGATAGTGCGATTGCATGGAGTTCCTTCTAGCATAGTTAGCGATCGTGACCCAATCTTCACTAGCCAGTTCTGGAATAGTTTGCAAGAAGCAATGGGTACGGGATTGAATCTAAGTACAGCCTATCACCCCCAGACAGATGGCCAAACCAAAAGGGTGAATAGAGTGCTAGAAGATCTCTTGAGGCTTTGTGTTCTTGACTTTGGTGGTACTTAGGAAGACCACCTCCCTCTTGTAGAGTTTGCTTATAATAATAGCTATCAAGCTAAGCATAGGGATGGCACCATTTGAAGCTCTGTATGGGAGGCCGTGTAGGTCACCATCTTGTTGGTGGGGGACAACGGATAGGCTTATACTTGGGCCCGATATGATACGGGACACATCCGAGAAAGTTGAATTGGTGAGAAGACGGATGAAAGCGGCCCAAGACAGACAGAAATCCTATGCTGACAAGCGAAGGACAGATTCGGAATTCGAGATTGGAGACATGGTTTTCGTGAAGGTCTCTCCGTTGCGTAATGTGGTTCGCTTTGGAGCAGTAGGGAAGCTGGCACCAAGGTTCGTAGGACCCTTCCCTATCATAGAGATAATTGGGAAGATGGCTTATAAGGTGCAATTGCCCGAGAAGCTGGCCGGAGTGCATAATGTCTTTCATGTCTCGCATCTCCGAAAGTGCCTACATGAGTCCGCTGAGGTGGTTGAACCTAGCATTCTTGAAGACATGGAGGTGGAGAAAGAGGCAACCCTGAGACGAGCTCCAATTCGTATCATGGAAACGGAGGCAAAGAAGCTAAGAAGCAAAGAAGTTAAGCTTGTTAAGGTGCAATGGAGTGAAGTAGAGGAAGACGCAACTTGGGAAACCGAGGAGAAGATGCGTGGGCTTTATCCATTTCTTTTTTAGGGTACATTTTCAATCTCTTTTCCTAGTTGGTATATCTTTCTTTTGCTATCCATGTTTATCTAGTTTCGTAAATCTTGTCATGAGAACCTTAGGTAGAAACCCTTGGTTGAAACATGTATTTGAAACATGTTATGCTTGATGTTTGCCAGTGGTTGCAAGTGTTTGCAAGTGGATACTCGTGGATGCATGATACACGTTAGGCACTAAGATCGGCTCACACACTTTCATACCGCATATGCATGAGTGTTTATGCTTATTAATGGATGAAACTTGTATGCTATCATAGGGATGTTGCATATGGATGGATGTTATGTGCAATCATGTAGAGACTATGGATTATATTAGGAATTCGCATACATATGGACTCATTACACTAACATATTTTGCATTAAGGAGGTTTACTGAATCAGTAACCGCCTGATTTTCGCATTAGATAAGTGCATATACACACACTTTTGCATATGTTCATACAGCATTAGAAATCTTTTAAGGACAATGATTACTTGTGGATGATGTTTAGAGTAGATGGATGATGGATGGTAGGATACGTTCTTCCTAACTTGAAGATTTGGGGGACGAAATCCTTTAAGGTGGGGAGGATGTAACAACCCGTATTTTTGAATAACATGTTATAACATAAATCAAGGTAGAATTAAATGTTAAAATCTGAATCAAGGGAAACGGGCTGTGCCATTGCGTTCGTCTCGGAAAAATACGCGAAATAGAGTCCGAGTTTTCGAAAATCGAAGTCCATATGACCAAGTTATGGCCCGTCAAAGTTTTCAGAAAATTTCAAGTTTAAAAACAGTTCAAATTTGAATTTAGAATTCAAATTCAGCCAAAACAGACTGGGCGGGAAAATTCCCGCCCAGACAGGTCGACAGGGGGGTCGACACTAGGATCGACCTCCCCCCAACCAGGTCGACACTAGAGTCGACCTGGGGGTCGACCTCCCTGGTCGGCCAGGTCGGCCTGGTGCACTTAATTGGGCTGTTTGGACCTGTTTTGTTGGCTAGTGACGTGATTTGATGGCTCGGATTTGATTTAGGGTTAATCCTATGGCTAAAACTAATCCTAAACTCTATAAAAAGACCCTAATACCTAGCCTAAATCATCATAAATCAATCCTACAACTAAACTATGCCAAAATGTTTCTTGATCATGGCCTCCATTTTCATAACATGGCCTCCATCCTCTTCATGAAAATTTGAGTGTCCTAAGCTAGTAAAAGAGCCACCTTTCTTCATCAAAATAAGGATCTTTCTTCATACAAATCAAAGGAGCTTCTTGTTTCTCAAGACAACTTGGAGCTTATATTCATTTGGGGCTTTTAGTGTTGCTAGCATGGCTTCGTCTCAATCTTATTTTATAAGTCTTCATAGCATTGTAAGCCCTATACTAATCTTAGATTCTAACTATGAAGTTAAATATGACATGTTGCAAGTTTGAGTTTGGGCCTAAATATGATTTGTGCTTTGATTCTATCATGTTATGCACAGATTTATCCTATGCATGTTTGTAAAGCTATCACCTTGACTTTGTGCATAGAAAGCTATGACCTTTGATTTGAAATATTGCATAAAGCAACATAGAAACTCGCATAACCCTTATGTTATCTTGCATATGATGTTATATGCGAATCACTAGCTATCATCCTATGCCATTTGTGGCCATGTTTCAACTATTATGCTAAGGTTGATATCATGCATGTTTTGAGGCTTATAATGTAATATGCAAGTTTATGAACACATTTGCCTCATATGCCACCATGTTTAACTTGTGGCCAAACCTTGACCCCTCATGTTCCTTAGTATGCTTGTGGCCAAACCACCCTAATGATATTATGCATGCTTGTGGCCAAATCACCCTTATGCTATTATGCATGCTTGTGGCCAAACCACCCTAATGATATTATGCATGCTTGTGGCCAAATCACCCTTATGCTATTACGCATGCTAGTGGCCAAATCACCCTTATGCTATTTGATATGTTTGAGGCCAAGACACCTTTTATGCTATCATACATGTTAAGGCCATATGCTAGTATGTCGAACCCCTTTTGGCCTCAAATATCACCATGTTTGACTTGTGATAGACTTTGCCACCTTATGCCCACCTTGTCATATTGTTATGTTCCCTCTTTGATCTATTTGCATTGATGCGAATTTACGTGCGATGGGAATACGTTATGCGTAATTGGGCAAACTTAAATAACATGAAAACATGACTTGAAAATATGACATGAAAGTTTGACATGTGTTTATGCTTGAAAACACGAACGTGGACATGACATGTAGAAAACATGAAAGTGGCCAACTCGAGGTTGCGTTGAGTTTGTAGCATAAATCTACCCGGAACCGACCGGCTTAACTAGTGGCTACAAACAATAGGACCCAATGTGAGTAGTTGGTCATATCGCACTTAAAACCTGAGGTTAGACTAGGTTGTGGTGTAAAGCTACCCGGACCCGCCCGGCTTAACTAGTAGCCACAACAAAGTCTAATGTGAGAGGTTGGGGTGCATTAAGTTAATTAAATGCCACATGGTAGGGTTAAGTCATGGACTACTGGAATACTTAACCAATTAAACACGATGGATTGGTAGGGTTAAGTCATGGACTACTTGAATATACTTAACCAATTAAACACGATGGATTGGTAGGGTTAAGTCATGAACTACTTGAATATACTTAACCAATTAAACACAATGGATTGGTAGGGTTAAGTCATGGACTACTTGAATATACTTAACCAATTAAACACGATGGATTGGTAGGGTTAAGACATGGACTACTTGAATACTTAACAATTAAACCCGATGTGTTGATAGGGTTAAGTCATGAACTGCTTGAATACACTTGACCAACTCAATACATGGTTAGGATAGGGTTAACCACACTTAACCCGCTTGAAATCCTAGTTACGTGGTCCTTTTCAGTAGTAACCTACTTGGAAGTATCATGGGTACCCTAGACTAGGCTAGGGTGGGGCACGATTACTGGACTGATTGTTAGAGAACAAAAGAGACAGCTGAAGGGTGCACCGGTTGTTCAGGCGGACCATGGTCGTGCACATTAAGTCCGGAGTTGAACATGGGCACCAGTAGGTTTAGACTGTGCGTGCTTGAATTGTGTCTGTGGTTTACACCTTAGGGTTGGATACACCCTGGGGTGGACCTTGCACAGTTAACTACATTCCACGATTAAGTCGTATGACATCGATACACGACGAGTTAGGCTTATAGGGAGCCGATCGACTAGACCGAGTAGTTAGACCTTGATTTAGGTCACCTCATGATATTGGGCCAACTTTGGGCCAAGGGATCATTTCTTGTTTATACTTGACATGGATTGGAATACTAGTACACGCCTGGTGCAACTTAACCTTGTATATGCGATGCCACACTTGATCTATCTTGTTAACTTTTCACCATGCCAGTTATCATCCTATGTTTCATCTATGCTTTACATGTCCAGTTAACTTTATTAGTTTTTATACTAATAGTAGGTAGGACTTACCAGTCTTTTTGACTGACCCGTTTTCTTTCGCCTCTTTTCTTCCGTCCCCCCCCCTCAGGTTTACAGGGTGGGAACACTAGTACCTAGCTTGGATCTTTAGCTGCTTTTCTGGATAGCTCATGTACGGTTTGGACTTGAGCATGCTATGACCTTATTCTACTTGGGGATAGTTTACTTTATGTTATTTCCAGTTTTCAGTTTATGTTTTTCTAGACTTTGTTTTGTTGGGAAAATGATGACCAAGTACTTTGATGTAACTTGACTATGGTTTTGAAATAGTAGTTTTATCCACTGCTTTACTTACTCTGTTTTACTTATATGTTCTGTCTTGTGATATCTGCATGCATGTTTACCTCGTTTAACGCCCCCCAAAGGCAGTGCACTTGCAAGAGTGGCATTGGCGGAGGCGGGGTGTTACATCAAGTACAAAAATTTGCTTCAAGATAACCTTCCTCTCTCCTTCTCCTAACTCCACAAGCAAGTCAATTGTTCCAATCGGTTGCTTTTGCTCACCCGTGAACCCTTGGATTTTAATTTGACAGGATTGTACATCATTCATTGATAGATTCATCAGATTGAGCGTATTTCAGCAAAGAACATTAACAGAAGCACTGCAATAAACTAGCACCGGTTTAACCTTTGTTGGGCCGATTCCGAATGTGACCACCATTGGATCTACAGTTAGTGTTACCACACCTTCTGAGTCTTTATCCCTGAAAACAATGTCATCATAGGAAGTCTTCTGCTGCTTCATGGGAATGATATTACTGAGGATCAAGCATCCTTCTTCTTTTGGAGTGTACTTCAAAGCGTTAGCATACCTCTCCATCTCCCCCCAACTCTTATCTACTGGATGAGGAACACCGGATGTGGTATTGATGACCAGTCTTGCATTATTCTATGCTGAAGCTCTATCACTTGGACCTGGTTGAATGGCAGGTGCACTTTGCCCCTGAGGAGATGGACAAAGGTTTGCAGCTTGCGGTTTCCTGGCATAATGTTGTAGCTTCTTCTTCCTAATCAATTCTTGAATAAAGATCTTTAGATGTCTGCATTCATTAGTGTTGTGACCAGACTGGTTGTGGAAACGATGGTCAATAATTCACTTCCCTATCTCCCACTTTTTGCGGTCATGGAGTTGGATAATATCCTGCATCTTTGGTGGGAAAGTAAATATTCTCCGGGGTATCGCTTAAAAGGGTCAACTCCTTAGATTTGAAAAAGTGAAGCTTCTTGTTATTCTTCTTATCTTTCCCTTCGTTTCCCCTTTTCTTCCCTTCGACATCTTTCTTACTGCCCTGGGTAACATGACTTATCTTATCCTCCACAGTAATTCTTCCAGCGATATTCTGACTGGCAGTAGGGTCTTCCTCTAACCTAATAAACTCTTCCGCCGTTTTATAGAACTTCTCGAGTTTCTTAGGCTCTTTCATCTTTACCCATTTCCCAAACTTGATCTTTTTATCCACAGCTTAAAGTAGTGCCATTAATATTATACAAGGATCCAGACTTCCCACGTCTGTCACAACAGTATTGAAACGACTAAGAAAAGCCTTCACTGATACTTCTGGATTCTGCTCCAATCCTGACAGCGACATAATATCTTTGACCTTTAAGGTATACAACCTGAATTGTACCCCGACTTCCTGTTAGGGAACGTGGAATGCAGATCTTAAAGAAAGACTAACACTAGAGGGGGGTGAATAGTGTTTCTAAGTAATTTACAAAAATCTTAAATTTAAAACTTATATTTGAAATCATAAGTAAGATTGAAAAACAATTTGAATTTAAAATTTGAATTTTTAAAATCAGAATTTGAATTTGAACCTGGAGTGTTATTCAGAGCCTTTCATATAAACTAGAATCTATTACTGTATTTGTCTTGAACTCTTGATAACTTGATTACTCATGAGTCTTGAATCTCCTCTGAATTCTGAATCTCTTGATACTCTAAAACTGTACAATCTTCAGTATTAATTCCTGTATACAAATCCTGCATATATATGTATATTCTGGATAGAAATGTTAGTATATATTTTATACTCAATGATAATTGAAATAAGGTTGTTGTAATCAAAACTCCATTCTCCAACAATACCCCCTTTTATATGATGACAACCTTGATTTATTAAATATTCATACATGTTCATACCTGTTGATTCTGATCCTTCTAACACTCCCTCTGACTTCATGAATCCTACATACTCTCTCTTAAACTAATCCTTATTTTATAATTTCTCTCCCTTTGTCATTATCAAAAAAAATATACTCCCCCTAAATCCTATATCTATCATATATATCTTATGATTATATTAAAGTAAATTATTCCCTCTAAATTTATAACTATAAAAAATTCAATACCAAGTATTTAATATTTACAAGTATGTCAATTCATATACATACATGTTTTAAAATCAAAGCAAACCAATCCAAGCAATATTTACAAACAAGTTTTAAACTATTTCACACAAATTTAAATATAATTCAATCAAACAAACGAATCAAATCATACCAAACAACCAAACATTTCTTATAACATCAACTCATCTGTCTTCTCCAAAGATCGGATCCTTCTTGATAACTTCCCAATCTTCATCTTTTTTTTGTCGGTGGTGCCTTAGCGAGATTGTTGTCTTCGTATCTGAAAAGAGAGGACATTAGCCAATGAACATCATCAAAATGCTTCTCTTGTTATTCAAACATCTTTATTTGGCTTAATTCGAGATGACATTGATTTCATAGAATTATGGAGAGGATGTTCTTGAAGGAATTCTAAGTTTCTTCAAGATTTTCACTTAAATTATATATTGGATTTGCCATAATTTGATAGTTTTAGATAAGAATTGATTAGAGAGGAATAAGAAATGATATATTAATTTTTTCTGGAAGAAATAGGCTTATAATAGTCTGGAATTCGTTGGATTTGAATAGACATGAGTTAGTTATTTTAATTTTAAATTTTGAACAGAATCTGTCAGTTATATGTCGACAACATACATAATAAAATTTTAAAAAAAAATCAACTTTTAGTTAATTGTTACTATTTTATTTTAATTTATTTAATTCTAATGTTTTTACAGTAACTTAAAGATAGTTTTGACATAAATAAAACACCATTCATTTCAACTTAAAAGTAAATACATCCAACTAATTACGAGACACTAAATACGAGATTCGAAAGCAAATACAAGAAAATATTAAACATAACTTAAACTAGATAGGCTTAGATTTCAGTGGATGATGAGGAGGAAGATGAAATTCCAGGTTATCTTCCTATTTTGCCAATGAATTTAGACTTATGAGTAAGTGTCTTTTTGAGCTTTTTTGGTTCTTGACAATTTTCACTTGATTTTGAACAATTGTCTCCTTGGAAATGGTTCAAGTGTTGAGTGGACACTCTATGCTTTCTAAAGAAGTTTCTTCTTCTTCTTCTTTGATATATGTAGGCTCTTGTTCTTATTGCATTTGAGCTTGTTTGTCTTCGAATGTCTCATAAGGTATGAAAGTGGGTGGAATTTGCATAAGATGTATATTGTGGAGTCAAACACCTTCCTTCCTACAAACTCTTCTCCTTTGAGATCAACTCAAAAATATTTGAAGTTTCGAGTAAGGTAAACTCCATAATAAAGAGTGTTTTCTCTAGTTGACATTTCTTTGGGCTTAAGTTCTTTTAAGATCATATCGGCCCAATTGATGTCATAGTCACCAATAATAGTAAAAAGTGCTTTTTGGACTTTGAGAGTTGAGTTGTTAAAATTTCCGGAACGTGGAGTGATGGTATATTGAAGGAGGAGGATTACAATTCTTGTTTTTGGGCCCAAAAAAAACGATTTTTGAATTCTGTTTGAGCATCGCTTTCAAATATGTGATGATAGGTTTCTAAATCCGTTTCTTTGATTTCGAATTCCAAAAAATTTATGCCTATACTTTTGCAATTTAAGATATTGCCCAAAATTACGCAATCTAGAATGATTTGTGTGCCTTTTACACTACTCCAAATTTAATTTTCATCTCCCTCATAAAAGCCACGATTAAGGTTTGCTTAGAACATTTTGACGACTTTCGGGTAACATACTTCATTGTTATCCCGAGCATCAATCAAGCTCAGTATTTCTTTATGATTGAAAAGAGAAGGGAGATCATAAGATGTAAAGTCTTCGAAGATGGCTAACGCTCTCGTATTGACTTTTTCATTTGCTATATAGTCAGCACAGGTGTTAATTGCATCTCTATCATTATTGAGATATCCTTTGATGGTTTTGGATAATCTCATTGTTTGTGGAGTGCTAGGGGAAGCCATTAGAGAGTTTTGAAGAGTATAAATATGAAGCGAGTAGTTTGAATTTTGAATGAGAGGTAGAGAGAATAAGATTGAATAGATATATAAATATGGATTGAACGGGCACAACTTTTCTGAAATCAATGACACCTTTTCAGACCTTGGGAGATAGTGAAAAGTTGGAGGGAAATTTGAAAGTTTAAACTTTTGAAATTCAAAATTTGAATTTCATTTTCTGGTCATTATGTCGACATGCCCTTCTATGTATGTCGACATATATGCAGAAATTCAAAAGGCGCATCTTTTTGACTTTTTCGTTTTGTTATATTATCATTTTATATTTCAGGTTTTATTATTTCCTAAGTTAATATTAATTCTAACAAACATCCAAATTTTATTTTATTATTATTATTTTGAATTTCAAAATTCAAATTTCAAACTTTAATTCTAAATTTCAAGTTTAAATTTTAAAGTTTAAATTTCAAATTCAATACAAAGCAAACAAACATCCATTCAATCAAAAAATTTAAAAATTAATTAAGGAGTACCCGGTTTATAGATCCATTTCTTCGATATTTTCTAAATTGCGGTAAAACACCTATTTGAATTTCCGGTTTCTGACTCTTCATCGCTTGCTGATGAATTTGAATCATATAGAGTTGCTGCATATGCCCCTTTTCTTTGATGAATTATTATTGTCCGTCCGTTGAATTGATTTATCTGGATATGGACACATTCTCTTTATATAGCCTGATCTGTTGCGGTTATAACATCGATCGTCATTTCTTCCCGAACTCCGTTGATTATTTTTTTGAAAGTTATTTCTCCTTTTGTATCTCAGAAATTTTCTGAAATTTCTTGTCATTAAGGTTGTTTCTTCATCGACTTCGCTGCTTGAATCAGAATTATTTGTTGTTGCTTTAAATGCTATGGATTTCTTTTTAGTTAGCTTATTTTATTTTATTTTCTGTAATTGGACTTCAAAAGACATCAAATTCCCAATTAACCCCCCAATCCTCATTTCACTGACATTATGGGCTTCTTCGGTTGCCAATGTTTTCTGATCCATTCTAGAGTCAATGAACTCAATATCTTCTGACTTGGTCTTCTTCAAAATAATTTTTTCCCAGTGCTATTAATGAATGCACTATCTCTTGAAATCTGCAATACATATCGGAGATAGATTCATTGTCGTTCATTTCGAATAGCTCTAACTGATTAATTAACATTGATATCTTAGTTTGTTTAACTTATTAGTTCCTTCATGAGTGATTTGTAATTTTCTCCAAATTTCATAAGCAGATTTACAAACTAACACTCTATTAAATTCATTTCTATCTAATGAATAGAATAACATATTCATGGCTTTAGAATTGCTTTTTCTAGCAGCCTTTTGTTCATTAGTCCATTGTGCAAAATTAGTTCATATAAAATGTAATTTATTCTATGTGGTCTTAATTCATTCATAGGGTACATATAAAAATGTATTTTATTTCATGCGATGTTAATTCATTCATAAAATACATATAAAAATGTAATTCATGTCATGCGGTCTAATTTCATTTATAAATTACATAAATAAATGTAATTCATGTCATACGATCTAATTTCATTTATAAATTACATAAATAAATGTAATTCATGTCATGCGATCTAATTTCGTTTATAAATTACATAAAAAAATGTAATTCATGTCATGCGGTCTAATTTCATTTATAAATTACATAAATAAATGTAATTCATGTCATGCGGTCTAATTTCATTTATACTAGTATTATAAATAATGTTAATTTTCTTACAGTGTAATTCCCCTTTTTATTTCCATTATAAATAATGCAATGTTATCCTACGTTGTAATTACTATATAATGTACATTAAAAATAATGTAAGATGTACATACGGTGAGACTCATATATATTTACATAAAAAAAATGTAAATTTAACATACGGTGAAATTTCTATATATTCACATTAAGAAAAATGTGAATTCTCATGCTTGTCACATTTTTATTGAATTTGCCTTAACAAAATGTAAACTTCTATTCTCAAGTTAAAATATAAAATCCATTCTTCTTCACAATGTAAAATTTACTATTTAAACACAATGTAAAGTCCATTCTTTTTATTACATTAAAATTAATGTAATTCTCCCTACGGTGAATTTTTTTATATATTAGCATTAGAAATAATGTTAACAAATCCAACGGTTAAATTTACATATATCAACATTAAAAATAATGTTAACAATTTCTACGGTCAAATTTTCATATGTTAACATTAAGAATAATGTTAACAATTTCTACAGTTTAATTCACTATTTAATTTACATTAAAATGATGTAAATTCATACATGCGGTGAAAATACTATATTTACATAATAAAAATGAAAATTTCATGTCATCGCAATTTCTGATATTGAATTTACGAAATTAAATGTAAATTCATGTCATCGCCAATCCTAATATTGAATTTACAAAATAAAAATGTAAATTCAAATCAACGCAAAATTTTAACTTTAATTTACATAAATAAATGTAAATTTACATAAATAAATGTAAATTTTATATCATCGCACAATTCTAGCTTTAATTTACATAATAAAATGTCAATTTTATATCAACGCAACATTCTAACTATAATTTACAAATAAAAATGTAAATTCTATGTCAACGCACGATTCTAACTTTATTTACATAATAAAATGTAAAATTTATGTCATCACAACATTCTAACTTTTATTTACATAATAAAATGTAAAATTTATGTCAACGCACAATTCTAACTTTATTTACATAATAAAATGTAAAATTTTGTGTCATCGCCAATGCTAATATTGAATTTACAAAATAAAAATGTAAATTTTGTGTCAACGACGAATTTTAACTTTAATTTACAAAATAAATTGTAAATCTCATATCAACGACCAATTCTAATTTTTAATTTACAAAACAGATTGTAAACTTCATATCTACAACAAATTCTAATTTTTAATTTACAAAATAAATTGTAAATTTCATCTCAACAACACATTCTAATTTTTTATTTACAAAATAAATTGTAAATTTAATGTTATAAAAAATTCACAACATTCAAATAATCCAAGAGGTCTAGATCTAACAGTTCAAATCAACATAACATACAGGGTGATGTACATTTTAGCGTATGACAAATCGGTGAGGCATAATTCAATAATATTAACACATAATCTATTTTAATTAGCCAATAATTCCAGATCTAACGTTTAGATTCGCGGATTTAACATCATACAGTCATAAACAACTTAGATCCGTATTTCAATATTGCTACATAGCAGATCAGTCAATATTCTTTAATAACAAAGAATTAATAAATAATTAAATAAATTAAATTTAATTAAAAAATAAATTCTCACCGCTGTTGGTTCTGAGAGGAATCGAGTTTGGTCAGATTTGGTGTTCGAATTCAAGACGGTTGCGGATCTGAAACAATTAGCATTCAAGTTCATATGAAAAATTAGAAATCAGCCTTTAACAATTGACTCTGCGATGCTTATAAGCGTGACTAAATCTGAAGCCTTTACCTTCAAGAGAGGTTCAAATCTTTGTTTTCAGATTGCGGGAGCTACGGTTGATGAAACGACGAACCGTTTGTTGGAGGTGGACCGTCTTGGAGAGAGCTACGATCGGCCAGAAGAGGGGAGGGTGCGGCGGCGGCAGTGGGGCCCAGGGGGGGTGCGAACGGCGGCTGTTTACGGGGGTATGGCGGCTTCGTCGAGGCACGGTGGCGGATGCTCCTTATCTAGAATCGAAGAGCTCGCGAAGAGCTTCGAAATGAGTGCTCACAGACTAAATTTCGTTGAGAAACGGAGGAGAAATCGAAGTTTGAAGTTTTGAAGACTCATGGGTTTAGGCGGCTCAGCAAATGGCGGGTTAGGAGACGATGAACAGTGTTTTCGGGATATTTATAATATTATATTAGGGTTATCTAATTATTTAATTAACCCGTTAAAGCCCGTTTTGGTCCGAACTCCGATTCAGGCTTGCTTACTGTCGTTCTTAAGGTTTTGACACCTTCTGAATGCAATGAGCTATGTCCCGGGGTCCGATTCCGAGGTCTGTTATGAGTTTTGAATAATTACATTATTTTATTAATATTTTAATGTATACCGTACGTGAAAATTCACCGAGGTCACAAATTAACTTCAAAAATTCTCGAAAAATATATTTAGCTATGTTTTGATGCTGTGGACTTATGAAAATTCATTTCGTTCAATTCTGAGCCCGTATGGATTTTTAATGAATTTTTAAAGTAAAAATTTGCCCGTTTACACTGAAAAATCAATTATAATTATATATTAATTCTAAAAATTACCGAAAAAACATTTTTAGCTTTGTTTGACGATACGAACCCAACAAAATTATTTTCTTTGAATTCTGAGACTGTTTGAAAAATGGCTATTTTTAAGGCCAGTATATTTAATATTAAAAATACATTTTTAAACAAATAATTTCTAAAACTCGAAATATATAAGTGTTTACTGTTTTTCAATGCAGAAACATCATTTCGAACTCAATGGAAGTAGTTTCGAGTCGAAATTTCTTTATATGCAAAAAGTTGCATTTTTGACCTATGCAAATTACACAGCGACCTTTCTAAATTTTAATTTGGGCATAACTTTTGATTCCAGCTATGAAATTTCGATTTTTCGGATTCGTTGGAAAGATATTTTTAAATAGATTCTAATATTTTTGGTTTCACTAAAATCCGTTAAATTTTGCGTCCTGTACGGTCAGTCAAAGCTCAAGTTTGACTTTTCAAACTACCCCGCTATTCCTAACCTTTTTTATAATTAAAATTGAATTATTCATTCTAACTTTGATTTGAACCAAAATTATTTTAAAATAGATTATTTTAAATATCAAAACTCATTAAAATCACTTAAAATAAATTTTTAAATTGGCCCAAAAATTCAGGGTTGTTACAATTGTTATGTTTCAAATTTTAAAATTTTTGGATTTAATATGTGAGCATGGTGAATTTAAACGTGTTTTATTAGTTTCAGTTTGAATTTAATCGACTGGAAAATGACCATTTTTCAAACGGTCTCCAAATTCGATGAAATTAGTTTTGTTCGGATCGTATCATCACAACATAGCTAGATTTATTTTTCTGGAATTTTCGGAGTCAGTATGCGGCCCTGGTAAATTAAAATGTACGTTTGAATTCAATATTTATTGATTTATATGTTAATTTTGACAAAAACTGATCGAAACAGTCGAATTGGCTTATGAAACATATTCCATTGTGTCCAGAATGGGGGTATTCAGTTATATGCGACAGTCATTGGGATTCGTTTGGAGTTTGGATGGAAAACTTTACCATAAAACGAACTTAAGAATTAAATAATATTTAAATATATATAAATATATCCATCCACTTCTTAACCCTAGTTCTCCCTCTTTCGTTAAAACAGAAGTCGCCGCCTTCTAATTTTCAACAGCCGATATTGTACCCTTTTCCTTCCTCAATCATGCACCAATTTCAGCGAATCAAAACATGATTTCAGTACAAAAATTATAGAGCTAATTAAGGGCTTTACAATGGTATGGCTGTGATCGAGTCAAGTATCTTGGGTTTGACGGAATTTCGCCTGAAAGAGGCTGACATTCAAATGATTTTGGAGACCAGTGGAGATTTCGAGTTGTTCGTGGTAGGGGAGAGAGGCGGCACATAGGCGAGCACAGTGCAGGTGGTTGATCGGCTTCTGGTGGACGGTGGCTCGTACGAGGTGGAAACCTAGTTTTTGAGCAGTTCAAATTTTATCGCCTGGAAGAAGAACGTTAAAAGGGGATTAGATTAATCCCTTTGAAAATTATTAATTAATGTAATATTTTATATATTTAAATTGTTCAAATGTTTAAAACCATGTATCTTTGTCATACAAACTCAGAATTCGATGATTTCAGAACCGTTGGAACAAAAAAATTGAGATCTACACAATGGAACTGACCAGAACAGAAACGGAGAAGATTAGATTTTCGGGCAAATTCAAATCCAAACAGAACAGAAATTAAAAAATAAAAGAATGGCGGAGTGGAAACGAATGTGGGAACTCTCTCTCACTCAAATTATTTAACAGTTATTGTATAATAGGTAGCAGACGGGGCTTAGTAGCTCCTGACACTATTTTTTGTACAGACCATGGTTGATTGTTTGTTTCGATTGTGATTGTGATTGTAATTAATTGTATTATTGTATAAATAAAATTATTTGTATAAAATGTATATAAAAATTATCATGAAAATAATATAAATATTCATTTACAAATCGGACGGTTTGTTTATGTACACCCATTTAACTGATATGAATTGGGGTGATAGTTTTTACACATCGTCCAACTGCACAAATAATAATCAGTATTTGTTGTTTGAAAACCCCACACGGGTATTAGGATGATATTTGACATACATTTGATCCCAATAATTAGTGTTATGTCAATCGATGGGTTGACAGACTGTATAAGCATTATTTATTTATTTTAATGCATATACAGTTGTAAAATGCACTCTAAATGTTGTATGAATTTTTAGTGATTGTTTATCATTATTGTTGTATACATGCGATGTATGAAATCCATATAACTGAAATTATATGGTAATTGATTGAGTTTGATTCCAGTTCAGAATTAACGAATATTATAAAATAATATTCAGTGAATAATCAAAATATGATTTTGATGTCCAATTTTGGATGGACACGAGAATATTGAATTGTATGAAGCCGAGTTAAGTTAAGATACGTTATTTTAACCCGAATGGGTTTACCGATCGATTTTATTCATTTGATAATGAATACGAAAAAGAAATGAATTTCGAAATCTGATATTTTGAAAATATTATCATTTTAATAAAGAATATTCAATTTTGATTTTAAATTGAAATAGAAGTTGAAATCGGTTTGAAATGAATTTATAAACGAAATTATAAAATACGTTTTAAATGGAAATCGACGAAATATATATAATATATATTATATATATTAAATAGCCTGAATAGAACGCGCAGCGACCGTTTGCGAATTTTGACAATTAACTTCAAATGGACGTAACGAGAGATCCGACCGTCGGATTGTCCTAAAACCAAAAGCGTTGGGTTCGTATCGAAAAGAGCTTTCAAACGAGCATAAGAAATTTAAATTTGAACTGTTTGATTTGGAATTAAGTCCAAATCAATTTTAGAAAAGGTCGTTGTGGATGTAGTTCGGTGGCCGTTATTGGAAACCGAATGTACAAGCCTTAATAAAATTATTAAAAATATGGAAAAATTGTATAAACTCATAATAAATGATTTGGAAAGAATTTAGTTGAAAAATTACATATTTGAAAAGATAAAACTATAATTTTATCGAAATGAACTAGTTATTATCTAGAATAATAATCCAAATAATTTATAAATAAATAAATTGGATTTGAAAATGGTTTTAAAATAACCAGAATTTTCCAACTACTAAATTGGAATGGATTTGGAATGGAAATAATCTCTGGAATATTTCGATATTGGATTCCGTAATTATACAGATATTGTTGAGGAATTTGGAAGATATATATATATATATATTGTTATTCCCAATACGATAATTGTTGCTTTAAGAATATGTTATTGAAAGCCGATATAACTTCTATTCAGAGCTCTGTATTTGATATCAAATTGGATTTTGGGTCTGTCGTGAACGACATCTTAAATAACACTGTTCTTAAACCCAGTTGAAAAAAGAATAAATCTTTTGAATAAGATTTAGTAAAATTTACCAATTAATTAATTAAATTGGAATGGAATTAGATTTTGGGTTGTCATGAACAGTGTCTTTAATAACCCGGTTTTTAAACCCAGTTGAGAAAAGAATAAATCTTTTAATTAAGATTTAGGGAATTTTACCAATTAATTAATATTTAGTTGGATTGAAATTGGATTTTGGGTTTGCCGTGAACGGTGTCATTAATAACACTGTTCTTAAACCCAGTTGAGAAAAGAATAAATATTTTAATTAAGATTTAGAGAATTTTATCAATTAATTAATATTTAATTGGATTGAAATTGAATTTTGGGTTTGTCGTGAATGGTGTCTTTATTAACACTGTTCTTAAACCCAGTTGAGAAAAGAAAAAATCTTTAAATTAAGATTTAGTGAAGTTTTCCAATTAATTAATATTTAATCGGAATTGATAAAAGAATTGGATTTTTGGGTTTACCGTGGATGGTGTTTTAAATAACATTTGTTCTTTAACCCAATTTACAGTGAAGAATATGATTTGGAATTATTCTAAGATTAATGGAATTTTTCGAAGTGAAGTTTTTTACCAATTTAATATATTAAATTGGAATTGAATGAAATTCGATTTAGTGATAATCGAGATGAGCTTCTGTGAAGGAAGACCGTTATTATAAATGGAATTTAAAAGGCTTTGTCGTTATTCCATTTATATTATTAGTCTAATATGGAAATTTATACCGATTATATATAGATCTGTTTTCCGTGAAAGTTCCAGTTTGATGGAATATGATTTTGGGTTTATAATGGACTGTGTTTAAAGGACATTCGTTCTTTAACCCTATTAAAGACAGGATTTCATGTCTGACATTGTATTTCGAGCTGCATTCATTGATCTCTGCTAAATATATATCTGTTCGGTGGCAGAGAATTTATTCTCCTGCTTAACCCCCTTCTCTAAGACGTACGAGCTTGAAGGTTATATATTGGCAGAAATCAATGGTATAGTATAGATTGTCAATGTGCCATGAAAAGACGAGGGATTACCTCGGAGATATACCAAATTCCCAAAGAAGGAACAGACAACACGAGCACAACAATCCTCAAGAAAAGATGATCAGAAGATTCCAACTCTCCCCGACAACAACACCTGCAATGAGAAAAATAGGGATATCGATCCTCCTAAGATTCTCATCCAATGGAAAACTGTTGTGAAGTGTTTTCCACATCAGAATCCAAACCTTGGGGGAATGCGGGAGTCCGAAATAAAACTGAAAATGGATTCGGGGGGCCATGTGATCTCGCAGAGTTCCATGCAACCTTATGGTTAAAAGGAATGCCACACCAACCAAAAACTCCTCCATGAGAATCAGAGAAGGTTTTCACATACTTCATTTGTTTCCACGTCTCACTAGCATAAGATAGAGTCCTAGAGAAGCCCACAGGAAGAAGATGGTAGAACTTGGCGTGAAGAAAAGACGCCCAGAGAGAGTCATTCGAACAAAACGGAACACAAAGTGTACATGCATAAGTCGTGCAAACATCTGAAGGGTTCCTAAGACCAAGGCCACCCTCTCGCTTGGGACGACAAATGACTTGCTAAGAAACCCAATAATGACGATAAGCATTGTCCTTTTCCCTTAGAAAAAGAATGAAGCCAAGGATCGGAAAGATCAAAAGAAAAAAGAAATTGTAGTGATGACAGGGAAGACTTGAGATCCAATAGAATCAAGTACTGAATTAATGAGCACAAGACGCCCAGCCAGGGAAAGGAGAGAAGCGTTCCAATGAATAATTTGTCCATTTGCTTTATCAGTAAGGGGATTAAAAATTGCATTGAGCTTTCACCTTCGATAGAGGGCCACACCATGGTAAGGCAAGGGGAGGGAAGCAACCTCAATACTGGAGAACGATTCAACCCAAGAAACCCTTTCAGGGGGCATGGTCTTGGAAGGAACAAAACAACTTTTTGAAAAGTTGACGAGTTGGCTAGAGAACCTCTCGTGTTGATGAATGAAACAAAGAAGATGATGAATGGATCATCGGTTTTCGTTAGTAAAAATAATGATATCGTCTGCAAACTATAAGGAAGAAACTATCGGGCAGCCAAAAGGGATTCCAAAACAATGGATTTGGCCTGCAGTTGTGAGAGAATGAATATCACACACGAAAGCCTCAGTTGCGATGACAAAAAGGGTAGGCGAAAGGGATTCTCCTTGCCAAAGCCCTTTCCCGACTTGAAAAAACCGATAGCAGATCCGTTGATAGGAACGGAAAACCAACAGTTCAAAATGAGCCTCCAGACAAGGTCTATGAGAGGCTCGAGGAACTGAAGGCCCGGAGAAACTTAATGATGAGAACCCAAGATAATTGATCATAAGCCTTAGCCATGTACAATTTGATCACCACGTTAGAGCTTCAGACCTTGCGATCAATGTGAGAAATAAGATCCTGGGCGAGGAGGACATTGTCCGTAATAAGGCACCCTCGGACAAAACCAGCTTAGGGAGAAGAGAGAACATGGTCAAGAAAAGCAGTTAGCCGTGTAGCGAGCACCTTAGAGATAACCTTGTTACAAAAATTGCATAAGCTAATAGGACGAAAATCCGAGCATGGGCTTGGGATGTCTGTTTGGGGATCAGAACCAAGTTGGTGGAAGTCCGTACCTTAGGGAGCTCACCATCAGAGAAGAAGGATTGGATAGCTAGGAAAAAAATCTATGTGAATGATCAGCCAGACGCCACGGTAGAAAACTCCGTTGAATCCATCCGGACCTCCCGCACTATCCTTGCTAAGAGATAACTCAGAAGACTAAATTTACTCACAAGTGGGAGGATGACAAGATCATCACACTGAATGGAAAGGACAAATCTAGAGATAAAGGACACCAAGACCGGGTAGGGGAAATACATAGAAGGAGAACCCAGGAAGCTTTGAAAGTGGGAGAGAATACTCACTTTGACTTCCAAAACAGTGGAGGCAAAAGAGAAATACGGACGGCGAATTCGATGAATAGACATAATGTTATTTTTTTTCTTAATAGAGGAATGAAAGAATTTGGAGTTTGAATCTCCATCAACAATCCACTTGATCCTATCTTTATGGCGAAGAAAATCATTCTCGGCATGAAGTTCAGAAGAAAGGGCGAGTAGGGCTGTAACACCCCGAATTTTGAATAATTGAAATAATTAAATTTAAGAACACGTAATTTTTAAAAGAGGGATGAAGGGAAATGGGTTGCGCCATTGCGTTCATCTCGGAATTCTGCTTGAGATAGAGTCCGGGTTTGCATAAATCGGACTTCATATGAGGAAGTTATGGGCCTCGGAAGTTTGAGTAATTAAGCAGAATTAATTTAAGTTAAACCCAACCAGAAAATTCAAATTCAAATTCGAAATTTGCAGGTACCCGGGTTGGGAGGCAAAATTCCCTCCCAGGACCCAGGTCGATCGGGGGTCGACCTGAACGGGTAGGTCGACCAGGGGGTCGACCTCCCTTGGTTTTCCAGTCCCAAAATTTGGCCTTAGACGATTTTTGATGGTCCGGATCAGTTCTAGGGTTAAATCTAAGGCCCTAAATGGTTCTCTACACTTATATATACACCCTAAGACCTAACCCTAATTCATAAATATTATCTAAGACACCATTATGCTGTCAAACTCTCTCCTAAACCCTAGCCACCGCCTCTAATCAAATCTCAAGTGTTCATGCACAATTCAAATCAAAGTTTAGAGCTTCAACAACAATTAAATAAGATCAATCAACATCACCGCAATGTTTCTACACCAATTTCAATTCGTTAATCCTATTCTTTAACCACGAAAGGTGAGTACGGTGATTTTCACAATATAATGGGATTAAAAGTAACATGATGAAGTTGTAAATAGGATTCATATGTATGTATGTAATTTAAATCTCATCCAAGTTTTCACCTTTTGATCCATGTCATCATATGCCTATGTTTCTATGTAAAGTTCATACCTTTTATCAGTTTATTCATGTTGAATCTTTTATTATACCTCTATGCTAGTCTATATGCCCCTTTATTTCATGATGATGTTTTATTCTAATTTTCTATGAATTGATTCTCTCTTCTTACCCCTATTCCTTTTATTTGTGGATCTAAGCTACCTTCGAGCCTATATTAAAAATACGCGCGAATGCGAATACGTGGGAACGATGGGGAATATTGGGAATATGTGAAATATGGAAAATTGGATATTATTGGATATTTTGGATAATTGGATAATATGTGAAATTGGCATATTTGGGTATGAATTACATGGAATTAATGAAATCGCCTATAATTGAAAATTTGTAATTGAGGCTAATTAATATGTAATTAGTGAAATTAGTGACAAGTTGGAATAGGGAAAAAGTGTAAACATGATTATATGTTGAATTGGAAACACATGACATGAAAATTGGGGTTTAGGTGAAATATGATTATTAATAAACCTTTGACACGAGGTTAGGTGCAATTGTCAAAGGCATGAATTGTAGACGCGTAACGATGGGTGTCACGAGGTTAGACCCGGTTTGTGGCGTAAGACTGCCCGGAATCGTCCGGCAAATCCAGCGGCCACAAAGTGTTCGGTCTAATGTGAGAGGTCATGCACCGTTCTTCATAAGGAATGAATTAAGGAATGCTAACCATAATAAGACATGGGTATGGTTAGAGGGTTAAGTGGGGTGACATATAAATTATCACATGTAAATATGGACTTAACCGGTAGATAAGGCATGTAAATTATGACATGTAAGCATGGACTTAACCGTAGCATGTGTAAGACATGGACATTTAAATTAAAATGGTTAAGTGGGAGAAAAACCTAGTGGGGGCCAAGCTTAGGTGGGAGGCTTGTGTCGGATGGGGACCCGTTTCAACCAGTAACCCGTTTGAGTATCTAATTGGGCATGGTATTAGGCCGAGGTTTGGGCACGCTTATTGGGCTTGAATATAAGAGGTCAAAACGTGAATAGCGGTGGCAACGCAAGTACAACGGGTTCATGTGCGTGCATGGGTTTGGGCTGGTAGGTAAGACGTTATTGCATCGTGTAGGTATGGTCGTGCGTTTCATGTTGGTATCGGGGTTGCCACTTTGGGGAGTGATACACCCCACTGTGGGGCCAGCATGGGTGCCTACGCGGTTTAGGGAGTCGATCAAATGGGTAGAGTAAGGGTACCTTAGCAGTGGTGGGTGCAAGCCGGCACCTACGATAGCAGCTAGGTACAAGTAACTACCAAAATTTTCATGTGGGTATAGTTAGTGGGAAGGGATCAACCTCTAGTAAAAAGAGACTAGTAGATGTGTGGTGTAATTAAGTAATGTGGTGTAACTTAGCAAAAGTGCGATGTAATGAAATACATGTTGGTTGAGTTGGATAGTCCTTTGGGTGCTAGTCTGATGTTGACTTCGGTCTTCGGGGTTAGTACTTGGAGGGTTGTTCGCTTAGCCAAGGTGTAGGATTGTTTTAGAACTTAGGAACGAAATCATCTTGTCCATCCTTTTTATCTACCTTATCTATGTTACAGCCATATCCTGATGCCTATTTATGTCTTGATCATTTACCTTACCTATTATTTGTTAAAATTACTGAACTCGCCAGACTTTATGTCTGACCCGTTTGTTTCCACCTTTTTTCTTTCCTTTCGCTCCCCCCCCCTCCGGTTTCCAAGGAGGGAACACTACAGCTTAGTGCCGATTTCTTTCAGTTGCTTGAAAAGAGTAGATGTATCGCTTTGGACTCTTTCATCTTTATGGCTTTGCTTATGCTCAGTGGGGATTTATGCATTTATGTTATTTAAGTATTTGCTTCTTTATGTACTTTGAAGTTTTTGGAAAAGACTATTGATCCTGTTGTCATGGTTTTGGAAACTACTTTTGTAAGCTTGTTTTGAGTTATGATGCTATGAAATAAGATTTATCTTCCGCTGTGTTGTTTTATTTATTTATTTTTGTAATTTATTTGTTTAATACAATAATAACGCTTCATGGACATTGATGCATTCCCTTTGTGAGTGACATTAATGGACATGGGGTGTTACACGTGGTATCAAAGCTATGGTTACAAGAACAGATAAAAAAAAAGTTTTGAAAAGTGTTTTCAAAAGTATTATTTTCCTAGAAAGTATTTTCAACAACTTGTTTTAAAGAAGCTATTTTCAAGGAAAGTTTACTTTAAAGAGCATAATCCCCGCAACCATACATCTCTCTTTTGCTTTTCTTGTTTTGAAACTCTTTCTTTTTCTTTTCAGCATGTCTGGAGCATCTAAGATACCAGAGGGTGTTCATGTACCCGGTTGGTTTCGTTAATATCTCGAGGCTAGGGCCGCTACCGTGGGTCCGGCCAACCTTCCTCCTCCTCCCCCAGCTCCATTCATTCCTCCGCGTGGAGATGCTTTCTCCAAGATATGTAAATACTTTCATTCGATGAGTGGAAAACCTTTTAGTGGGTCTGAAACGTTCGTTGAAGCTAGAAATTGGTTGAAAGATGTGGAGATCTGTATGGCATTTTCGATTTGGACGATTGTAGGAAGGTCCAATTGGCTGCTTGGTTGATGAAGGACGAAGCTTTATGGTGGGAGGTTACTAATGGAGAGCGTGCTGTAGAGACATGGGCAGATTTTAGGGGAAGGTTTGAGTTGAAATTCCTTTCTCAAGCTGAGGAGAGTATGTACATGGAGAGATTCTTGACATTGAAGCAGAAAAACTTGACCGTGAAGGAGTATGTGACCGAATTTAATAAGTTGGTGAGATTTGGGCTAGGGTTGGTGAATATGCCTCACAAGAAGCCCTTGAGGTTCGCAAAGGGGTTAAATGAACCGCTTCACAGTCTGGCTATGTCCCACATTCCAATGGGGGCTACGTATGAAAAGCTTGTTGATATAACATACATGCATGAAGAAGAGAAGGGTGTAAGTACTTTTAGGCCGCAAGATAAGAAGGAGGATCCAAAGAAAGCCCAACAACAAAAGAAAGGTGGTAAAGAAAAGAGGAAGTGTCACAACTGTAGGAAACCCGTCCATTTGAAGAAAGACTGTAGGAAGAAGAAGAAGTTCGCTTGTTATCATTGTGGTGATGCGGGTCATGCTGTGAAGGACTGTCCTAAGAAGCAAGGGCAGAGGGCAGGTTCTACTTCGGGAGGGCAGGTTAACTCTCTCATGCCTCCGGGATAGAAAGAAGGTAGAAAAATTTCTGTCGAAAGTTTGATTTTCATGTTTGATCATCCTGTCTGTACTTTATTCGATTCTGTCGCATCACATTCGTTTATCTCTACATCATTAGTTGAAACACTGCACTTAAATACTACTCTCGTTGTGGATCCCATAGTAGTCTCAAATCCTATTGGTGGGTCGGCTCATTTATCAATGATTTGTAGGGATTTGAGATTGTCTATCTTAGGCGTTGGTTTTGAATGTAATGCTTTTGTGCTTGGTTTCATGGGCTATGGGTTTATTCTAGGGATGGATTGGCTAGCCAGGTATGGTGCCATCCTAGATTGTGAACGAAGGGTAGTAAAATTGTTGACTCGTAGTGGAAAGAACCTTGATATTTCTTGTGACCCTAGAGGATCGGTGATGCTTAGTTATCTTGAGTCACTTGACGCATCCAATGATGATTTACATTCTGTTCGTATAGTCCATGAATAGGTTGATGTCTTCGATGAGGTGAGGGGTCTACCCCCAAAACTTGAGATAGACTTTCATATTTATCTTGTAGACAATGCAAAACCAGTATCTCTGCCAGTACGCCACATGGCTCCTCGTGAGAGGAGGGAGCTCAATAAGCAAGTAGGGGAGTTGCTTGAGAAGAGATTCATAAGACGTAGTATATCGGAGTGGGGTGCTCCAGTAGTATTTTCCATGAAGGCGGATGGGTCCCTTAGACTTTGTGTGGACTATAGAGAACTTAATAAGCTTACTAAGAAGAATAGGCACCCACTGCCGAGGATTGATGATCTCTTCGATCAGTTAGTTGGCACCTCAATGTTTTCGCAGTTGGACTTAGCCATTGGTTTCCATCAGTTGAGAGTGGCTGAGGATAGCATAGACAAGACTACTTTTAGGACTCCGGACGGTTTCTATGAGTGGCTTGTAATGCCCTTCGGTTTGACGAACGCCCCCGCATACTTTGTTGACTTAATGAGTAGGGTGTTTAGGGAGTACCTTAATAAATTCATCGTGGTCTTTGTGGATGACATCTTGATCTTTTCTAAGAGCGAGGAAGAGCATGCCCTACATCTTAGGGAAGTGTTGGAGACCCTTCGAGCGCATAACCTTAAAGCTAAATTTTCTAAATGTCACTTTTGGAGGAAGGAAGTGCGATTCTTAGGGCACGTGGTTTCCAAAGAAGGGATAGTTGTGGATCCCGCGAAGGTGGTGGCCATCCAAGCTTGGAAGGTCTCTAAAAATGCTACCGAGGTGAGAAGTTTCTTGGGGTTGGCCGGCTACTATAGGAAGTTTATCAAGGAATTTGCAAAGATATCAACCCCATTGACACGCTTGACAAAGAAGAACCTAGTTTTCACGTGGGACGTAGATTGTGATGATGTGTTCCAACGTTTAAAGAGAGCTTTGACCACAGCCCCAGTCTTAGTGTTGCCATATGGGAGTAAGCCATTTACCGTTTATACCGATGCTTGTGGGACAGGACTAGGCGCAGTCTTAATGCAAGAGGGGAGGGTAATAGCCTATGGAGGAAGGCAGTTGAGAGTGCATGAGATAAATTACCCTGCACATGACCTAGAGTTGGCCGCTATTGTTTTCGTGCTTAAGTCTTGGCGCCATTATCTTCTTGGCAAGAAATTCGAATTGTTCACAGACCACAAATCGTTAAAATACTTGTTCTCTCAGAAGGACTTGAACTTAAGGCAGTAAAGGTGGATGGAATTCTTAGCGTCCTATGATTTCGAGATAGCATATACCCCTGGCAAGGGTAACGTGGTGGCAGACGCCTTAAGTCGGAAAAGGTTGTCCTTGAGTCCGTTGTTTGTTGAGTGGCAAAGCTTAGAGTTCATCTCTACGTTTGACTTTAGACCTTCCATTAACTTTGTACCCAGTTTGCTAGCATCCTTAGAGGTCAGACCTACGCTTTTGGGACGGATTGGTGAGGCACAGCGAGATGACCCACAGTTGGTTGAGTTGGTATAGAAGCTCATAAGGGGGGAGTCATCGAGCCATCTCAGTAGGTATACCCTAGATGATAAGGGTTAGTTACGTAGGGATGCTAGACTTTGTGTACCACGAGACGAGAACTTGAGGAAGACAATTCTTGATGATGCACGTCGTTCGAAGATGACCATTCATCCTGGCGGGGACAAGATGTACATGGACATGAGACGAGTTTACTTTTGGGCCGGTATGAAGAAGGATATGGCCGAGTTTGTCACTAGATGCTTGGTGTGCCAATAAGTAAAAGCAGAGCAAAAGAAGCCCGGTGGGTTGCTTCACCCATTGGAGGTCCCATAATGGAAGTGGGAAAGTGTCTCGATCGACTTTGTTGATGGGTTACCGAGATCGAGGAAGGGTAATACCAGGATTTGGGTCGTGGTAGACAGACTTACTAAGAGCTCCCATTTCATTCCAGTGAAGAGTAAGAGGACTGCTCCATGGTTAGCCTCCGTATACATTCGAGAGATAGTTCGTTTGCACGGTGTTCCTTCTAGCATAGTGAGCGATCGCGATCCTATTTTTACTAGCGAGTTTTGGAAGAGCTTGCAAGAGGCGGTAGGGACTCAGTTATGTTTGAGCATCGCATATCATCCTCAGACGGACGGCCAAACCGAAAGGGTGAATCGTATTCTTAAGGACCTTTTGAGGCTATGTGTTTTAGACTTCGGAGGTACATGGGAGGAGCATCTTCCTTTGGTGGAGTTCGCATATAATAATAGTTTTCAGTCTAGCATTGGCATGGCACCTTTCGAGGCTTTTTATGGAAGGTCTTGTCGTTCACCTACATGTTGGTGGGAGTCAACGGATAAGATCTTACTTGGGCATGATATGATTAGAGAGACTTCGAAAAAGATCGATTTGATTCAAAGGAGGATGAAGACGGTGCAAGATAGGCAGAAATCGTATGCGAACAAGAGGAGGAAAGATCTTGAATTTGATATTGGGGACATGGTCTTTATCAAGGTGTCTCCATTACGGAATGTGGTTCGCTTTGGGTCCGTTGGGAAGTTAGCACCAAGGTTCGTAGGGTCGTTTCCTATTAAGGAGAGGATTGGACAGATGGCGTATAGAGTGGAGTTGCCCGAGAGACTTAGTGGTGTACATGACGTATTCCATGTATCACATTTGAGGAAGTGCTTGCATGAGACCGCGGAAGTGGTAGAGCCGAGCTTGCTTAGAGAGGTGGAGAAAGAGCGTGATGCGACGATTCGACGAGCTCCTACGTACATTCTTGGGTCGGAGATTAAGAAGTTGAGGAATCGAGAGGTCAAGCTAGTCAAAGTGCAATGGGGAGATGATGAGAGCGATGCTACTTGGGAGACGGAAGAGAAGATGCGTCATTGTACCCTTTTCTTTTCGAGGGTATGTATTTTAATTTCTCCTTTATCGCTTAGCTTGTACTTGTTCTATCTTTAGTATGTCCTCTCGCTAGTATCTTTGACCTTTAGATAGGGTAGTCCTATGGTTGAAACATGTGTTTGAGACATGTTATGTATGGTGGATGCATGTGGATGCAAGTGTTTGCTAGTGGTTGCTCGTGGATGCATATACACACACTTTAGGCACTAGAACGGCTCAGTCACTTTCATATTGCATATTGCATATAAATGGATGTATTTAGTAAAATGAATGTACATTAAATGTGTGTATCATATGGATGTTGCATTTAAATGAATGGTTGTGCACACATGTAGTAATGATATGTATAGGGGTCTTTGCATACATGATGGATACATGGCACTATCATTATTTGCATTACGGAGGTCAACTGAATCAGTGGACTGCCTGATTTTGCATTTGTATACGAACATATACACACACTATGCATATGTACATGAAAAACATTAGAAATCTTTTAAGGACAATGGTTGCTAGTGGTTGATGGTTGAGTAGATAGATGATTGGATGGTATGATACATCCTTCTTGACTTAGAGATTTCGAGGACGAAATCCTTTAAGTAGGGGAGAATCTAACACCCCGAATTTTGAATAATTGAATTAACTAAATTTAAGAACACTTAATTTTTAAAAGAGGAACAAAGGTAAATGGGTTGCGCCATTGCATTCGTCTCGGACTTCTGCTTGAGATAGAGTCCGAGTTTGCATAAATCGGACTTCGTATGAGGAAGTTATGGGCCTCGGAAGTTTGAGTAATTAAGCAGAATTAATTAAAGTTAAACCCAACCAGAAAATTCAAATTTGAAATTTGCAGGTACTCGGGCTGGGTGGGAAAATTCCCGCCCAGGACCCAGGTCGACCATGGGGTCGACCTGGGGGTCGACCAGGGGGACGACCTCCCTAGGTTTTCCAGACCCAAAATTTTGGCCTTAGACGATTTTTGATGGTCCGGATCAGTTCTAGGGTTAAATCTAAGGCCCTAAATGATTGTCTACACTTATATATGCACCCTAAGACCTAACCCTAATTCATAAATATTATCTAAGACACCATTATGCTGTCAAACTCTCTCCTAAACCCTAGCCGCCGCCTCTAATCAAATCTCAAGTGTTCATACACAATTCAAATCAAAGTTTAGAGCTTCAACAACAATTAAAGAAGATCAATCAACATCACCGCAATGTTTCTACACCAATTTCAATTCGTTAATCCTATTCTTTAACCACGAAGTTGAGTACGGTGATTTTCACAATATAATGGGATTAAAAGTAACATGACGAAGTTGTAAATAGGATTCATATGTATGTAATTTAAATCTCATCCAAGTTTTCACCTTTTGATCCATGTCATCATATGCCTATGTTTCTATGTAAAGTTCATACCTTTTATCGGTTTATTCACGTTGAATCTTTTATTATGCCTCTATGCCAGTCTATATGCCTCTTTATTTCATGATGATGTTTTATTCCAATTTTCTATGAATTGATTCTCTCTTCTTACCCCTATTCCTTTTATTTGTGGATCTAAGCTACCTTCGAGCCTATATTAAAAATACGCGCGAATGCGAATACGTGGGAACGATGGGGAATATTGGGAATATGTGAAATATGGAAAATTGGATATTATCGGATATTTAGGATAATTGGATAATATGTGAAATTGGCATATTTGGGTATGAATTACATGGAATTGATGAAATTGCCTATAATTGAAAATTTGTAATTGAGGCTAATTAATATGTAATTAGTGAAATTAATGACAAGTTGGAATATGCAAAAAGTGTAAACATGATTATATGTTGAATTGGAAACACATGACATGAAAATTGGGGTTTGGGTGAAATATGATTATTAATAAACCTTTGACACGAGGTTAGGCGCAATTGTGGTGTAAGACTGCCCGGAACCGCCCGACAAATCCAGCTGCCACAATTGGACGTCTAATGTGAGAGGTCAAAGGCATGAATTGTAGGCGTAACGATGGGTGATACGAGGTTAGACCCGGTTTGTGGCGTAAGACTGCCCGGAACCGCCCGGCAAATCCAGCGGCCACAAAGTTTTCGGTCTAATGTGAGAGGTCATGCACCGTTCGTCATAAGGAACGAATTAAGGAATACTAACCATAATAAGACATGGGTATGGTTAGAGGGTTAAGTGGGGTGACATGTAAATTATGACATGTAAATATGGACTTAACCGGGATAAGATAAGGCATGTAAATTATGACATGTAAGCATGGACTTAACCGTAGCATGTGTAAGACATGGACATTTAAATTAAAATGGTTAAGTGGGAGAAAAACCTTGTGGGGGCCAAGCATAGGTGGGAGGCTTGTGTCGGATGGGGACCCGTTTCAACCAGTAACCCGTTTAAGTATCTAATTGGGCTCGGTACTAGACCGGGGTTTGGGCACGCTTACTGGGCTTGAATATAAGAGGTCAAAACGTGAATAGCGGTGGCAACGCATGTCCAACGGGTTCATGTGCGTGCATGGGTCCGGGCTGGTAGGTAAGACGATGTTGCATCGTGTAGGTATGGCTGTGCATTTCATATTGGTATCGGGGTTGCCACTTTGGGGAGTGATACACCCCACTGTGGGGCCAGCACGGGTGACTACGGGGTTTAGGGAGCCGATCAAATGGGTAGAGTAAGGGTACCTTAGCAGTGGTAGGAGCAAGCCGGCACCTGCGATAGCAGCTAGGTACAAGTAACTACCAAGTTTGTCATGTGGGTATAGTTAGTGGGAAGGGATCAACCTCTAGTAAAAAGAGACTAGTAGATGTGCGGTGTAATTAAGTAATGTGGTGTAACTTAGAAAAAGTGCGGTGTAACGAAATACATGTTGGTTGAGTTGGATAGTCCTTTGGGTGCTAGTCTGATGTTGACTTCGGTCTTCGGGGTTAGTACTTGGAGGGTTGTTCGCTTAGCTAAGGTGTTGGATTGTCTTAGAACTTAGGAACAAAATCATTTTGTCCATCCTTTTTATCTACCTTATCTATGTTACAGCCATATCATGATGCCTATTTATGTCTTGATCATTTACCTTACCTATTATTTGTTAAAATTACTAGACTCGCCAGACTTTATGTCTGACCCGTTTGTTTCCACCTCTTTTCTTTCCTCCCCCCCCCCCCTCGGGTTTGCAAGGAGGGAACACTACAGCTTAGTTCCGATTTCTTTCAGTTGCTTGAAAAGAGTAGATGTATCACTTTGGACTCTTTCATCTTTATGGCTTTGCTTATGCTCAGTGGGGATTTATGCATTTATGTTATTTAAGTATTTGCTTCTTTATGCACTTTGAAGTTTTTGGAAAAGACTATTGATCCTGTTGTAATGGTTTTGGAAACTACTTATGTAAGCTTGTTTTGAGTTATGATGCTATGAAGTAAGATTTATCTTCCGCTGTGTTTTATTTATTTATTTATTTATTCTTGTAATTTATCTGTTCTATACAACAATAATACTTCATGGACATTGATTCATTCCCTTTGTGAGTGACATTAATGGACATGGGGTGTTACAAGGGCTAGGGCCCAACTCTCCTTGTTAGAGGGGATGAGTCTTCATTAAAAAAAGACACCACGGAAATAAGAATTTGTTCACCCGCCCGGACCCGATCAAAGATATTATTGAAAACCTGTACACTCCAATCCTTGGACATGCCTTAAGCCTTCCAAGCTTGCAGACGAAGATTGCACAAGGAGGACCAGCAACATGAGAGGACCAAGACTTCTCTACAGTCTAATGGAAAGAACGATGGGACCTCCACATGGAATGAAATCGAAAAGAAGAACCCGACGAAGAAAGGGGCGAGCACCTTAGTACCATCACTGCATGATCAAAAATGGCACGGTGAAGAAGAGAAATTGAGAAGCTGAAAGGGAGGGCAAACCAACCCTTCGTGCTGAACACACGATCAAGACGCGAAAGAATCCAACATTGCCCATCTTGGTTATTGTAACGACACGTATTTTTACGGTATATTAAATAATTTATTTAATTATTTAAATGAAGATTTGTAATTTAAAATGAGCAGAATTAAAAAATATTGAATATTTAATTAATATAAATAACAGAAAAATATATTAAAATTTCCGAAATAGTCGGAAATAGTGGAAGTCCCAATATTGTGTGAATTGGATCATATATAATATATAATTCAGTTTAGATTTGAATTATATTAACGAATATATTATATAAACGACAGTTGAACGTATAATTATATTATAATTAAAATCGAGCTCGAAATGGCGTTGCAGTTCGTAATTTGTTGATTCGAACTTTAAACAAATATATACATAATCCGTTTTAAGCCGGATTTCTGTGAAACAAGAAACATTCAGAGCTGGTGAAGTATATTTTCTAATGGAAGAGAAAAATCAGGATTTCGTCCTCCAGATTTTGATTTATGTCCAAATCAAATTTTCGAAAAGTCGCTATGGAATTGTTTTATAATTTATAACGATTTATTTATATTATAAATGAATTTTTCAATATAAATTGAATATCGATTCAACCGGGATTTGAATATCGAGTTATAAATCCAATTGGAGTTATATGATATTCTATTGTGAATATATACGATAATATTTATTTATAAATATATATGATATTCTATTGTGAATATATACGATAATATTTATTTATAAATATTAAATTTAATTATTTTTAAATATATTAATATTTAAAAGGATTTATTTTGGGCTTTAAAAATAGCCAGTTTTGCAAACGACCTCTGTTTTCTACGAAACTAATTTCGTTGGATCCGCAATATTAAATTATTGTTAGATTTCAGTTTCCGTGATTTTTGGGTCAGTGTGTGGCCGTACGGATTTTTAATGTGAAAAACAGTCAGTATTTTGACGGTTACAAATACATTGTGTGAGCAAACGGAGTCGGAATTTGACGAAACCAGTTTCGTTGGGTCCGTAATGTTGAACTAAGAGTGTATGTCCATTTTCGTGATTTGTGGATGTTGTATGTGATCACACGAATTTTTAAACAGCAAGAACATACAGCGATTGATTAAAATAAAATAATCAATAAAAATATATTTAAACTTCCCTATATATATCCTTACCTCCTTCTAAACCTATTTTCAATTTTCCTCTGGTCAAAGAAAAGTAGCCGCAACCTCCAGGAAAATAAAACGTGAAATGTTCATCTTATTAAATCCATAACAAATCCAAACAAATTATATAAATCAATATACTTATATATTTGAGATCGTCATTCAATTCTCTTCACATCCGTATAAGATTTGTTGAGTTCGACATTGGTTTTTGGGTACTGGGTTTCAACAGTAATGCCTAGGGTTTGGTTTTGAGAGGATTTGATACTTCGATTTGCAAAACGCAGTTCATAACGGGATTGAGGAGAGTAAATGGCTTGCATGTGTAAAGTTTGGAGGGTATTGGTGCGAAAAGAGGTCGATGGTTGCCTGTAGCAGGGGCTCTAGGGATGGCGACGTAATGGAGAGAGGAGCCGCGAGCTGGGTCCGGTGATAATGAGGTTGGAGAGCGCGAAGTGGAGAGTCAAACGATGTTCTTGGTTTGTATGATAGTGGACTGTGGAAGGAGAACGGAGTGAAAGCTTGAATTCGAAATGGACAGAGTGGTACTGGCATCGCGGTTTACATCCACATGGAAGAAAGGTTATGAAGCGGGTCGGGTTTAAACATGTTGGGTGGGCTGATGCTTGATAGGGTAAGGCCTATTAAGGAAATAAATATCCAAGTTTCTTTTTTTTTTAAATTAAAGTGTGTTAACTTGAATAAGTCATAACTTGATCGTACGTGAATGAAATTCAGTGAAACACGATCCGTTGGGATCGTATGGAAGAGGGCTACCCAATGGAACTGACTGGACTTGAATTGGAGCTCGTGACAATTTATTGAAAAATAAAACGTCCATCTGAGTCAAAGATAGTTAATCGTTATTTAACGATAACTATCCAATGTGAGTAAAACTCACCAACTCTACCAGTTCATATTTTTATAACTTATTTTTAGAACTGATCAATGATGATTGGTTGCAGTGTGCTGACTGTTTGGTCGAACTACTAATTGATTGGTCGAGAATATCAATATAGTTATATATATATATATCGTTAATCAAATATTGATACTGTTTATCAGAATATTTCATATTGAAATGAAATTGATGTGAATTATATTGTGTAACATCTGTGGATGTAGGGAAACAGGTCGGAGGAATCAAACTGGATTCCTCAACATTTATTTTATTGTTTTTCATATATTGTGTTATATGATGTGATATGAAATCTGTTGTTGATTTTGTATGTTTGGATGATACCGATCATTGTTATACGGTACATTAAATGCCATAAGGAATACTGGAATGTTAAAAAGGAAATTTTCAATGTTATATTGAAAAAGAAATATTTATAAAATGAAAGGATTTTATAAAAGAAACATTTTTTAAAATAAATAGATTATAAAAGAAATAAGTACTTGGAAAAAATAAATATAGAGAGTTGAAAAGGAAATATTTGTAAAACATTTACAAATAGAATTGAAAAGGAAATATTTATTTGTTAAACAAATAAAAATAAATAGGATTATAAAAGGGAATTAACGAGATATAAAAGAGTTAATCAATTAGAGTTATCGAAAAAGAGTTAATCAAATAGTGTTAATCAATTGGAGTTATCAATTAGAGTTAATCGAATAGAGTTATCGAGAAAGAGTTAATCGAATAGTGTTAATCAATTGGAGTTATCGATTAGAGTTAATCAAATAGAGTTAATCAATTCGAGATATCGATTAGAGTTAATCGAATAGTGTTAATCAATTGGAGTTATCGAATAGAGTTAATCAATTGGAGTTATCGATTAGAGTTAATCGAATAGAGTTAATCAATTGGAGTTATCGATTAGAGTTAATCGAATAGTGTTAATCAATTGGAGTTATCGATTAGAGTTAATCGAATAGAGTTAATCAATTAGATTTATCAATTAGAGTTAATCGAATAGTGTTAATCAATTGGAGTTATTGATTAGAGTTAATCGAATAGAGTTAACCAATTAGAGTTATCGATTAGAGTTACTGAATAGAGTTAATTGAATAGAGTTGATCGAATTAAATTAGTCAAATAGAGTTAATTGATAGAGTTAATCGATTAGAGTAAATCGAATATAGTTTGTTCAAAAGGAGTTATCGAATATAGTTTATTCGAAAGGAGTTATCAAATATAGTTTATTCGAAAGGAGTTATCGAATATAATTTATTCGAAAAGCAATTATGGAATATAGTTTATTCGAAAGGAGTTATCGAATATAGTTAATTCGGAAAGGAGTTTTAGAGTATAATTTATTCGAAAGGAGTTATCGAATATAGTTTATTCAAAAAGGAGTTATCGAATATAGTTTATTCAAAAAGAAGTTATCGAATATAGTTTATTCGAAAAGGAGTTAATCGAATATAGTATATTCGAAAGGAGTTAATCGAGTATAGTTTATTCGAAAGGAGTTAATCGAATACAATTTATTCAAAAGGAGTTATCGAATATAGTTTATTCGAAAGGAGTTATTGAATATAGTTTATTCAAAAAGGAGTTATCGAATAGAGATTATTTGAAAGAGAATTATACGTTGAAATTCGATTGTATCGAATTCGAGAAAGTACACTTTCTGTTTTTAATCAAGATTTAATGATTTATTTATAAATTGCCTATTTAGTTATTTAGTTAAATTAAGGAATAAAAGTTATATTTTTAAGTTAGATATTTCAGAAGTAGGGATTATAACACTATAGTTATAATCAATGGTTTCAATAAAGAAGTAGGTTCGTAAATAGAATTCGATAGTTACGTAAGGAAGTTTGTCAAAGATTTACAAGGGTGAACCTTGTCTATTTCGAAGTTAGAAATGTTGTTCAGTTAAGGTCTGAGAGGTAGTTATACCCCAACTTGATTGGCTTCGTTTTTAACTAAGGAATGGTTAAGGTGCGATAGTGAAGGTTGGTTAAGTAAATTTAGTTAATGAGTGTAATGTTTTGAGTTGGCATAGCGATGTTTTATTTTGACATCTGTTTAAAACCAATTGTAGGAGTTTTTGGAAATCCTTTCCAAATAAGAATCAGAAATTTTTTCTAATATAGAAACAAGAAACGGAAATGTTTTCCAATGTTAATAACGTATATTTTCTAAATTTAGAAAATAAGAAATTTTGAATATATGGAAACAGGAAATGAAAAACAAAATGAATAAATTAATGAACTAAAGAGATAAATGTTCAATGATGATTGATCGATAAAATTTCTATTTGGAAATAATTCCCTTGTTTGCACACGTGTTTTTCTTTGATAGTTAACTCACAGACTATCAAAGTTTTTGACCATTTTTTCGTCATCAATACGGAGAGACCAGGATCAGATTCATTATCTGAAAACCACTCTGTATGGACGTTAGCGTTGCGATCAAATATGATGAAGATAATTGAAGACGGAGTTTGTGCAAGGGTTGTTCTGTCAAATCCTAGGTAGAAATTGCCTAAGATGAGTTTACAGATAGTGCCTTCGGTTTATCCAGTCCCAGGACAACTTGTACTGAAGAATGTCTGACAGAGTATATTTAATGGATCATGTAAGTTAATCTCTTCAAACGTATGTACGTTTGGTGGCGGAGGAATTCGTTTCTCTTAGCTGTATACCCGTTGTATTTTTGGGGAAATCAATTTATAGTTTGGCGGGTATGATGATGTGACATTCAAAGTGAATAATTGGTTGATCTGTCACAGATAAGCGTGGCCTCTAGCCTCACAACTGGGAAATAACAAAAATCGGGCAGGCAGCATGGCTAAGTGGTTGGCTGCCAAATAGGGTGTATTATCACCTATCTAGAGATATTCATTTCATTCTTTAATCTATTCGATGTTGTCCCATTCGGGAAACGGTTGCTGATCCCAACCGTTGGTGATATACATTCGATACACTTAAGCGAAATGAGTGGTCGGTCTTGTGTGGCCGGGTTGCAAGATGTTCATATTGAACTCAGTGTATTCCTATCTAGAGGTACACTATCGGAAGGTGGTTCGATACCTTGTCATAGCTGGAAATCCATTATCCGATAAATGCTCGCGGTTTTGATTGTATACTATTTATGTAGAACGTGAGATGAAAGCGTTTCTGCTAGATGATTATTATATTTTGATTGATAGACACTAATATAATATCTAAAGAATTTCTGATATAAAGATTATTTTGGATTCTCATAAGGGAAAAACCCGTTCCGTTATACGGCGTGGTCTTATGTGATATCGTTAAGTTGCTCAAACTGTTTTAAATTGTTTTACTCACACTAGTCCCATGACTGACCCAAAGTTTATTTTTGTTTTGTTTCCCCTAAACTCTTGGGTTCCCCATTTTGTACGAGCAGTCAAGTAGTCAGGATTTCACAGATATACTTGGAGAGCTTGGAGCAAGAGGCTTCAGGAGGTTTAAGGATTATATAGCTATAGTTATTTCCGTTGTGTTGTAAGTGTTGTACTCTGATAATGTTACTGTATAAATATACTAGTTTTATTTCAAAGTTATGTACCTATTATATATTGATCGTTCCGTTGTGAGATTCGTGTTACTCTGATGTTGTATGTTCTTCTTCTTCTATTCTAAGTTTCTATCTTATCTATTCTCACCCTCTGTTTTCTTTCTATTAGTTTTCTGGTTTCCAGTGCAATTTGGGTTGGACTTGTGTTATTTGGTCAGCTCAAATGGTACCGGAATTTTGGGACACTACAGTTGGTATCAGAGCTAAAGGTTAAGTAATTACCTTGGCTCTGTGGCGTGACTCAGTAGAGATAGGGTTAACAATATCCTAGATTGAGTTTGAGTGTATATATACAAGCGCGTATTTGTTATTTGATATGAAAATTGTTTTATATTATGGAGATTTATTAATTGAGTTGTTTATGGGTTCTGGTCGATCAGTTTGATCAACTGTATCGGTAGGGGCTTATAAACACTCAAATGCGATGAACCGACACTGTATGTTTTGAAAAAAAGGGTAAATGAAATAATTTTGCTCAAATTATATTTTGATAAAAAGGAATGATATTGAAATGATTATTTTAATATTGGATGTGTTGGTTGTGATTATAATCAGATAAGATTATAATTGAAACGGTTATGTAAATAACCAATCAAAATTCGTATAAGTATTACGAAATAAACTAAGTTTGAATTTAAATCAGAATTGAAATTTAAAACATTGGACACATGGAAAAGTGTTGGTAAATGAATTTGGATTAAATATATGAAAATTTTAAAATCCTAGGAGATTTTAAATTGTTTACAAGCATTGTGAAGGATATTTTGAAAGTGATTTCAAAAAGAAGGTGTTTAAATATGGTTTTGAAATTGTTATAGTATTTAACTCACTTCGATAGCTGGAAAATAACCCTGATGATGATGGCCACATCATCAGTGTCATTTTCGAGTTGCTAAGTGACGGATTACTACCAAAGAGATTGTTTTCGAATTATGTTGGGAAAAAGAATTGTTTTGATATTCCGAAATGAATATTTGATTTTCGAAAAGCAAGATTGTTTAAAAACTCCCAGAAACGGATTGTTTGAATTAAAACAAATTAGATGGAAATTTGAGAAACTAAATTGAAAATCAAGAATGGTACTGGAGATTGATAATGGGATTTGGCTTGGATAAACGAATGGTTGTGTTGGAGATAAAAGTTGATTGGAGATTGATTGGGATGATATTGGTATATGCTGAATTGGTAACAGATGGAAATGATATAATGATATGCCCAACAAAAAGGTAAAAGTTTATATTATATATGGGTTTGAGATTTTGATGAGCCTGTTTGGCAAGTCGCTTGGCTATTTGATTTTCTTTTGGGTTGGAGAAGGCCTAGAGAGGCGAGTTGTAGTTGTACCGATTGAGTCGTACAAAGGAGGTGCTGGCGAAATTTTTCGGAAATTTAGGGTGTTAGAAAATTTTCAGAATTTTTGAACATTAATTAGGAATGAATAAATATTTAATTAAAATTAAATTGGTTCAGTTGAAACTAAAAAAGAAGTAAACAAATACTTTTTAACCAGTTAATAGGGTTTGTTTTCTACCTTAGCAATTTCGAGGACGAAATTATTTGAAGGAGGGAAGAATGTAACGACCCATATTTTTACGGTATATTAAATAACTTATTTAATTATTTAAATGATGGTTTTGTAATTTAAAATGAGCAGAATAAATAATATTGAATATATATATTTAAATTTCCGAAATAGTCGGAAATAGTGGAATTCACTATATTGTGTGAATTGGATCATATATAATATATAATTCAGTTTAGAGTTAAATTATATTAACGAATATATTATATAAACGGCAGTTGAACGTATAATTATATTATAATTAAAATCGAGCTCGAAATGGCGCTGCAGTTCGTAATATGGCAATTCGAACTTTAAACGAATATATAGAATCCATTTTAAGTCGGATTTCTGTGAAACAAGAAACATTTAGAGCTGGTGAAGTATATATTTCTAATGGAAGAGAAAAATTGGGATTTGGTCGTGTAGATTTTGATTTATGTCCAAATCAAATTTTTGAAAAGTAGCTATGGAATTCCTTTATAATTTATAACAATTTATTTATAATATAAATTAATTTTTCAATATAAATTGAATATCGATTCAACCGGGATTTAAATATCGAGTTATAAATCCAATTGGAGCTGTATGATATTCTATTGTGAATATATACGATAATATTTATTTATAAATATTAAATTTAATTATTTTTAAATATATTAATATTTAAAAGGGTTTATTTAGAGCTTTAAAAATAGCCAGTTTTGCAAACGACCTCCGTTTTCGACGAATCTAATTTTGTTGGATCCGCGATATTAAATTATTGTTAGATTTCAATTTCCGTGATTTTTGGGGTCAGTGTGTGGCCGTACGGATTTTTAATGTGAAAAACAGTCAGTATTTTGACGGTTAAAAATACGCTGTGTGAGCAAACGGAGTCGGAATTCGACGAAACCAGATTCGTTGGGTTCGTAATGTCGAACTGAGGGTGTATGTCCATTTTCGTGATTTGTGGATGTTGTATGTGATCACACGAATTTTTAAACAGCAAGAACATATAGTGATTGATTAAAATAAAATAATCAGTAAAAAAATATTTAAACTTCCTTATATATACCCTTGCCTCCTTCTAAACCTAATTTCAGTTTTCCTCTTGTCAAAGAAAAGTAGCCGCAACCTCCAGGAAAATAAAACGTGAAATGTTCATTTCCTTAAATCCATAACAAATCCAAACAAATTCTACAAATTAATATACTTATATATTTGAGATCGTCATTCAATTCTCTTCACATTTGTATAAGATTTGCTAAGTTCGATGTTGGTTTTTGGGTACTGGGTTTCAACAGTAATGCCTAGGGTTGGGTTTTAAGAGGATTTGATACTTCGATTTGCAAAACGTAGTTCATAACGGGATTGAGGAGAGTAAATGGCTTGCGTGTGTAAAGTTTGGAGGGTATCAGTGAGAAAAGAGGTCGATGGTTGCCTGTAGCAGGGGCTCTAGGGCTAGCGATGTAATGGAGAGGGGAGGCGCGAGCTGGGTCCGGTGATAATGAGGTTGGAGAGCGCGAAGTGGAGAGTCAAACAGTGTTCTTGGTTTGGATGATAATGGACTGTGGAAGGAGAACGGAGTGGAAGCTTGAATTCAAAATGGATAGAGTGGTACTGACATCGCGATTTGCATCCGCAAGGAAGAAAGGTTATGAAGCGGGCCGGGTTTAAACATGTTGGGTGGGCTGATGCTTGATAGGGTAAGGCCCATTAAGGAAATAAATATCCAGGTTTCTTTTTTTTAAATTAAAGTGTGTTAACTTGTATAAGTCATAACTTGATCGTACGTGAACGAAATTCAGTGAAACACGATCCGTTGGGATCATATGGAAGAGGGCTACCTAATGGAACTGACTGGACGTGAATTGGAGCTCGTGACAATTTATTGCAAAATAAAATGTCCGTCTGAATCAAAGATAGTTAATCGTTATTTAACGATTACTGTCCAATGTGAGTAAAACTCACTAACTCTACCAGTTTATATTTTTATAACGTATTTTTAGAACTGATCAATGATGATTAATTGCTGTATGTTGACTGTTTGGTTGAACTGCTAATTGATTGGTTGAGAATATCGATATAGTTATATATATATCGTTAATCAAATATTGATTCTGTTTATCATAAAATTTCATATTGAAATGAAATTAATGTGAATTATATTGTGTAACATTTGTGGATGCAGGGAAACAGGTCGGAGGAATCCAACTGGATTCCTCAACATTTATTTTATTGTTTTTCATATATTGTGTTATACGATGTGATATGAAATATGTTGCTGATTTTGTATGTTTGGATGATACCTATCATTGTTATATGGTACGTTAAATACCATAAGGAATACTGGAATGTTAAAAAGAAAAATTTCAATGTTATATTGAAAAAGAAATATTTATAAAATCAAAGGATTTTATAAAAGAAACATTTTTTAAAATAAATAGATTATAAAAGAAATAATTATTTGGAAAAATAAATATAGAGAATTGAAAAGGAAATATTTGTAAAACATTTACAAATAGAATTGAAAAGGAAATATTTATTTGTTAAATAAATAAAAATAAATAGGATTATAAAAGGGAATTAACGAGATATAATGTGTTAATCAATTAGGGTTATCGAAAAAGAGTTAATCGAATAGTGTTAATCAATTGGAGTTATCGATTAGAGTTAATTGAATAGAGTTAATTGATTAGAGTTATCGAAAAAGAGTTAATCGAATAGTGTTAATCAGTTGGAGTTATCGATTAGAGTTAATCGAGTAGAGTTAATCAGTTGGAGTTATCGATTAGAGTTAATCGAATAGTGTTAATCACTTGGAGTTATCGATTAGAGTTAATCGAATAGAGTTAATCAACTGGAGTTATCGATTAGAGTTAATCGAATAGTGTTAATCAATTGGAGTTATCGATTAGAGTAAATCGAATAGAGTTAATCAATTGGAGTTATCGATTAGAGTTAATCGAATAGTGTTAATCAGTTGGAGTTATCGATTAGAGTTAATCGAATAGAGTTAATCAATTAGAGTTATCGATTAGAGTTATTGAATAGAGTTAATTGAATAGAGTTAATTGAATAGAGTTGATCGAATTAGAATTAATCAAATAGAGTTAATTGATATAGTTAATCGATTAGAGTAAATCAAATATAGTTTATTCAAAAGGAGTTATTGAATATAGTTTATCCGAAAGGAGTTATCGAATATAGTTTATTCGAAAGGAGTTATCGAATATAGTTTATTCGAAAAGGAGTTATCGAATATAGTTTATTCAAAAGGAGTCATCGAATATAGTTTATACGAAAAGGAGTTATCGAATATAGTTTATTCGAAAAGGAGTTTATCGAATATAGTTTAATCGAAAGGAGTTAATCGAATATAGTTTATTCGAAAGGAGTTAATCAAATATAGTTTATTCGAAAGGAGTTATCGAGTATAGTTTATTCGAAAGGAGTTATCGAATATAGTTTATTCAAAAAGGAGTTATCGAATAGAGATTAGTCGAAAGAGAGTTATAAGTTGAAATTCGATTATATCGAATTCGGGAAAGTACGCTTTCCATTTTTAATCAAGATTTAATGATTTATTTATAAATTGCCTATTTAGTTATTTAGTTAAATTAAAGAATAAAAGTTATATTATGAAGTTAGATATTTCAGAAGTAGGGATTATAACACTATAGTTATAATCAATGGTTTCAATAAAGAAGTAGATTCGTAAATAGAATCCGAGAGTTACGTAAGGAAGTTTGTCAAAGATTTAAAAGGGTGAACCTTGTCTATTTTGATGTTAGAAATGTTGTTCAGTTAAGGTCTGAGAGGTAGTTATACCACAACTTGATTGGCTGCGTTTTTAACTAAGGAATGGTTAAGGTGCGATAGTGAAGGTTGGTTAAGTAAATTTAGTTAATGAGTGTAATGTTTTGAGTTGGCATAGCGATGTTTTATTCATACGTCTGTTTAAAACCAACTGTAGGAGTTTTGGAAATGTTTTCCAAATAAGAATCAGAAATATTTTCTAATATAGAAAACAAGAAATGAAAATGTTTCCCAATGTTAATAATGTATATTTTCCAAATTTAGAATATAAGAAATGTTGAATATATGGAAACAGGAAATGAAAAAAAATGAATAAATTAATGAACTAAAGAGATAAATGTTCAATGATGATTGAACGATAATTTCCTTCTGGAAATAATATCGTTGTTTGCACACGTGTTTTTCTTTGATAGTTAACTCACCGACTATCGATGTTTTTGACCATTTTTCCGTCGTCAATACGGAGAGACCGGGATCAGATTCATTATCTGAAAACCACTCTGTATGGAACTTAGCGTTGCGATCAAATATGATGAAGATAGTTGAAGACGGAGTTTGTGCAAGGGTCATTCTGTCAAATCCTAGGTAGAAATTGCCTAAGATGGGTTTACAGAATAGTGCCTTCGGTTTGTCTAGTCTCAGGACAACCTGCATGGAAGAATGTCTGACAGAGTATATTTAATGGATCACGTAAGTTGATCTCTTCAAATGTATGTACGTTTGGTGGCGGAGGAATTCGTTTCTCTTAGCTGTATACCCATTGTATTTTTGGGGAAATCAATTTGTGGTTTGGCGGGTATGACGATGTGACATTCAAAGTGAATAATTGGGTGATCTGTCAGAGATAAGCGTGGCCTCTAGCCTCACAACCGGGAAATAACGAAAATCGGGCAGGCAGCATGGCTAAGTGGTTGGCTGTTAATTAGGGTGTGTTATCACCTATCTAGAGATATTCATTTCATTCTTTAATCTATTAAATGTTGTCCCATTCGGGAAACGGTTGCTGATCCCAACCGTTGGTGATATACATTCAATACACTTAAGCGAAATGAGTGGTCGGTCATGTGTGGCCGGGTTGCAAGATGTTCCTGTTGAGACCAGTGTATTCCTATCTAGAGGTACACTATCGGAAGGTGGTTCCATACCTTGTCATAGTTGGAAATCCATTATCCAATAAGTGCTCGCGGTTTTGATTGTATACTATATAAGTAGAACGTGAGATGAAAGCGTTTCTGCTAGATGATTATTATATTGTGATTTATAAACACTAATATAATATCAAAAGAATTATGATATAAAGTTTATTTTGGATTCTCATAAGGGAAAAACCCATTTCGTTATACGGCGTGGTCTTATGAGATATCGTTAATTTGCTCAAACTGTTTTAAATTGTTTTACTCACACAAGTCCCATGACCGACCCAGTGTTTATTTTTGTTTTGTTTTCATCAAACTCTTGGGTGCCCCTTTTTGTATGGGCAGTCAAGTAATCAAGATTTCATAGATATACTTGGAGAGCTTGGAGCAGGAGGCTTCAGGAGGTTTCAGGATTATATAGCTATAGTTATTTCCGCTGTGTTGTAAGTGTTGTACTCTGATAATGTTACTGTATAAATATACTAGTTTTATTCAAAGTTATGTATCTATTATATATTGTTCATTCCGCTATGAGATTCGTGTTACTCTGATGTTGTATGTTCTTCTTCTTCTACTATTCTAAGTTTCTATCTTATATATTCTCACCTTCTGTTTTCTTTCTATTAGTTTTCTGGTTTCCAGTGCAATTTGGGTTGGACTTGTGTTATTTGGTCAGCTCAAATGGTACTGAAATTTCGGGACACTAAAGTTATTACACCAATTAAAAGTGGAGCCAATGGAGGACAGCTCTGAAAATCCAGAATAACCGATGAAGGAGTTGAAGTCCCCTACCGCAACGCGGTTTACGGTAGAAACTCCACGCTCTCAGCATGACATGAAACAATGTTGGAATCTCCACCAACGATGGAGGCCATAAATACCAGGTCCACAAGATACAGGATATCGGACCAGAGGGCCTGCATTTTGATCCGATCGCATATCGCATAAATAGCTGGAAAAAAGAAAGATGAAAAAAAATGAAGGAAATCAAGCAGACAATGGACAAAAATTGAGCTGAATCAAAAATACGGCGGACTAAAACTTCTTTAGACCACAAAATCCAGACTTTGTTGGATTCATTGGCAATGTTGCCCCCAAACCCAAGGGAGAGGACCGAGTTGGATAACACCTTAGAGCATATGAGAGGCTCTAGAAGTGCCACCAAAGAGATAGAATGTTTCTTAACAATACGCTTAAGCATCGCGAAGGATGCTTCATTACTGATACCACGAACGTTCCAAAAAAAGGCACGCCATGAAACTAACAGAAGAAGATCAGAAAAAGCCAAGCCTAGCAGGGGAAAACAAACCTCAGATGAGGAAAAAGGTGTGCCGAGTAGATCTAACAATCCGATCGGCCGCTGCTATAGAGCGAGTGTGAATGGTGCAAGGAGTACGAGGCCCATGCCTCGATTTCCCATGCGAAGGGCGGAAGGAAGGAGTAGCAGAACCAGAAAGAGAAGTCCCAATGGAGGGAAGCGATTTAAACGATAAAGGGGAAGAAACATAAGGCGTAGAGCTACATGAGGGAACAAAAGACGGCCTAGAGTTCTTAGTAAGGTAAGCTAGTAGATCATTAATGATTGAAATCTCCTCCTTACTAGAAGGGAGACAGAATGAACAAGGGAAGACGAAGAAGACTGAAATGGAGAGGAGGAGGGCAAGATAGGGAGTGTAGAAATGCAACATAATGCGTCTCACCATGATATAAGGGTCCTCCCAAAGCCGAGTTGTCATTAAATTGACAACATAACAAGGAAGAGAGCAACCTAAACCGATAGGAATCACACACCGATCACAAGCCAATAGAGAATAGAACTCCAGAAATAAAAGATCAGACCATTGGTTGGGGGCATCCGTTGTCCCCATATAACTACCAACACCAATGGTCTCTATATGGCAATAACGCGCACCAAAGCCCAACATGAGGGGAAACCAAGCAAACAACCCCCAAAACTAAAACCAAGAGTAGCCGAACATGAACAAATTACAATGAAATTTGTTATGCTTCGAACGCAACCCAAACCCACAAGCCGCAAAAAAACACGGCAAATCAAAACCACCAAAATGGCCAAGCCTGATCAACTGGGAATGCATGCCAAACGAAGGGGCCACAAAAAGATAACCAATCAAATCACCGAAATGTCGACTCCTGTTTCTCGAAGATAACACAGATATAGCAGTGAAAGAAACTGCTAACTGACACCAACAAATGAAAATCAGGTAACCATAAGAACAAAGAGGACGATGCACCCACAACCACAAAACCCGCACACGCAAGCAAAGAAGCATGCACACACACAGGAACCGTAACCGAAACACAAGTATAACTGAGTTGACAAAGAGCAGAGGCCGAAGCCTGATAGGGTTCAAAACATCAAAAGCAATACCATCCAATGAAATGGCAGAGATGGTACTTGCATAGTCAAAATAAATAGTAAAACGGAAACAAGGAGAAGGCTAAACCTGCAAATTTTCCATCCTTGGAATACAAGAAGCGAGATCCATGCAATATGATGCCAATGATGGCTTACTCTTAGCTGCCACGCCAATACCCCTGTGGTGTGGCTGCAAACTAAGACTACCCATGTCCCATCTAGATGAAGACAATGATGCTCTAGCATCACGCCTTCTCCAGTCAAAGCCGCCCTAAAACACAGCTGGCTTGGTAGGAGTAGAAATGGGTGAAACCCCATCCCCATCCAGACCAAACGCATCAGAAAGGGCTGTAAAACTATTAGAAGTACACAATGCAGGGGAAGCCTGTGCACCAGCTGCCAACAAAGAGCCCTCACTGATGGCCTGCACATCACGAACGAAGGTAGCTGAGATGGAACAGCCTTAATAACCCTCTTCGAGTGTCGAGGACGTTGACATCGAAGAGAGATTGAAGGATTTTCATGCTCCCTCCATTTTGGCCTCTTTTTGATAGGGACATCCAGTGAAGGCAAAGTTCTAGGGAGGAACCAGACTGGGGGACCTAATCCCCATCACCTACACTCCCCAAAGAAGGCACATCACAAACAATAAACTCAGGCAAGCCACCACAGAATACTGAACTAACTAGAAAACCAGACTCCGAAGCTCAAATCCCTTGAGCAATAATAAAAACCTCCAAGCCCCCTATAATTAGACGTGGAACAAAAGGGGTGATGAAATCCCTTTTGCCAAGACTGACATCAGGATAGTCCAGAGATCCCAAACCAATAGTCAATGCAGATCTGAGCCCTCTCGCAGGAGGAGAGTGATAAATCAAGAGCAGTTCACCCGAAAAGAAAGGAACCAGCTTCAAGAATAAGCCGACAACCAACATAAATTGGTGTCTCGTCAAAGACACAAAGGACAGAAGAGACCCCATTCGAATAACAATTGCTATGTCAGTGGAAAATGCTAAATTCACTAGACAAGCATCAACTGCCTCTATTGCTGCGACAATCACACCAATAGAAGGGAAAGGTCTGAGGAAGACCCCAGTACAACGAAATCACCAACACCTAGGCCTGAATCCATAACCCTAGAAATTTAGGGAAAATCGAAAGCCAACATTACACAGAGCCTAGAAGAAAACAGCGAAGACGGATCGCATGGAAGAAGTTAGAGAGAAGGAGCCATTAAAAGAGCCGTTGGTTTGGATGTTGTTCTTGAAGGTTATTCCGATGCAGACTGGAGTACTTTATATAATGATTCAAAAGCGACTAATGGTTTTATATTTAGCATTGCTGGAGGAGACATTTCTTGGAAATCCAAGAAATAGGCTATTTTGGATCAGTCTACTACGGAGTCTGAGATGATAGCACAAGCCATAGCTAGTGAAGAAGCATAATACTTGAAAAATCTATTAGCTGAGATCCCCTTATGGGAAAAACCGATACCAACTATGTTAATCCAATGCGATAGTACTGTGGCTATTGCAAAAGTGCAATAACAGTTATTATAACGGTAAGAGATGACAAATACGTTGTAAGCACAGTACTATTAGATAGCTACTCTCTTCAGGTACTGTTAGAGCGGATCACATACGCAGTGATGATTTGGCTAATCTTTTAACGAAAGGACTATCCAAAGAGAAAGTCCTTAATACTTCTAAAAGAATGAGACAATTACCCTTAGATTGTTAAGTCACACACAATGATAACCCGACCTAATGATTAGAGATCCCAAGAACTAGGTTCAATAGGTAAAAACAAGTAGTGTAGTGATAATGGTTGAACATGTTATTTTTATATACTAAGAGGCATGTATTCCTGAAGTGATCAGAGGATGAGTTAATAGAAACTCTTAATGAGATCTATACTCTATTTGGAGTAGAGTACCTACCTTCAGGAGTACTCTTAATAAACTCATCTTTGTGAATGTGGAAATGTGGCCGTTTCCTATAGAGTTTAGGGAAAATTTTCTAGAGCATTCACTAAATTGGGATAGGCGTTCATGGCCATAAATACATTAGCTTATTTGATTGTACTAAAGAAATGTTGTGTGTGGTCTGGTGTTAGGAATAGAGTTCAAGACCATGTATCACTCTAGTAAAAACTGAATCTTATCCACTATGTAATGGTTTAAGTCGGAATACACCTTTATTTATGCACAACTTACATTTTTTTGAATTGCTTGAAAAAAAAATATTTTTTAAAATTCGATTGGGGGATTGTTGGAAACGTTTTTTACATGTAGTGAATTTAAAAAAAAATTATACTTACTAAGAATTTATTATTGGGCCGTTATTGCAATTGAGTCGTTGAAAGTTATGATGGCAATATATATATATATATATACATATATATACATATATATATATACATACATATATATATATATATATTAGGAGCGTTACGGAGAACCCCTCTTTGATAGCACCCCTTTAGCACCCTTATCCGTTTGTGAGCTATGCCAATCGAAATCCAACAAGAATTTGTAAATGTTCGGTCCACATATATATTATCATCTACTCAGTTATTCACCCTTTAGACATTTATTCGAACTATTAAATTTAAACATCAAATTTATTATTCTATGAATGTCAGAATGAGCTTAAATTTTGGATAGATGATAATACATACATACATATATATATGGATTGAACATCTACTAATTCTTGTTGGATTTGAATTACCGTAGCTCACGAACCGGTAGGAGTGCTACAAAAAAGCGTTGCGCCGGGACGCTCCTGTGTGTGTGTGTGTGCAGTTAAAGCGCTTAGCGGATCCAATGCGGCGGAGGTCCGTAAAGTCATAGTGGGGATAAAGCGAGGAAATTACAGGATATAGCGGATGACTCTAAAATAGTATATATATAACTTGTTCTTAATGTTTTTACGGAATATATAAACTACAATTAAATAAAAAATTACATTCAATTTAACAATAATTAGTACATTCTTGATTTTAAATAAAAACATATGCATATATCTACAAATAAACGTGGATTACTATTTAACTTAATTAAATTTAATAGAATACTATAGTATTCTTGTTTATAAAAATATATGTTAAAAAATTCAATTCTAAAACATTATTCATTAAAAAATTTAGTGAATAAATGTCATTTTTAGTTCATTTCATTCATCAAAGATATAGCCGAAAAAACGTAATATAGCGGAAATAATGGGATATATATCGGGAATAGCGGAATATAACGGGGCTTAAAGCGGGAAGGCTATATTGGAGGCTTTTGGGAAAAGCGTAGTGGTAGTAATACGCTACGGGATATAGCGGGGTCATAGCGGGGAATAAACTGCACAGGGGTGTGTGTGTGTGTGTGTATATGTTGGAGAATGAAGTTTTGATGACAACAACCTTATTTCAATTATCATCATTAATTGATTGTAAAATATATACAAACATCTCTGTCTAGAATATATATACATATATATGCAGGATTTGTATACAGGACTTAAGTACTGAAGACTGTAAAGTTTTAGAGTTCCAAGAGATTCAGAATTCAAGAGAGATTCAAGACTCATGAGTTATCAAGTTTTCAAGAGTTCAAAACAAATATAGTAATAGAGTCTAGTTTATATGTAGGACTCTGAATAACACTCCGGGTTCAAATTCTGTTTTCAAATTCTGATTTTTAAATTTCAAATTCTGATTTTCAAAATCTATTCTAATTTTCAAAATTCAAATTCTAATTTCAAATTGTTTTTCTATATTACTTATAATTTCAAATATAAGTTTCAAGTTTAATATAAGTTTATATACTTTTAAACTTTATAAATTTATAAATATGTTTATATAATATATTATTATGATTTCATATTTTAGAATACTCGTTTATATCACTAAGTTTTAATTCACAAATTTCCAGAATAATATATATAATCAATCACTTGAAAAATAAGTTTTAAAAATAAAAATTATATATATATATGGGTCGACATACATATATGGGTATGTCGACATATAACTGTCAGAAATTCAATTTTCAAAGGAATTGTCTTTTCACTATTTGTAACGTTACAGAAGCATTGCAACCTTTCAAATCTTATAAATAAGGGGTGATTTCGAAATTTTTGATATATCTTCTTCTCCATCTTCAACCCTCTTCATCCCACCATTGATATTTTATATTTTATTGATTTCTACACTTCTACCTTGCCAATTTTTACTCTAATTATATAAAACTTCTTCTTTTCTCACTCTCTACCCATTATTCTCTGAATTGAAGTGCCATTGAAGAGTGATAGGGAAGTTGTAATCATTTGGGAAGTGTTTGGGAAAGACTGTGTTCCTTGTAGCCCAGAAATCAAGGAAAGGGAGCGATGTTAACCTTGTAGTCGTAAATCAAAAGTGTTTGGAGAGGTGTTAACCTTGTAGCCATGAAATCAAGGGTATTGGACTTGGATATTGATAATAATAAAACTCTGCTCAATCCAGTGTAGCATGAGACTAGATGTAGGAGTGATCCAAACCAGTATAAAATCCGGTGTGTTCCTTCCTTTTTCTGCATTTTATATTTATCTGTTTCTGTGTTTGTGTTTGATATTGTATCTGTGATCGTCTCTATTGTGTGTGATTCATATAGTAGATCAAATAGGTTTAAGATTTTCATAAATTCTTTGAAAACACTATTCACCCCCATCTAGTGTTTATTTTGCCTTAAGATCTGCCTTCTGCATTCTCTAACAATTAGTATCGGAGCATAGGTTTTAAATAAGTTCATAATCTAATTTTTGAAAATAGTAAATGGAAACCAACACTGGTAATAATAGTTCTTTTGTAGAGGATCGGCCACTATTACACCACCACTGTTTAATGGCAGAAATTATTCATTTTGGGCATGTAGAATGAAAATATATTTACAATCAGTAGGATTAGACAGATGTAATAGTACACAGACTGAATTTGTTGAACCCACTGCTAATTTTGCACAATGGAGTAATGAACAATATTAGGGAATGCGAAATGGATCTATAAGGCAAAACTAACATTAGAGGGGGGTGAATGGTGTTTTCAAGGAATTTAAGAAAATCTAAAACTAATATGATCTTCTATATGAATCACACACCACAGAGATAATCACAAACACAGAATCAAACACAAACACAGAAATAAAATGCAGAAAAGGAAAGAACACACTGGATTTATACTGGTTCAAATTACTCCTACGTCCAGTCCATTGCGCAGAGTTTTATTGCTGTATCAATATCCAAGAACAACACCCTTGATTTCACGGCTACAAGGTTACCACCATTTCTACCACCCTTGATTTCCCCGGCTACAAGGTTAACACCGTTTCCTTCCTTGATTTCACAGCTACAAGGAACACACCATTTCCAAGACTATCCCAAATGATTACAACGGCCCTATAACACTTCGATTCAGAGAGTAATGAGGAGAGAGTGAGAAGAGAAGAAGTTTTATATAATTAGAATGAAATCGGTAGAGTATAAGTGTAATAATCATGAAGGAATGAAAAGGGATGAAGATGGAAAAGAAGAATGGTTAAAAAATTTGAAATCAACCCCTATTTATAAGATTTGAAAGATTGCAACGCTTCTGAAATGTTACAAATGGTGAAAAGACACTTCCTTTCAAAACTGAAAATATGACAGTTATATGTCGACACGCCAACATATGTATGTCAACATATGTTATTTAAAATTTGAAATTCGAGTAATTTTCAAGTGTTATAATTCTGGAAATGCTTGAGTTAAAACATATTGATATAAATACGTATTATAAAGTATAAAATCACATGAAATCATAAATATAAATTATATGAACATATTTATAAACTTATAAAGTTTAAAACTATATAGATATAAAAGTATAAAAAGTATATAACTTAAATAAATATGAATAAATTTATAAGCTTTGAAACTCAGTTCTAAAATTAAATTTGAAAAACTTAATTAGAATTTGAATAGAATTTGAAAATAGAATTGAAAGTTGAAAATCAAAATTTGAAAATTTGATATTGAATTTGAACCTGGAGTGTTATTCAGAGTCTTACATAAACTAGACTCGATTACTATATTTAAATTGAACACTTGATTTCTTGATTACTTATGAGTCTTGAATCTTCTCTGAATTCTGAATCTCCAAAACTCTAAAACTGTACAGTCTTCAGTATTAATTCCTGTATGCAAATCCTGCATATATGTATATATATTCTAGCTAAAGATTTAGTATATTTTTATAATCAATTAATATTGAAATAAGGTTCTTGTCATCAAAACTCCTTCTCCAACAATCTCCCCTTTTTTATGATGACAACCTTAGTTTATTAAATATTCATACATGTTCTTATCTGTTGATGCTGATCCTTCTAATATTCCCCCTGTCACTATAAATCCTTCTAATGTTCTCCCCTTTGGAATTATCAAAAAGAAATTCTAAAAATACTCCCCCTAAATCCTATAACTATCTAAATAACTCATATACTAAAGTAAAGTACTCCCCCTGAATCCTGAATCTATATATATATATATATATATATATATATATATATATATATATATCTTATAATCATTCTAGCAATCAATACTAACAAAGCAACCCAAATATAATAATTACATATGTTTTGCGTTATATATACAAATAAACAAATCAATCCAAGTAAAATTTACATATGTTTTAATATGCATGTTTTAAGTCATGTAATTTAAACCAATCAATATATAAGTTCACACAAATTCAAACAAATCAAACCAATAAAATCATACCAAACAATTAAACGTTTCTTGGGACTTCTACCCATTCATCTTGTCCAATGATTGGGTTCTTCTTTATGTCCTTCCATTCTTCTTCATTGGTTTTTGGTGCTTCATTGTTTTCATTTCTAAAATGAGAAGAGATTGACCAACGAATACATCAAAGTGTTTCCCCTGATATTCAACCATTCTCATTTGAATCAATTCTAGATGACGCTGATTAAGTAGTACTATAGAGAGGACGTTCTTGAAGGAATTCAATGTCTCTTCAAGATTTCTTAAGTTATGAATTGGATTTGCCATAGTCTTGACAAGATTTGAATAGAGAAGAAGGAGAAATAATTAATGAATTTTTCTAGAAGAAGTAGACTTAAATAGGGCCTAGAATTTATTGGATTTGAATTGACATGAGTTAGTTATTTAAATTTAAATTTTGAAACATTTTGAAAAACTAGCATTTATATGTCGACATAGTCAACTATGTATGTCGACATACTTAGTAAATAATTTTGAATTTTTGAATTTTTTGTTTATTTTATATTATATTTAATTTTAAAGTTTTTACATTAACTGAAAGATGATTTAACATAAATAAAACTCCATTCATTACTTCTTAAAAAGCAAATACATCCAACTAATTAAGACACACTTAAATACGAGATTCAAAAGCAAACACAAGCAAATACTAAGGATAACCTAAATTGGATAGGCTAGTTTTCAGCTGATGATGAGGAGGAAGATGAAATTCCAAGCTTTCTTCCTATCTTGATCATGGACATAGTCATGTTGGAAAAACTCTTTTTGAGTTTCTTTTGATTTTTGACTATCTTCACTTGATTTTGAATAATAATCTCCTTGGAAATGGTTCTAGTGTTGACTGGACACTCAATACTTTCCAAAGAAGTTTCTTCTTCTTCTTCTTCGATTTCCATAATCTATTGTTCTTGTTGCATTCGAGCTTGTTTGTCTTCGAATGTCTCATAAGGTTTGAAAGTGAGTGGAATTTGCATAAGGTGTATGTTTATGGAATCAAACATCTTTCTTGGTACAAACTCTACTCCATCAATATCAACTCCAAAATATTTGAAAATACAAGTGAGATAAACTTCATAATAAAGAGTATTTTCTTTTGATGAAGTTTCTATGGGCTTGAATTCTCTAAAAATCATGTCGGCCCAATTGATGTCATAGCCACCAATAATAGCAAAGAGTGCTTTTTAGACCTTGAGAGTTGGGTTGTTAAAATTTCTAGAACGAGGGGTGATGGCATGTTGAAGGAGAAGGTTTACGATTCTTGTTTTTGGGCAGAAAAAGCAATTTTTGAATTCCATGTGAGCATCGCTTTCAAATATGTCATGATAAGTTTCTAAATCGGTTTCATCGATTTTGAAATCCGAAAAATCTGAGCCTGTTCTTTTACAATTCAAGTATTGCCCAAGATTTCGCAATTTAGAACAATTTGAGTGCCTTTGACACTACTCCAAATTTGACCTTCATTGCCTTCGAAAAATCCGCGATTAAGATTCGCATAGAACATCTTGACAAGCTTCGGGTAACACACTTCATCGTTATCCCGAGAGTCAATCAAGCTCAATATTTCATTGTGATTGAAAACAGAGATAAGATCATAGGATGGAAAGTCTCCAGAGATGCTAAATAGTCAACATAGGTTTTGATTGCCTCTTTATCATTGTGGAGATAACCTTTGATGGTTTTGGTTAATTTCAATTTCTGAGATGAACTTGAGGAAGCCATTGAAATGTTTGTTTTGAAGAGTATAGATATGAAGAATATAGTTTGAATTGTGAATGAGAGGTAAAGAGAATAAATGTATAAATAGAAATTAAATGGATATGAATTGAATAGGCACAACTTTTCTGAAATCAATGAAACCTTTTCAAACCTTGGGAGTAGGTGAAAAATTGGAGGGAAGTTTGAAAGTTTAAACCTTTGAAATTCAAAATTAGAATTTCAATTCCCAGGCTGATATATCGACATATAGATATATGTATGTCGACATATATGTTCAATTTCAAGGGACATGTGGTTTTTGTGTTTTTTTGTTTTTAAATTATCGATTTATATTTCAGGTTTAATTATTTCCTGAAATAATAATAATCCTAGCAAACATCCAAAATTTATTTTATGAATTATTATTTTATTATTATTACTTCGAATTTCAAAATTCAAATTCAAATTTTAAATTTTAAGTTTTGAATTTTAAAGATTAAATTTCAAAATCAAAATAAAGCAAGCAATCAAAGCATCCATTCAACCAAAAGAAATTTAAAATTTAATTAAGGCGTACCCAGTTTTTAGATCCATTTCTTTGATATTTTCTAAATTCTAAATCGCTGTGAAGCACATGTTTGTATTTCCGGTTTCTGGCTCTTCATCACTTGATGATGAATCTGAATCGTCTAGAGTGGTTGCGTATGCCCTCTTTTTTTTCTTTGATGAATTGCTATTGTCCGTCTGTTGAATCAATTTATTTGGATATGGACACACTCTCTTTATATGGTCTGGTTTATTGCAGTTATAACATCGATTATCATTTCTTCCTGAACTTCCTTGGTTATTACTTTGAAAATTATTTTTCTTTCTGTATCTCAAATTTTTTCTGAAATGCCTTGTCATTAAGGCTGTCCCTTCATCGTCTTTACTGCTTGAGTTAGAATCATTTGTTGTTGCTTTAAATGCTATGGATTTCTTTTCAGTTGGCTTCTTTTCTGTAATTGGACTTCAAAAACATCAGATTTTCGATTAACTCATCAATCCTCATTTCACTGACATTGTGGGCCTCTTCAATCGCCAATGTTTTCTGATCCTTTTCTGAAATCAATGAACTCTATATTTTTCTGACTTTGTCTTCTTTAGAATAAGTTTTTCCAAGTGCTGTTAATAAATGCACTATCCCTTGAAATCTGCAATACATATCGGAGATAGATTCATTCTCGTTCATTTTGAATAACTCTAACTGATTAACTAACATTGATATCTTTATTTGTTTAACTTTACTAGTTCCTTCATGAGTAACTCGTAAAGTTTTCCAAATTTCATAAGCAGATTTACAAACTGACACTCTATTAAATTCATTCCTATATAATGAACATAACAACATATTTGTGGCTTTAGAATTGCTTTGTGCAACATCCTTTTGTTCATTAGTCCATTGTGCAAAATTAGTTGTGGGTTCTACATATTTAGTCTGTGTGATATTCCATGTGTCTAATCCTACTGATTGTAAATATATTTTCATTCTACATGCCCAATATGAATAATTACTACCATTAAAAAGTGGTGGTCTAACAGTGGACTGATCCTCTACAAAAGAACTGTTATTACCAGTGTTGGTTGCCATTTAATATTTTCAAAAATCACATTATGAACTTTTTGAAAGACCTTGCTCCGATACCAATTGTTAGGGAATGCGGAATGAATCGTTAAGGCAAAACTAACAGTAGAAGGGGGTGAATAGTGTTTTCAAGGAATTTAAGAAAATCTAAAACTAATATGATCTTCTATTTGAATCACACACCACAGAGATAATCACAGACACAGAATCAAACACAAACACAGAAATAAACATAAATAAAATGCAGAAAAGGAAAGAACACACCGGATAATATACTGGTTCTGATTACTCCTACTTCCAGTCCCACGCAATGCGGGATTGCGTAGAATTTTATTACTATATCAATATCCAAGTACAACACCCTTGGTTTCAAGGCTACAAGGTTACCACTGTTTCTACCACCCTTTATTTCCCCAACTACGAGGTTAACACCTATTTATAAGATTTGAACTTACAACGCTTCTGGAATGTTACAAATGGTAAAAAGACATTTCGTTTCAAAACTGAAAATATGGTAGTTATATATCGACGTGCCAACATATGTATGTCGACGTATGTTATTCAAAATTTGAAATTTGAGTAATTTTCAAGTGTTATAATTTTGGAAAGTCTTGAATTAAAACATAGGGATATAAATAAGTATTATAAAGTAGAAAATCATATGAAATCATAAATATAAAATATATGAACATATTTATAATTATGAAGTTTAAAACTATATAAATATAAAAATGTAAAAGTATATAACTTATATAAATATGTACAAACTCATAAGCTTTGAAACTCAAGTTTTAAAATCAAAATTAAAATTGAAAAACTTAATTAGAATTTGAAAATAAAATTGAAAGTTGAAAATCAGAATTTGAATTTGAATTTGAATTTGAATTTGAACCTGGAGTGCTATTCAGAGTCTTACATAAACTAGTCTCTATTACTATATTTATCTTGAACTCTTGATTTCTTAATTACTCATGAGCCATGAAACTTCTCTGAATTCTGAATCCCTTGAACCTCTAAAACTCTTAGATTATACAGTCTTCATTTTTAATTCCTGTATACAAATTCTGCATGTGTGTGTGTGTGTGTGTGTGTATATATATATATTCTTAATAAAGATGTTAGTATTTTTTTATAATCAATTAATATTGAAATAATGATGTCGTTATCAAAACTCCATTCTCCAACAAACAAAAGGCTGCTCCACAAAGCAATTCTAAAGCCATGAATATGTTGTTATGTTCATTAAATAGAAGTGAATTTAATAAAGTGTGAGTTTGTAAATATTCTTATGAAATTTGGAGGACTTTACAGGTTACTCATGATGGATCCAATAAAGTTAAACAGACAAAGATATCAATGCTAGTTAATCAGTTTGAGTTATTCAAAATGAACAATAATGAATCTATCTCCGATATGTATTGCATATTCCAAGAGATAGTGCATTCATTAAGAACGATGCTACAGAGCCCAAAAGGGGAAGGCCAGGTTTATGCGGGAATTAGCGGAATTCACGGGGATACATTGATTGTTGAGGAAGATTTACAGATGAATGGTTAAGGTAGTTCGGGCCTATTCCCTGACCAGTATTCTCGGGCTCTGTAGAATTACTGATTCATTAATAGCATTGGAAAAGACTTATTCAGAAGAAGACCAAGTCAGAAAAATATTGAGTTCATTGACTCCAGAATGGGCTCAGAAAACATTGGCGATTGAAGAAGCCAATAATGTCAGTGAAATGAAGATGGAAGAGTTGATTGGGAATTTGATGTCTTTTGAAGTACAATTACAAAAAAAAAGGAAAATAAGCCAACTGAAAAGAAATCCATAGCATTTAAAACAACAACCAATGGTTCTGACTCAAGCAGCGAAGACGATGAAGAAATTGCTATAATGACTAGGAATTTCAGAAAATTTGTGCGATATAAAAGAAGAAATAATTTTCAGAGAAATAATCAAGGGAACTCAGGAAGAAATGATGATCGATGTTATAACTACAACAAACCAAGTCATATAAAAAGAAAGTGTCCATATCCAGATAAACCAAATCAACAGACGGACAATAGTAATTCGTCAAAGAAAAGAAAGAGGGCTTACGCAACAACTTTAGAGGATTCAGATTCATCATCAAGCGATGAAGAGCCAGAAATCGGAAATTCAAATATGTGTTTAAACGATTCAGAATTCAGGACATATCGAAGAAATGGATCTAAAAATCAGGTACGCATTAATTAATTTTTAATTTTTTTGGTTAAATGGATGATTTGTTTGCTTTGTTTTGAATTTGAAACTTAAACTTTAAAATTCAAAATTCAAATTTGAAATTTAAAATTCAAATTTGAAATTTGAAATTCAAATTTGAAATTTAAAATTCAAAATTCAAATTTAAAATTCAAATTTGAAATTTAAAATTCAAATTCAAAATTCAAAATAATAATAATAAATAGTAAAATAATAATGTAAATTTTGGATGTCTATTAGGATTAATATTAATTTAGGAAATAATAAAACCTGAAATATAATTCGATTATATAAAAAAACCAAAAAGTCAAAATAGCATGCCCTTTGAAAATCTGCATGTATGTCGACATAAATAAATGGAAAGACCAGAAAATGAAATTCAAATTTTGAATTTCAAAAGTTTAAACTTTCAAACTTCCCTCCAACTTTTCACCAACTCCTAAGGTCTGAGAAGGTGTCGTTGATTTCAGAAAAGTTGTGCCCATTCAATCTCTATTTTTATATATATTCAATCTTATTCTCTCTACCTCTCATTTAAAATTCAAACGACTCTCTTCATATCTATACTCTTCAAAAACAAATCTCTAATGGCTTCCTCTAGCAATCCTCAAACAATGAGATTATCCAAAACCATCAAAGGATACCTCTACAACGATATAGAAGCAATCAACACCTATGTGGACTACGTAGTAAATGCAAAAGTCAATATGGGATCTTTCGCCATCTTCGGAGATTTTCCATCTTATGATCTTCCTTATCTTTTCAATCATAATGAAGCCTTAAGCTTGGTTAATGCTCAGGATAACAATGAAGTATGTTACCTGAAACTTGTCAAAATGTTCTATGCAAATCTTAAACGTAGCTTTTACGAAGGAGAAGAAACTCAAATATGGAGTAGCGTAAAATACACTCAAATCGTTCTAGATTGTGAAATATTAGGTAATATGAAAAATTGCAAGAGTACAGGCACAGATTTTTCGAAGTTCAAAATCAGTGAAACAGATTTGGAAACTTTTCATCACATATTTGAAAGCGATGCTCACTTGGAATTCAAAAATCACTTCTTTCACCCAAAAACAAGAATCGTAAACCTCCTCCTTAACATATCATCACCCCTCATTCCGGAAATTTCAACAACTCAACTCTCAAAGTCCAAAAAGCATTTTTTGCTATTATTGGTGGTTATGACATCAATTGGGCCGATACGATCTTAAAAGAATTTAGGCCCAAAGAAATGTCAACAAGAGAAGACATTCTTTATTATGGAGTTTACCTTACTCGAATTTTCAAATATTTTGGAGTTGATCTCAAGGGAGAACAACTTGTGTCAAGAAAGATGTTTGACTCCGTAAATATACACCTTATGCAAATTCCACTCTCCTTCAAGCCTTATGAGACATTTGAAGATAAACAAGCTCGAATGCAGAAAGAACAAGAATCTATGGATATCGAAGAAGAAGAAACTTATTTGGAAAGTGTATAGTGTCCACTCAACACTAGAACCATTTCCAAAGAGACACTTGTTCAAAATCAAGTAAAACTAGCCAAGAACCAAAAGAAGCTCAAAAAGACGCTTACTCATATGTCTAAGTTCATTGGCAAAATAGGAAGAAAACTTGGAATTTCCTCTTTCTCTTCATCATCCGCTGAAATATAAGCTTATCAAGTTTATATTACCTTTCGTATTTGATATCGAATCTCATATTTAGTGTCTAGTAATTAGTTGGATGTATTTGCTTTCAAGCTAGAATGAATGATGTATTATTTTTGTCAAAACTATCTTTAAGTTACTTTAAAAACATTAGAATTAAATAAATTAAAATAATATAATAATAATTTACTAAAAATTGAAAATTTCCAAAAATTTTATAATGTATGTCGACATACATATATACCTATGTCGACATACTATATCTTTTGATTAAACCTTTTCACGGATAATTGCAGTCTTTTATTTACTATAAATATACTCCAGAATCACTTGTTTTATTCACTGAACTTTCTTGAATTAGTTATTCTCTGATTTCGAACTATTTCCATTCAATATATATATATATATATATATATATATATATGTGTGTGTACACACACACACACTTGCGCTCTCAAATATTCAACATTCTATGATTATAAATCACTTTCCTTCTTTATTCTTCACTTGCTTTCAAATATATATACAAAGAAGAAGATTATTGGAAGGGTGTACTCAAACTGTAACTTATTTGTGTTATCAAGAGCACATATACAGTCAAACTATTTTTTGTATTTGCTGAAGTCATGTTCCACTGCTAATGCAAGAAGTCCTCTTCGGCAGCTGATGCAAAATCATGTTCTGTTGCTCAGGTGTTGTAATACGTGTTCCTCCGGGCTAAGTGAGGGTGTTGATTAGTTAATTTCTAGAAGGAGTGCGAGACTGGACGTAGGACAGTGCTCCAAACCAGTATTAAAATTCCTAGTGTTCTTTATTTTATTTAGTCCATTTATTTTGCTTATCTGTGATATCATCTCTAAGTATCTATCTCATTAAATACTTACTTACATATATAAAAAAAATATGCATCACCTTATCAAAAGTTCTGCATATACACGTATTTCTGTATTACTCGATCCTACTCGTCCTTTTCGGACATCTCCCTACATAAGAAGTGACATTTCTCTTCTTTCATAGCCTAAATCATCTTTTGACTTACACATCTCCAAATTTGCATGAGAGCTTCTGGACTACTTTAATGATTGGCGAAGAAGAAGATGATTTGTACTTTTGACAAAGGTGCCGGTAAAGTAGAAAATTGCTTTTAAGCCCTATTTTCACATTTTGTCAATAAGGAAGAATGACTTGTATTTATGGTATATGAACTAACGAGTAAGGGATAATGCACATGAATTTAAGTTTTATACTTTTACCTATGAGTGGAATATGATATAGATTTTTGACAATTAGAGAAATTATACTGAATATAATGGCCTTTATTGTTTATTGGAAAAAATCGATTCAATATTTTGGTGCTTTCGCTGTAAATTTATACTCAATTTTTGTTGAAAATTTACCAAAATGCCCAAAGTTTGGAACTTTTATAAAAAAAATCTAAAAATAAAAACATACTTCTATAGGAAAGAGATTAAAGAAACTTTCAAATACAATCATTTTAAAAAAATATATGTTTTTATTTATTTATTTGAATGATTTTTTTAATTAAAAATAATTAATCATACAATTTGTTTTCCTTTTTCCCCATTTCTATCTTTCGACCATGATTGCTACCATTCTTCCATCAAAGCGCGCAAAATGATTTTGATAGCACCACAACTGTTTATTTTAAATTAGCAATAGTATTACAAACGTCAAATTTAAATTGATGATAGCACCTCAGCCAACATTGTTAGATAGACGATAGTACCTTAATCGTTCATTTTACAATGGCAATAGTTTTCATCGTATCAACTATCTTCTAATTCTAGACAATCCATAGCCTAGGGACCATCCATTTTAGACCTTCATAAAGGCGAACAGATTCAGCAACACAACAGTATTAGCCATGTCAATTATAGTGTGGATTATGTGGAAGGAAGAAGCAATAAAGTGTACATTAATAAATTCATCAGCAGAATTGGTTTGTCCATACAAATCAAATTTTGTCCAAACACAAATCATTATATTATGTAATTTCTTTATTCCATTATTTTAGCAACGATTTATTCATATTGATAATGGTGTATTGAGCTAATATAACTTGGTCATCGATAAATAAATATTTTTATTTCTATTCTTATGTTTATGAAGTTCATTTGGAAATCGGATCCATCTAAGCAGATAAGAGTGATAAGCAAATTTATAATCAAGGAGTCGGGAAGTCGAAAGAATTTTATTCAATGAAGTGAGGTTCGAATCCTTGGTTAATGTGGCATTTAGTTGGATGGTATTTGGCATGAATTTGAGTATTATGCTTTCAATATTTTAGTCAAATGATGGGAAATAATGATAAACTGATAAATCTAAGTCGTTTCTATATAAAAAAGACGTGGAAGGGGGAAGATATTTATTTAAACCTCCCAGAAAGGTAAGTAACAAGAAAACACTGTTTGGTTTTAATTTATTTTTGAAATCAACCTTTTTATCTATTCCTTTCTCTTCTTTCATGCAATTTGAAGTAAAAGTTGAAAACTAATCCTAAAGTTTATTTTCAAACCTGACATTGTCAAAATATTTTTTTTAACAAAGTTATTTTGAAGAGAGTTCCACACAAATTTGCTTCCATTCTTATCATGTTACATTGGCTAATGGTAAATTGATTAATTTTATTAAATTTAATTGAACTGAAATTTATTCTTTATGTATTTTAAAATAAGTCTTATCAATGGATATTTCAGATGCATCATATCTGCATATGCACCTAAAGTCTTTTTCAGATATCCGAATTTGTGAATATAAGAAAGTAACGAATATCATATTCGCTAATAATTGATATACCAAGAAACATAAGTTAATAAAATTGACCTAATAGACTTTTTTTTTCAATTCTATTGATTATAAAAGTACGCAAAATCAATAAATATAATGCTAATAAATATTTTAAGCAGTTAATAAGTGTTTAATATATAAATTACGAACAAAATAACTTAATAAAACAAACAGGAAAATAACGTGAAGGACAAATTATTTGGAAATTTTAACCACAAGGACAAGAAACTAAAAATTTATTCAAAAGGACAAAACATAGTCCAAATTTATTCAAAAGGACAATACATGTAAAAAAAAAAATTATTTTATTTTGCATATTTAAGGTATCAGTTTTGTATGTATGATGATATCAATTTGCTCTCTGCAGCTAATAGGTGCATAACTGATATCTTTAGACACACAAAACTGCTACCTATTAATTGTAAAGAGCAAACCGATACCTACAAACATACAAAACTGACACCCAAAAATCTCTCTCTCTCTCTCTCTCTCTCTCTCTATATATATATATATATATATATATATATATATATATATATATATATATATATATATATATATATATTCTGAACCAAAAACTGATATCCAACTACATACAAAACTGATACCTAAAAATCTGTAAATATTTTAAACCAAAAACTGATACCCAACTACATGCAAACTGATACCTAAAAATCTGCAAAATTAAAAATTAAAAATTAAATTTTTGTTTTAATTTTTTTTTTATACGCATTGTCCTTTTAAATAAATTTGGGCTATGTTTTGTCCTTTTGAATAAATTTTAGTCTTTTGTTCCTGTGTTAAAATCTTCAAATAATTTGTTCTTGTGAATTAATTTCCCTAAAACAAATACATATTTTATGTTGTACGAAAATAAACATAATATAATCTATAGTCTCTGTTAAATTTGGATGAATATTTTTCAGGTGCAGATATCTTTGTATTCACTTTTCGATTTTCTAAATATTTGATATTTATTTATTTTTTAAATATAAATGCAAATGAATTTCAGTTTTTTTTTCCTTCTAATTAACAGCTTGCCGAAATTGATAAATCAAAGCAGATTACAGTATACATGAGGTCTCGTCAAATTGCATGATTCAATTGGGAACCGCATCCACTCAAATAATCGTGGTATCCTTCTCCCTCTTATCAGATTCAGAACAAAAGTCCAAATAAAAACAAAACTAATTAACAGAAATGGCACACTCAATTCCAATCAACACGATCCAAAATCCATTCCTGAACAAGCCATCATTCACATCAAAACAAACCAACCTCCCATTTCACAAACGAACGACCTTCTCCGTCAACGCGAAGTTCAACCTTTCAGAACTGCTGGGCGGCAGAGGCCTATGCAACGGCGAAGTAGGCGTCGAGCAGGAGCTCAAGAAGCCAATCGAAGAAACTCAGCTTCAAAATTCAAATACGACTCCAGATCCCAACGCAACCGCTTCGTCTTCTTCCAGCGAAAAAGACGACGCGTTTGAAAAAGAGCTCCTCGGCTTGACAGGCGGCTTCCCCGGCGGAGAAAAAGGGCTTCGGAAATTCATTCAGGAGAACCCACCACCGAAAAAGAAGGACGTCGCTAAAAGCGAAGAAGAAGACTTGAAATTACTGTACGAAGGTGAAAAACCGAAAGCGCCCGAGCTTCCATTGTTCTTGCCAGGTATGATTGTGATAGTGAAGAACGAGAAGAACAATTTTTACAAGTACTGTGGGATAGTGCAGAGGGTTACTGATGGTAAAGCTGGGGTTTTGTTTGAAGGAGGGAATTGGGATAAGCTTATCACGTTCAATCTCGATGAGCTTGAAAGGAGGGAGAAGGGTCCGCCTATGGTTAACCCTAAGTCCGCCATTATTGAAGATATTGTGGGCAAATCATCGGGTTGAGTTTCTCGTGTAAATATGAAGTCCCGTTACTTCTTGTTGTTTCCTACTGTATTGCTTATCATCATATCATGTGTCCTGCATTTCACGTTAACGTGGATTCTCGTGCCTCCGTGTATGACAGTATGGTAGGTGTAATTAGCGAATAGGATTACCCTGATTGGTGGAAATCAGGGAGACCCATATGGACCCTCCTGATTTCCACCAATGGGGATCGAGTGTTTTGTTCACATCCCTTAAAAGATGCGAACAAAATCGCACTCGTAACTCGCAAGCAGTATGTGCATTCTCTGCTCACGTCGTATAACGTTAATAGTGTAAAATTACTTCGGAAGAAAGTACGTAGATGTCACAACGTAAGATAGTATTTGGTTTATATTGTATTTTAAGTTTTTAGTTTTTAGCATTGATTATAAAAGTTGCAAAGATTTAAGGTACAGCGAATGTGACAGATTAAAGATTGAGGGACGATGGATAGATGAATTTATTATCATTTTTCTGTTGTTTGTTAAAATATGGAAAATAATAAAAAGTTGTTTTTAGTTTTGTTTTAACTTCATTTTCTAAATCAATACTTTTTCACGATGTGTGCATCGTTTGTACATTTTTAAATGTGAAAACTCAAAATTAAAAATATAAATCAAACGTATCCTAAGATTTTCAAGAGTAACAGCTTGAATTTATGCTAAATGCTGATATTTGAGGCTTTTTTTCCAAGGTTTTAGCTCAGATTTTCATTAAAAATTGTGATTTGTTAAAACCCCATGTATTCAATGGTTCTTTGGACGCTCCTTCCTTTAACTCTTTCCCCGTTTCTCCCTCCCCCACCCCTCTCCCAAACCTCCTTTCTTTATTAAACCAACCCACCACTTACTCTTTCCCCTATTTAACTCACCTATGTCATTCCTTCTATCCACCAACACAAAACAGACAATCATCTATTATTTATTCTCCACAGCCACAACACAAGCATGTTTACCGGTATTTTTTCATTTTTTGATTTTTGTATTCATTATGCTCAAATCTATAACATATATCTTTCTACAACTTTTTTAATCACATTTCATAATTTTAGTTTTTTCGAAAGAACATAAGAAAATCAATAAGTTTTCATAAATTTGTCCGTGAAATTTTTGTCGAATTGAAGTGATTTCATAAGCTTGTTTTATACGTCGATGACAATATCATTTAACAATAGACTGAACATTTACTAATCTCATACATAAATCAAGAAAAAATGAGACAACGTGAAACATTCTTGAGTGATTGAGAAAATTACTGCAATTAGAAGAGAGAATCAGGATCCCGAGAGAAACTACTTAACAGTCTCGATGAATGATAGAATACCAGTACATGAAAATATAAGAGCATCTCCAACAAGGGGTTGTTTCAGCCCCTTAATCATGAATTGAGCCCATTTTGTGTTCCAACAGGTATTCTTCCCCTAAATATTCAAGGAAAAATTACGGGGCCAATTCTGAATCTTGAATTGGCCCTACGCGCCGACTTTATCGAGGTGTCATGTAGCGAGTCGATTCTTTCGGCGCATGCCGATAAAATCGGCTCGCAACGTGACATGCCGATAAAATCGGCACGCCAACACCCAACCATTCCCAATGGCTACTAACAGTTGCATTTTAACTAGAGAACAATAAAACGGACTTATTTTCCCAATGGCTATAAAACAGTCAAAAAATTTCAAACGGTTATATGTTAGTTATAAATTGGTTACACCCCACCATTCTTCATCACAACATATTCACAATTCATTTGTATCTCTTAATCTAAACAAACTCTAACTCTATAACGGCGTCACCATTCAGAAATTTTTCACATCCAATGATGGACGGTAGCCGGTTCTCGCAAGCCAACACGGACAATGTCCTGGATACGCAAGCAAGCAAACTAGCAACTATGCCGTGAACAGACGAAGGGGACATCGATCTATGCACCATCTGTTGTCATTTCTAACAAGATTTGGCTACGGGGAACGACCAATCAACCGCTACGTTTCGGAAAAAAATTATGACCGCCTTCATTGAGAAGCATCCAAAAGGCTTACGGACGTTGCCAGCGATTCAAGATTGTTTCGACAAAATAAGCTGTCAAACAACGTTTTATGAGTAATAAGTTTACAAAATAAAGATAGCGAATCCAAGCGGTATGGGAGGAAATGATAACCTGATATATTTTATTACAACGTACATTATTGGCTAATAGATTGTTTCTATGATTCATATTCCCTATTTTAATTAGAAATGAATGGAAACGAGGAGTTCAAGAAGCTTTTTGCTAGAGAAAATGGCGCGAAAAGACCACATTATTATAAGTTTATGCAATGTTATGATCTACTTACTAGTCAACCAAAATGGAACTCAGAACTTGCTAAGAGCCTTCGCGATGTGCAAACTGCCAGTAAGAGCACGGAAAAAGCTTCTAAATTTGGGTATTCTTCCAGTCCAAGCGACTCAACTGCCAAAATTTCTCAATGTGTAGGGGAAAACCTACTTGAGGAGTTCAATACCACAATTGACGAAGATTTTAGACCTGAGGGAGTCAAAACTGCGAAAAGAAGGGGAAAAACTGCGGTTGAGCTTGAAGGAAACGTGAACGCACGCCACGGAGAATACAGTCGTAGACATGTAGAAAGACGTGAAGAACCCAATGAAAAAATAGAAGTTATGAAAAGATTTGTTGATCTGGAAGAGAAGAGGCTAAAAATTCTAGCGGATGAGTTAGTGTATAAGAAACAACAAGAAGAGAATGCTATCATGAACAAAGATCCAACTGGAATGCCTGACTTGGTGAAGGGATTTTGGATGGGAATGAAAAAGTGTATTCTAATGTCAAGGTTTCCTCAGTTATAAGTAGATTGTTCACCACTATCTGTATTACTAGTTGCTTATATTATGTTAATGTAGTAACGTTATATTTCCTACTGCAGTAACGATTTTCATATAAATGTAATGTGTGCTTTATTTAGATTGCTAGTTGAGTATAGACATAAATTCACTGTATCATGTATCTTGTATTTTGTTATATTGAACGAAGTTTGTACGCAAGTTAAAAGGTATTGTTTATATTTATGAATGCAAATGAGCTAAAAACTAGGGGCGTCCCTGTTAAATTAAACATATCAACACACAAAGGAGTTAAAAAATAGGGTCTTACTCATCCACTTGAGCATTGTTGCTGACAAATGCTTTGGAAATCGCATCACATAAAGCAAAGTGGGACCAGTGACTGTTCAAATCACGGCAGTACGAAAAGCAGATTCCCTACAGTATTATGTCAGGCGAAACAGTGTCGGGCAGCACGTAAAGCACAGTCGTAACAGTGGTCGGTTACATCATTATTTATTTTATTGATTTGTACATCATGCAGCTATATATTTCTGTCAAATTACTCACTACTTACCTCACTCAAACAAATTTGTTCCCATTCTTGTACTACCTCATTCATTCATTTATCACTCAAACAACTTTATTTTAGTGTATCCTGCGACACTACACATGCTCAAACAAAGCACGGTAGACATACCAAGCAAGACAATCGGACAGACATGACGATGGGTAGTCCATCGTTTATACAGGTCATTTCAACGATGTCATCCAACGTTTCGTAATGACTCCGAATTTAGTCAAAATAATTAAATATACAAACGATTATTTTGTAAATTTAATGACCCGAAATACAATTATATGACTTATAAATAACTAAATAGTGAAACAACAATTCAAAATATTGGAACTACTCCGATAAGTCAATCATGAATATAATTTGAAACTAAATTGATTTTATCTAAAATTCTATCTAGAAAAGAACAGTAATAATAAAATACTAGTGTGTAACCCGTGCGTTGCACACGTTATTTTTTAAAATGTAACATTTGCATTATTAATGATAAAAAAAATAAAAGCTTATTATGCATCTTCTGTTAATTTAAATAAAATAATTGATTTTTACAATATTTTTTTTTTAAATTATGACGTATAATTTTATGTTATATATCTTACACGTTGTGCTTGGAAAAGAAAATATCTCTATTATTTTTACTTATTTAATCAAGTGATTTTTTTCCAAAATATATTAATTTTTTAGTTGTTATCGGTTTACGCAGTTGACTAAAATGCAGATATTAACAAAAAACAAAGAAGGAATTAGTAGAAAATGAATAATATGATATTATTTTTTACGTTAATAATTTTTGTTATGTATATAAGTTTTTATATTTGATTGAAAAACTAATTTTGTCTTCTTGGTTAATATGAAAGTGGCATGCAAATTGAAATTATTGTTTTTCAATAATTTATCAAATAAATTAATATAGATAACTTAATTATTTTGAATATGTAACATTTTATAATTTCTAGTTAAATAAAATATATTTGCCTAAATGTCAAAATTCAAAAGTGAGTTGTGGAGAAGATTCTTGATCGAGGTTGGAATGTAAAACTCTCAATACAAATAACGTAAAACTCCGAGTACGATGAATATTGGTAATGCAAAATAAAAATGTCATTTTTTTATGAGTAGATTTTTTTCATTGAATGTCAATTATGTACACATGTTAATATTGTAACTGAAACATTCATCTGAGAAATGATAGAAAAATAGAATCAAATAGGAATAAACAACAGTGAAGAAAAAGTTATAAATTGGATGAAAGAACAACAATGTTTATACATCTATTCTAACCAATTTAAATTTGAACATGAATTAGTAATTTTAATATCTAAACCAAATGAGTAACATACAACAAATCAATGCAAACCTACATAATGCATAATTCAAGGAAGACCTTTTTCATAGTTTGCAAGTAACATGCGTGAATTAACAATTTAATGGTAATATTACATTAATATAACTCATACATTCACTGCAAGAAATGTCAAGTGTCAAAAGGAAAAAAATGATAAAAGAAAATGGCATTCTAATCTTCATTGTTTGAAGTAAAATTCTTTGGACCCAAAGTAACCAGTTATTTTGAAGAACATATGTGTGTACTTATTCAAGCCTTAAAGTCGAAAAAAATAGTCATTTGAACTTTAAAAATAATAATTTCTAGCAATCAAAGTAAAAAAAACAATTACCTTTTAAGCTTTAGAATATTCATTTGGTAACATTTTATAATAAAAACACCAATTTCAATATCATAACAGATTTTCTAACATTATTCAATTAGTTAGTGAGTTTAAGACCCAACTAAAGAAATACAGTCTGATGTAGATGTCGAACCAAAGAAACATGAAACTCCTGTTTTAAATAGAATAAAATCAAATTTTACTCAAGGTAGCCTAAACCAATAAGAAAATATGAAAACTACAACATAAAATAATATTATTTGCAGATTCATAGTAAAGCATACATCTTTTAGAACATGAACATATCAAAGATTTAGCAAATAGTTAGGAAGCAATTAATTATAGCCATCATGAATAAACTTATAAAGTCGTACACATCAAATTAGGGTTGTTATGGTAATGGTACCATTACCATTACCATTTGGCAAATACCGGTACCGTACCGTTTTTACTGGTAACCAGAATTGTTTACTGTTACCGTTACCGATCGACTGATATACCGATAATCTGATAATCGTTACATTGGTAATGGTAAATCACCGTTTGTCCATCAAAGTTTATATCTTGACATGATTTTACTACACGGTGCATATTTATTATATTATATGTAGTGTTAGTTAATAAAAAACATAAATGAGGAAGAAAACGGGTGTGCTTGGAATTATTTCATCTGATTATTGAACTAAATATAATCATTTATTTGATTTTAAATGCATGTAATAAAGCATATCAAATGAACATACATACATTTTAAATTAACTGGAAAATTACAGTTACTGCTGGTAATGAAGAAATGTTACCGATAATTTACCGTTAAAAATGATAAATTTACCGTTACCATACCATTTTAACTGGTATACCTATTCTAATCAAAAATGATTACCGATCGACTGGTAATGGTATAGTAATTATAAATTTTCCATTACCATGACAGCCCTACATCAAATATTAAATAAGTGCTAAATATACAAACAGGGGTAATAAGAAGCATTGTATATGGTATTAACAATGAAAGTAGTCATGCATAGTCGTGTGCTGCTCAGACATCGCATAAAAAACAGTTAAAGTAAGTAAATAACAATAAATAAAATTAGTCAAGAAGGGTTAAAGCATTTTCATATGTACATCTAAAAGTAAGCGGTTAGTATTGAAGTAGCAGCAAGTTGTTTATATTAATCATGATCTAAAAATAAGAGTTAAAGCATATCATTTGTGCCTACTTTTGGTGCCCACTTATAGAACTATGCTCCTGTTCTCCATGCACAGAGCAACATACATGCCTCCCCTGTACTTTATAGCAGTAGTTTCCCACGTTCTGAAGCTTGGCATCATCATGCTCAAGCCTTTTTAATACGCACTCATGCTTCTGAGGTCCAGTTTTACCCCTCAAAAGCTCATGTTGTTAATGCATTTGTCTTACTGCCTATAGTGTCCCAACCGCCTGATCCAACTCTTCTCCTCTTCTCATGTTCCTTCAACCTTAAAGGCTCCCCTCACTATTGCTGATTCCCTTAATATAACTTTCAAGACATGGATGCATAAAACCATTGCCGTATAAATAATAGAATCAGTATAATTTAATGTAACAATTAGATTATTCTAGCAATTTCAATACATGGTTATAATGTAAAACAGTTAGATTCATTAAATCAGTACAATTTCATCTTATTTTCAAGACATGAATATATAACATAATAGTAATTGCAATGGTAAAGAAATAGTAAAGAAGTAAGTTTTGTTCAAGTAATAAAGGATCTTTCTGAATCGCACATTAAAACAGGAAAGATAAATTTGAGTACATCCAAGAAACTTATGCATATTTAGGTAAATAAATAAAGTAGTTTACAAATTTAACTAATAGATTAACTTAGGTAGTTAGGTAAATAAAATGGCAAAATATTATCATATGCGAAAATTCAATAACTGGTTGAAGCCAGCTATATAAGTTTATAATGCAAATCAATAAATAGAGGGTTGCATATGATAATACTAATTCATGTAAATTAAAATGGTCGCCATTTGGATTTTTGCATGTTCCATAGAATTGTGTGAATCCAAAATAATAAAGAAAGTGTAGCATATTGTTTTTAGTTTCACATAATAAAAGTTATTCAAGTCAGTTGTGATTAGAAGCTTTGTTTGTTCCAAAGAATTGCGTGAATCCAAATTAATAGATAAAATATAGCACATTTCTTTAATAGCTGTGCAATCAAGAGAAATAAAAAATTTAGGCTGGACAATTGATTAATCCCAATTATAAGTTGAGATTAGACTCTTGAAATGCACTTAAAATAGCCAGAATCCGAAATAATTTAATGAACATCACTTGACTATTTTGAAGCATTATTTTAGGCTGTAAATAAAACAAAATCAAAAAAATTGGCAGAAAATTAAATTTAGGAACTTTATAAAGGGAAAGATGAAAGGTATAAAATACTAATTTATGAAAGCAAAGTTATTTTTTTTCATTTGTTCAAGCATAAAAGAAGGAAGCAATATTTGATTATGCATATAAGGAATTTCGGCAAGAAAAATGTTACCCAAGGCATGCAACCATTAGATAATACATAAAAATTATCACTCTGAAAAGAGTCTATTGAAAAAATGAATTGTTAGGCAATAAGATGGCTAAGTTTTCCATTGCATCAAATTCCTGAATAAATCAAGAAAGTTAAGCAATGTTAAATATGATGGTCCCATTTACTAAATATACAAACAAAATAAATAAATAAAAGTTGGGTTCATACCAATTCGTTCACTGCATTTATTCATTCTTATATCACTATATATTTGTAAACTTGTAAGGTATAAGTAGTTGAAGAATAAACTGTATCGAAGAAAAATTCTGCCTTACTATTGTTTTCAACTAAGATTTTTTCATATTTATATCTCTATGAATAACCTGTACCCACAAATATACATGACTGAACATTCAGAAGCAAAATCTCGGAATTCAGAAAATACAACCTTGTAATGATACAGTTCTAGGAATACAAATAGGTATCATTTAGTAACCCGTATGACCATATCAACCCGAAATCATATAATTAAGAATTTACAACTTTACATTTTAAATAATCAAAATCTTGTTGATAGCTATATGTACGCTTTGAATATATTCCACAAAATAACTAATGTTTCGCTCTAGAAGCAGTTGATTTTCATCTATGTTCACTCCAATGATGGTAGCGTAATATTTTTGTATTTCTATAAATGTGTTTCCTTTTCCTATTTTTGTAATGTATGGAAATTTGACTTTCGCATAGGAAAGAATACATGAAAGATAAATAAATCAAGTCAGGAAAATGGAAAGGAACCGATTTGATTTTTTTTTTTTTTTTAATTGACGGATATTTTTGAATAACGCTTAGTTCGGAATTTAAGGAAGAAAATGGACATGATCTGTAAAGGAGTCATTTTGAATATGAATAATTTATGCATGACAACTTAGCATTATTTTATTTTATTTTTTATATAATAGGTAAGGATATTTACACACACACACACACACACACACACACACATATATATATATATATATATTATAATATAATATAATTAAATATAAACAAAGTTAACATAAACAAATCCACCTAGCGAGAAAATAAACTTACAGCGAACAACATTAATTGGTTGGTAGACCTTTCCAAAACAGCATTTGCAAATTCAAGAACTCTAGTATATGTTTATAAGAAAATGAACAGAAATAAATTAGATTTACTTTGAAGAATGAAGGGCTGAACTCTTTTTATACTGACAAATAAAATAGCTCAGCAAGTAACTATTGATTGAGTCACAAATGTACAGTGCTATTATAATTCTATTTTTAAAACTTGATTTGTCTAAGACGACCGGAAAAAAAAAATTATATAGATGATGTGTTGACTTTGTAAAAAATATATGCAATGATAGTGTATATTATCAAGATGATAGCACTTTCCAGTTATACAAATCTACTTGCTAATAGGTTGAAGCCTCTAGAAAATTGTTCAAGACTAAAATAGATGAGATAAGTAATAAAACCACCAGGAAAATTCAATCTCATCAATCTACCATTGCTATGACGATTTTATACAAAGCTAACACCATCTCTCTCCAAATTATTAAAGCAACTTTCCTACCCTAAACTGATCTGCAGTCCAAAAAATTAAATTATATATCTTATCCATAGTTGTCATAGCGCGCTCTATAGCGCAAAATAGCGCATAGCGCACAGGTTGCGCTATTTTGGTTCTTATAGCGCAGGGGTCCCGTGTAGCGCAAAAATAGCGCGCTATAGTGCGCTATTTTATCATAGCGCAGCCATGAATAGCGCACTATTTTGCTTTTTCTTTTTTGAACACGCATTTTCGTTTTTTTTTTTCTTTTTGGAGATTTTAAACATACAGTTTTTTCCTTTTGTGCCTTTTTCCTGTGTTTTTTTTTAAGATCTTCTTTTCTGTAAGCAAAAAAAAAAAAAACATTATAGCGCGCACTATAGCGCATAGCGCAGGCCTTGCGCTATTTTGCGCTATTCGCTATTGACAACACTGATCTTATCATACATAAGTGCAAAGTCAACAGAACCAAGGAAAAAAAGGAAATGGATTCCTGTTTTTTTGGTTAATCAGGAAAAGGTTTATATTAGTAGTAAGTTATTGCCATTTGGATATTTATGAACAAAATTATCTCTCTTCTAAAATTCACAATATTAGACCATTAGTAGTAAATTATTAGCATTTGGATATTTATGAACAGAATTATCTCTCTTCCAAAATTCACAATGAAATGCAATATTCATATCATCGAAATGTGGTTGGAATCAACTTACTTGATGTCATAAGTGTATATAAGCTCGAAATGAGGATCTCTCTTATTCCAAAAAAAAAAAAAAAAGATTAATGTACCTATATAGTGGAAAAAAACTCTTTACTATATATAGTTAGCTACATGTAGCCAAACGTGGTATCTTGGATCAATTTGGCATATGTAGATTAAATCGCTCAAGGAACTAATATAGTGCTGACTCCACGTTATTGATGACATTCCGTCAAAAAAAAATCGTTGACCATATTACTATATGCCAAGCAATTTTTTTTTTTTAAGAATATATAAAGTAAAAAAAAAAAAATGTTTGAAGTAGTCATTTAAACAACTAAACATTTCAAATGAATAAATAATCACTCATGCCACGTTAAATAGTATGTCATCAACAATGCATCTTTTCAAATTAAAAGAAATATAAACTGAAAAGAAACAAAACAGAAAAGTGAATACACGCTAGTTTGATAGATTAAAGTACTTAACAATCCAAGTCGACAAAATTTAATAAACGAAAACTGAATATAGAATGATTATGTAGACATATCACATGGTAGAAATGACAACCATTTGAAACGACATGAGAGTGATAAATATTTCAGTAAGTGGAATCATCAGAATCATTTTCCTAGTAAGCAATCTATTAAGAATCAACTCAATAATCAAACAGAAGAAAAATTACATTTAAAGTGCTATGTTTCACATATGATCTAGAAATAAATTACCTATTTCGCTTCAACCTTCATAACAATCCAACTTCAGTTTTGTCCACCCTGAACAAAGCCATCTTTGACCAGTAAACAACAAAGAAATAAAGAATAAAGTATATATTGCATACAAATGAATTTCAAGTTAAATAAACCATCGAATGAAAACTTTGATCCAATTTCATTCAACATAAAAAGAGCGAAGATTTATTTACTCACTTAAAATTAGGCTAATTTTAAGCACCAAACCCCTGAAAAACCGATAATTTTGTGCTTTCAAAACACATAAAGTACTTTCTCGTCTATCTTCTCTTTCAGTCACCTCCATTTGCTCAATGCATTGGTTGATGGTAACAATGAGGCTATAGAGACCGCTGACGCTATTCAGAGGAGAACTATTGTTTCTATGGCAGTGGCACAGCCAATGACCCAATGTAAAGCCATTAATTTAGTCTCCTTATTTTCTGTTGGAATTTGGAGACCTATAAATTAAGGGTGGTGAAAAAGCCCTAGTTTGACTTCCCTTGAGATGGTGCGGTGTGATGAATATTGGGTATTTTGCAGAGCGGACCCGATAGGAACCATAGCAAAATTGGACATTAGGGTTAAGAAAAGAAACAGGGAAGAAGGAACGAAGGAAAGGAGGAAACATGACTTAAATGTAGGGCTAAGAATGAAAGCAGAAGAAAACAAATAGAAAGTATGTAGTAAAGAACATGTTTTTTCAAAGTTTTTTCATGTACCAAATTGACAATAAGATGCAAACCCAAATTTCCTATAAAAGTTATGTGGGAAGCCCTAGTCTGTGAACCATGTGAGGAAGCCTAAAGGGAAAGTGTTAAAGAAATGCAGAATAATATGAATAACTATTATCTATGCTTAAGGAAGCCAAATAAGTTTATTCCCTACAGCTAAAAATGATTACAGAAACTTGGTTGTAAACCCGGATTGTAGCATATTGCAGTTTCAAATAATGAAAATATGTATCAAAAAGTGGAGGAATTAAAACCTAGAACAGATCAATTCATAGGAGAAAGATAAATAATTTATTGTATGATTTATAAAAGAATTAGTTAATTATATGTAAAACTTTCCAAATAAAATACATTGTAAGCATAAGGAGAAAGTTACCTTGCTTGCACCATCATATTCTCCAACCTGCTAACATGGAGCTCCTCTGGAACAAAAGGAGGAAAAAAATTATAAATCAAAAGGAAAATGCAAGTAATGTAATTATACTCATAAAGACAGGTGCATCATCTTTTCATCATTAAACAAAAATGTATCTATCATCTCACAAAACGATGATTTTTAGTGTTGCAAATTTTCAGTTGATCAAGAAATCAACCGTATAGATTAGCCTAGCTTTAGATAATATTTTAAATTCATATTCCAATGGTAAAATGGGAACATATGTTACCTCCGATCTGAATTGTTAGTTTGTGGCCTAAAGAATAAAATAATTGGGATTTATCAAATAAAAAAACCCATAATCAATCAATAAAGGGTATGTTCATGGAAGAAACTTCCAAGTATTGGGGGTTGAAGGGTACACAAAAAAATATCAGAAATCGAAATTACATATCAATAAGAAGGGAAGATAAAACTAATCAAAACAAAGGTATAGATGGTAGGAAGCACCTGAGCACGATAAAATTGAGAGTACTGGGATCTGTAGACCTGAAGATGCGGAATAGGTATATCTGAGCGATGTGATTATCTTAAAACAGGGAAGTTGAAAATTAGGGATATTTGAGAAGAGAATGACAACGTTTGATAATTGAGAAGAGAATGACAATGTTTGATAATTGGGCTTTCATGAACTGGAGGGAGGGGCAAAAGGGTATGACGGTTCGGTGCTAACATTAACCTGACATGCTTGATAGCAATCGAAATAAAACCCACAATTGGTATTATACTATGGACTGGTTATGCGATATTTTAATTCAATACAAATATCTTGAGAGTTTTAAGCTGAATAGAGAGAATTAAGAGTATGATTTTGATTTAATAAAAGTATCTTTTAGAGATTTAAGGAGAATTGAGAGATTTGGGAGAATTAAGGAAAATTAAAAGAATGGAGAGAATTAAGGAGAGAGCTTGAAAAGCTTCTGCTTTACTATTATTTAATAGATTATCTTAAAATTGAAATGACTGAAGATTGATTCACAATAACCAGATTTAATTAACTTTTGAAAATATCATTTTCGAAAACTATCTCGATTTTGAGAAACTGGTTTCTTGGATTCAAAATAGTGAATTATTGTACGTTGTCAAGTTACTATGAGATCATGTGAGCTAAAATCACATAATGTTTTACGATTTGAAATTATAATATATAATGTGATTTTAAAAGTTAACTTCTATATATGATCAAATTGGACCCTAAAATTAGTTCCATCGAGTCTGAAATAGAGGTAATTCGTGTAGAACAATTGTGAGCATGTCTCGGATGGAGTTTGGAAAATTTTTGATCAGTGATGTTTTGTATAAGCCTATAATACCAAAGTCAATCAATTTTTTTTTCAAAACCCTAGAAATCCACGCGTAGTCTCAACAAGTCATCCGCCTTAGTCACGAATACAACAAGAGTCCCCCATTCGCATATGCTTCTCCAGGTGAGTCATTTCCTCAATAGGTCTCTAACCTGCACCTCTAGCTCTCTCTGCTCTCTCGGCTCCATCTGTCTCAATGGCATAACATTAATTTTGGCTCCTTCTACCAAATTGATCCTAAACTCAGTCTCATGTTGCAGCGAAAATCCAGAAACTTCCTCGAAGATATTTGGATACTCACAAACAATAGGTGCAAATGACAACCCTTCCTGTAAAATTCCTAGCAAACATAAATAATTACCCATCACACTGTCCCCCAGTAAACAGTGAAGCACAACCCCTCGCTCCTTCATGTTCCCGATTGTCCCCTTAAGCCTCTCACAGTCCACAAAGCTACATACTTCCTAAGCCAGTGCATACCCAAGATAACCCCGAACTCCGCAAAGTTCAAGGCAAAACAATCATAAACAAAGAAGCATCCATGAATCGATAAAACAAAACCACGACAAATCATACGAAGACTAGTAGAACCCCATACCGGGATAATCACGACCACAGGCTCATCTACAAGTTCAGGGTGCAAGGCCCCAGTATCAAATACAACTCTATTAGAAACATATCTGATAGAAAGCATACCTTGCACCTTGACGTTCTTCCCCTTATCCTTAGCATTCGATGCACTAGAAGAGGCAGGAACCGAACCAAAGCATAGGCCTTCACAACTTGCTTATCCTTCATCGACTCTAGACAACCCTTCTACAAATGTTATATCTTGTTGCAGTTATAGCACTTTCTCTCGCTACTACCAGCCTTCCAATTCACTCATGTCCTTCTTCTTAAAAGACCCTCTGTTACTCTGCTATTGTTTCCTTTTCCATTCTATTTCTTCTTATTACCTTCACCGCTTTGTTGCATCTTTGGTACCTCAGCGATATCACGAGCAACAACCTTCTTAGGGAACCAACTCTCATGCCTAAGAGCGTTCTAAGATAGTTTCTCAAATGGATCCTTGGTATGAACAATGAGCTTATCTCCAATATACTTGTCTAATCCCAGAATGAACTTCTCTTTCTTCTGATAAGGGTTCTCGATAAAAGAGCATCCATACTTGGAGAGGGCCTCAAATTCAGCAAAATACTCCGAGACTGTGTTATCCATTTGTTTCAGCTTGACAAACTTCTTAAACATGACGGATTTCTAGATTATAGGAATAAAGTTGTTCTCAAATAGGATCTTAAAGTCATTCCAAGTAATATGATCCTCTGGGATGATAAGAATAATAGATTTCCACCAATTCATGCCACTACCCTAAAGCCGTCAAGAAGTGAGCTTCCTCTTCATAGCATCATCAATATCAAACTCTCCGAAAATACGAGCATAAATGTCCAACCATTCCTTGACGTCGATAGCAAACTCAGGTCCACTGAATGGCTTGCCTCCCAAAGTAGATAAATCCTTGCATAGTTTGGCCAAGCCCCTTCATGGTAACGACACAGGAGCACCACAACCACTTACAACTACTCCAGGGGAATCTCGGGCTCTTCCCACGGCCGACACCAACATGGCATCGAACATAGCTTGGTAGTCAGGAGTTTCCATTCTTGATCCACCTTCATCAACAACCCTTGGTGCATAATTGTTCCTAGACGCATTTTTAGCGGCTTTATCATCTTGAATCTCGAACAAGAATAGTCAATCCAAAACCGAGAAAAGCGGCAGTAATGCCCAAATATGAGCTATTATATATACTACTATAAATAGTATAGATTCAGAATCTACAATTACGACTCGCTTACGCATATATGTCAACTCTTTGGTTAAGTCGTATAGTCAAAGCTTTGATACCAAATCTGACGGCCGCCCTATACCATTTGCATGTAAATAGGAAAAATAGTCTGTTCTAGCATGCCAAACTTAAATGGGTCAGCCACCATGAGTGATAATCAAAACCTAACCTTTCATATAGCTCACAGAGCATGAATAATATGTAGTAAGAAATATACACAGTAACGTAGCAAAAGACGACAAAATACAAAGCAACTAACATATCATCAAAATTACAGAGTCATGTACATTAAATTCAGTAATATTTGAATACAAGTAATCCTCACTACAACTCACAGATTAATTTCAGAAGAGTGAAGAGAAGATATAACAAGTAAGTATACATGATAGCTCCTCCAAGCTCATCTTCAGCTCGACGTCCCATATAACCTTACTTGCTATCTAGTCTACTCATATGCATCATCGATAAGCACCCAGGATGATAAGAGGAAACATAAAACCTTGGATCAGATAACAGTTTGGTATGATCTATTAAAAGTTGTATTATAAGATATGTAAATAGGCAGGTTAAGTCTCATAACTAACATGTCCCTGCAAGCAAAGAGTCAACACATAATAACATGATAATATATGATACTCAAAGTTATAATGCTACATAAAGCACTAACAAAAGAAGTGGGCAAAGTCAAGGGATAAAAGAATTTGTACAGATCTAGCTACACATTCCCTATCTCCTCTAAGCTTTATCATTGATAGTCTACCTAAGAAGTGAAGGTGTAAGTGACAAAGCAACCATAGCAACCATCATACAAGTCATAACTATTACATCATAACTATTACCTTATAAAGCCATGAATGCATCGATCCCTTTATGGAAAGCTTGTACATCCAGTGTAACAACTAGGAATTTTAACAATAAATTAGTTATTTAATTAGAATCTCAAAAATAGGAATATTTGCAAACGATGGAATTTGACTATGAAACTTTAACCGATGCTTTCGTCTTGGAATTCCGGTCAACTTTCATATTTGGAGTTTCGCGAATGGAGTCCATATGAAAAACTTACGAACGAAAAATAAATAAACCATAATATATATATATATATTATACCATATTTAACCACCCTTACAGGGCGAATGGCGACCTAGGTAGTCGACCCTAGCGGTCGACCTACTGGGCGCCAGAAACGCCCAGTGACGGTTAGGGTTAAAGGGTTAAGTTTATATTATATTATCAAACAGAAGGATGGATATAAATTAAAATAAATTTAACAGCCCATGACCAATTCCACTCTTATAAATAAATGGGTAAGGCCTCATTCTTTTGCACACAAATTTGTAGGCGGCAGCAAAGCTCTTCCATTTCTCTTTCTCTTTCAATCAATTTCTTTATTAAAATATATTCATATACAATCAATCTAATATAAATCATTCAGATTTGAAAGAGATTATCAAATCTAATGAAAAAGAGTATGAATTGACGTCTAAATCTATTGTTCATTAGATTCTCTCCTCTTTCCTATTTTCTTGCAAATATGTAGACCTGAAAGTATCCCCTTTTCAGAATAATTGTATATCTGTAAGAACTTAGGAATAGTAGGCCTAAAAGATTATTCAGATTTCAGATTTGGCTGCTTTCAGGTAAGTGTGAAATTTATGTACAAAGTTATAATAGCCTATTTATGTCGCTTGAATTATATCTCAAAAAATATGCCTAATATCATAAGTTCTTTTTATAATATGGTTGAATTTGAAATGAAACCTATCAGACCTGTTTATAAATATTTGTCAAAACTTGAAGTATAGGCTTGTGGTTATGAATAATATTATTTGTAGGCTTACTAGATTTTTTTATACATATTGCCTACAATCATGTTGAAATATATCATTGTTGTTTCAAAACACTGTAGATTTGCAAATCTGTCACATTAACCACGGTTTAGGTGTAGTTATATTCCAGATCTCTAGTTCAGCGTTAATATATGAATTATGCGATTTTAATTTTAAAAGAAATAAGCCTATTTGTGTTCAACGTTGTTGAGATTTTGGCTTAGTTGTTGTAAATATGTGGTTTTATTCTTCTTAAAACAAAAATACATTATTTTGAACTCACAAGAGATATGACAAAAAGGGGGAAAATTATGTAAATATACGTACAAATATAATTATACATATTTGTATGTAGTTTGCATCAACTATTTCAATATATATATATATATATATATATATATATATATATAAACATATTTATCTCGAAACATCAGTGGGTATCTTGAAAGCTTTAATGGCAACCACTGGTTCCTCAAAACTCTCAAATCTCAGATCAAAAATCGCCAGTAATTTGGATTCCGATCAAAGATCGGCTGTGACTCTAGATTTACGAACTGCAGGACGACTTGCAGCTCATGAAAGACCTTTAGTTCAAGGTAAATCTCTATATTCAGATCTAAAATCTTTCAAGGATTTTCTGGACTTAAATTCTAAGGATTTAAATTCTGCAAATCCAATTAGTCATAAACAGTCAAAGGCTTGGATTGAAAAGAAAATAATTTTCATCAATCGTCAATCCAGCTGAAAATATATGAGCCATCAATTAGAGAAAATATGAAAATAGCTGATATAAACGAGGAATTAACCAACACAACGAGAAATAGATGGATAAATTCTATCGCTTTCTATGTCTTTGGAAGTAGGCTATGTTACCATTTTCTTAAAGATTACATAGATAGAACTTGTAGTTTGAAGGGTTAGTTTCAATTATTTTCTAGAGAAAGTAGATGTTACATTGTTAAATGTGAGAATGGAGAAGATTGTGACCGTATTACTATAATAAGAGATTAATAGTTATGAAAAAGATGATTCTAGGATTGAATTAAATAGAGAATTTTTCCATGCATTGCCTATTTGGATACACGTTCCTAATCTAGATTTGGATTTTTGGACTATTGAGGTATTAGTAGAATTGCATCTTTAATAGGGATGCCTTTAAAAGTAGATAACTCAACTGAAAATGTAGATCGCATTTCATATGCTAGAGTTCTAGTTGAGGTGAATGTTAATTTTCAGTTTCCTGAGTACATTCCTATTCAGTGTTTAAATGGAGATGTTGTATGGCAAAAAGTAGTTTATGAATGAGTTACTGCTGTTTGTTCCGAATGTAAAGTGTTTGGGCATTCGAATGATGTTTGTAAATATGTCAAAGTTTGGGCTCCTAAATTGAATACAAATGGTGAGAATGAGATGGAAGTTGATGATATTGTTTTCCCTCAGAAAATGTGCACTTATGATAATTCTAAGTGGAGAAATACACTGGATAAAGATATAATATCTAGGAGACTATGTGATGATAAAGGTTTTTCACAAGTTAAAGAGTCTAACATATAGATCAATGCTGGAGAGTTTCAGCTTCAGTCCAAAAAGTCTAATGAATCCAAGTCTATCATGGTAATTTCGGATAATAACAAATCAAAGCAGGACTCGAAATTAGAAGGAAAAGTTTGTTACACGTCAGATAAGGGGAATGAGAAGATTAAAGGAGTTATAGATGAAAATCAGCTCAGTAAAATAGATGAAAATAAACAAGAAACAGAGATAGTTATGAATCAAAACAATGCTAAAATATCTTATAATAATGGTCAGCAAGATTCAGATTTTAGAATGGATAACATTGGAGATAGTTGTGAGTTCCAAAATGGTGAAGATGTTGTTAACAAAGATACTTTCATGAACGAGTCTGACAGTTCAGTTAGTTCTTATAGCTCTACAAATAGCTTCAAGAAGAGGAGGACAAAATATAAAACCAGTAGAAGAAAAAGTTTGGTAACTGATGAACCCTTGGTTGAGGAAAACCCATAGCAGGTTGAACTTATGCAACAATTTCAATCTCGTCTCAAAACAAAAAAAGAAAAAGAAGGAGGAGAAAAGCTAGGTGGAGTTAGTAATAGAGGGATATCTGAGAAGTGATTGAATTTTTATATTTTCTTTCTGTTTTTGTGTGTTGGCTTGGCATTTTATTTCTGATTTCTTGGTTTGGAGAATGGTTTTGACTTTGATGGATGCTATGAAGTTGACCTTGTGTATTAAATGATCTGTTCAACAGTTTGGTGTTTAGTTTTTTATCTGGTGAATTAGGGTTGTTGTTGGAAAATTTTGGTGAAGGCATTTTAGAAGATTGCGGTTCTTTACTGTGCTTGGAGTTGGTTTGCTACATGTTTTGCATGGGTCTATTCATTAGATGTTGCTGCTTTTGGAAGCTTCTATGATTGATGGCTTTTCTAGGTTCTCTTGTTTCTGAAGTGTGCCTTTTGATGTGCTTTTGATTTTGTTGTGGATTCTTCTGTGTGGTTGTTATTAGGTGGTGTCTTCTATTTGTGTAATCTGGGTATGATGTATGTTAGTTTTGAGTTGGTTTTTTTTTTTTGTATAGTATTTGTTGTCGTGGTGTTGTATTTGTACCAACTTGAAACTGTTGTAACTTCCCTTTTGTAATATAAGTACCCTGTTTGTTCCATATATATATATATATATATATATATATATATATTTAAACATATATATTTTTTGTGAAAAATAACAAACTACGTTTAATATAAAGAAAGAAAACAGTTGTCCATGGCGACTTCAAGTTCTTCACTTCCAAATTCTCAACGAATTCTCGTCACCAATCTTGATTTGGTCATCAGATCTGCAATCCCTCCAGATCCGAGCTCTTCGCAATTACATGCAAAGAAGGCAAATCCTTTGAATAGAGGTAATACTTGTAACCTAGAAATTAGTTCAAAGTTGCAATTTCCAGATCTGGTTTTTGATAATCAAGTACATGCGAATGGAGTTAATCTTATTCAATTAAAGGCTTGGATAGATGTAGTGAATGAAAATAGATCTCAATTAGATTCGACTCAGCTAAACTATATAGAACCTATATCTGAGAATAACCTTAAGCTAGCTATTATAGATGAAAATCTGACTTATAAGGCAAGGGAAAACTGAAATAACTCCATAGTGTTTTATGTATTTGGAAGCAAATCATACTATAAATTCATGAAGGATTATATCGATAGAAATTGGAATATAAAAGGGAGTTATCAGTTGTTTACTAGAGAAAATGGGTTTTATATAATGAAATGTGAGAATGTTGAAGATTATGATAGCATTTTAGCCAAAGGTCCATATTACTACAATAAAAGATTAATTTTTATGAAAAACCGGATGGTAGGAATGAAGTTATCCCGAGAATTCCTTCACCCGTTGCCAAATTGGATTCAACTGCTTAACCTTGACTCAGATTGTTGGACTGTAGAGGCTTTAAGTAGATTTGCTTCATTGTTAGGAATCCTATAAAACTTGATAATGTTACTGAAGAATTCATTCGAATATCATATGTTAGGATCCTAGTTGAAGTTAATTTTGATTTTAATTTTCCTAAATCTATTCCTATCAAGTGTATTAATGGGGAAATTATATGGCAAAATTTTGAATACGAATGGATTCCAGCAGTTTTCTGTCATTGTAAAGTATTTGGATATTCAAGTTCACTGTGTAAATCTCCTAAAGTTAAGAAGCCTAAGGAAAATACTAATGTGGAAAATAGGATGGATATTGATGTAAATGTGAAAGTTCAAAGTCAAGGAGTAAGTGCTAAGGCTGTTAAGAATGTTTCTCAAAATACTTATATGGTTGCAAGGAAGGATGCAAATGAAAAGGCAGTTTCAACTGGATCTACAGAGGATTAAAAAGTTGGAATTGTTTCAAATGATGATTTACCGTCTCAAAATGGTAATACTAGTAATTTTAATCCTTATAACATCCTTTCAGAAAGTAATGTATGCATATAGAATCTTAATGAAGGTAAACAGGCTACTGTAGATAATTCTGAGGATGCAGACTTTACTAATCATATAGAAAGCATCGTTGATAAAGTTGTTGATGAAGGATTGAATGTTAGAGAAGATTCTTCTAAAAGGGTTTATAATCAAGTGTGTGCTGATGCTGATAGTGTTGATATGTGTAAGGATGATAAGGGTATGCATTTCAATGATGATAATGCTAATAAAGATATATTGATAGAAGAATCTGATAGTTCATTGAGTAGTATTAGGAATAGGAGGTCTAAATTTAAGAGGAGCAAGTTTATAAGAAATAGTAATGTGATCAATATCAACCCTTCTGTTGAAACAAACCCGGAATGGGTTAAATTAGTCTCCCTATTTCAAAGTAGGTCAAAGACAAAGAAGAACAAAGATGATGGTTGCACGACTAGAGGAATTATAAAAGGTGGCATATGTAAGAAGTGGGTTTCTATTCTTCTATATGTCTGGTCTTCAGTTTGTTTTTCTCTATTTAGTGGTGTCTCTTCTGATCCTGATAGATTGGATTTGTTTGGTGCTTTGAATTTGTCTATCTGGGTTGCTTCATTTTGTTGAGGATGCTATGCAGTTATGAGCTTCAAGAGTTGCAGGTTAAAAATGTTGCTCTCTTCTGCTTTGTACGTGTGTTGATGCTTTTTCTTGTTGACAAGCTGAGTTCTTGGATATTTTGGTTGTTGGATTTATGTGGGCCTTTAGCTTTGGATTTTGTGTAGCTATTAGGCATGCTAAGCTTGGTTTATCCCCAGTTTAAGTTGGTTTGTAGTGGGGTTTCTTCTATTTTTCTTATGTTGGGCATCCTTCTTGTGGTTCTTCTTTTCAACAGTGACTCAGAAGTGACTGTTCGGTGCTTTTCCTTGGGCTTTTGGACTTGTACTACCTGCAGTTGGTTTGTACGGTGGTTTTTTGCGTCTTATGTGTTAGTTCGGTGAATGCGGTATGAGCTGGTTCTGTTATGGCCTTGTATAATATTCGTTTGTTTTGTACTTCGTAAATTTTTAACTAGATCTTACCATATTTTGTACATTGTTGTTTGTAATATAAGTACCCTTAATTCCTCTCTCTCTCTCTCTCTCTATATATATATATATGTATATATATATATATATATATATATATATGTATATATATATATATATGTATATATATATATATATATATATATGTATATATATATATATCTTATGGTTTGAAATATGTTTATCTCAATAATCAGGCATTATTTACAATAACTGTGGCTAACGGTCTTTTTACCAGATTTGGAACCTTACGATAAGATTGAATGCAAAAGGAAATATTTGTATATTGGTCAAACCAAATTATTAAATTAACAATAATAATAATAATAATAATGGAAGATAACTACGTTGACCATGCATATATATATATATATATATATATATATATATATATATATATATAACACATACATTATCCGTCTAAATCTATGTAAACGACGAAATATACATTATATTGAATGTTTGACCGGTATTCATTTAAGGAATCATACATGTAAACGTAATCCATATTAAATTAATATATTTCTGGTGATTATTGTAGCAATTAATATGATTGGTTACTATAAATAGGACCACAAATAAATAAATAACCATTAGAACCAACATTGATTTTGGGAAAATGAATTTAATTAGATAAATAAGCCGGTTACATTTTCAAAATTTGGTTAGGATAAATGTTATAAACCCTAATTAGGAAATTTAAATTATAACCGCACTAAGACATGAGGTTAAGCTAAACTTGTGATAGAAGTCTGTCCGGAACCCCCCAGAAAATCCAGCGTCCACAGATGGTCAGCTTAATATGAGGGGTCTAGTGCGTAAATTTAACTGTACCAAGACACGAGGTTAAGTTCAACTTGTGGTAGAAGTCTGCTCGGAACGGACTAGTAAATCCAACATCCACAAGTGATCAACTTAATGTGAGAGGTCTAGTGCAAATATATATATATATATATATATATAACATTAAATAAATAAACAAAATTAGTAATGTCTATTTGGGTATGACAAACAGATATTTCGGGACTGATAAGATAAGTATATCCATTGTGAATTAATGTATTAGGAAAATTATGACTGTTAGGCTCATAAATGACATTAATTATAATCAATGGAAATTAAAGGAAATTAAAGATTTGACAGTTGCCTTAGGAAAATATGACTGTTATGGTTATAAATGGCAATTTACACATGAATATGAATAAACGATATAGATGGGGTTTATGGGTATTGATTGTTTTAGATTACTAAGTCCAATAAGGAAAAAATAATTAATCAAATATCCCAGGATAGGGAATATCTAACTTTCCTTATTTATGCAAGTTAATATAGAACTTATAATTAAAAGTTAGAACTGGACTTAGTAGGTTAACCCGTGATGATAATTAATCGTGTGTGTATAGTATTCCTATGAGGAGAAACCAAATAGGAAAGACTTAATAACGTAGCCCGCTTTATCCCAATAGGGAAGAGCAGTAAAGGCTAATGGGGTACGAACTTAATAATCTTCATGTATAGTCTGCTTCCTTGGGTCTTAAGTGGCTTGGGTCCAGGAGTCCACCTTGAAGTAGGTCTTTCAGTTTAGGGATTTTAAATGGCATGTGCATGTGGGGGCTTACCCAAACCTGAAAATTTAAAAATGTTAGATATGGCTACCTATCATACGGGAAGTAGTAACCGACAAAGAGATTATCCAATAAGGTCAGCTAGATATGATAGCGAGCGATAAGACACCATATCTCACCTTACGCGGGAAAATGGTATATGCGTAGGACGCCTTAACTAGTAGGGACCATAGCTAATGCCTTCTAGTTTATGTTAACATTGAATAAATCATCGAGGAATATTAAGTGACCAACAAGTTCACCTAGGGTCTTAAGTGATTAGGGAGAATCCATCTAATCTATCATTAATATTGAGGCGTTAAATAATAAAGGATGAGCGAATGAATATATATGTGTATATATATATATAGAAACTCCAAAATTAGGGGTCCACCCTTGATTAAATAACCAGCCATGTTCTGGTATAAAGGCTTCACAAATATATGTGAAAACGTTCTATCTTAGTATTATATTTTTGGGCACACTACCTTGGGAAGGGTAATTAGAGTTGTGCGCAAATATTTACAAGGTTATGCTAGAATCACTAACTTTGGTAAGCATACATCCTGGGATGAACCAAACGGGATACATCTGTGTATTAGAATCTGTGTTGTACATTTCCTGTTCACCAAAATCTTGTTGTTCTGACCCCCTCCTCATTACAACCTTCCAGGTTTCTAAAGAAGGTCAGGTCCTCACTGGTATTTAAGTTTGGCTTTCGGTTCTCGGTCCCTCTCATGCTTGGTATTGGCAAAGTGACTTACTTTAAAAAGGTAGTTACTTGAGTTAATACTAGTCCATCCTATTTTGTTTCCGCTATGAGTTTCTTTTATCGTACTCTAATTATGCACATGCTCATTTATTTTCAGGTACCAAATTTACTCGTTCCGTACTTGGATGTGTTCAACTTTCGATTTTTGTCGAAATTTGGGCTCAGAAAAGTGTGGGGTGTTACATTTGGTATCGGAGCATAGATTAGACAATCAGACGAATTAGTTAAATTAGGACTCATCAGAGAACGTAACTAGATTTTCTGGTCTATTTTTCTTCGTCTATCTTATTTTACTTTAATTTATTTCGACGACGAATTAGTCGTGGGACTAATTATTAAATAAAAATGGGCTTTAAACGACTGAGGGTTGAAATAGGTTGAGTTCGGGTTTCTAGCCAATTCTGTCTTACCCTACAGTACGTTGGCGATCTCGTTGTGAAGAGCATGATGACGACGTATGGTGGATCCACTGATTCGAGTTTGGGGACTGGACAAAAATCTAGCTACAACTGAGATAGTCGTGATTTCTGGTTTTTGTTTTGTTGGTAGTTCCGGTTATAGACCTTTGCTCGATCCAAAATGGGAAAAGTTCACGTTAGTATGTCGTATCCATTCAGAAATAATTACGAGATATATCCATTCCTTACTTCGTTGAATTTCTGGATCTACCTTTATTAAAATATTCATTTGTGTTCTTGTCCTTGTATTCGAAGAAATTTATTTTTAAAACTATTTGGAGAAATAAAAATGGGTTTCAAAGTTTTGAATTACGGTTTCGAAAAATAATTTTATAACGACTTAGTTTTATAAAGATATGGTTTCTAAATTTTAATCTATTCGTGTTTCAAAATGGTGAGGGCTTTGTGTAACTTTAATAAATATAATCTGATTGGTAGGAAGGAAGGAATTAGAAATGACAAGGAATATGCCACTAAACTTAAGAATAATAAATATCCCTTCCTTATGATTTATATTTTCCCTCTTCATATATATTTTGATAATTTATTAAAATTATCACAATTAATTCTGGATATTTTAAAAGTTCCAACACTTTTGAACACGAAAAGGATTTTTCAATTTGTAATATGAACTGGAATATAAATAATAGTAAATTGAATTATTAATACGAAACCATTAGTTTATAATAAATTCCATTTTTGAACTTTTTTTGATTTTCCTTCGGAAAGGCTAAGGAAAATCCTTCATCTTGATTTTTAGGCTATTTGATTTCGTGAATCGCTGTCTGTTTATCAGCTAGGTAAAGGGAAAATCTGTTTTAGTTTATATTACGGTTCTAGCTAGTTATCTATTCTAAGTTCGTTCGTTCATTGTGTGCTCGCAACATCGTTGTTGAGAGTACTTTCGATCCGTGGAGTTGGTTTAGAGTTTAACTACGGTTATTGATACTATCGTGATGAGGATAATTATTTTTCTGGTTGCGTCAAATTTTAAAAGATGACACGTGATGATTAATACTATAATCTGGCCTAATAAGTACATGGTTCAATCTTTGTCCAAAGTCCATTTAATAGTTGACCATTTAGCGTTATGCAAGAATGGTCAACTGGTTGCTGAGTTTTGGTGCAACTTGGACCTAGGACTCAACAGTAAAAGTTGCGTCCAAACCACCCGCTTAACATCCTTCTTTCGTCTTTTCTTCCTCATCTAGCCGAACCATATTCTTATCCTTATTCTCTTTCTTTGTCGTCGCCTCATCTCCTCCTTTTCCACGTAAGTTTGCGCATTAGATCTTACCCGACTAATCCTCGAAGATCTAATTTGTTCTCTTCGATCATTTCTTAGTATATAATACCTAATCGCACTATCATATCTTACTCATACCATTTAGATCTCATCCTAAGGGAGAAAGGTCATTTGGTTCGATCAGAATGAGTAAAAAGGTTTCATCGCTTTAGGGCTAAGGAAAAAAATGTCGTGGCAGTTGGAATTGCGTCGGTCCATTGCTTCAAGATCTTATAGTAGGATTGTTGTTTGTGCTGCATCCGCCTTTATTATAACTTGTTGGAATAGGCTATGATGAGGGCGATCATCGTTTCGGAGACAAAGATTAAGCTATCTTTGGATGGTTTTTATGAGGATAATCTCGATGAGATTTTATAGAATTTGTATTGCACGCGGATTTGAATGGTCTTTTGTTTGATTGGTTTTAGAGATTTTGCAGCAAATCTTTTTTTTATATGTCGGTTTTTGAGTTTGGAATCTATGTTCGAGTTACCCATGTAAACGTGTGACCCATTTAGCACATCGTTTTACAAATGGGTAGTTATGACTAGATTTATCTCATGATGTGGAAATTAATCTTTTGCTTGATCGGTGGCGTAACCATCATTTAATGTCGCATCATATTCGATTCAGCATGTGTTGTTGGGTGTAATCACATGGAGTTACTTTCTATAATTTCACCTATCCATTTTGTCTTTAAACAATATCTCGTAGATTTCTATGAGAAGCAGTTTTGTGATAGGTTTTTTTTCTCATCATAATTTCTCTCTTAGAAAAGATGGTGATACGGAAACTTCCAACAACACCAGCAGTGCTTGTAACACGATATTGAGCATTTTGCTACCACATCAGAAAAGTATCCGACCGACTAATTGATGTAATATATAACAGAAAAGCAGAGTTAATAATTATTTTGTAACTATTGGATGTTACTATGATATAATTTTTTGTCGATTTTTAGTGAAAAATGGTAGTTTTAGTGTTTAATTTTGGAATATTTTTGGATATGCTTATGGATATTGATATAAACAATATTTCATCATCACATTTCTTTATTTTCTGGTTTTTTTTATAAACATTAGTATATAAATTATTTTATGTTGATTCAAACTTTTTTTATTTGTACTCTTAAATTTATTAATTACTGGCAGAGCGGATAAATATCTGATAACTGTCCGTATCCAAAAATTAAGCGGATACTGATATCCGATATCCGTTTGGATACGGATACGAATATGGCACTATCCGTATCCGAAAGTATACGTTGATAGCTCTAGCCCGGGTGTATGGTTTCAGTGGTGTGCATGATGTGCATCAATTTTAATAAGATAAAAAGCAATTTAATGTGTTTAGGTGAATGATATCATTTTAGCATGTGATATGGTATCAATTTTTGTATGTGATATGGTATCATTTTTACCAAAACAATAAAACATTCCAATGTGCTTAGATGTATGGTATCACTTTTGCAAGTGATATGGTATCAGTTTCAACAAAATATTTAAACATTCTAATATGTTTAGGTGTATGATATCAATTTTTATACCACATGAGTATCGACTTTCCTCAAAACACTGTCTAAGTATCAATTTTCCTTTATAAATATCAAGTGTGTACAATTTTTATACTACAACATTATCAGTTTTGTTAGCAATTGCATTGAAACAAAATTTTCAAAGCCTCTGGTGTTTGGTGTTCTGGTTTTTGTTCTGCCACTGGTGTTATGATGAAGCATGCGAAGATCGCTGCTCTCAATTTTGTTGTAGCTGCTGGAGTGCTTTCGATCGTTTCCTTCCTCTCTGGTGCTCTTTGCAGTAAGGCCGATATGTCATATTCACCTTGAAAGCTGTGCTCGCCTAGGTGTGGAGCGCCAGAAAGCCAGACTGGCTACAGTTGCAATGCACTGTTAGTCGATGTGTGGTCAAGTCATGTAACTTTATGGATACCTGTACTTAATTTTAAACAGTCTTGTATTGTATCTCTTTGTATTCATATGTAATTCACTGCATCTTGTAGTATGTCATAATTTACGCTTCTTGCGTGGAGAGTCGGGTCATAAGGCAATGTAATAATAGTAGTCTAGTGCCTTTACTAGCTTCGGAGTTGTAATCTTGTTTAGATAGTGTGGACGGTCCACAATAAATGCCGTTAGCGGTGGACGGCCCACCATAAAAATCGAATTAGTTGATTATAAACCACAATCACTTGTACAGTACTGTAATTTTATTACTTGTTATAATAAAAGGTGTTTGCGGTCACCTTAAAAACCGATCGGCTTTACCAAAAAAAAAAAAAAAAAAAATCAAAGCCTCAAGTGGTTAATTTATCCAAACAAACTATATTTATCATTTTATTTCTTTACGAAATAAAAATAAAAGTAATACTAGTTTTGAGATAATCGAATCCATTTGCTTATATTCAAATTCTTCGTTTTCAATGTTCACTCTTTTTTTTTCTTGTTAAACATTTATTATACAGTTCGACAATATTATTGATAGTATTAGTTTTTTAAAATCTACAGTATCATTTACCCGAACATTTTCTTCCCTGGTCCTTTTCATTTCAATTTGTTCAGCACTTTGTTTTTCATTTCTTCTTTTTGATCTTCTTTCTCTAGTTTGCATACTTTGTTTTTCATCATCTCTTTTTTGCATTGTCGATTGTTTTGACTCAACCAACGTTTCATTCAAAGCTTCTGTTAGAGTTTGCACCGGCGGTTCAACATCAATTTGAGGCTCAATTGGGGTTTCTACATGTTGTTCATCTGCATATTTTAATTGTGGTTCAATATGGACTTGTGATTCAAGTTGGATTGCAGTATCAGTTTGTTGATGATTAACACTGCATTCAACACTTTGTTGCGGTTGAAGTTGCTGTTCAAATTGTGGTTAATTTTCAGACGAATTTTGGTCTTGGAGCTAGAATTCGGCAGCCACCAGAGAAGATGGTATTGATTTGTTTCGTACACCATTACCATTGATTTGGATTTTTTTTTTTTTTTTTTTTTTTTCGTGTAAGGTTTTAGTAATGGATAAGGTAAAAAGAGTGGTGATATTTTGTTTTTTAGGTTGAGTTTTTCGTTCTTTCAAATAAAATTTAATGGTTCTCTCCTTGTGCCTAATCTTTTAAAATAAATTATCCTTTTCCATTTTCTCCCCTAAATATATTATATTTTATATTGTAGCGACTATTTGTTATAACTGGCAAAACTGTTTCTGTATTGACAAACGGTTCCCACAAGACTAGCAATTATTACTTCAAATGGAGAATTATGAAACATCAAACTGTTGTAGTGCTGCTTTTCAGTTGATTTAGACCAGGATGAGAATTAACAATTCAAAATTGGAAACCTTGTTAATTTAGGTCCCTTTTTTGACTTAATTTATGCAAATAGACCACTACACTTAGACTGTTTACAAATACAGAATCATCACTCTTGGTCAGGTCAGCGTCAGGCATATATATATATATATATATATATATATATATATATATATATATATATATATATATATATATAGTCAGCATACGTAAAGGAACAAAATTTCCTTGCAGACAATGATAGATTGCGTGGATACATGATTAGCTTGATGAAAGAGGAAATCTCTCTCTGGGTTTTTAATGCTTGCAACATTTGAGCTCTTCAATACCACTTCATTGCCTTCTCTTTTCATTAAATTTTTTGTTTCAGGTTGGTAAGAAAATGAGGCATAAAAGGATGATGCCATAAACCTACAATAAACGAAACATGATGCAAAACTTCCCAACCAATTGATATTTCTTTTCTATTTCTACCTTCAACCAATTAACCAAATAAAATGAAAAATACAAAGGACATATTATCCCTACAACTGTTTTACAACACATGAATAACTACAGCTGAAGAAAGAAAGCTCAGACCGAGGAGCCGGAACAAAAAAAAGGAACAAGAAAAACAGAAGATCAGATGGACAAAAATGAATCAGCCTGATGACCTCCAAATCCTTCCCTCAAGAGAAATCACCATCACTGATACATCATCATGATACTTTCTCCTATCCCCATGAGGAATATCTAGCAATTCATGGAAGTCCATACCTGCACATTAGTTCATAGTTATTTTTCTCTGTCCAATTTACTTATTTTCTTGATTTAGACAGTGATCTGTTACTACGATGCAAGTGCATTACCAATTTACAAGCAATTACAGATTCTCAAAAAACGAGCAAGAAGCAACAAACGTATACAGTTTTAGTTATGATTTATATTTTGAGTAGCAAACAGGAGTATCAAATTTATCGATTTAGGTATTGTATTGAGTACAAATTTAAACTAAATTCAAGAAAGCGGAGATATGAATCTCGTCCTATGGTTTTTGTTTTCGCCGTTTGGCTAGAAGAAAAATCGAATCTCATTCATATCTCCTCCAGCAGTAATCTCATCCGAAATATTAATCACAATCCAAAATCTCACCCTAAATTATATGTTTTTCTTTTATATATAATAACTATCTTACTTTGCATATGATCAAAACAAAATAACTCTATCGGTATTACTTGATCATTCATCTAATCTTATTTTTATATGGGTAAATCACAATGGTAACTTCGCATTTTCCTTTTTCTTTTAACAATGCTCGAGAATATATTCTTTGTCTATAACAAAAATTAATCAACCAACCACTCATCTTCAAATTGAAATTTTAGTACTCCATCTACTGCAGAAACTATATTTCAATGCAAATCAAATATGTTACAATTTCATTTATAGTTTTCCCGGATATTAAAAAACAAATATTTATAAATGTTGGTTCAAACACTTCTGTGTTATGTACTTCATGATCCAAGATCAAATAACGAAGTTTACACTATAATTACACTTGTAACAAGATATCATGTGTGAAAATCCTATGACAAAATATGATCAGGGATTCAGGATCCAAGATTTAAAGTCTTTTAACATACTAAACCAATTATTCACTTACCATAACATGTTTCAAATTAAGCAATTTTATAACACTGGTGTTCTTGCCCAGGACTTTACTCAGTGCACACTACCCTATATCTGAATGCTCAGAAGATAATATGAATGAATGAGAGTGCAGTTACTAACCATTTTTCTTGGCTGCACGGAACAAGAGCTCAGAAATGAGATATTGAGCAGGGTCTCCTTCTGGAACATTCTCAATGAACCATGAAACATGGGACACAACTTCTTCATTGCTGAAATATTGATAAAGCCCATCTGAGGATAACACTAAGAATCTATCACTAGGACACAAACGCTGATGAAGAATTGAAGGTATGCAACTCAAATATGGAGAGCTTCCAATGTAGTCCACTTGAAACATCTCGAGCAAAGCTTCATTGAAGTGTGGCTGTGCCAAATTTAAAAAAACATTGCTTCTCTTAGATTTAGCATATGAAAGGAACAATTCAAAGAGGAAACAGTAGAGAATAACAAAATCGTCCATGTGACAATCTCAAATGTTAAGCCAAAAAAGAAAGAGAAAAAATAAAAAGGTGTATGTACATGTATTTGTAAAAGTAGTTAATCTAAACTTATTTTGTTGATACCTTTCTTATGGCTAAAGGAATGAAATATTGAATCATTTAATGAACATAAATGTTTGAACTTGGTATTCCACCTTTTTGAGAAAACCAGCACCAAATGCTCGTGTGACCTTCAACTGGCCTTTTACTCTATCATTCATAATAGCTTGAATATCATCAGGGTGTTCTGCTTTTATCCTTGCAACTTCCTAGAAAAATTGAGAGATTTGTTAGTGAAAGTATAATTGAAGAAGTAAATTAAACCTGGTTATTTGATCATATCTAATAAATTTAAAACTCTATATATCTACGTATTTGGGAACATATCTACTACTCTAAGACACATGGAGGCAACTAAACATAACTATGTGGCACGACACATAGATTTACTACGTTAAATCAAAGCAATAGCGAAAAACGGTTGTAAACGAATCAATCTTATGACTTGCATAATAATCTTTTCTTTTATTAAATGTGGAAAAATTTAAACAGCCTAATCATAAGTACTTTTCTGAAAATGTACAAAAGCATCCTCCCATGGCCAGAAATTGTACCATAATAGGTGAATGATAACTGACTGAAATTTTGATCTAACCAGTGACTGTTTTCCAGGAAAAAATAAAACAAATTCCAACTTGAATACATTTAGACGAAAACCATTTAACATGGGTAATGAATACATAAATTGTAAGTAATTTGACCACAAACACCAATAGTCCTAAATTTAAACTTATATCAATGATAATATTAGGTGGTACAATACAATTCTATTTGAAAAATACTGTTTTTGCCTTCTAGTTAGTGAAAAGACCAAGCTAAGGTACCATCAAACCGCACTCTTTCCTTAAGCTTGTTGAAAGAAATCGGAATGCTTGGATACAAATTATTTAAAAATTGCAGGTTTGATAAGAGAATTTATTCATTGATCTAGCACACGATCATATACTCTAATAAACTGATGTGGGAGAAAAGAGAGGAAGAAAAAAATCATTACCTGCTCGATACTAGTACTATGATCAGTAGAAAGTTGCACAGCTCTAAGCTTTACGCCACAAATAGAGATTTCTCTACTTTTATTTGCATTACAAACTTGATTGTTCAAATTATGTATAGGAGACTCTTCAGATATCCGATCCAGCTCTACCCGAGCTAGCGACTCTCTCAACTTAATCCTGTTTTTCACATCATCTTTAGCATCACTACACCTATCTTGTGCCAACAAAACACGACTATCACCTAGATTCATTACATAAACATCTTGATCCTTCATCAACATAACAAGAACACATGATCCCATTAGTGCGAGCTCTGGATTTCTATCTAGCGATGTCTCCACCATTTCCATGTAAGCATCTTCTGTGTTTGCTAGTGCTTGTGTCATGGCTTGTAACACAGCATTGTGATCTATAGGCCCAGATCTACATCTCCTAATAACTATTGATGAGTTAACCATACTATCATCCAATTTTTGTTGTTGCTGCTGCTGTTGCCCCTCTCTATGCCAATCATAATTCCAGGGAAATAGCTTTCTCCGTAATGTTTTTTGCTTCTTGTACATCTTTCTCAACCTTGATCCTATCAGTAATCTTTTTGATGAAGAAAATGAAACAATGTATTTCTGTTTTGGATTTTTGAAGCCTTCATCAGATACACCCTCACTTCCACTCATACATTCATCTCCTTCCCTGTGACTCAGGCTGTCTTGTTTAATGCTTTCAGCACATTCATTTGCTTGTTTATCTTCTAATAATTCCATTTGAAGTAGTTCAAAGAGACGCTTACTTTTTGATGGGAGTTTGATTTTGTTCTCGACAGTATCATCAGCAACTTTCAGTTTATCATCAACGTTAGTAGTAGCTTGAGCCTCCAAATCTTCAGTTACAACACGACTAGATATAGAAGGAGAGTTGTGAGATTTGTCTTCGTAATCCCACAACAATCCTTCCATCTCTTTATCTATAGCTTTATACAGATTGCCCATAAGAAAATCAGGTGCATCAGGTCCACTAAATCCATCATAAATGCCAACAAATAACCAACCTTGCTCTTCAGATAAAACTACATGAACTCTATCTTCTCCCGCCTTTCCATGAGCCCACTGCAAATTTCTACTGTTGCTATATTCAGGCTCGGAAGTCCCGACTTCATCCCAATTCCTCCCACTGTGAAACTTTGCCTCTTTCGAAAATTGTGCCTTTCTCATAAAAGTTCGAGAAAATGCACTTTTCATAGGCTTACTCACACTTCTCATTAGCTTCCCAAGCCCACTTTTTCGAGTATAGTGCAAAGGAGCTGAAAAATTACTTCTATCGCTACAATCTAGAGGGCCAGACATGAAACTGTTTTTATCTAATGGCCCTGACATCAAGCCAGAACCACCTCTCTCTAAAGGGCCTGATGCAAATCCTCTCTCCAACGGGCCTGACTTGAACCCATTCAAAGGCCCTGACCCACGAGGTACAGGCTGAAGAGGAATGGCAGCAAAAGAGGCTGTGCTCTCAAAGGAAGCAGCTGGTTCTTGAACATCTCCAGTTAAGAAAACAGTAGGCGTTCTTGCAGTGGATGCATTTGCACTAACTGAAGCACCTGATATTGATTTAAAAGTTGTCTCCTGGAAATTTTTGTTCATCCCTTCTAATACTAATTCATGCCTAAACGACCCGCTATGCGTTTCAGAATCAAATGTGCTAGAATCTATGGTATATCTTTCAGAAATAGAAGGGGTTATAGCAGGAGAATCTACAATCACTGGTCTAACATAGCAAAATGAATGGCCTAGTCCTTCATCTAAAGGCTCCAAAAAATCGAGATTGACATTTTCTTTCCCATTCAAAGCAAAACAACCAACAACTCTAGAAGTGCTATTCCCCATAGCTTGAGTAAATACTCAAAACTGCATAATCCAAGATTCAATTTTGATGAATGGGGGTTCCTTACAAGCATGCAATAGTACCACACCAAGGTACAAAATGAACCCAAACGAAATCTCAACTGACAAATTCCTCTTAACACAACTTTGCATCATAAGCACTTATTTTTACAAAGTGAACATAAAAAAGAACTCTTTTTTACCTCGGATCAAGCAGCAGGAGCAATAGATCTACAAAACCAAAATCAACAAATGTAAAATTTCAAGAAGAAACTGTGATGGAGGCTCGAGTGAAGAAGATATGAGAAGATAGAGAAGTCAAAAGGAGGGAAGTGAGGATAACGAAATGGGTGTTTTGTTTTTTATGTGAAAATAATAAGCAGAAATATAAAGAGAAAGATAGTTCACTTCATCATCCCCATCACAGGAAGAGACTATAATACAATTGAAAGAAAGAGAGAAAGAGAGAAAAGTGGCCTCTTTCTTGGGGTTTTCAAATTGTTTGGGAGGTAAAAAGAACGCAAAAAATATAGTTGAAAATGATAAAACATGGAGCATTTTATTGTGTTTCGAAAAATAAAATTGGGTTCATATAGATTTGAATGATTGGGTTTGGTGGTGGTGTACTGTGGAGTCAAATTGATAAAATTCCAAAACTGCTGCCATGATCACATCATGATAGTCATTATCATCTATGTAAATTAGATGAAGGGTGGATTTAGTGGGTGGACTTCGTTTGTTTTTATTCTACATTTTCAATGCCACTTTATCCTTCACAGTGGAAATTGTTTGAGAAAATGTTTTGAATCCTTCGGTACCATTATTAATCGCCAGAAGAGCTAATATTGTATCGTAGCATTACACTCTGTTACGCAATGATTTTCAAAATAATAATATAAACTTAAATAGACAATTGTACAACAAATACATAGTATTTTAAAGTTTATTGGGTCTTGAAGCATATAACGATGCATGTAGCATTTCAAATTTGTTGATTAGGCCGCATGGATGCATGCTTCTTCCTACCAAACGATACTTGGATGGTGATTTACATGTGGTTTAGCATCTTAGGTAAATCAACACTTGCGTGAGCTTGTTCTCTACTATTGTCCTTTCACTTACATTTTTTTTTTTTTTTTTTTTTTTTTCCATTTCTACTTCGGTGCATCAAATCCGAAATAAATAAAAAATTCTTTTTATAGGTAAAACACAAAAGCCCAAATCGATTTTGAAACCAAAACATACTTAAATCAAAATAGTTACGTTTAAATTTGAAATATGATCACAGTTGAAATTATGTTAAATACATAATATGATGTCGTTCACTTAAATCAAACTCAATAGAAATTCAGTGTTGTTGCAACAGATAGAAAAGGATGTAAACAATAAGTTAATATATTTATGTGAAGATTTAACACATGTTGTGTTGTTACATGCTTCTACTTTCATCTTGTAACGTAATTTTTATATGTGATGTTTTATATTATTTACTATTTAGAGAACACGACATTTTACGGTATGTTTAATTTTGGTTCTATTATTTATTGCAGTGCCGTGGATACGAGAGTATAACAAGCATGTCGTATTTGTAGTACGAATGAAATACAGAGAGCATATCACAAATAGAATAAGCAGAATGTAAATAATACAAAGATTTATAATAGTTCGGCAAAACTGTGCCTACTTTTGAGAACTGCCCCATACTACCTGCACAAATAGCATAAAAGAGTGTTGTAGACTTGTCCGCTCGATATGGGACGATCATCCAAGAAGAGATAAAAACAAAGCAATCTATTGTATATCTCATAGTGTATGGATAAAATACTTAGTAAATATACAATAGAACAGTTAGCCATAACAAATTGAGAGTACCAACCCTATAGAATCATCGATTTATGTATACAAATGCCATATAAACTGATATAACATTACCTCACTACAAGTCTCTCAAAGTACAAAGTAATAAACAACAGTAGTTTTTACAAATAGAGAATAATACGCTCGAACCTCTCCAAGCTAGTCTCCGTACAATAACTACATCACAAAACTAGTCGTTTAATCTACTCATTTAAAAGTACTCAAGACATCAAGAAGCAGAACATAAAATCTTAGATCAAGTAACAGTCTGGTGTGAGTAGTAAATGACTATCAAAAACTGTACTAAAAAATAATAATTAGATAGAGGTAGACAAATCATATTTGTCATGTCCATACAACTAAAGGGTAAGCACATGATAATAATATATAATATGCTACTCAAATAAACAACATATGGTATTGATACGAAATAGTATGGAAGAACACAAGTATCCCTGCTCAGATCATATCTCGAGTACCCACTCCAAACTGTTGAAAGTGATGCAGATTAAAGATCTTAAGGTTATATTAACACTATAGGGGGTGCATAGTGTTTACTTAAAACTATGAATTTTTAGAAATCTAGTCAATTATGACTATGAATATATGTACAAAATGAACAAAGAATCAAATAAGTAAGTAAAAATGCAATAAAAGTAAAAATGTAGTTGTTGATGCCAAAAAGTGGAATAAACACTCAAATAGAAAATATGAAGAGAAATAATGAAGAAATATATATGAAAATTATAAAAATACAAAAACACATAGTTTATAGTAGTTCAGCATTAATGAGCTTACGTCCACTTTATAATTTCTTATATAACTTGAAGAAATTGAGTATAGTGGTGAATATCCTCTCAAACTCTAGTATAATGCAACTCTGGCATAGAATCAGATGATTATGATGATACTCCACTAAATTTTCTAAGTCAGAAAAGGGAAAAGCTACTCAACCAAACCCTGAGAAACCATCCAACTCTGGCATAGAATCAGATGATTATGATGAACTATACGTCGTTCAAACTCATAAAGGGGAGAGAAGTGTGTCCGAGGGAACTTTAGTGGATGAAGAGGAAAAGATAGGAGGAGTTGGCGAGGAGGGAGCTCTTGATACATTGCTTGGAGCTGTGTTTATAAATAATCCAGTCGACTCCTGGATCTCTTCTATAGATGAAGGCAAACAGAAAAGGTTGAGCGCAAAGCGCATGATTCCCTGAGCGAATATATGGATTCCCACCCAGAACGAGACTTCTCATAGTCCGACCGAGGGTTTCATGGCCTAAGTCGCCAAATGTGCACATTCAGATGCATACCACCATTTAGTCTGTTTGTTGTCAACTTTCTATGTCGCATGAAGCTAGCATTGATGCAACTACACCCGACGGCATATTCTAAATTATTCACTTTATATATTGTGTGTAGAGAACATTTGGGTCAAGAGTCGACTTTTGAAGATATCTTGCTTTTCTACAACATTAAAGAAGTCTTCTGTAAGCTTGGAGACATAAGACCCGACTGATTTTGTTTCCTTTGCATGACAGTTGCACTAGGCGATGGATCCAATGCAGTAAGTATAAATCTTGGCTTACTTGTTACAACTTCGTTGAGAAGTTTCTAACTTTCGCATACTTTGCAGGTGTTACCACGGCCGGACCCGTTGACCAACTATATCGTGGACAGATGGCTATTTTGCAAATGGAAGGCAGCTGAAGCATCCAGACGTGCATCTCCATTGAGTTCTTACATCGTTTTCAACTGCTTGACCCCAGTCGGTCCGTGGGAATGGGTGGAGCTTCAGCTCCAATTGTCGCGCCAACAATGATTGTGCCCCGTAGTTGGGGAGCAAGTAGAAGCAGCCATGCCTCCAGTCGGGAGGCAAATAATAGCAGCCCGCCCTCAAGTCTAAGGCTGGAGAGACCACCTTAGGATTTGGATGTTTCTACTTTCTTCCTAATGTCCGGGGAAGAGACCACCTCTACTAAGGCTGGAAAGACAATTGCTGTGAGCCTGACTCCGGATCTGGTCCATCGGGGGGACACTGGGATACACACAACACAAACACTGCATATCACATCACCTCTTTCTATTGTGTATATCGAGTGTTAACTTGAATTCTTTTCTTGAATTGCAGGTTCCATGAAGCAAGGAAGGAAATACCATGGCCGATTTGGCGCCAGTTTGCAAAGAAGTGGTCTTGGAAGTCAGACCTCTTAACAGGAGAGCCAAATCGCGAGGGGTAAAAAAGAAAAGGTGAACAAGAAAGGTGGGAACGGGAGGATCGGAGAGGGAACGAGCTCAGAAGGAGAAAGAGCATGGAAAAAATAAATGCCATTATGCTCCCCGCTCTCACGATAAAACTTCCCAGGTGGAGAAGATAGCAAGCGACATTCTCAAACCAAAATCCCATCTCATTACAGATTTCCTACTGATCACTCTCAATTATCACAATCGTTTGTTTCCAATGGTCGGGATCCCATCGCTCCTGGTGGTCGTATAGAAAAAAGCCTCGGTTAACCATCCCCTCACGGCAAGTGACAACTCTGGAAGAAATGAAAAAGGAGTTAGAGAAACATTCCCTCAGCATTATTTTTTCAGAATGGTGTTCGTTCTGAATCTGTATCCGATCCCAGAATCATTTGATGATCGGGTTTGGATGGACAACAATATTATTCTTTCTCAATATCACGAAACGTTGACATACTCAAGGCGACTATCAGAAGTCATCCGAAATTTGGAAACATATATACACAGTATGAACTAGGAGCGGGGAATGGAGAAGAACAACCTCGAGCTCACAAAGAAAGAATCGACAAAGTATGAGACTCAGTTGGAAGACGCCAAAAAGCTATACGATAACACCAAAACGGAGCTCGATAATGTGTGTGCAAGACTTAACACTGAGCTCAGCCAATGGTCACTTCTAACTAAGTCAGTCAAGGATGAGCTGGAGCTGGTTGGGAACAAAATAAATCACTCAATGCAAAAAATGAATGGTTGAGGGGGGAGAATGCAAAACTTCAAGCTCAACTAGCAGCCTCTAAGGAAGACAGAAAGAAAGCAGAAGAGAATGCTCATGATGCAATGGAGTGGTCCTCCAACTCCCAAATTCAACATGACATAGAAACCTGAGAGCTTAAGCGAAGGTGGAAGAGTTAGAAAAGATGCAAGAGGAATTAGACAACCAGATGCTTACGTTTTATGCCTGAGTTCTCTGATACCAGTACTTATCATAGGTTGTCATTTCCCGCAAACACTAGACGACACTTGGGAAATGTTTCGTGGATGAAGAGAGGAGGGCTTCTGCAAAGGGTGCGGTTAACGAGGAGGAGCTAAGGATTCAATTCTTGAAGGGTGATGAGCCAGGGGTTCTTGTTGAGGGAAGGCAGCTATTGAAAGAAGAGGAGGACGCAGAGCAATTGAGGCTCAAGGGAAAAACAATCATGGAGGGAGAACCTGGCATGGATAAGAGCGATGCAATATCTAATCAATCAATTAGTCAACCAATCCTTGTTGTGGATCCATCTATTAAAGAAGCAATCGTTCCGCCTCCTCCAGTTCAGACCTCGGCGATAGTGGAGGAGTATAATATAGACAAGTCGGGGTTAGCCTACGAAAGCCTCTAACTCCTATCTAGGAAGTTAGGGCTTCTACCACACCCGGAGTGTTCCAACCGAGGGTATTTCTCTTCTCTCTCCTCACTTCTAGAAAGTAGTTTTGGACTATCGCCTGCAACTGGTCTTCAAGTCGAGAGACCCGTTCTTCCTCCAAAACTGATCGTTGCTCCTCCTACTTTAGGTACACCTATGTAAATACCTCTTTGAAGATGAAGGACATCAAGTGCCCCCAGCACGGGGAAGGAGGAGGAAATGATCGATGCGCTCAAGAACTTAGATGGCAACGAGACTCCAGCCGAAGGAGACGATAATGCCATATATACTGACGAGTCTGGGAAGAATAATTCTTTGAGCATTGCAGAGAAGAAGGCACAGGATGAAGAAAAGCTCCTTTACCTCAAATTCGAGTCATCCAGCGACCCTTCATCATCAAGTCGCTACAAGTCATTCCTCCTTCTAGCACAATCATGCCATTCCAGTTAACCAAGCCACCTTCCCTGGGAAAGCTCAATAAGAAGAAACATGACAAGCCCATGTCAAGGGCCGAGGAGTCCTCGATTGAGAAGTCTCGCAAGTGCATTCTCGCCGAGGCGAAGCTAACTGAGAAGAAGAAGAAGTCAAAGACTAATGATAAGCCACCAAAAGCTTAGTGAACCCATCTTTTTTGCTTTATCTTTAGGCCCTTTGTTGTTGGGAGTGCGATCCTCGCGTTTTTTCCTTGTATCTATACATAAACTTGTAATGTAAACAAAAACTAAGTTTTTTTCAATGGGCTTATTTTTCTATGTACTTGCAATTTTAATTTTTTCTAAGTCAAGTTAAAAGGGATGCTATATTGAAATAAATGTCAAGTGTTAAGCGGTTTCGCTTACAAACTTAATTTGTAAGTTGTCTCACTTATAAATTAGACTATAGGATTTCTCGCTCGGTAATTTTAGACTATAAGCTATCTTGCTTACAATTACCGAGTGTCATAGTACCCAGTGTTGGAGTACTAAATGTTGTATTCAGAATGTATAGTGTATATGCATGAAATTAACTTTGAATCAGGAGTCACATCTGAGCGTGTTCGAAGTTAATTTATAAGTCTATTCCCATGCCCTTAGCTTCGGTGGGGTTCGGGCTGAGTCGACCGAACGTCCGGTCCTTAAGTCTATATGCTCCTGCCTCTAGTCGAAAGGCGATAGAGTTAGTGTAGACGTCGTAGAATCGTCCTTTACCATGTTGTAACGACCTGTCTTTTTGACAGCGTCAAGTCGGTAATCAAACCAACTCGAAATTTTCAAAATGACATATAATTATTTAGCTTACAGGGTTTAACTTAATATACACATAATTACAACATAGAATAAAAAAAATATCTAATAGCGAAACTGTCGTTTCAAAATCAGTGTTTATACAATATTCATTATACAGTTGAAGACTTAGTACATGTGATTTTAAATTAAATAAAATATACAGAATTTACAGATTGACGAACCGAAAGCGAGAGTCTTCACCACTCTCTAACTTCAATAGCTGAAGTCCTTAAATTTGCAACACTCGGATCTGACCCGATCATTCAATGTAGAAACATAAAACACTCGAGTTAGGATTAACTTTATTTAAGTAAGTCAACTTTAATAAAACACTAAAATATAACAGTTAATCCCACTTAGACATGAAGTTACTAATTTTTAAATAAATATATAGGTTCAGATTCCCAAACAAAATAGTATGTATATGAACTAACCTGTATACAGTAGCTTACAAATAGGGTTATCAAAACTGAATTTTCATAACCATGTAAATCATTCCCATTGCATGCAAGTGCACAAGAGAGATATAGAACAAGGTGTGGACTTACATATGTATAAGGCAGAAGTGCAAAAGCAGTCAAATTCAGGTAAACACGCTGCAACATTTCAAGCATCTAAACAACCAATTCAGATGTGAATGGGACAAGATTCAAAGAGGTCAAAACAAAGAACTAGAAATCTCGCAAGCAGCATTGGTGTAGGTGCAGACTAATGCAACATATCAGGTACACAATTACCATGGTATAGCAGCATAGTTTAACACACGCAGGAACAAAGCACGAGTGCAACAACAAACAATCAAGTACAGTACCAGTTTCTTTTTTTCTTTTCTTTTTTTCTCTTTTTCATGGACGAAGTGTAGGGATAATGCGGTTATATTTTTATGGGGAAATTTAAGGGTGAATCTGACCAAATATATGATACAACAAATTTAAACTCTTATTGAATTGATTGGTTATATCAAACTATAGGTAGAACAAAATTAGACAACAAAGTCATGGAACTTAGGCCAAAAACTTAAGGCACATCAGGTGAACAAGGGTTTATTTTTACTCCATGTACAATGCAACTTACTTCAAATATTTATTTATAGGTATGTGAACGCAGTTTATAAACCAAAGACATTCATTAAATTTTAGTTTAAAGGCAAGACGAGAAGATTAAAGGCACTGACAACCAGAGTTTATATATATATATATATATATATATATATATATATATATATGGCAACAATACACATGTATACCAGCATATATAGATACATGCATACATGCCCTATTACACGTATACATATAGTTATTATACCAATTTGATGCTCGGTGGAATTATTATTCGAATTGCACAATTTTTATACACGTGTACACACGCGCGCGCACACACACACATACACACACACACATATATATATATACGTATATTCATATATATATATATATATATATTTATGTATATGTGTGTGTGTGTGTGTGTGTGTGTGAAATAAGATGTGCAGGATGCAGAATAACAAGTACACAGGTCATGGCCATACGAACAAGGTAGACAATAGATTCAATACACAGGCATATGAAAATTGGTCAATGTAGAAAATCCAGACAATGTCAAGAAACCCAACCATAACCCAGTGGCAAAGTAGTAGTGACAAAAAAAGATGGACATCAATAATACAGCCTTACAAAGGCAAATAAGTGAACGAATTTGAGAAAGTACACTATACTAAACTGGATTAACAACACTCTATATATATACAAATAGATGTATGTGCATATAGCAGGCCAGTTCTAACAGCACCCACACACAAATTGTCTTGACACAACATATACATTATAGGTTTAGATAGTATAGGTAAAGTTATAATCTAAGCAAGGAAATATAGTTAGGCAAGCTAGTGTGCAAATGCCAAATAGAAAGAAAATGCATGCGCTTATACATATATACGCATACATAGATGTACGTATATACGTAATGTCGCATATAACACGACGGTTTCTACAAAAATTCAGCAAATAGCAAGAAAGTGTAAAACTGAAAAGGTCATAGAAAAACAAACGCAGCAACCAAACACACAAAACAAGCAAACTATAGCAACAAAACTGCATGCACGTGTTAAGGGGCAAGTCCATTAACCAAACTACATGCATGTATTAAAGGGCAGGTCCAGGTTTTATGAAATGTGATTTAAGACAGCATGCATTTTAAAAAGGTTGTGTATATGAACCATGTACATGTGTCTTAGGTAAAACAAGAGTGCAAAACTAATTTATTTCAGGTTTACTAAACGAGTCAAAACATATAATATACAGTTCATGTTTGTCAATAAGAAAGGTATGTATTTCATATTTTACCATAAAGGTAAATTACGACATTATTGGTTACATGCCATAACAAGCATAAAATTGGGTTCCCAAGGTATAGGTGTACACAGTTTACAATAGGGTGACAAGGTGTTCAGGAGGTTACAAACCATACCAACGTAGAGAAGGCAAGGGGTGCATCAATTCCATTTACACATATATATACACATATTAAATTATGTATATACACATGCCAAATCCAAAGCCTACCAGGTACACATGCACACATTTAATTCTATGTGAACATATAACAGAAAGATGACACAAAACCATGAGCAGGGATGAAAATAACATGACAACGAGCACAATCATGGGTTAGTGCAAAAATGTTGTACTCAATAAGAACCACATGCATTTCAGGAATGCAAAACACGATATTAACATGTTCAGGTTTACAAATAAAGCATGATAACAACAAACAAGCAACATAATGAACAACACTGAGGTAGCGGCACGACAATGATAATCAGGCCATAGGCAAGTAATTTAAAGCGCCAACCTCTGCCCTCGTCTTCATCGAAGCCTTCCCGTCCATTGATTTTCCCTAGGAAAACTCAGTTATTTGATGTGAGTTCCAACTCATAAATTTACTTCGTTTTCAAGTGACTTAACTTCAATATAAACTAAATATGATAGTAAGTATGTTTGGGGTTAGAGTTGCGGGTTTAGCGATCTTAAGTCGTGGTGTACCATCCATGCCTACCTTAATCGTTTTATACTCTTTCTCAAGTTGTGAGCACGATCAGTCGTGTCACGTTCGCTTTGGCGTCGATCTCATACTTTGGTGTCCAAAGTGAGGATCGCCATATCAAGTGTCGATATCAGACACGAATGTTGTTAACTCATATCCGACCAGTCGCTGAGTTGAGTTAACTCATCGAAACGTGAGCACACTTCCGTTGAAAAGACACATGGAAAACATTGTGCATGCCCGACATCTTCTCTGGTAAATCCAATCTATATGTGAGCTTTCCAATTCGCTCAACTATCGGAAGCGGTCCAACGAACCTTGGATCTAACTTTCCAACGAACCATGGAGCTAACTTTCTTTTACTTCTGAACCGAACAACATTCTTCAATGGTGAAATCCTGACAAAAACCATATCACCCACGTCGAACTCCAAATCCTTTTGATGTTTATCGGTGTAGCTTTTCTGACGATCTTGAGCCACCTTCATTCGTTGCTGAATAATATCGGTATAATCTGATGTCTCTCTTATCATCTCTGGCGCAAGTATAAACTTATCTCCAGTTTCTAACCAACATTCTTGAGAAGTACACGGTCCGCTATACAACGCCTCATATGGTGCCATCCCAATGCCCGACTGGTAGTTGTTGTTGTTGTATGCGAACTCAACTAAATGTAGATGGTCTTCCCACGATCCCCCGAAGTCCAATACAAAAGCTCTAAGGAGATCTTCCAGAACTCGGTTAACTCTCTCGGTTTGACCATCGGTGTGGAGATGATAAGTCGTACACAAACATAGCCGGGTCCCCAAAGTCTCTTGCAAACTTTTCCGAAATCCACTCATGAACAATGGATCTTGATCACTCACTATGCTCTTTGGGATATCATGGAATTGCACTTTCCATTATATATATAGCTTAGCCAACTTTGGCGTTGTCTGAGTAAATATGGCAGGAATAAAACTTGCACTTTTGGTCAAGAGATCCACGATGACCCAAATTCCTTCATTCTCTGCCCTGGTTCTAGGTAGTCCATCGATAAAATCCATCGATATCTGCTCCCACTTCCATATAGGAACTTCTAATGGCTGAAGCAACCCACTCGGTCCACCAACTGACAATTCATGCATTTGGAAATAAACTTTCCAACATCCCTCTTCATCCTTCCCAATAATAGGCTCGCTTCATGCCCTGATACATCTTGTTACCACCAGGATGAATCGTCAATTTTGAGTGATGACATTCTCTCAGAACTTCATTTCTCAATCCATCAATATCAGGAACAACCAGTCGTCCTTTCTTTTAGAGCCAACCCTCTCGATCAACCTTGAATTCCTTATCCTCTAGTTATAACTTCCGGATGATCTCGACAAGCTTTCCATCACGCTTTTGGCTTTCGTCAATCCTTCGATGAGAGTAGGTTTATCGATAAGCTTACCAACATTTCAGGCTCCAACTCGCACCTGGGCCTGAAATCAAATCCTACCAGGTACTCGAGGTGCTTCCATTCTGAAAACATTGCTCCCAAACTTGCATGTCTTCATCTTAACGCATCCGCCACTGCGTTACCATTTCCAGGAGTATAGTTGGTACCAAAATCATACGATACCAGAAAATTTAACCACCGTTGCTACCGAAGATTCAAATCCTTTTGGGAAAAGAGATACTTTAACGACTTGTGATCCGTAAACAACTCGAATCGAACTCCCAACAGGTAATGTCTCTACGTCTTCAGAGCAAACACAATCACTACCAACTCTAAATCATGAATCGGATGATTCCTCTCGTGCAGCTTTAGATGTCGAGTTGCATAGGCCACAACTCTATTCTTCTGCATCAGCACTACTCCAAGTCTAGTACCACATGCATCGGTGTATACCAGCACCTCCTCATTCCTACTTGGAATCATCAAAACAAGAGCACTCGTCAGTCTCTCTTTCAGGATTCAAAAAGCTTGCTCACACTTCGCATCCCATGTGAACACTTGATTCTTCTTCATCAATCCGGTTAATGGTGCAACTATCTTGGAGAAATCCTTGATTAAACGACGATAATATCCCGCTAACCCGTGGAAACTCCTCACGTACATCACATTCTTAGGTCTATCTCAGTCTTGGATTGCTACCACCTTAGAGGGATCCACCGCTATTCCGTTTCCAGAAACAACATGGCCTAAGAACCTCACTTCATTCTTCCAGAAGTGGCACTTTGAAAACTTAGCTCTCAACTGATGCTTTCGCAAGATTTCCAAAACAACTCTCAGTGCGTCTTATGCTCTTCCTCATTTCGGGAGTAAACTGGAATATCATCCTCGAACACAAGCACAAACTTGTTCAACTGATCTCTGAATACCTTATTAATAAGATCCACGAAATACGTTGGTGCGTTAGTCAACCCAAATGGCATCACCAGCCACTCAAAGAAACCAGATGGTGTACTAAAAACTGTCTTCGGTACACTATCCTTCGCCACTCCTAACTAGTGAAATCCCATCGCCAAATCCATTTGGGAAAACACCTCGGCCTAGTGAATCTGATCGAACAAATAATCTATCCTTGACAATGGATACTTGTTCTTCTTAGTCACCTTGCTCAACTCACGATAATCAACACACAATCTTAAAGATCCATCAGCCATGGTTGTAAACACAACTAGTGCATCCCATTCGGACATGCTTTGCCGAATGAATCATTTTCCCAAAAGTACACGTACTTGAACCTCTAACTCTCGCCGGTCCTTAGGAGCCATCCTCCTAAGCGGCATGACGATAGGTCTGGCACCTTCGATCAAATCTATCCTGAGCTCAATCTTACGATGCGGCGGCAAACCTTTGACCTCTTCAAAGACATTATTGAACTCATTAGCGATCGGCACCGATGACAGGTCATCCCATGGAATCACAAGCGAATATTAAAAAGCTTAAGAAGACCTCGTCTTCGGGCTTACATCGAATCACAACCATTCGCCCTTTCACATTCTCGACTGTCGCCTCGAGCTTCTAGCAATCCACTTTAGCTTCATACCTCTTGAGCCAGTCCATACCCAAAATAAACCTAAACCCAGTTCAAAACAAAGCAATCACACACAAAGGAGCTACCATGACTCAGCAACACTTGACCATGGCAAAGCGTACACAAACTAGACGTACCCCATATCAGATTAGTCACAACCAGTGGTCTATCACAATTCTTGAGTTCCAAACACAAGCGACACACAAGCTCACTGCAAATGAATGAATGCGATGCTCCAATATCAAACAACACTCGAACTGAAACGCCTCTAATAGAAAGAGTACCTTGAACAACAACACTCTTCCCTTTCTCCTCCGCCGTAGGAGCCCTCGAAGAAGATGGAACAACCTCTAAAGCATATGCCTTCACAATTTGCTTTGCCTTAGCTGCTTCTGAAGAATCCTTCTTGTTATGCCCAGGCATTCCACGGTTGTAGCACTTTCTCTTAGCTTTCAGATTCTTGCAATCCTTTGAAAAATGACCCTTCTACTGCCAGTTGAAGCATTTCACCTCGCTTTTCCACTTCTTATGACCATATTTTCGTTTCTGCTGTTGTTGCTTCCTCTTTTGTTATTACCACCCTGTTGTGGTTTCTAATCCTCTTTAGTTGCAACAACAATCTCTTCCTTGGGAAACAAACTTTCATGCCTCAAAGCTTTCTCGACAATCTTCTTATAAGAGTCATCCAAATGATCAACCAACTGATTCCCAAGATATTTATCTAAGCTCATGACGAACTTCTAGCTCTAGTAATAATGAGTCTCAATATACGAACGAGCATACATGGATAAGACTTCAAAATCAGAAACATACTCCAAAACTAGTCGACCATTCTTCTTTAGCTCAACAAATTTCTTAAACAGAATAAACTTCTGAATGGTAGAAATGAACTTTGTCTCGAACTTGACTTGGAACTGATCCTACGTGATCTCATCTTCTGGAGTTTCTAGAGTGACAGAGTTCCACCAATCCATAGCTCTACTCTTTAGCCATCTTGACGCAAGCTTCCTCTTAATCGCACCATCAATCTCCAAGTCTCCAAAAATATGAATGCAAGTATCAAGCTACACCTGAATCTCTACAGTCGGTTGTGTTCCTTTGAACAGCTTCCCTCTTATTGTAGTGAAATCCTTGCACATCTTTGCGAAGTCCACAACCCTAGGTACTTGCAGCTGAACACCAACATCTACCGCTACTATCTCTGGAGCGGATACCCTCCTCATAGTCGTTGCCGCCGTGGCCTCGAACATAGCTGGGTAATTAGGTATACCTCTATCTCCCCCTCTAGGAACAGGCTCTTCCCTAGTAGTATGTCTTGACGTTCGACGACTCATTCTAAATCTGAAAATAGAATGATTAGTCCACACATAAGAAAAACTGTAAATGGATTTCAAGCACTACTATACTATAACATAGCAATCATCCATTAGCAAAGTACAAATACGTCTCTCATACGTATTTACGCCCACAAACTTTGGATAAAATTGCTTAGCCAAAGCTTTGATACTAAATGTGACGACCACCCCGTGCCTCCCGCACAAACCAAGGATGAAGTGTGTTGCATGACTTGCCAGGCCGATACAGGACGATCATCAAAGGAGGAAACACACGTTGAACCAGTCGTATGACTCACAACGTAGGGATAAAATATCATAGAACGTGTACAACAAGCAATAGTAGTGAAGCACAACTGAGCAGAATCCTAAACTTTCATATCACCATGAGAATATCCATACATCACCGGATTACATCATAAAAGTCTGTACATGAAGCCTCACTACAAGTCACTCAAAGTAGCATACATCACATCAACTATAACAGCGGAAACAACTAATAATAGATAGTAGGAAATAATACGTCACCTCCTGCTTGTCGTTGCTCTGCAGCATCGCCCTCAATAAGATCTACTACCTGCTACCTAGTCTTCCCATCCACATTCAGACGAACATTCCAAGGTAATAAGAGGGAGACATAAAACCTTGAGTCAGACAATAGTCTTAATGAGTGGTAAACAACTATCTAACTTCATCACTAAAGTGTATGAGAAATAGGCAGATTAATCATCTAATCTACCAAAATATCATCAGAGAAGAACCCAATCTCATCTCCTCCACATCTAACAGTGATAGCCTCCCGACCAGACAGAAAGAAACAAACAGTACATTTATAGCAACCAGTTATCCAGTGTAGACCATCCTGATCGAGTTCGACATTCCCCTAGCACAATCCCCGAAGGCCTAAACCAACATCAGACAAGCACCCAAGAGATATCTCCTTCGACATCGGACAATCCACACAAGACGATACAAACAATAACATCAATGGCTCTTGCTATCACTGCCTGCCTTGCCTTCAAACCATCATTAATCATATGACTGGCCCAACTAGTCATCCATCAAGGGCTAATGGTAACCCCGGTTCTAGAAAAACTCCATATGGCAACGTGACTCGTATTTAAGCCTTTCAATGATACCCAGGGTACTCGAGCAGACAACTTCTAGTCTTTTGGGCGTCCCCATTATACCCCTGCTTTGAGTCCGCTAGAACCAACGACTAACGACAATCCCTCAGCCTTCAATATCTTTAGCCATCCAACTTGACGACTATCCACAAGCTCAAGCAACTTCTCAAGCAACCGTTATCCACGAACTCAACATCTTTTGAGTCGTCTCACATCTTCATTTCATCAATCAACAAATACTTCACGACGCTTCGAACATTCCGCCTTGAATTCCTGTTGAAGCTGCGCTCACCATTGAACTAAAATAAAACTTCATTTGGACAACACCCTGATGTATCGCATGATCCCTCCAAGCAGCGCTCGACCGGTCTATCTCTTGACACAAGCTCGATCCATCGCATACTTGATCCATCGGTCCATCAAAGTCGCCCATTGCCCGATCCACCAAAATTCCGCGTACATCCACAGTTTCCACTGATCCATTAGTTGATCCATCGGGTTGGCACTCGATCTAGTTTCCCTTGTCAGTCCATCATCTATGCCTTCAAACCGATCCATCAAATGCTTAGCCCGACCCATACGTTCTAATGCTCCCAATCCATTCTATCTACCTAAGCTGATCCATGATCCCTCTCATTCTTTTTTTGTTAATCCATCATGGATGGTTCGACCGATCCATCGGGTACACCTCTATCTGATCCATCCTTTGTTAGCCAATCCATGTCATTTCTTGCACCCCAAGCCATCGATCCATGCTTGACATGTGTGATCCATCCTATTTCCCACCGATCCATGCCCAGATTCGCTTTATGTCAACCGATCCATCACCAGCCATGCTTTAACGACGTATATTCACATATCTAAATCATCCAATTTCATCCAAAATTCAATATCACAACAATTAAATCATAAACAATCATTAGCAAATCAATAACCATCATACAATAATATAAAATTCACTAAATCAAGATAAAAAAATGAATAAATAAATATTGGATCCAAACTTGCATAAATGCATAAATTAACATATAAATTTACTGTTATAATCTTGCTAGATTAGATCCTATAGTGATTCGAATAAAAATTGACTTACCTTGATTAGATCTAGGTGAAAACGACTTGAAATGATGAAAATAAGATTAAAAACATATACTCAATTGAATCAGTGTGAGAGATGCTTATCACTCACCAAATGCACAAAATACCTTGAAATCGATGAATCTCTAATTCGGACAGCGAAGAATGGTCTTTAAATCAACTAATTTGATGCGATCAACTCTTCCTCAATGTTGATCTTTAATTTTCTAATGTAGATCTAAGAATCTAATGGAGTGGAGGTGTATTTGATTGAGCAAGGATAATCTCGAGCTCAAAAAAATGAGAGAAATGAAGAAACTAAATCATTCTCCTTGCCTCTACCCCTCTATTTGTAGACAACATCCCCTTGCCTTAATGGGCCTCACTAATCAGCCCGCTAATGACCAATTAGTCTGTCCAGAAATTGTGTAGCACTAAAATAGCAATTACTCCCAAATCGTTCAGCCAAATCTTTAATGTGACCACTCTACAGAATTGGAAATATCATTTCCTTTCCAACAAAATCAATCACGGCACCAGATTCGATCCCAGTCAAAAGTTATTCGCTGTACAAAACTGACAAGCGCAAAATGATCACAAATAAAATTGATAAAAATTATGGACATGTCTCACATCCATAAAAAACATATCCAAATATGAGAATGATCTGACCTTTTGGGAATTAAATAAAAATATTTTACGATCCACCGATACGTAAAATGCAGGTCGTTATAATTTTGGCCAATAGCATGCCAACACCCAATTCGTATATGAATCAGATTATCAATCTTAGAACAATCACAGAGCAATCACAGAGTGCATAAAGTAAACAAAGACAAAAGTTTTATAGTGGTTTTCCAAATCGTGACTATGTCAACTTGTTTCAATCGATTGATTATATATTGATCACAAGTACAATGCAATCTATTCATAAGAATGTAGAGAAAGATAGTTGCAATTGGTCCCTAGTAGTGTCCTTGCGTAATGGGATAGGTACAAAGTTTCATATCCTAGAAACTCCTTATTTCTTCATGTTTGATATCCAGCGTGTCGGTCACTTGATTTTCCTTGATCACTTCATGTTGATCATCCAAAATGTGAGGATCTGAAATGCTTTGCAATGATCTGTCATTGGATAAACTTTGGATCCCTAAGCTTCATATCCCAACACTTCAAATAATTCATATGCGAGGATGTTGGGTTTTCTGGTGAAAACCTGTACGAAGATCCCTCATTTTTTTGTGATCCAACTTGTCATCTTCGTATCTGATCAGGCATGGGGGATTTCGGATCCGATCAGTTGTGCAAATTTTGTATACCTAGCTTATAGACCGGTTACCAATTTTTGGTTGATCATATCATATTGATCACCAATTTCTAGGTGATCAAAGTAGGTTTTAAGTGAGCGGCCATCTTAGGCTCACTTCGGATCCGAGACTAAGAGTAATATCCATCCCTATATTTTCACTCAAAAATACTGATTCTTGAAGAGATTGGGCATAATTCGCCTATTATCTAATCTTCTAATTTTGAGTGATTATGCTTTTTCAATCACCTATTAGTAGGTGATTTGACTATGCTCCAAAGCCAGACTGGTTTGAGTTTTCAACATGATTATGAAAGTTTTCTGACATGATTTCCACTGACGATCTATCTTTTTTGCACGATCGGACTGTGCCAATTTTTTTGTTTAGAGTATCAATCTAGACCTACCAAATCAAGTTGGTTCCAGATTGATTCGATCCTTGATTTTCATGTGATCAGCATGTGCTGATCATGCTTTTCTGAGAAGATCGATCTGATCCCATATGCGATCGATCAAGTGACTGTGAAGTGATCTAGAGAGTTGATTAGGTTATTTCTGAGCGACTGAATGATGGCCAAAGACAATTGATATGATTCGAGTCATTCTCTGATTTCCAAACAAATGTTGATTCTGACGCTTAATCCGAGTTCGTATGAGTCGACGCTTGAGTCATGCGGATTCGAATGTTCAAGTCCATATAATGATGGCCTTGTCAAAAGGATGGTTTAAAAAATCATAGGTTTTCCGGACTTAGAAACAATCTCCCAGACACGAAGATGAGAATATGGAATTGGTCCAAGTGGACATCACATTCACCATCCCTTCTTTTCGAAAACCCATCTAAACATTATGCATCGATGACCCGTTGCACACGTTATACACGGAAGAGCCTATCCCAAAACTAGTCATATGGCTACCAACTTGGAACCTCTTTAGTCGGGGCTTGTTACAGACGATCAATCTTATCGTCAAACACAATCGTTTGTCCCTACCAATCTCTGGTAGTTTCCCCTCTTGACTAATTTTTGCTGCTCTACGTCTCGAAATACAGCTAGCATTATTGGAATCGTTCTTCATAAAGTAAAATCATCGAAACATGTTGTCGAAGAACCATTGCATCTTGATGAACCAATCTTATAGCCAAGCTCTAGTTAATCACACTAACTCCCTTGGAAGTCATGCTAGCCTACGCTAAACTACCTTAGGGATCACATACGGGAAACCAAAGGAAGATTCTATATATCAGTACCAATCCTTAACTTGGTACCTTACCCTTGTTTTCCTTCGTGTTGATCCTATAATTAGCTCCTTCTATCAAAGATCGAATTTCGACCCCTCCCTTGTGCTTCGTGGGTTGGCCAACTAGAATAATCCTTTGTCTTGTCGATTCCTTCTAAGCTAAGTGCCATTCTGATCCCTTTTCAAGTTATCCATCAATGCCAATCTAAATTTGAAGTTCTTTCCTTCCTGAAGTAGGTCGATTTGATCTCTCCCTTGAAGTTATACTGATCCCTCACTTGTTCCCAAAGTCATTCTAGATTTTATACCGATAATTCATGGATTGAAGCCATGTTGATCCTTCCCTTTGAATCTATCATGCATGCCATATCGAGCATATGAACTCAAAATAACTTGAAATTTAATGAGATGTTAAATTAGGCCTTTTATATTGCTCCTTAGGGATCACACCTACATATGAGCCAAAATCCTGGATACATGACAATCCCTATCCTACAACCCATTTTCTAACTTCATATCCCTGTTTTACCATTTGATCGGTGCTTGAATTCATCCAAACATGTTTAAGAAAAGCACATGACATGTTAGTACACTCTCCTATAAACCAAATACGGTTAAAGCCTAGATCTAAGGTAATACCATCATATTCATATGGTTTATCTAGGGATACCCTAAAATTTCATTTTCTCAAAAATGATCTGAATTAATTCAAAATTACAAAAGTGTGATAACATAATTTATGAACAATTATCTAAGATTTTAGGAGGTGTATATAGTATAATACACCCTAATTAGTCAAATGGATTAATAATCGCTAACTTTAATCAGTCCCTTCTCTTGATCCAAATAAATAGAGGTATACATGGACTGATTTAAAGTTTAAAGGGGGTCATCCACCTTGATTTTAAAGTCAAAATCCTTTTCGAAAGAAAGTATAATCGTAAGACTTATCCATAAATAAACACGGATGATTTTTAACTTACGTTAACCCAAAACATTTTGAAATCATATCTTTTCTGATATTATAATAACGTCTACTAAAAATAATTAACAATCTAGTAGAACGATTGCATCTCACGCTCTGTATATATAGTATACAATCAAAATTGCGGGGTCTTATTGGAGAATTGATTCCAACTGGCAAGGTATGGGACTACCTTCCGATAGTGTATCTCTAGATAGAAATACAACGGGTTCAACAAGAACATCTTGCAACCTAGGCTAAACATGACCGACCATTCACTTCGCTTGAATGTTCCAAATGTGTTATCACCTTACGGTTAGTAGGAACGAAAAGAAGAACAAATAGAAATTAGTCACCATCTAGAGAAATTTCTATTTGTTCTTCTTTTCGCTTTCGTATCTCCCGGGAATGGTTACGTTGGTACCAACCATAAGGTGACAATATATTCGGAATATTCAACGAAGTGAATGGCCGATCATGTTTAGCCTGGGTCGCAAGATGTTCTTGTTGAACCCGTTGTGTTCCTCTCTAGAGATACACAGTCAGAAGGTGGTTCCATACCTTGCCAGTTAGAAACCATTCTCTAATAAGAGCCCGCAGTTTTGATTGTATACTATATATGCAGAGCGTGAGTGCAAGCGTTCTGCTAGATTGTTATTTATTTGTATTTGACATTATTGTAATATCAGAAAAGATATGATTTCAAAATGTTTTGGGTTATCGTAAGGTTAAAACCATCCGTGTTTATGTGTGGATAGGCCTTATGATTATCCTTTCTTTCGAAAAATAATTTGACTTTAAAATCAAGTTGGATGACCCCCTTTAAACTTAATGAGTTTTCTCACATTGGTTTACTAGACTAATCCTGGCATTTGCAATGCTTGGGTCAGACCGAGTTTTACTGGTTCAGGTTATCAGATGCTGTGAAGTGATGAGATGGAAGAATTCATACGTATGATATTATATAGTTATTATTCCATTGTGTGATTGTATATTGGGATAGGTTACTATAATTGTCCAAATGTGTTGATGTACTTAGATGATTTAAGTATTTTTCATGCTCTCAATAAAGATTTATTTCTATATTATATTTTGTTCCGCTGTGATGTGAGACTCTATGTTGTGTTGATTCTTCTTCTTCTTCTATTATAATATTTCTTTCTTTATTTTCTCACCTTCTAATTTCTTCCTACTAACTATCTGTTTTTTCGTGTAATTTGGGTTGAACGTGAATTGTAATTAGTCAACTCAAAGGGTATGAAAAGTCAGTATGTTACATTCTTGACCTAATGGAAGTGGTTTCAGGTCCAAATCCCTTTTCGATCAAAATTTTAAGGATGAAACATGATTCGTTAAGGATAAAAATGGTCACCGGAAAATTTAACAAAAATCATGAAGGTGGGAATGACCATAATAGCAATTTTCTAAAGTTATAAATTCATACATTCTCACGGGAAAATAACATAAATATTTTACAATCATTTGATACATAGAACACTGGTCATTATAACTACAACACTTGCACCAGACCTCTTAATTGTACATTGATCAGAGCAACCCATATTATTTAGTACAAGCTCAAGCTATGAGTACGTTACAACTCAATACTTCGTCATTTTGCCTTCAATCCTATTCTAGTCTTTGGAGCATCCTTTTATGATGATAATGACCCTGGCTCGTTCCTCGTAGCATTTGAGAACCTTATTTCTTACATGAACAAATTAGAAAATATGAATATAGTTGCAATTATTTGGTTTTAAACATAAATTTGGTAAAAGTTAACGTCTTACTTTGCACTTTATAATAATAAAAATTTGTGGATGAAATTTCATTTACATGTAAATATAGAAATAAATAACCAAGTTTATAAGATTCATTTTTGTGTTGTTTGCCCACTGAGCGATTTATAGGTTTTGGTCGAGACATGGGATGCCCAAGCCAATAAGAGTTCCTGCACGCTTTTACCTGACAATTCACATGTTGTTTTAATAACATAATAGAATTTATTTATTTAATTGGTTTAAATGTAAAAGTGATAAAAATATTTTTACCCACTTAGATTATTATAAAAAATATTTTAGATTTTTGGGAAAAATGAATATATAAAATGTTAGTTGTTAAAAAATGTAAATTTTCCATGTTGGTATGCCTTATTATAAAACCAGTGTAAATAATTATTTATTTGGAAAAATGTGTTTATTTTTTTTATAAAATGGCTAAAATAAATTATAATGAAGAATTTATGTTTTAATACTTGTTAATGAATTTTAGGTATTTTTAGTGCAATCATGTTATCATAAACTATCATGAAAACAGGTTAATATGTTTTAAAACTAAGTATTTTAACCCTTGATAGCATAACGAGTCTCATTGCCTATTTTGACCTATTAATTCACTTAAGAAAATTTGAGAAAGATAGAAAAACATAATCTAAGTTTCTTGCTCTTAAGCCAATAAACATCTTTTCTGCTCTAAGACCATAGAATTCAAAATCTATCCAAATAAAGGTTAAAATTATAGGGTTCCTAATCTGTTTTTGTGTTAATCCAATCTAGGTAAGATTCTCCGTCCTTTAATGTATTGATCTATTCTATTATCCCCTGGAGCTATGGTTTGATCAATTTTTCTTTATATTTGCTGAATTTGTTAAGTGAGGTTTACTAGAGGTAGTTATAGGGAGATTGAAGGGCTATTAATACCTATTTTGATCTAATTAAGATGAATTCCGTTCAGACTTCTAAACTCCATGAGTATTTATTTCAAATTTAGGTGAAAATCAATTGAATCTATCTTGAAATCCGATGTTGTTTTTTTACTTTTATCCTTCTATTCTACTGCTTGTTCAAACTATTGATTGACAACCTCTATAATTCATGAATTTATGATAACATAGGTATTGTCTAAGGTTGTATTATCACCTTCAAGTTATGAATGACCCTCAGACCAAATTTCAATAACGACAAAGGCTTAGAGGGTAATAGAAAATGCCTAGAGTTTCACTTCAAATGTCTATATCGTTCCATTGGTCCCTTTGGACCGGTCGGCACCAAAAGCTGAACTCTAAAGTGTTGTGTTGCACTTCAAGCCCTCGTTCGAACACCAGTTTGCATAATTATTATTTTATATATCTTATATATATTCATATGCAAAATTATGTGTTGCTTTCGAGTATTTATGGAATTACAATTCATATTTATAAGAGCTTCACATGAGCTTAATCTTCCTTTGAATTTACCTTGGGAAATTTATTCACCAGTATATATACACACACACACTCTCTCTCTTTTATGCATATTTTTAACTTAGAATTTAAATAAATGGTTTCAGCGCCAAACTAATTTTTATCATATTGTTTTATAAGATTTTTTTTAGAAATATATTATGATTTAAAATTAATATAGTATGTCTATATGCTATAAGTAATAAATAAAATTCTATTTCCAATCTGATTTGAACATTGGTTTAAAATATTATATTTATATAAGATATATATTTTCTTAGAACTCAATACACCTATTTTCACATAATTTCATGAATATTAACAACATATTTTCTCTATAAAGTGCATGATGTCGATCAGACGAGAAATTGATTTAAGCAACATAGTAAAACGAGTGGTGTGAGACATTCGTGTTTTATATACTGGATTAATTCTTGGACTTGATCAATTGAGTTCATTTGAGACACATGATGAAGTTTATAAACTAAAAATAAACATTTGAGTAAACCCAAGTGGTACGAGACGCGCAGTCGTTACTTATCCAGTTACTCTACCTTATGATTAATCATTTATAAATTCATAACCATTGCTATCATTGTTTCTTGATTCTTGTGGATAAATTCATGTAATTTATCAACAACTACAATTGCTTTATCTTCTTTTTTAGCTCAAATTCTATTACTTCGTTGATATGTGGAATATGATCCGTCTTCTCGGGCCTTCTAACTTTTGAATATGTTAAAATACATGGATTATATTTTGACTTAAACATAATGAACTCATTAGATGTAACATGTCTCTTGTGTTGTACCTTCCTATCAATAAGATTGCAAATGTGATACCCTTTGATCTCGTCTGTGTAAGCCAAAACTATGACTTGATGGGCTCTAGCCTCCAGTTTATATCGTGAACATATATCCGACTACTGAATATACAGAAATAACTAATATGTATGGATTTTCCTTTTTAGCTTTCCATTGGAATATTCCTATTAATGGCCGAGCATGGAATTTGATTGATAATATATGTTGCAATATATTAACCTGCCTTTTTGACAAGACAGTCATCCGATGAATTTACGGTTTTCTAAGTACTCAAAACTGAGTATGAACTCACAGAAGCTCGTAGTGATTTGGTCGAAGTCATGAAGCGTTTAAATTCTTAGAAATATGGTTTATGTTCTGGATTGGTGAGTCTCGGTTCGACATTGTTCGGGTTGGTAAGGTCGGCTCAACAATCTGTCATTGGTTTAACCACCTTGGTTCGATAATCTATGGATTAATATATTGGGATCGACGTTTACACTTCTACTATTCGGATCGCCATTTTGGTTTCACGAGGATATTTCATATTCCAGGCATAGTGGGTACATTCATATCCTATTTTCTATCTAATAGTTTCATCTCCAGTTCTGCAAATATAGGAATTTGTATCCCACCCAAAGATATGAGAGTTTGGCAAGGCACGTGATACGAATAGCATATTTCATATCATGCATTAAGGATACGATTTCGTACCTGCTCTTTATATCTGGCATCACGTAGGAAAATTCGTAACCTATAGGGGGATACGAATTTTTTTTAGTAGCGATATGTATCATTGTTTGATTCCTATTGAATGCTATAAGATATGTTCTCAGTCTCGTTTCCTCTTTGTGTCTGATTTTTATAGTCTATTGTGGTTACGCCCAAAATATGTTTTGATTTGAAATATTGGCATATGTATACTATTGATTTAGGCACTGAATTGTACGTATGCGCTTGATTAATCTTTTTATTTTGCGTACTTTGGGAAATATTATTCAATTGGGATTATAAAAAGAAGGGGATTTGATAATTTAGGGATAAACTGACATATAATGCAAAACTATAACAAAAAGGAAGTATAGACAGAAAATAGGAAAACTTGATAAGACTTGCCAAATAATCGTAACATAGGTTGACATGACATAATTTAATATTACGTATAGTAAATTTGTAATTGAATGGTAAATCTGAGAATTCTCATATTTATTTCTTAAATATTACAGTTCAGATTTAGAATGGAATAAATATAGAAATTGTTGATATTTAAAGAAAATGGGGCATAAGCCCACTTGTATTCAAATTTACAATAGTTACACCAAATCAATTGCGAACATGAATTAATGTATACCAACTAAAATAGGAAGCTAGAAATAACCTAGATTGATTGGTTAGGAAAACAGAATATATTTCCATTGTTTGGTTTGTAAGAAAAAAAGGGAAAACATAATTGAAAGTATAAAAAGAAATAAAGCGTGTATTAGTGAAATAGGATTTAACCATATTGCGCATTGTCCAATAGCCTGAAAATAATTGAAAGAAATATCTTATAATTGTGATTTCTATTGCTGCAATTACATTAAACTATGAAAATAGATTCTTGTGCAATTTTATATAACCAATCAAATGGGAACATGCATAACTTCCTAAAGAATAAATTTACAAATACGAAAAGAAAAAAGGTAGCTTAATTAAAAGATGTCATATAAAGAAAGGAAATAAGAATTCAAGCGAAATATTTGATAGATAGAAAGGAATGTAACCTATTATGATAATTATACGGACACGTAAATAAATCATAATAGATCATGATAATTGTGAAGACATAAAATGAATCATAATAGATAGTTTTAATATATGTGTAAGCAAGGTTGTAACATGAAGGTTGTAATTAAAAGTAAATGAAGGCTTATTACAAATAAACTTAAAAATTATGAATTATTTAATAAGCATAGTTCTAGGTGGCCTCGTGATTAGGAATTCTATGGTTATTCGATGGTTCTATGTCGGCCAACAAAGTTGACAAACCAGTAATAAAGGTTCAAATTAAGTTAACTGAACAAGAATATCAATTAATGAAAAGAAAAGTGAAATAAACACATAACGAAAGATTAGGCATAGGGTCTAGTAAAATAGCGAGACGCGTTTGGACTAGTCTTAGAAACTCTTGAATGAAGAGCCTAACGAGTCAAATCAATGTAGGTGTCCAGTGGAAGCACGCTCAAGTTAATATTTGATGGGACCAGAGAAAGGGCTCTGGGGGAGCCAATGGACAGCTGAGCCCCAAAGGCAGATAGTTCGAGACTTCAACGGGGCGTGAGAATACTCTGAGATGACCCACTGGGAGATGCCCATGGTCAGCTGTCGCAGAGGAAGGTCTGTACAGTTTCATCCATAGAGCATGCCTTGGCTGCATTTGGGTTGATGGCATCCAGAAGATTGATGGGATGATTTTTAGGATTAGACGGTTGCCTTGGCTCCGAGAGAAGGCTTCGTGGTCAGGACCCAATAAGAATAGTAGATCGTCTGATACCTACCACTGCCAGTCAAAGCGTGTGTGGGAAAGACTATAGCTAAACCAATAGGTTAATGGTCTTTCACTATCGAGATACTGGATGAGGGACAACACCAATTGGATACTTGGATTGTTTGTTAGGGGCCCGCTCACTTATCTCTTGGAATGGTCTTTCATTAGTTAAGGAGAGGGCCGAGTGGGGCCATTTCCACCAAGAAAATGGGACATACCAATCTATGGAAATCTGTATCGTAGGTAGATGTAGAAATTCCCTGATTGAGTTCCTTGCAAGGGTTTACCTGATAGCGATACTTGGACAGTATATAGTATGAATGCAAGTAGATCCATGATGTACACATTGGGTGGTGCATCATGGTGTTAGAACCTCAATTCTTAAGCTTGATTTTGACTATGAAAACTATATATCAACAATATTGTTCACTAGTCTACTACATGAAAAAGGAGAAGAATATAGCCTAAATACAAGGAGGTTTGACAACTGGATATGTTGGTACATTATTAGTGTAATTGAGTCTGCATTTTGTTAGATTTTATAGTGTGTATATATATATATAACATTTTCAATTATATAAGGCTGAAGCATATATTAAAAAAACATGTGCATCAGCCGGTTGAATCAAAAATTCAGTCGGCTGATTGTTGGGTGTTCAAAATTTTATAGTTTGAACATTAAGCTGGCCAAATATTTAATTCAATCGGCTGAATATTTAATTTAGTCAGCTGAATGACATGTTTTGTGCTTATGCACACTTATTTCAAATTATAGTCGTTTTTAGCCAAATGAATTTTAAATTCAGTCAACTAAACTGAAATGTTGTGACTTTTTAAAGAATCATAACTCTTTAATCCAAGAGTTATGACCATAACTTCTAATCAAATCCTTTTACTAATAATTGCAACCTTTGTTAAATATAAATACACCTCAGCATCACTTGTTTTAATTACCGAAATTTCCTGAACTTAATATCCTTTGATTCTAAAATATTTCTTTACAATATTCACTTGTGCTCTCAAATATTCAATACCCTATAATTATAAATCACTTTCCTTCTTTATTCTTCATATGCTTTCATATGTGTATACACACACACACATAAGAGAAGATTATAGGAAGGATGCACTCAATAATGACTTATTCGTGTTATCAATAACACATATACAGTCAAATAAACTTTTGTGTAATTATTGATGTCCTTTTCTGCTACTCAGGTCTCTCTTCTGTTGCTCATGTGTTGTAAAACTTATTCCTCCTTATGACGGTGCTCCGAACTAGTATAAAAATCACTACAAGAAAAATGATTTTTTGCAGCGCCCAAAAAACGCTACCAATCATTTTTGGTGGCATTATGATAATCGTTACAAGAAAACATACTACTAAAAATCATTGAAAATTGGTTGCATTTTTTTTTAATGCCACTGTAATTTCTTTTTTTGTAACGTTTATTAAATGCCACTAAATTTTTTGCGTAGCACTTTATAAACGCCATAAAAAAGCTTTTAATGCTGCTAACAAAATTTCCAATTTTACTCCTGGTTTACGGTTGCGTTTATTCAACGCCACTAAATGTATTTCTATAGCCTTTTTAAAACACTAGTAAAAAATTATTAATTAATTTTTTTATTTCCTGCAATTATTTCCTTCTAATAGTCTATTTTGTTTTCTACAATATCAATCAATAATCATTCACATACTCATCATGTTCAAACAATCAGAAAATCAATTAACCATATAATCAAGTAAAATATGCATAAATACTTCAATACAATAGTTTTCTGTATAAATTTACACAATTTATACAAAGAAAATGTTATACCCGTAATGTACACATCTAGTACAGTAGCCACTTTGCTTTTTGAAGTGATGCAACATATAGTCAGACAGCTCCTCCCTGATTTCACAACAAGATACACAAATGTTAACAATCTGCGTTTAACAAAATTATATTAAACAAGAGTTTGAACCGCATTACAAGGCCAACGAATGATCAATGCTATCGAGTATAGCATGGCCAGCAGATTATGAGTCATCGCAAAACATGACTGGACATACCAGGCAATGCAAGTGCAAACAAAAGTAGCAGAAATCATTTGGCTAGTGTTCAAAACTGTAAAAATGTAAACGATAACAAACCAGGAAATTTTTGCAAGTAGCAGAAATCCTTAATTTTGTTTCCTTCAGATTCTATGTTGTGATTCGTACATCGATCTTCGAACCAATGTGTACCTTTAGCACCAGCTGAACACAAGTGACAATACAAAATACTAATCTCAGCTAAAGCCAACTTTTATGTGTTTCTTTAGTGTAAATAGTAAAGTAGTATAAATTAACCTGGATCGATAATGCTAAGGCTACAGACCCGAAAGTACTTCCACAGGAAGTTCCTAGATCAACATTATCTAACACAAGGACATATTAAATGACCTATTAGTCAAACCGTATACAGCAATATGAGCATCAGATTGCGCATAGGCTACCAAATGATTATATGATAACTTACTTCCATTGAAATAGTGAACTCAGTCATGTTTCCTGGTATCCACAAATCGATAAAGTACAACATCACTCAACCATGTTTTTTGATCAATTACAGCATGTCATCTGTACACGTAAGTAGACATGTTATTTCTCTAGATACACACATAGGCATGCATACACACGCATAGGCATGCATACACAAACATATACACACACACACATAGGCATACATACACACATATATATACACACACATATGCATCCATAAACACATATCTTAGCTGAAACATATGCATACATACACACAAATATACACACACGTGTGCATGTATGTATATGTATATGTAATTTGAATTACCCTAGATGTACCTATGGTTTACATGTTTTCCTACCTCCTATTTTTCACACTGATGGCCTAACATGCACATGCAATCATGCTCTCGCAGATATTCTTGGGTTTACTAATCTGCATAATACAACAGAACGCAAAACAGTTTAAACAGCAATAACTTAGGATTAGTTTTAGGATAAAATGTGCTAACATGCAGCAATAAGAAATCATACCAAATCAGTTTGTCTCGTAAAAAATCCAACAGCACTATAAGCAATAAAAAATTGTTAAGACATATAACAATGGTAAATTAACAAAATAGATGAAGTTTTCGTAAGTAAAAGGCTTGCCTGTAGAGTTCCCAGTGATGCGACAAACTTGAAGAGCCTTTTGAAGGTGTAGGCATATTCATTAGCCAGCACAAACTTTTGAATATCCTGATACTGCTAAGTAGTGTTGCCAGAAAGTATATTCCTGAACCATGCTGATGAGATGTTTAGTAATTTTAAGATACTGCGACCAAATTCCATGAAGATGGAACATTCCCATTTTATTAAGTCCTAAATCACGAGTTATATGCATACACCAGAAGATAAAAGAGGTATTGAACAAGGAATCTGTGGGCTGGTTGAGGAAACACTTCAAAATGATAAAGTTGATCATATGGACAAATATATTTACTGCTTATTGTTTAATAACTTGGTCTGGTTAACAAACCAACTAAACTCGACTTATCTTGGGAGTTACTAAATTGATCCGTTGAAACTTATTGGTCTTCTGAACTTGAGTTACTAAATGTCGAATCTTTTTAATGATTGAAAACTTTATTTTAAAGTTTTCATAATTTCAAAGTGTTTCCTCAACCAAACCACAGAAACCTAGAACAATACCTCTCTTACCTCCACATATACGCATAGAACTCGTGATTTGTTTCTTAATATCATGGGAATGTCCACCTTCACGAAAATAAGTCGTAGTATCCTAAAAATACTAAACTCCTGCCGACATGGATCTAAAATATGCCTCCTGACAGCACTATTGTACACTAACAATGAACTTTCGATAGGAGATCCTACCATGTTAGTGTTACGTTTCAAATTAATTGTCAATTCATTTAATGTAGTCACTTAATTTAGTAAATCCCAAGATAAACTGAATGTGGTCACTTGACTTAATTTAGTGACTCCCAAGTCAAATTAGCTTAATTTAGTAACTCCCAAGCAAAATTAATTGTCAGTTCATATAAATTAGACCTCTTGGCCACAAAATTAACTTGCTCATATCTATGATATTTCTCTAAATATTCGCACACACTTGATATATACACCACTCATAAACGTATGTGCTCATGCTTCACAGATACAAAATATAGTTTCACCTTCACTATCTATGTCTGTATGCTCATAATCATTGTATGTTATATATACATATACACACATATATGCATGCAGAAGTCGTACATTAAACATATATTTATCCTAATGTCAAACACAAGGTAAGTAGGTATAATAATTATAAAGTGCCACTATTTTAGCCTATCATTATTAGCTATATGTAAAAGCAGTAATCTTTCATGTATATCACTGTGTGTGTGTATATATATATATATATATATATATATATATATATATATGGGGGGGGGGGGGGCGCAACCCGGATTTACATGTTCAATCACAACATATATATATGGCATATTTCAGTATTCATGTATATATACTCCTATACATGCAAATCAGATGGAATAAAATAAATTATCATACATAAACACATTATGATTGCAATGTAGGTAAACCTAGTTTGAACAAGTTTCTCTGTTCAGCTTCCCACATCAATTCAATTTTCTCTGGCCTCATTAATATTAATATCGAGATTGCAAACACGTTTCAGATTCAACTTGATCATTAATGGCCTAACACAAATTTTGCAATCTCGATTATTAATATTGATGGGACAAGAGCTTAAAAAAATTGTCTTTGTCCCTTTGGGTTCTCTGTTTAGAGGAAACTGAGTTGCCTTGTGTATAACATAATCCTTCTCCTGAGCCTACGGAGAAATTTTCTATGAAATGTATCAGTTAAGTGTCACTCTTTTATATGGCACAATTTCAGTATTCATGTATACTCTTATACATGCAAATCATATGGAATTGACATACATAAACACATTTTGACATACTTGCATAATATCACATAATGCAAAATCCATAAACTCCCAAGTCATATGTTGCACAATTTATACACTGTGTAACTCATATATATAATTCATGCATTGCAAGGTTCCAATATATATACATACATATATATATATATATATATATCAGTGTAATATGTTTTCTTAAAGTACTCAATCAAGCAATTTAAATGAACATGGTAACATTTAAAATCAATGTCCATATTAAATTCCAATAAGTGTAGTTCAGGCAATCAACATATATGTACAAAACAGGTTCAAAACCTAATCGATTCAGATGCAAACACCCGAAATTAACATTGTTCGGTAATTTAATCTGGTATACTGTCAAAACCCAGAGTTCAAAACACATTCGACTCATAAGTAATTTAATCTGGTATAATGTCAAACCCCAAAGCTCAAAAGTAACTTGCAAAACCCATATATAAAACCAATTTACAAACACTATTTGCAAAAATCAACTGTTTTGGTTTGTGGTTGCAGAAATAAACACTCAGACGATTTTAACCATTCAAAACCCTAAACTATAGCATCCAAACAAAATTAGATAAATCAAGTTTGATTTTATACCTTTCTAGCTTTACCGATTTCACGATCTTGAATATGATTAGGAATTAAATCAAATCGCTTTGTAGCATCGCTCGAATGAACCGCCTCTACTGGTATCCATACCAACGTTGAACGAGATAGTCTTTACAAAATCGAAATAAACAGAGAAATAACAATCGGTAGATTGAGAGGGGTAAAAAGTTAGGGTTTTATCTCGGGAAAAGGAAGAAAAGTGAATGAGAGTTAAAATATTTTAAGTATATGAGGGGATAGGAAAAGAGAATAGGTCGGTTACGTTTTCCTTGGATACGCGAACTTGTGTTTACGAAGATGCGGGAATGTGAAAAAAATTTACCGTGCTTACATTGGTACTGAAAACACTTTTGCTTGCATTTGATAATAAATGCTACTGATTTTTATGCCACTAATTTTTGCAACAAAAAATCATTTTTCTTGTAGTGAATTCCTGATGTCCTTTACTTTATTTTCTACGTTTATATTGCTTATCTGTGATATCATTTCCAATTATTTATCTCATTAAATATTTACTTGCATAAATCAAAGTTAATATACCATATAGCAAAACTTTCGCATTTAGTGTGTCCCACGTATTTCCATATTACTGAGCCTACCCTTCTTTTCATGTGGGTATTCGAGTATTACTACTGTGCAAGGGTTTAACCTGATAGCAGGGTTCAAATAGTGGACAGTATGCTGTTGTAGCGTAGCGATGAAGATATAGTTCTCTTACATAGCATGTCGATGGAGACCATTCGAGGACGGTACTATGGGTAGTACCTAGATATATTGGGAATACAGCTCTCTTATATATGGATTATTAGGTTTGATATATTGAGGAGTAGATGGGTATGATGTTTGCGTAGAGACAAAAGTGTTATAAACCCCCACAACCTAATAAAGGTAAATTGATAGAATAGTATGTGTAGTGTTATATTTAAAAAGTATAATTTGTCCATACACCAGTACTTTTGTCCTGAACCCTCCTCATAACAAACCCGCAGGTTAGATAGGTAGTAGAGATGTTACAGCTTAGAGACACAAGCTAGCCAAAGTCATTATCTTAATGAGTATTTTCTTATAGTTATATTTTATTTAGTTCCGTTGTGAGATATTTTATTATAAGCTCTGATATATTTACCTTTTCCTTTCTGGTAGATACCCGACAAAACAACTCGAATTTAAATGGACTTGAATTTTAGCATTTTGCAAAAAAATTGGACTTGCTGAAATTTGGGTTGTTACATCCGGTATCAGAGCCTAGATTTAGGATCACGATATAGACAATGAGTGGGCATATTTGTACTTTCAAAATATAAACATATTATATATACATATACCTAGATCCTCAGAGGAACTCGCTAAATAAGAGTTGTGGCATATGGACAAAATTGGAATATCAGTTTTGACGCTTAGGCAACGGTTGTGGAAATTTGAGAAAAAGCAAGTCCATAAATGAATAGAATATGAAGCATACTGTGATGACCGCCCATAACTCCTGCACTTAATAAGAGGAAAAGTGCGCTGAAAGGAGTGCTAGGCAGCTATGGACGATCATCATAGTAGGTAAACACAAGCGGAACCTGTCGTATATCTCACAACGTACGGACGAAATATAATAGAATATGTGCCATAGGCAAATATAGTGAAGCATCATATATCAAACCTTTAAACTTTCATAGCACCCTAAAAGATTATCTATACATCAACAAGATGCAATATCAAAGTTTGTACATAAAGCCTCACTACAACACTCAGAGTAAATCTTCAAACAACGGAAATAGCAGAAATACTAGATAATATTAAAACTGGTACGTAAGCCTCTAGCTCGCCATCAATAGGCATCATCATCCTTACTACAATATTACCTGCCGCCTGCTACTCGGTCTGCCCATCCACAACCGGATGAACAACCCAAGGTAATAAGAGGGAATCATAAAACCTTGAGTCAGACAACAGTCTTAGTGAGCAATAAAACAACTATCTAACATCATCAATAAAGTATATGAGAATAGTTAGATTTACCAACCACTACCCAATACCAGAGAAGAACCTACACCTGACAGTGATAGCCTTTACAATCCAAACAATCAAGAAACAATAGTTCAACCATGGTAACCAGAAGTAACCAAACAATGTCAAACAACTATCACTCAATAGCGAACATAGCATCTAGTTATATCTCACATAAACCATCCTAATCGAACTCAACACTCCTTAAGCACAAGCCCCAGAGGCCTAAACCAATACCAGACAGGAACCTAAGAAAAATCACCTTCGACTTCAGATGATCAACATGAGATGGTACAAACAAACCATCAAACATCCATGACATGGCTATCACTACCCTTCGTTGCTTAAAAACATCGTTAATCATATGACAAACACCTGCCATATGCCAAGGGCTAATGATATACCCCAGTTCTAGCAAAAACTTCATACGCCTTCGCGACTCATACATTTGCGTTCTCAAGCCAACTAGGCCTATCGCAACTGCCCAAGATACTCAACCATACACCTGGTCTTTTATTGTACCCCTTCTTTGAGTCCGCTAGAACTTATAACAACGATAATCTCTCGGCCTTCATATCTCTATTCGTCATCACCGACGACTATCCACAAGCTCAAGTCCCCCTCGAGCAATCATTATCAACGACTCAACACCCATGAATTGTCTTCACATTCGTTGCATTATGACGATCAACAAACACTTCACAATGCTTTAGACATTTCTCCTTTAATTTGCGTCGAAGCTAGAACCATCGTCCACTAAAAACAAGCATCGTTTGGTCGATACCGCCTTTTATAACATTTCGTGCGATCCACGCTACTGTGTTTTTTGTGATCCACCCCCTGGATTCCTTGTGATCCATCCCTATGGATTCTGTGTGATCCATCCCCATGGATTCCATGTGATCCGAATATGTGGGATGGGTTTTGCAGACCTAAAATGACAAGAAAAATATGTGGGATCCGAATATGGACACTTCAAACTCAAATGATTATGTTTCAAAAATGAACTACGCAAGCCATTCCATCATTCCAATGCGAACCGTGCACCAAAACTGATAATTGAATATACTCGCTAATCAGCGCGACGAGACGGACGCAACGGTATAAAATTTGCAATGCTAGGATGCTCCGTTAAGAAAAGACATCACAGACCCCTTTTAAAAGGAAAACGACACGAGAAAACGATTTAACGGAGGCCGAAACGTCTGATTTTTGCAGACGAAATTTTCCATGGGATTCGTGACAACGAATAGAATATTTTTCATGTTTGTCTGAACTAGTTTCGAAGAGATTTTAAAATCGCTAAAATTTGAACTGTTATGCGCTGCTTTGCACTGAAAAAAGCGCGACCGACAAACATTCAGATTTTCTGATGAAGTTTTCACTACTGCTATATCTCCCTTTACATATTTCAAATTTCAAATCCCCATTACGAGAAATTATAGAATATTATGAAATTAAATCAAAGATAAAAATTTATTAACAAATTATATAATACGACTTTACAATTTAAATTGAAATACAAGAATAAATCAAAATCAAATAAATAAACTCGATTTAATTTATACACTAAATAAGATCGAAATCAAAAATATTATTAATATATATTCATATCAAATCAAATTCATTCGTAATATAAAACCAAGATAAATTAAGTTTTAAATTCAAAATAAAAATACACACAAACTGTAACACCCCACCTCCACTAGGGTCACTCACAAAGGGAATGCACTAGTTTTGGAGGAGCGTTATCGAGGTAAACAAATACAGAAATATTATAAGACAGAACATAAATAAAACAGCGGAATAATAAAAAGATAAATTTCATTACTTTCAAAATAGTCAAAGCCTTTTTCATTCAAAGTACCAAATAGCCAAAGTCATTATTTTCCATTACAACAAATTCTGTCTTGCATAAACAAAGAAGCATAAACTTAAAACATCAAAAGTAGCTTAATTCCCCAAAGGTAGCAGAAAATGCAGCCATAGCATAGCCCAAGATCAAACCGTACATGAGCTGAATCAAAAGCAAGGGAAATCCAAGCTAAGTGCTAGAGTTTCCTCCTTGAGAACCTGGGGGTGGGGGGGGGGGGGGGGAGGGGGGACGGAAGAAAAAGAGACGAAAGGAAACGGGTCAGTCATAAAGACTGGTAAGTCCAAGTGACTTTCAACATAAAAACAGATAAAGGTAACATGGCATGTATAAACTGAAAGTATACATAAGGATGCTGTCAAGATGAGCAAGATAGACTGAGATAACATGATAAATCAAGTATAAATCAAGTATAGCATCACATATTCAAGGTTCGCTGCATCAACTGTACTAGAATTCCAAACCCATGTCTCATATAAATCATGAAATAATCCCTTGGCCCAACATCATGAAATGACCCATTTCTAGGTCCAATGAAACGATCCACTAGTCGATCGGCTCCCTACAAGTTCTAGCTCGTCGTGTGTCTGTGTCATACGGCCCTATCACGAATGTAGTCTCCTGTGTTAGGTCCACCATAGGGTGTATCAAGCCCTATGGTGCCAACCACTGACACGAATCAAGCATGCACAGATAAACCTACTGATGCCCAATGCCTGTTTTTTCAACTCCGGACCACGTGCACGACCATAGCCCGCCTGAACCTACACTAGCGCACCAACACTGCCATCGTTCTGGTCGCTTACAATCAGCCCAGTAATCGTGCCCCACCCTGCCTAGTCCCAGGGTACCATGATACATCTAGTGGGTTACTACTGAAATGGACCGTGTAACTAGGGTTTCCGTCAACTAGATTAAGTGTTGTCATTTAAATTCGTGACTTAACCCCTATCAGTCTAGCATGTCAAGTTGGTTAAGTGTTGTCATTCAAGTTCGTGACTTAACCCGCCTATGAATCATGTATCAAGTTGGTTAAGTATTGTCTTTTCATGTTCATGACTTAACCCTATCATGTGGCATTAATTCATTAATGCACCCCAACCTCTCACATCAGACCTGTTGTTGTGGTCATTGGATATGCCGGGCGGTTCCGGGCAGAATTACACCGCAACTCGGTCTGACCTCGGGTTTTCAAGCGCGATATGACCAACTACCCACATTGGATCCTATTGTTTGCAGTAACTGGATTTGCCGGGCGGTTCCGGGCAGAATTACACTGCAAACTCAACCCAACCTCGAGTTGGCCAATTTCAAGTTCATTCTAGTGTCACGTCCATGTTCAAGTTTTCATGTCAAGTTCGTGTCAAGTTTTCAAGGCAAGTTTCATGCCAAGTCTCCTATAATTTCCAATTTTTCCCAACGTTACCCCGTCTAAATATTAGGCTAACAATCTTAGCCTAATTTTTCGTTCGCATGATTTTTGGCATATAATATTAGGCTAAAACCTAGCCTAATTTAACGTACGCAAAACTGGCATAAAGAAATTCATTAACATAAACACGACATAGGGGTAAACTTGGCATTTTTGGCACAGTCAATATGAACATCATAGGTGTGAACTTGCAAAGTAGTCAACATGAATATCATAGGTGTGAACTTGCAACATAGACTAAATCAACATACATATATGTGAATTTGCAACATAGACTAAATCAACATACATATATGTGAACTTGCAATTCAATCACGAACATATGAATAAGTGTAAACTTGAAATATGACATAGGTTAATATATACACATAAACATATATATCTAACATTTGGTCACATATGTGATATGATTTTACAACCTAAAACTTGTATAGCACGATAAACTACACCACTTGTGATAACAGGTTATAATCCAAATTCATATACATATGAATGGACTTATTCATTAATTCCTAATTCAACATGATGATAAAATAGAACCACAGGCATAGATCAACATAATAAACATTGCTCTATTATCAATTTATTTCCAAGGCATGACCTAAATGAATAAATTGATTAAAACATCGCAGGCATAACATTATGAACATGAAAAGGTTTAAATAATAATCTAGATTCAAGAACATGGATAGATCTAACTTAAGTAGAAAAATCCCCAAAATCAAGACAAATAAAGAAAATAGGTCTGAATAGAAAATCAAGCTTAGATCCAATTTCATAGTCATAATTCTAGGCAATAACCTCATGGTCATGAATCATAGGTGATTAGTCATAATTGTCCTTGTCATAGTCATAGGAAATAGTCTTATGTTCGCCGTCATAGGCATAGGCATAGTCTTATGTTCACAGTCATAGGCATAGGCATAATCTTGTGTTCACAGTCATAGGCGTAGTCTTATGTTCATAGTCATAGGCATATTCCCAATAGTCAAGATCCAAGAAGAAAACAAGAATAGATATGAATCATACATAAATCACTTCCAATTTATACCATGCTCATATTAGATTTATAGTTTTTATCTAAAAGTAACTGGAACTTATAGATCATGGTCTAAGAAATTTAGATGCAGAAGTCATGTCTAGAAATTGGTCGTTGAATTGCTGAATCATTGAATCTTGATTTGATTGTAGAAGCAAATCCCCAAATATGCAATTCCTAGCTGTAGTCTTCAAGGATAATCTTCGCATTTTAATTTAATTTATTTTAGAGGAAGAAGAAGAAGCCATGATCATCAAGAGTTTGAGCAGCATAAGGTTAGAGAAGAATGGTGTAAAGAGAATGAGGCTAGGAGGCTGTTTATATAGGGTTTCAAACTAATTAGAGTCGTCGATGAAGCTAGAAGAAATCAAGGCCATCCGTCTCAAGGAAAGCCAATCAGAAAATGACAAGTCAGCCCAAGTGACAAACCAGAGCTCAGAAATTCGACCAAAACCCGACCAGGCCAGCCAGGGCCTGACCAAGCAGGTTTCTGCTCGTCCTGAGTGCACCTGCCAAGTGCGCCAATGCGAAATTGCATGGGTGCACTTCCCAAGTGCGCCAGTACAATTTTGTTCTAGCGCACTTCCTAAGTGCGCCAGTGCATTCTAGCCAGTTTCCGGTTTTTTGCTTAACTTCATTCGTCCATATCTTCTTCGTACGGTATCCGTTTTACGCAAACTCGGACTCTGTTTCAAGCAGAATTCCGAGACGAACGCAATGGAGTAACCCATTTCCTTTGATTCTTATTTTAAAAATTAATTCTGCCTTGATTTATGGTTTTAACATGTTATAAAAATACGGGTTGTTACACAAACTGAGTTTTAAACGAATAAAATAAAAATCAAAATTTAAATTAAATAATCAAACAAAAATACATTTAAAATTCTGGGTTGTTACATTCTCCCCCACTTAAACCTTTTCGTCCCCGAAAGGAACAAGGAAGGGAAAATGGTAATTAAATAATGAATATATTTAAAATAATAGTTCAAATTTATCTTTATATCTATATACTTCGAAAATTATATATCTAAATCAATGTTAAAATATTTTCTAACATTTCAAAATAATTTTAAGTATTCACTTGACGTCTCGATTGGTGATATATATATATATATATGTATATATATGTATATATATATATCCCACTTTCGAAACCCAAAAATAGATATTGATGATGCTGCGCAGTCATGACTAGAATCATTTTCAAGTGACTAGAGTGTGACTCTATATCTATCAAATACTTATAGGATTTAACATATACGTTGATTAGACGTATACCTAAATCACTAGGTATTCGATAGGCAAATTTTAACGTCAGGTAAATACTCAAAACACCTTTCTATATTTAAACAGAATATATATCAAAATTCAAAATCGTATATTACAAATAATATATTTCAAATCATTAAAATTTCGAGTAGGGAAAAATATATCTCTCCTCCACTCATTTATTTATTAAAATTCAACACAATGAATATACAAACAATATTATTATTTAAATCAAATACATAACAAAATTATTTAACCAAGATAAAATCAATTTCTTACAAAATTTAAATCTTTAAATCCTATTCAAAATATATAGTTTATAAAATATAAAATCATAAAGTATAAACATGGTATTAAAAAACAATATATATATATATATATATATATATATATATATATATATAAAATTTCAATATTGCATCAAGAAAATCCTATATTATAATATCTTCAAAATAATAATTTCAAGCCAATATTTAATAAAAATGGATTGCTAGAAGATTTATACTCTCGTTCTACTTCTTACCTTGTTACAGACAAGGATAAGTTATAGAATTCGAGTTGGAAGCTGATCGAACGAAAGAACCTATCAAAAAGGATCTACAAAGGAAGATGGATTCAAATGGAAAGGAAATTTCAGAAAAATAAATAAATATTAAACAGAATTTTATATCCAGAAATATTTGTTTTAAAAACATTTAAAATCTCTTTCTTAGTTTATTATGTTGAGGTTAGATAAATTTAATTGCAGGTTATTGGTTTGTTATTCAACGTTTGAAAATACTTGATAACTCGAAGTTTAACAAGTTTACTTTCGTTCTTACAGACGTTAGGCATACGCTGGCCAGGCGTACGACCACAATCTCTAAGTGCTAAATATACTTGTTTCAACTCCCAGTGAAAATACTTAAAACATTTAAAATAGATATAGAAAATACTTTCCCCATGGATCGCGGTTACTCGGCGGTTGCGCTACTATCTCAGTAGAATCGCTTGTAACCGTAGGTGTCACACCCCTCGAATTACGCCATGTTTGTTGCCATAGATCTCAGTTACGTTGTGGTTACGTCACTATCCCAGTGAAATCGCTTGTAACTGTAGGCATCACGCCCCCGAGTTACGCTATGACGTCTAGATCGTAGTTACGCAGCGGTTATGTCACTATCCCAGTGAAATCGCTTGTAACTATAGGCATCTCGCCCCCCCCCCCTCCCCCGAATTATGCTAGAACATATAAGTAATAATAATAATCAACGTGATATCACCGAGTAAGATTTCAATATCGATGGATACTCCAATTGACGAAGCACCAACGTAGCTACGATTTTCGATTTTCGATGGACACTCTCGACGAACGCCAACACAATCCCTCTCTCAAGAATTGCGATTTCGATGGAAGGTACTTCCCATATCTTTATTTCGAAAACATATATACTATATATATAGTACTTAATTTCACGTTTCACGCATATCGCACTTACATAAATATCAATTTACATAAGATTTTCTTTTCAACATCATGTTTCAGATATATCGTGCTTACATAAATTCCATAATATAAGGTTTCATCAATTAACTTCCAATTCAGCATCTCTCGAATTAATAATCATTTTATATTAATCTTCCATATATATATATATATAAAGATCAAAATCTTCATATCAGATATTCAATATCAAAGATTCTTCGAATTTTCATTTCAATACTAATTCAGTTTGATTTTATAATAAATTTGAATATTCAATATCATTCCAAATCTTGTTCACAAACGGCTAGATCATTCAAATAGTTGAAAATTTTATTTTTCAATTCAATAATTAGAAATCATGAGTTCAAGCATTTCTTATCAAAACATCACAAGATGTATAATTACACTATCGAATATATAGGATTATCATTTGGACAAACTCGAGAATCAGTTTCGGATTTTCTTTAAATCGTTCAAAATATTCATATATGTATATATCGAATCATGTTTCATAAATCAAACTTTGTTGGATAATTATGTAGCAAAGCTACCATAGTGGTCTTCATTCATATTTTTCCTTTTCGAAAACATTTAATAAAATCCCTTCAAACTTTTATTCGGAAATACCGGTATATACTACTAGTACGTTTTTAAAAACTTTAGAAATCAATTTCAAAATTTTCGAAATCGGATTCTCAAATTTAAGCCAAATGATATCCACAATTTGTTTTTATTTGCAACATATACTTTACTCTCAAAATCTCGAAAACCACGACAACCCTAAAATGGATTTCAAATGGGTTCAAGATTCAAATCGTAGGAGAACTTAACAAGAAGCTACCGAAGAAAACGGATTCGAGGATAGAGAGTTCGAAGGGTGAATTTCAAAATACTTTACGTTTTAAAATGATTTATACTTTCAAAATATTTACTTTTCAAAATACGATCTCTCTAGAGTAATTCCGATGATAATTCCACTCATTCTAGGGCATTGCTACCCTATCTCTAATGAGTTTTTAAACCCGATAAGCTAAGCTTTGATAAACCTCGCTCTGATACCAACTATAACGACCTTAGGCTTTGCAACCATCGGGCAGTTGGCAAACCTCCCATTGTGTCACACAGTGATACCTCAGAACTGATTTTACGGCCATCCTCTCGACTGCAACAACCAACCCAATCTTCCCATTGGGACATGTAGGGGTAAGAGTCTCCTTCTCGCCACCAAACAATCAAGCGAGAACCCCCTATCACGTTCTCTAACCAGCTCTGATACCAACTGTAATGACCTGCGTTTTCGACCGCTCCAAGTCAGCAATTAAACTAACTTAAACCGCTCGAAATGATTGATTGTTATTTAGCTTATGAGGTTTAAATAGAATCATACACAGAATCACAAAGTACAATAACTAGCAACGGAATATTTTTTTTTACATAAATCTCAGAGTTACAAAATTCATATACACAGCGGAAGAAAAATATACATCGATTTTTTTTAAATGTGCTTGGAATAACTTGCTCGGAAAGTGCACTTCCAATGTGTTGAATGATAAAACTACGAAAAAACGACGCCAGTAGTCGATGCATATTTAGGTATAATCCAGCAAAATACAGCTTAAATTATCAACATTGAATGGTGTCTTGCCCCCAAAAAAAGAAATCAATAACAGTCACGCATGGTCTAAAATATACATCCTAAATGAAGGCAAAAAGAGTGTCAGGTTCCTAAAATAAATGAGCCACTACAACCATCACATATATCCCAACCTGAGGCATGCTAAATGAAAAGAAGACACAGGGCCAAAACACACCACGATTATAATAAGTAAACAACAATGATCATGCCAAGGTGAATACCCAAAAGGGAATGAACAAAAAATGAACCGAACAGTAGCAACGGAAACCCAAAACAATCATATTCAGTAAAGACAACGAAGTAAACCAACTTGTGACAAATTTAATCGTAAGCAAAACTTACTTGTAGTGGTGTAAGAAGGCGCAACGATAGGCTCGAGCTGCTTGGTTGTGATGGCTAGAGAAGCGGAGTGAAAGTGCGCAAGGATCAAGGTGACGCGGTAAGGCTCGAGACAAAGAAAATCATGGACTGATGCCAGTAGCAATGGGGAGATCGGGGCATTGGATTTGTTGCTCGCGACACCATTGCAACGGTTAGGGAAAACTCACGGGTGAGGAGGCGCTGAATAACGAGGTCGATGCAGTGATGGACAGGGTTCGTAGAAGGAAGGGAACTGATTTTTTTTTAGGGATTGGAAAAATTCGATTTGGGAAAGAACGATGGAGGCCGTGATTTTGTTTGGGTAGAGAACGAATTGATTTGGGGGATGAATGGAAATAAACCGGCTAGTGTTGAAATGAAAAATGAATGGGAATAAATAAAATATGTACAATCAAGATGCAGAAAACTAGGAATGCTTTGAACTTGCTGCACGCGTTTACTAAGTTGCCTATTTTCCGGGAATACCTACCAGTTCAAAATTTGATATTTTTAATTTTGAATAATTCTTTTTTTTCTATGCATGACCTTTCGAACGTAAAGAAATATGAAAGAAAAATGAAACATGGAACAGTTACATGTTGTGATGCAAGAAAAGTAAAGGGACGGTTAAAAAAGGAAGAAGCATGCTACAGGTTGGAATCCACTATTTCATTTTTGTGGACAAAATCACAAAACGCATGCTGCCATGCAATAGGAAAATGGACAATCAAAAGAAGAATGGTAGCAAATTGGACTCATGGGTTCATGCATGCATGTCTTTGTAATGTAAAGAAAATAAACAACATTGAAAATCATAAAGGAAGTGGAATGTCGGAATAGAAGAAATGTAACATGCAATTGAATTGGTCTTTCATGAACAAATGTGTCCGTCTAAGGGAAAAATAAATAAATGGGAGGTTTACTGAAATAAAAGGATGGGTTTTGCAGACCCAAAATGACAAAAAATATGTGGGATCCGAATATGGACACTTCAAACTCAAATGCTATGTTTCAAAAATGAACTACGCAAGCCTTTCCGTCATTTCAGTGCGAACTAGGCACTGAAACTGACAATTGAATATACTACGCTAATCAACGCGACAAGACAGATGCAATGGTATAAAATTTGCAGTGTCAGGATGCTCCGCTAAAAAAAGGATTACGAACCCATTTTAAAAGGAAAATGGCACGAGAAAATGATTAAACGGAGGTCAAAACGTCTGATTTTCGCAAACGAATTTCGTCGTAGGATTTGTGACAACGAATAGAATATTTTTCATGTCTGTACGAACTCGTTTCGAAGAGATTTTAAAATAGCTAAAATTTGAACTGTTATGCGCAGCTTTGCATTGAAAAACGCGCGATCGACAAACATTCAGATTTTCTGACGAAGTTTTCACTACTGCTATATCTCCCTATATGTATTTCAAATTTCAAATCCCCGTTACCATAAATTATAAAATATTATGAAATTAAGTCAAAGATAAAAATTTATTAATGAATTATATAATACGACTTTACAATTTAAATTGAAATATAAGAATAAATCAAAATCAAATAAACAAACTCGATTTAATGTATACACTAAATAAGATCGAAATCGAAAATATTATTAATATATATTCATATCAAATCAAATTCATTCGTAATATAAAGCCAAAATAAATTTAGTTTTAAATTCAAAATAAAAATACACACAAACTGAGTTTTAAACGAATAAAATAAAAATCAAAATTTAATTAAATAATCAAATAAAAATACATTTAAAATTCTAGGTTGTTACAACCTTCGGTCGGCTCCGTTCCTTTGAATGGTTTCCCCATAGAGATGTGAAGTCTTTACACAGCTTCGCAAAATTCACAACCTTAGCACCTACACACCTACATCTACCATGGCTGCTACTGGAGCGATGGTCCTCCTCATGATCGTTGTCTCCTTGGCCTCAAACATAGATGGGTAGTCTGGTATACCTCCATTCCCCTTCCAAGCACAGTCCCCTTCCTAGCAGTGTGTCTCGATGCTCGATGACTCATTCTAAATCTGCAATATAGAGTGATTAGCCACTTACGAGAAAAAAATGCTGATGGAGTTCAAACGCTGCTATACTATATACTAATATATAGCATATGTCCATCAAAATCTACAAATACGTCTCTCATACGTAATTACGTCTTCGAACTTTGGCTAGAATTGATTAACCAGAGCTCTGATACCAAATGTGATGATCGCCCATAACTCATGCACTTAATATGAGGAAAAGTGCACTGAAAGGTGTGTCAGGCAGCTTTGGACGTTCATCGGGGTAGGTAAACACAAGCGTAACCGGTCGCATATCTCACAGCGTAGGGATGAAATATAACAGAACATATGCAACAGGCAAATATAGTGAAGCATCATATATCAAACAACATCAAAGTTTGTACATAAAGCCTCACTACAACACTCAGAGTAAATCTTCAAACAACAGAAGTAGCAGAAATACTAGATAATATTAAAAATGGTACGTAAGCCCCTAGCTCGCCATCGATAGGCATCATCGTCCTCACTACGGTATCACCTGCCGCCAGCTACTCAGTCTGCCCATCCACAACCGGATGAACAGCCCTAGGTAATAAGAGGGAAACATAAAACCTTGAGTCAGACAACAGTCTTAGTGAGCGATAAAAACAACTATCTAAGATCATCAATAAAGTATATGAGAATAGGTAGATTTAACAACCACTAACTAATACTAGAGAAGATCCCACACCTAATAGTGATAGCCATTACAATCCAAACATTCAAGAAACAACAATTCAGCCATGACAACCAGAAGTAACCAAACAATGTTAAACAACTATCCCAGTAGCAAACATAACATCTAGTTATATCTAACGTAAACCATCCTAATCGAACTAAATACTCCTCAAGCACAATTCCCAGAGGTCTAAACAATATCAGACAAGCATCGAAGAAACGTCTCCTTCGACTTCAGACGATCTACGTTAGATGGTACAAACAAACAATCAAACATCTAAGACCTAGCTATCACTGCCCTTTGTTGCTTCGAAATCATCGTTAATCGTATGATGGACACCTGCCATATGTCAAGGGCTAATGGTAAACCCCAGTTCTAGAAAAAACTCCATACGCCTTCGCGACTCGTATGCTTGCCTTCTCAAGACAACTAGGCCCATCACCACTGCCCAAGGTACTCAATCATACACCTGGTCTTTTATTGTGCCCTTGCTTTGAGTCCGCTAGAACTTACGACAACGATAATCTCTCGACCTTCATATCTATAGTCGTCATCACCAGCGACTATCCACAAGATCAAGTCCCCCTTGAGCAACCATTATCCACAAATCAACACCCTTGAATTGTCTTCACATTCGTTGCATTACGACGATCAACAAACACTTCACAATGCTTCAGACATTCCTCCTTGAATTTGTGACGAAGCTAGAACCATCGTCGACTAAAAAACAAGCTTCGTTTGGTCGATAGTACCTTTCATATCATTTCGTGCGATCAATGCTACTGCAGTTTTGTGTGATCCACCCCCTGGATTCTGTGTGATCCATCACTATAGATTGCGTGAGATCCACCCCCTGGATTCTGTGTGATCCATCCCTATATATTCTGTGTTATCCATCCACATGGATTTCATGTGTTCCATCCCTACAAATTCAGTGTGATCCATCCCTACGGATTCCGTGTGATTCGTCCCCTTGAATTCCGAGTGACTATCCCTATGGATTCCGTGTGATACATCCCAACAGATTCCGTGTGATCCATCCCCATGGATTTCATGTGATCCATCCGTACGAAATCTGTGTGATCCATCCCTACAGATTCCGTGTGATCCATCCCCAGGGATTCCGTGTGATCCATCTCCCCGGGTTCCATGTGATCCATCCCTATGGATTCCTTGCTATCCATCCCTATGGATTCCATGTGATCCGTCCCTACAGATTCCTGTGACCCGTCCCCCTGGATTTCGTGTGATTCATGCACTGAAATGGACAAACTTCGACTAAATCTTCGCCGAACGACAATATCGACGAAACTAACTCATCCAAATAACCGCAAACATATTACGAAATCACTAACAACATGAATATGACAATTATCATCAACATTCACATAGAATTCACCTAAATCATGATAAATGAGTAAATGACCAAAAGGATGGATCTAACTTGCATAAACCTACGAAACTATATGGAAATTACTGGTTTTAAATTGCTATATTAAATCCTAAAGCGATTCATATGAAATTACACTTACCATGATGTAAATCTAGGTGAAAATGACTCAAAATGATGAAATTATGATCATACAACCCTTATAATTGATTGAGTCCGTGTGAGATTGCATATCACTCACCAAATCTTCAATCAACTCTACAAACGATAAATCACGATCCAAAATACCTAATAATTTGCTCTAAACTCTTCGATTCGATGAACTCTCTTCGATTGATGTAGATCTAGTGTCAAATAATGTAGATCTTCGATTCTCTTCCTTAAATCCAGATTTTAATGGTGGAAAGGTGTTTTGGATTGAGCAAGGAAGATCACAAGCTCAACCAAATGAGAGAATGGAGAAAGTAAACTATTCTCCATGCCTCTAACCCCTTATTTATAGCCTCCCACTAGCCCACTGATGGGCCTCTCCTAATCAACCCATTATGGCTTAAAAACCTGAACAACCAATTGTGAAACACAAAAACTGCGATTTCTCTCAAACCGCTGAGCCAAATCTTTAATGTGACCACTCCGTAGAATGGGAAATATCATTTCCTTTCCTATGAGACCGATCTCAGGACCTGAATCGATCTGAGTCAAAGTTATGCCCTATACAGGACAGATAGGGGAAAAATGGTCATAAATAAAATTGGTGAAAATTTTGGACATGTCTCACATCCCCATAACCAACATGTTAAAAGATGCGAATGATCCAACCCTCAGGGCATAAAATAAAAATATTTTACGATCCTCCGATACGTAAAATGCGGGTTGTTCCACGTACAATATGATTAAAAATAAAAAGGTGATTTTCATGTGTTAATATCCAAAATTTTGGTATTTCATATTAGTGAGTAGGGCAGTAAGGCGTTGTAAATTGAGAAAGATGAAGGAAACTGGGTTAGGAATTTATATATCTAGTGCAAAAATGGGGCAAGAATCAGATTTTAGTTCAGATCGCCTTGGAGGAATTAGTGTAGAAGAGAATGTGGGTGATGAAATATAATTTTGCGCAAAAGATTAAGAAACCACTTTATACTTAGGCCCGTAGTGAAACTTTTATAAAGAACATGAAAAGATATAAATATAGAAAAAGTTTTTAGAAAAGTTTTCAAGTTTATAGTTTTCAGAAATTTACTAGTTTGTAATATTGAGAGTTGCATTAAAGTAATTTTTGAGAAAACTATACATTTTTTTTTCAAAAGTATGAAGTGTGTAAGCAAGTTGTGGGGTTAAGCAATATAAGTGGTTAAAGGAAAGCGCGAATATAAATGAATTAGACACGTTATGCATGAATGAGCTAGAGGCAGGTTTCAATACAAATATATGACTTTGAATAAAAGGAAACAGAAGATTTGTTTTGAGAAAAAAATAAGAGTTTTTCATAACGAACGGATTGTGACACACTTTAACTTAATAAACAAGAAGAACTATAAAAGAAGTTTTTATGAATCAATAAGTTTGTAAGTAAACATATTTTTTAAAGTGACAAAGAAATTTGCTATAAAAGAGGTGTAAAAAATAAAGGTGAAACACCATATTTTTGTGCTACCTATATTAACAAAAAAAATGAAAAATATCAAAAGAATGAAGTTTCCTTGTTACTTTACATAGGACATAAAAGTTCTCTTTAGAAAAGATTCATAGGAACTTTATTTTAATAATTCCACTTGGAAAGAAAACATGTGTTATAATAGATATGACCTCCAATTGATTTAAAGTGCATGTTCCTTTATTTTGAAGAAGAAAACCATGGAGAATGAATATAAGTAATCAACCATATCTCCTCGTCTTTTTTGACTTTTGAGAAATGTTTTAAGAAACTAAAAGTTTTAGAGAATTAAAGATGGTTTAGTAGAATGACTCAAATGGTGTGTTTGAACACTAGGTAGAGCTTTGAGAAATTATTTCAATATGGGAATAAAACTTAAAACTTGAGTAATAAGTATAGAAAGTCTTGAGGAACAAATTAAGAAGTAGAATTGAGAAATGTTCAACACTCAAGGTTAAACAATATTGTAAGAGAATCGAGGAAAACGAAATTTTGAAAAGATGTCTGTCAAGTGGTTACTGTTTAATAAAGAGAAGTTAAAGATAATTTTAATCTTGCATGATTTATGTGAAAGGGATAAAGAGGGCATGGAATCGAAAGAGAATGTTTTGGATTTTTATAAGTGAAATTATGTCATAGTTTGTAATTAATTGAAATCCTTTTTCAGTAGTTCTTAAGGAAGAAGAAAGTTCAACATGTCATCTCACTTTATAGTGAAATGACAACTAAGGGTATGCGACATGAATTTGTAGAGAGTGGTAGCTTGATGGAAAGGAGGAATGGTTGTCCAGATTCAGTGATGAGGGCCTATGTCAGAAGGACATAGTCCTAGGCTTCCTGGTCCTAGTGGATAGCCACATTTAGTCGTTGTATCTTTTACCTAGCAGTGATTATGGTAGAACATGTTTTCTTTTAATATGGTTTTGCACTCCTATGTAGTATTCTGTTTTATTAATTAAAAATAGAATATTTTAGTGTGATATTATCTTTCTTGGGGTTTTTGATGATCAATAGAAAAGAATAAAGACACAGGATATTGTAAATAAAATAAAAATAGAAGAAAAAGATTAATAACTAGAAGAAAGGCAAATAAAATTTACTGAAAGCAACGAAGATAATAACTGTAATAAATGAGAGCGGTAAGAGAAAATAAGTTATTTTAAAATAAGTCTAGGAAAGTTGAAAAAGAAATTATTCTTATGTAAACTATACTTGGAAATAAAAACATAAACTTTTATAGAGTAGCTATAAGATTTCCAAGTATGGGAAAAAGGTAAAGTGAAAAATGAAGAATTTTCCACTTAGTACATTTTTCAAACATAAGAAATCGAATTAGGAAAATTAAGTTTTTCTAAAATTCACAAATTTAAATTTGGTTTGGTAGTGCTTGGATGCAAAAATTGGATGAACTACTCCCTTATCCAGTAAGGGTATGGGATAAAATGGATGAAAAGATATTTTATTATTTTAAAAATTATTGCATTCATGTAAAAATTACCAGTATATTTAGGTGGTGTGCATCATGTTTTCAAAGGATTTTTAAAAGAAAAGAGCATTCATATAGGAGGTACCGCTTATAAATTCATTGCATTCATGAATTTTATGATGTATTGCACTTTGCATAAGTATGCGGATGGTTGCAAAATTGAATGTACAAGTGATATTTGTAAATTATGCAAGGAATTACATAATTTTACCCTTACCGAATTGCGGGGAAGAAATTTCCTGAAGGGTGGGAGAATGTGACGCCCTACATTTTTAATAATAAAAGAGATCAAAATAATTACAGAAATAATTAATAATGGAAAACATACATTCTTCGGGATTGTCAGAATTTAAATTCGAAACGTATATCACAGCGTTCTTAGTAATTTTCGGATTAATTTACGTATATAATATGTTGTGAATGGAGTTCGTACGGAATAGTTATTAATGTTCGAAGTCTTGTATCGGAAAAATATTTTAAGTATAAATATGCGTAAATATATTTATTTTAAAACTATATGCTTGTATGGATTCTAAGACAATATGCGAATAAATTAGAAATTAAACGTATGTCAAAAACAGAAGTAAATCAAGTAAAACTGAAAACAGGAAATGAACGTTAAAAATAAAGTTCACACGATTAAAAGAATCAAATACGCAAGAATTAAAAATGGAAGGAAATAAATACACATGAAGGAAAATGGACCTAAAACACATATAGGTCGACCCATGTGTCAGCCAAACAAAAGAATGAGTTGACCCATGTCTTAGGAAAATGACATATTAATTTTTATTTCAATGACACATATTGAATCGATTTGAATTGGATGGGAGACTAGTTTGGGAATCTATAAATAAACCTACATGGCCAGTTGTCAAACTTATATTTTTATGGATTGGGTGCGGAAGCCCTAACATTACCATTCTTCTCCGATTCTTCAGAAAAATAAAATAATAGGTTTAGGCTATCTGATTTAAGAATTGGAGACAGATGTTGTAGATTTAAGATTTAGACGTCCAAATTCTCTATTTGCATGAGTTTTTAAGTTCAGATATGAAACACCATAGATAATAATTCAAAATCTAATTCAAATTCAGAATCAAAACCGCAAATTACAAGTGAGTGAATTAAAATTATTCTTGTTAATAGTGCTATATATCATTGTTTGATTCTTGTTAAATACTATAAGATATCTTCTCAGTATTCTTTCCCCCTTTCAACGTCTGACTTTACAGTTTGTTTTGGTTACACCCAAAAGATGTCTTGATTTGCAATATTGGCACATGTATACGATTTATTTAGGCACTGAATTGTATGCATAATTCTCAACGACTGATTAACACTTATTTATTTGAATACGTCGGGAAATATGATTCGATTGGAATTATTTAAAAAAAAAGAGGATTTGATTATTTGGGGCTAAATAGACACATGATGTAAAACTATAACAAAAAGTGAATTTGGATGGAAATAGGCAAACTTCATAAGATTTGCCAAATAATTGTGACACAGGTTGACATGATATAATCAATATTACGTACAGTAAACTTGTATTTGAATGGTAAATTTGAGAATTCTCGCATTTATTTGGTAAAAATTACCGTTCAAATTTAGAATGGAATGAATATAGAAATTGTAGAGATTTAAAGAAAATATGTTATAAGACCAATTTTCTCCAAATTTACTGTAGTTGTGCCAAATTGGGAATATTAATTGAGAACTTGAATTAATGTATACCGACTAAAATAGAAAGTTAGAAATAGCCTAGATTGATTGGTTAGCAAAAGAGAATATATTTTCATAGTTTGGTTTGTAAGAGAAAAGGGAATACATAATTGTAGGTATAAAAACAAATAAAGGAGTGGAATAGTGCGAAATAAAGATTTAACCGTATTGCGCAGTTTTCCAGTAGTCTAGAAATAATAAAGAAGAATGTGCAATTATGGACTTTTATTACTGCAATTACCTTAAACTACAAAAATAGAATCTTGTGCAATTTTAAATAACCAATCAAATGGGAACATGCATAACATTCCAAAGAATAAATTTAAAAAGAAGGAAAGAAAAATGGTAACATATCTTGAAGATGTTACGCAAAGAATGGGAATAAGAAATCAAGTTAAATACTTGATAGTTAGGAAGGAATATAACATATTTTGATAATTGTACAAGCACATAAATAGATCATACTAAAACAAGTTTAACATATTGGCAAAAATATTATGATAATTGCGTGGATACAAAAATAAACCATAATAGACAGTTTTTATATATATGTAAGAAGATGGTAACATGAAGGTCATAATTAAAATTGAAATGAAGGCTTATTATAAATTAACTTAAAAATTATGAATTGAGTTTAAGAAACATATGGTGACCTTGTGATTAGACATTCTATGGAGTCTAACAAAGTTGATGAACAAGCAATTAAAGTTCAAATTTAATTAATTGTACAATGATATCAATTAATGAAAAGAAAAGTGAGGTAAATGCATAACGAAAGAATAGACATAAAGTTTAATAAAATAACGAGACATTTTTGGACTATTATGAAAGAATCTTGAATGAAGAGACCAACGGGGCAGACCATTGTGGGTGTCCGGAGACACAGTGGAAGAACTCCCAACTTATTATTCGATAAGACCGGAGAAAGACCTCTGAGGGAAGCATGTTGCCAGATGATCCTTGGATGTAGGAAATGCGAGACTTCTACGGGATGTGAGCCTGATAGCGGAGCTCAAATAGCGGGTAGTGTTCTTTTGTAGCTTGGCGATGGAAATGTAGTACGCTTTCATAGCATGACGACGAAGATCTTTCGAGGAGAGTACTATGGATAGTACATAGATATATTGAGCATATAGCTACATATATGCATGGATTATTAGGTTTGATCTATTGGGGAGTAGATGAGTACGATGCACGCGTAGGGGCGTGTTACAAACACTAACAACCTAATAAAGATAAATAAGTGATATAACGGTATATGTAGTGTTATCTTTAAAATGTATAATTTGTCCGCTTATAACACCCCACATTTTTATAATATTAGTTCAATTAAATAATTATAGAAAAAGATGAATGGAAAACGGACATTTTTGGAATTGTCAAAATTGGGCTTTGGAATGTGTACCATTGCGTTCGTTGCATTTTTCTGATAAATTTACATGCATAATATGTTACGAACGAAGTTCGTACGACAAATTTACAAAATTGCGAAGTTTAGCATCGGAAAATATTTGTTTGTAAATATGTGCAAATATAATTTATATTCTAAATTGTGTATGTACATAAATTCCCATAAAAACGGTCGTTTGAAATTGATATAAACGAACAGTCATAAATTGGAAACTGATTAACATTAAAATTGAAATGTTCCTATTAATTGACAACGATTGTTATAGTTGGCAATAACAAAGAAATAATACATTTAGATACAAGTTGCAGAAGAACGCGCAAAATAAACGTGTGTTATAAATGGTACAAAATTATGCAATAAAAGGAAGTTTGAAATAACATTAATTAAGTAGCATTTCAATTTAGAATAGATACGCGCATATTAATATATTAATGGTGCGCAATTGAAATGGAATTAATGCGCGTTGAATATAATGTTCACTTAATTAAAAAGAGATTAAACATGTAGAAAGTTAAAACCAAAGAAATTATATGCTCATATTAATTTTGCATTTGAAATGGATAATGCTAAAGATTAGGGGAAGAATTAAATTATAATTTTAAGAATCATAACGTTAAGGAAGTAAATAGGCAAGAAATAATCACGTATTAAAAGGCATGTACTCATTTTAGTTAAAATGCGTATAGGTCGACCCATACTTGCGCTTGGGTCTACCTTGTGTCGACCCAAGGTGGTATGGGTCGACCCAGGAAGCATATGGGTCAACCCATGAGGCCTTGGTGGCATGATTTATTTCAGGGTTATGACGTGTTTTATTTTCAATGATGGTTCTGATTTCTTTCCACGAATCTAACGTACCAAGTTCTTTTGAGCAACTATAAATAAACATTCAAAGTTAGCCATCAAACTCCTTATTTTCTGGGCAGATGCAAAGGCCCTGCCGTTTCATTTCTTCTCCCAACCTTTTCTGAATCAAGTTAAATTAGTTTAGGCCTTTAGAAACAAGAATTGAAGAATAAAATTCATAGATTAGGATTGTAGATGCGTAGGATTCCTTTCCGTGCAGGGTAATTTTGGTGGAACTGATTCCAATTCAATTATTTTGTTTTCTTTCGGGTTCTGAATTGTAAATCTGTAGTTATTATAGTATTGAATCAAATTAGGGAGAAACCATGATTAATAATTCTAAATCAGATTTTGAAACTGAAAAACAAACAGGTGAGTGGATTTAAATTATGCCTTTTGACAATAGTATATTTGTTGTTTAATTTCCCGTAATTCTTAACATAATGAATAATTCAAATTGTGGTAATTGTGATGTAATTCATTCCCTAAAAGCGTTGAATATTACCGTCGTTTGAATTCATTCCTATATCTTTCTCATTGGGCTTAAGATATTGCTGTAATAATAAGATTGTAAATTTGATGATGATTATGTGTATATTCCCAAATTATATTGTTTGGAATGTAATTAAAAGACTGGGTTAGGAAAAATTATAATAAAATTTGGAAAAATAGAATAGGAAATAGTAAGTTTAATTGTGTACAAAATTTACCGTAGTTAAATTGGAATTGGGGATTTGTGTAAGTAAACAGGAAAAAATGTATAACTTGGAAAAAGGGAACTAGTAGTGGACTTTGTAAGTTGGGGTGGAAAAGGGATACATTTCCACAATTACCATTACGGTAAATTATAGAGGATGTAGTCGCATGAAAAAGAAAGGTATTAGGGATTAGTGTGAAATATAGGATTTTGCCATATTACACACTAATCAAATATATATACATGATGTAATAAAGAGAAATAGCTTGCAACTACGGATCTTATTTGATGTATATTATGGAAAAAGATTGTTGTAAATTTCCACTAATCCTCTAATAATAAAAACATAAAAGGTTGTAAATAAAGAAAGATTATAATAGTAAATGTTTGCCCAAATTACAAGGAACCAAGGGAAAAAGTGATGAACAAGTAATATAAACTATTATAATTAATTATATAAATGATAATGAAATACAATAAGTAGGCTTGTCCTAAGTGGAATTATAACGTTGGTTATAATTAATGATAAAAAGAGAACTTATTAATAAACCTTATTAAGGGAACTAAGTTAATAAGCAAACCCACAGCAACAATTATGGCAATGGTATAACATGAGGTTATAATTAAATAAGAAAGAATAAAGTAGACTTATTATTAAACTTATAATTAAGAGAGTTACATTTAATGAATGTAATAATAATAAGCGGAAGTCCATTCCGGTAGCATGGTGGCTGATTAGGGAAAATAAGCGGCTAATGGATATGGTCCGTTCTGGTAGCGTGGCACTGATTAGGGAAGTAAGCGGCCTAATACAAGCTAATAAACCAGTAAATTGAATAGAAAATGAATGCGTAAATAATCAAATTAACTAGCAATGTGATAAATTGAAGTAAGCGCGTGATTGAAAGATTTGACATGGGATCTAATAACGCGATGGCGTAATGCGCATGAACCACTCCATAGTTTGGAGATAAAGAACCCAACGGGGTAGATCATCGCGGTGTTTAGAGACACGAGGGAAGCACATCAACCTGATTATTCTACGGGACTGGAGTGAAGCACGAGGCTTCTATGGGACGTGGTAGGGTACTCTAAGATGACCCGCCGAGGAACAACTGGATGAATCCATCGCTCAGAAGCAGGTTTGTTGCACCATCTAGAGTATACCATGACTGCAACTGTGGAGTAGTAGTCAGAAGGCTGCGGCATATGGCTTGGGCGATTCGATAGTTTGTATCGCTCTGGGAGGAGGTGGTCATGACCAAATTAAAGATTGTAATCATCGGATACCTGTTATCGGCAGTCGGTGGGATGCAGAAAAACTAGTGCTAAACCAACAGACTAATGATCTTCCTTTATCGAGATGTTGGTTGTGGGACATGCCAAATTGGATGTTAGACTAGTAGCTGGGGCACATCATTAGCTCCCAATACAGTCTTTCATTAGTTGAGGGAGGGGCCTTGTTGGGGCCATAGCCACCGTGAAAAGAGACAAACCATGTGTGGATATCTGTAATGTAAACCTAATGAAATTATCATTTACAAATATCGAAAGCTCCTGACTGAGTTCCGTGCATTGGATGCAGCGCTATTACGGAACTCGCGTTATAGCAAGTAGTACATTCGTATGAAGGTCTAGATACACGCATGGGTGGTTATTGTAGACGATAGAGCATTACTCTGTGTCGAGACGTAGTTCGACCAAGGATTTCAAATATGAGGATCCACACGCTTATGTGACATAGTGAGGGGAGTTCTGTGCGATTATGTGGCATAATGATGGAGATTTCTATACGTGGATCAGCGTAGGATCAAGGTTGTGCATGTTTCTGTGGCGTGACGGCGGAGTACGAGGAGAGTACTATGGGGAGTACCTTGAGAAGTTAGGCATAGTTCTATATATATGTGTGTGTGTATGTATGTATATGTACATATATATATATATATATGGTTTAATTGATTGGGGAGTAGATGGGTGTGATGTGTGTGCAAAGCTTAGATTGTTGTTAACCCGAATAACCTAATAATTAAGAAAATGTAACTGAACGGTATATGTAGTGTTATTTCAGAATGTTTAATTTGTCCTCTCACCAGAACTTGTTATCTTACCCCCTCCTCATAACATACTCACAGATTAGAATTATGGCAGAGATTTGGTAGCCTTTGGACACTTGTTAGGCTGTGCCAGTATTTCGGTAAGGCTATATTTGATTTTTATATCTTACCCATGCCGTTGTGAGATGTCTTATTGAGCTCTGATATATTTATTATCTCTGTCTTTTCTGCATGATACCAGACAAGCCAACTCGAGTTTCAGTGTGAAAGGGGCTATGCAACAGTATAGGATCTTGTATTATGGAGTATAAATATAGAAAGGTAAAGTGGTAGCTGTAAGTAAAATCACACGGTCGACCACTGTCCTACGTCCAGTCCCAGACTCACTTCTGGAATTTCACTAACACAACAACCCTCACATTCACCCGGAGCAATAGGTTTACAACTACCTGAACAACCGAATGGGATTTCTTGCCTCAACTGTTGAAGAGGACATCCACCATACACAATAATCGATGACTTGTTTTTGTTCTTGTTAACACGGATATGTCAAGTTGAAGTACACCCTTCCTATAACCTTTCCTTGATGATAGTAGTGTAATTCGTGAAGGAATATAGAAGGTTTAAAAGATTAAAATCTTTAGAGTATGAAGATGAAGTGCTTAGAGGTCTTATTGAAAAGATAGAAAGAATTGTAGTAAGATTCGGTGATTTGATCACTTAATCAAGTCTCTATTTATAATATACAAAAGGATATAACTTATCACAAAGAGATTCAATAAAAAGATATGGATTTGAAAGTTGTGACTTTTATTTAAAGTTGCATCTCTTCGTATTCAGATGTCTGAATGAAAATTTCAGATGTCTGTTTTGATTTAAAAACAAAATAGCAAGAAAATAGGCAATTTCGAAGCAGATTCAGATGTTTGAATTTTTTAATTCAGATGTCTGAATTAAAAAATTCAGATGTCTAAATTAAAAAATTCAGATTTCTATTTTTGAATAAAATTCAAACAGTAAGGAAATAGGCCATTTTGGAGGTTATTCAGACGTCTGAAATTTTTGACTTAAATGTCTGAATATTATGGGAAATTTATTCTTTGCTTCAGTAGACAGACGTCTGAATTAAATAATTCAGACGTCTATTTTCTGTAACAGACCTATGCCTTGTGCATATCATATAAAATCATATATATATATATATATATATATATATATATTAAAACATGCATGTGTGTGTTTCATCAAGGAAGAATTTAACAATTAATACTAATACTAACAGACTCTAAACATATTTAATCTTCAATTATAGCTCTTGAATCTGTTGTTGAGTATCTTCCTGCAAGACAAAGTTAGTCGATAATAATATATATGTACATGTATAGTTGTCATAATCAAAACGCCATATAGCAAGATCTAACATAATGATTTCAAATTTATAATTTTTGAAAAACCCGAACCCACTGAAATTTAGGTTGTTACATCCGGTATCAGATCCCAAGTTTAGGATTTCTATATATATTTAGTGAGTGGTGTATTTGTATTTTAAAATATAAATATTATATATTTATACACCTGGATCCATAAGAGAGACCCACTTTTGAGAAAACATACATGCAAAATATTGAGTACTGAGTTCGTACACCAATGTTAGGATTATAAAGGATTCGAAAAGAATAAGTTCTGGCTTAATCAGGGTATGTGATGTGCGATAGATTTGATGGTTAACGGGAAAGTTCATGTGTCAGTACTTGGAAACGGACGTTAGGTCGAAGTTGTGGGTGGGTAGTACGGCCATGTGTTTGAAAAATATATGGATTGGGGATATACATATATATGGTGTGCATGGGAAGCACAAGAGTTGGACGTCACTCGTAGTTCGGAAAGTTTGCTTGAGGAATAGTAAAGAAGTAAATTTATTTCATGCAAGAAATGTAGAAAAGTGTGAGTTTGGAGAGCACATTATACTTAGTCCCACAGTTAAACTTTCATAAGAACTTGAAATAGAAATTAAGTATGGAAAAAGATTTCTAAAAGAGCTTTCAAGTTTCAAATTTAAAAAGTTTAAAAGTTTTTGGAAAGTTATAGATTTTTCCATTATTATATTTTTTTGAAGAAAATATGAAGATTTGTTTTCCAAAAGAATAAGGTTGTAAGCAAGTTGCAGGGTTAAGTCACATAGGTAGAAAAGGGAAGGCATAAATAAATGAATTAGGCATGTATGTTAGATAGATTATACAATATTGAATAGAAGTAATCAATTCTTATTTCCTTAAATTTTGGACTTTTCAGAAAGGTTTTTGAGAAATAACTTTTGAAAAATTAAAATGGTTTAGTAGGATAATTCAAGTAGTGTGCTTAAACACTAGGTAGATCTTTAGGAAATTATCCCACTAAGTGAGTAAACCATAAACTTGATCGGTAATTGTAGAAAATCTTAAGTAATAATAGACAAGTAAAAATGAAAAATGGTCGACATAAAAATATATTATTCGGTATTGTATGTGAACTGGATAAAATATTGTTAGAAAGTTGTCTTTCTAGTGGTTACTATTTTAGTGAAAGGAAGTACAGAGGTTCCACATAAATATTGATTGAAGAGAGGATACAAGTTAATGGAAAAGGTCGGTTAATTTAAATGAGAATTAAGTTCATACGCAAATCAGTTATAAAATGAGAGAAGATTAAATTTTCAAGGAAAGGCCTAGAACATACCAAATTGGAATACGAAGGTAAATGAAAAAGTAAGAGCAAGTTTGGGGTTCGAGTATGGAAAACTGTGGTATGATGTATGATTAATGGAAATCCCATTTGTAGCGCTTCTTAGGAAATTAGAAGGCATGACGTATTGTCTTACTTTAAGAAATGATAAGAACTAGGCCCAAGGATCTGAGATTACTTCATGGTGAAGTAAGGTTGTAATGGTTGTCAGATTTAGGTATCGGGTATGGTTAGCCTATGGATATCAATATATCATTGGTGGACAATTAGGAAAGGCTCATGGAACGAGCAGGTATACAGGATGGGTTTTTGAGAGTGGTAGATATAAAGGATGAATGCTATGGTTGGATAGATTTGGTAATGAGGACTTTTTTGTCATGGGGACAATGGTCCTAGGCCTCATAGTATGAGTATATAAGCACATTTAACCATCTACTTTTTGCCTAGTAGTGCTTGTAGTAGTGTGACGACCCATTGTCATATCCATTTATTATCAAATTAAGCCCAAGCATACATTAACCACTATACACTAAATTAACCCTTAAGTGTTTAGTTTTCTCACTGAGGGATCCACTTCTTCATTCTCAAAGACTAAAGGTCATAGCTTTCTCACTTTAAAGTGATTCCGATTACTTTCAATCTTCAAGCGTATAGTACTTCGGCGTCACGAATTATTTTTCACTCGAGATTTCAATAAAATATTTCTATGCTTACTAACTCTAAACCAAAATTAAAAAGGAGGCATCTTTATGTTTGAAATGGTTTAAAGGTTGAATTTTTATGGTGTAGAGGCTTAGATCTTTGAAGGAAAGAGGTGTGTGAGCGGTTTGAAGTGGGAAAGATGGATTTTTTGACCAAAATTGGCTCGACCTAGAGGGGAGGAAGGAACAACGTTGGAGTAAAGGGGGGGAGGGTTTAGGTGGGGGTAGGAGGAGGTAGGGGAGGAGTTTTGAAATGGTTTTTTTAAGTGGAGGAAAGGGAGGGAGGAGTTTGACTGAAACTAGGAGGGGAAGGTAGCCATTAATGGAGTTCTAGAAGAAACGAGAAAGTAAAGGAGAAGTGAAATTAGAAAGAAAGAGAAGAGAAGGTTCTTTGTTTTATTTAAGAGGAGGAGCCATAGGAATTAGACAACTTAAAGTAGGATGCATAGAAAGGAAGAAAAATCAAAAGTAGGTAATAATGAATGGAAAATGGGTGGAAAATGATGCATAAAGAGAAAGGAAGGAGGTGGAAGAAGGTGACACCTCAAAAGTAAGCACATAAATGTGTTTTTGTTTAATTAGCTTAGGAATTGTTTAACTTTAACTTAATCGTAACTTAAGTACTTAATTTAAATACAAATGTCACTAATTAAAATACTTAGCTACTTACTACATTAAATTTAAATATCGACATATATTTTCAAACGTGAATATTTTGTTAATCCAATATTATAATTAAATTGAAATTCAAATGGCATATTTTCTAATTAAAACCATATATATATATATATGTATCCATTTAGTTCTTATTTTGAAATTGACAAAAATTTCAGGTCGTTACGAGTAGGGTTTTTTTTTTTAGTATTGAGTTGCACTCCTATGTAGTATTCTATCTTATTGTTGAAAAAATAGTTTAGTACGACGTTCATTTTCTAGTAATGTGGGATGACTACTAGAAAAGAATGAAGACACAGAATGTCACAAATAAATTAACAATGTAAGCAAGAAATGAATAACTAAAAGCAGACAAATAGAATGAAAAGTAGTAAAAGCAATAACTGCAATAATCGAGAACAATAAGAAAAAATAAGTTCTCCTAAAGTAAGTTTGGGAAAGTCAAAAAGGAATTTCTTCTTGTGTAAACTGTCCTTGAAAAAGAAAGTAGGATTTTTTATGGAATAGCTGCCAAGGGTTCCAATTACAGGGAAAATGGTAAGTAATAGTGAAGTGGAAAAATAGTGACTTTCCTACTTCCTACCTTTTCTAACATAAGAAACCGAATTTGGAAAATTAGATATATTTTTTCTGAAATTCACAAATTTAAAGTTCATTGGTAGGGTCTGGATGCAAAAATTGGATGAACTATGCTCTTATTCTGTAAGAGTATGGGAAGAATTGGATGAAATGATATTTTTGATTTTAATAATATTGCATTTATATAGAAATTACAAGTATATTTAGGTTGTGTGCATCATGTTTTCAAAATATTTTTGAAAAAACACAACATTAATATAGGAGGTACCGCTTAGAAATTCATTGCATACATGAATTTTTCTAATGTATTGCACTTTGCACTGGCAGACGGATGGTTGCAAAACTGGATGTACACATGATGGTTGTAAATTATGTGAGAAATTGCATAAGTTTACCCTTTATTTGATTTCGGAGATGAAATTTCCTAAAGGGTAGGAGAATGTAACACCCCGCATTTTTATAATATTAATTCAATTAAATAATTATAGAAAACGATGAATTGAAAACATACATTTTTGGAATTGTCATAATTGGGCTTGTGAACGTGGACCATAAATTCCTTTTACTAACGGAGTTCGTACGAAAAAATTACGAACGTACGAAATTTAGCATCGGAAAATATTTTCATGTAAATGTACGCAAATATAATTTATATTTTTAAATTATGTATGTACATAAATTCCATGAAAAATGGTCGTTTGAAATAGAAATAAATGAATAGCTAAAAAGAGGAAAGTAAGTAACATTAAAATTGAAGCGTTCCTATTAATTGACAACGCATGCCATAAATGACATTAACGAAAAAAATGATATATTTAGATATAAATTACAGAAGAATGCGGAAATAAACGCATGTTATAAATGGTAAAAAAATATGCAATAAAAGTTGTTTGAAATAACGTTAATTAAGTTGCATTTCAATTAAGATTCGATATGCACATATTAATATATTAATGGTGCAAATTTGAAATGGAATTAATATGCGTTAAAAATAACGTTTACTGAATTAAAAAGGGAATAAACATGCAGAAAATTAAAACGGAAGAAATTATATGTGCATATTAATTTTGCGTTTGAAATTTGAAATGGAGAAGGCAAAAGAATGGGGAAAGAATTAAATTACAACGTCAAGAATTATAACATTAAGGAAGAAAATAGGCAAATAATAATCATGTATTAAAATGTCAGTAAGCGTTTTCTTCAAGAATGCATTGGTCGACCCATACTTGTGCTTGGGTCGACCAAGTGTCGACCCAAGGAGATCTGGGTCGACCTAGTATCGACCCAGGCAACATATGGGTCGACCCATGAGGGCAGGGTGGCGTGACTTATTTCAGGGTTATAATGTGTTTTATTTTCATTGATGATTCTGATTTGCTTTCCACGAATCTAACAGACCAGGTCCTTTTGAGCGACTATAAATAAGCGAACAGGGCTAGCCATCAAACTCATTATTTTTTGAGCAAACGCGGAGGCCATACTGTTTCATTTTTTCTCCAAACCTTTTTTGAATCAAATTAAATTAGTTTAGGATTTCAGAAATAAGAATTAGAGAATGAAATTCATAGCTTAGGATTGTAGGCGCTTGGGAATCCTTTTCGTGCGAGGTCAGTTCCACGGATCTAATTCCAATTCAATTCTTTTATTTACTTTTGGGTTATGAATTGTAAATATGTGGTTATTACAGTATTGAATCGAAGTAGAGAGAAACCACGTCTAATAATTCTGAATCATATTCTGGAATTGGAAAGCTAACAGGTGAGTTGATTTAAATTATGCCTTTTGGTAACAATATATTTATCGTTTAATTCCTCGTAATTCTTAACATAAAGAATAACTGAAATTGTGGTAATTATGATGTAATTCATTGCCTAAAAGCATTAAGAATATTACTGTTCTATGAATTCATTCCTATATCTTTTTGTTTGGGTTTAAGAAGTTGCTGTGATAATAAGATTGTAACTTTGATGATGATTACGTGTATATTCCGAAAGTATATTATTTAGAATGTAATTAAAAGATTGGATTGGGAAAATTACACAAAAATGTGGAAAATTGAGTAGGAACTAGTATGCCTAATTGTGTGTAGAATTCTACTGTACTTAAATTGGAATTGGTGATTTGTGTAAGAAAATAGGAAATAATGTATAACTTAGAAAAAAGGAATAATTAGTATACTGAGTCAGTTCGGGGTGGAAAAGGGATACATTTCCATAATTACCATTACAGTAAATTACAGAGAACGTAGTTGCAAGAAAAAGAAAGATAATAAGGATTAGTGTCAAAAAAGGGTTTTTGTCGTATTGCACACTAATCAAATATATATATATATATATATATGATGTTATAAAGAGAAATAGCTTTCAACTGCGGATCTTAATTGACGTATATTATGGAATTAGATTTTTATACATTTCCACTGATAAATTCAATGAAGTGTGTGAAATATTTTCTATAATAATAAAAATGTACAAGATGGTAAATAAAGAAATGTTACGACAGTAAAGGTTCGCTCAAATAACAAAAAACCAAGGGAAAATGTGATGAACGGGGAATATAACATATTATAATTAATTATATGAATGAGAATGAAATATGATAGGTAGGCTTATCCTAGGACCAAGTGGAATTATAATGTAGGTTATAATTAATGATGAAAAGAGAACTTCTTAATAAACCTTAGCTAAGAGAACTAAGTTATTAAGAAAATCCACAACAACGGTTGTGGTAACGATATAACATGGGATTATAATTAAATGAGAAAGAATAAAGTAGGCTTATTATCAGTAAACTTATAATTGGGAGGATTAAGTTTAATTAACGTAATAATAATAAGCGAAAGTTCGTTCTGGCAGCATGGCGGCTGATTAGGTAAAATAAGCGGCTCAATGGTCTGTTTCGGTAGCATGAGACTTATTAAGGAAAGTAAACGGCCAAATATAAGCTAATAAACCAGTAATTTGAATAGAAAATTAATGTGTAAAAAATCAAGTTAATTAGCAATGTGATAAATTAAAGAAAGTAAATGACTAAAAGATTAGACATAGGATCTAATAACGCGATGGCGTGATGCGCTTGGACCAGTCCGTACGTTTGGTGATAAAGAACCCAACGGGGTAGATCATCGCAATGTCTGGAGGCACAAGGGAAGCACATCCAACTATTTATTCAATGGGACTGGAGGGAAGCACGAGGCTTCTACGGGATGTGCTAGGGTACACTGAGATGGCCCTCCGAGGAACAACTAGATGAGGTCGTCGCTCGGAGATAGGTCTGTTGCACCATCTAGATTATACCTCGACTGCATCTATAGAATGGTAGTTAGAAGACTGTGGCAGGTGGCGTAAGGTGTTTCTGCGGTTTGCTACGCATTGGGAGTAGGTGGTCAGAAACAAATTAAGAATAGTAATCGTTGGATACTTGCCATCGGCAGTCAGTGGGATGCGGAAAGACTAGAGCTAAACCAACAGACCAACAATATTACACCATTGAGACGTTGGTTGAGGGACACGCCGAATCGGATGTTAGATTGGTTGATAAGGGCCCGTCATTAGCTCTTAACGCAGTATTTCATTAGTTGAGGGAGAGGCCAGGGTAGGGCTATAACCACCGTGAGAAGAGACATACCATATGTGGATATTTGTAACGTAGGCCTAATGAAGCTGTCCTTTACATTTATTGAAAGCTCTCGATCGAGTTCTATGCACTTGATGCAACTCTAGTACGGAACTCGGGTCATAGTAGGTAGTAAGTTCGTGCGAGGGTCTAGATACACTCACTGGATAGTGTATTGTCGACGTTAGGGCATTACTTCGTGTCGATACGTAGTTTGATCGAGGAGTTCGGATATGAGGATCTGTACGCTTACGTGTCATAACGAGGGTGGTTCTGTGCAATTACGTGGCGTCGTTATGCAGATTTCCATATGCAGTTCGGCGTAGGATGGAGGTTATGCATGCTTTCGTGGTGTGACAACGAAGATCGTATGAGGAGAGTACTATGGAGAGTATGTAACACCCCACATCCGTTAAGGTCACTCACAAAGGGAATGCCTTAACTTCAGTGGAGCATTATGGGTACTGGAACATAAATATTACAAGACAGACATATATAAAACAGCGGAAAGTAAAGTGGAAGTACTTCAAATCATTTATTAAATATAATTGTTTACAATAAAAGCCCATCAACTTCCAATACCCAATCACATAGCTAAAATATCTGTCTTGCTCAAAAACAAAGAAGCATAAAAATAAACTGTAGCATTCCCCAATAAAGCAAAGCAAGCCATAGCCAAGAGAAATCCAAGCCGTACATGAAAGAGCCTTGGAGCTTGGTAAGATCCGAACTAAGCTGTATTCCCACCCTGTGAACCTGGGGGGGGGGGGAACGGAAGAAAAAGAGGCGAAACAAACCGGGTCAGTCATAAAGACTGAGTAAGTCCTAGTGACTTTCAGCATAAAAACAGGTAAGGATAACATGGCATGAGTAAACTGAAAGTAAACATAAGCATGATGACAAGATAAGCTACAGGCACGATAACTAAGAATAACATCATAGGATTTCTGTCATGTATAACATTGCAAGGTTCCCATTCAAGATGAACTAAGTATAGTTTCGCAATATTTCTCTGCTTCACCATTAAAATGATATCTATTTGCTCAGCACCACCTAACTAGTGTCCCAACTAGTAAAAAAAATATGATAAAATCATAACGTGATCCCAATCCCCGAAATTAAGGTTACTTTCACGTGTACATCTATTATTTATTACCTAGATCTAATCTAGGGTTTTCTATCGAGCGCTTCCTAGATTCAACCAGGATTTATGCCACCTAGGTCCAACCTAGGGATTATGCTACCTATTGAACGCTTCTCGGATTTAGGGTTTATTCCACCTAGGTCCAACGTAGGGATCATGCTATCTATGTGTGTCATACGGCCCCCAATGATTGTAGATACCTATGCTGGTCCCACCATGGGGTGTATCAAGACCCATGGTGGCGGCCCGACGCAATTCTAGAAGGCATAGGTTATACTACTGGTGCCCCTAGTGCCTTGTTTGTCTGCTCCGAAGTGTGTGCACGCCCGCACTCCGTTAGAACCTACACTGTTGCACCCACCGCCGTCGCTTTGACTGCTTACAATCAGCCCAGTAATCGTGCCCCACCCTGCCTAGTTTCAGGGTACCGTTGATACCTGATTTGGGTTACTGCTGAAATGGGTCCCCGTTACTAGGGTTTCCTGCTGGTTAAGTGTGTGGGCCTATATATACAGATATTACCCACCTTCCCGTGATGTACTTAACCCACCGATTCAAACGTGCTTATTAATGGTTAAGTTTGTGGGCCTATATTTACTAATATTACCCACCAACCCGATATGTACTTAACCCGCTCCGTCCATTACATTAAGTTGGTTAAGTGTTTTCTCTTGTTTTACTTAACCCTACTACGCATCATGTTATATCGGTTAAGTGTTGTTCCTTGTGTTACTTAACCCTACCGCAAGCCTTGTTATACTGGTTAAGTGTTCTCCCTTGTGTTAACTTAACCCCACCGCATGTCATGTTATATTGGTTAAGTGTACATTGACTTAGCCGACCTACTTATCATGTTGTGACGGTTAAGTGTTACCCTCTGTTGTTACTTAACCTTACCACGCATCACGTTATATTGGTTAAGTGCATGTTAACTTAACCCCATCCACCGTCATATTATAATGGTTAAGTGTTACCCTCGTGTGTTTACTTAACCCTACCACATATCAGGTTATATCGATTGGGTGTTATAAACCTATTCAAGTTAGCCCAACCCATCCGCTAGTCATGTTATAACGGTCAAGTGTCATTAGCCTAGCCATGTTACTTAACCCACCCATTGGTCTGATTAACAGTTATGTTGGTTAAGCCCACATTTATAAGTTTTACATGTTCTTAACTCATACCGGTTAGGTCCACATTTACATGTCAAATTTCCATGTCATCCCACCTAACCCTCTAACCATACCCACGTTTTATTATGGTTAGTATTCCTTAATTCATTCATTATGACGAACGAATCATGACCTCTCACATTAGACCGTGCACTTTGTGGCCACTGGATTTGTCAGGCGGTTCCGGGTAGATTTACACCACAAACTGAGTCTAACCTCGTGTCATAAATCATTACGCCTACAATTCGACCTTCAACCTCTCACATTAGACTGACACTTTGTGGCTACTGGATTTGCCGGGCGGTTCTGGGCAGCTTTACACCACAAACCGAGTCTAACCTCGTGTCAAAGGTTCATTAATGGCCGTATTTCCCCAAAACCCCAATATCAGTTCATGTGTTTAACATATAAAAATGTTCAGGTTTGTGATCAAGTCAATTATCCAATAGACCATCATTTTCATGTTCCAAATTCCCAACTTTACATATAAATAAACATATGCCCAAGTTCCAAAATTACGTGCCAATTTATATATATATATATATATATATATATATATATACCCAATTCTAGTCAGTTTACATATGTCCAATTCTTGCCTATTTACATGTATGCCAAGTTTATGCCATTTTACCCATATTAAGTTCTAGCCAAGATTGCATGCTTCAAGTCTCATGTCCAAATAAACCCAAATCATGATTCATGATATAGTTATCCCAAACTATAATCTTTTTTTATTACAACACACGCTAACAACCCAAGTTCATAATACATATTTGTGCCAATTATCAAATTTACAATCGCTTTTATACTCAAACTCCCAATTCTACATATGCCCAATCATAAACTTAATCCTTTGATTTAATTTACATAGGCCCGAACTCGTGATTTGATTTACATGCTAGTTCATTATGCCCACTTCATGCTAATTCAATTATGCCAACGGCCAAACTTGCAATTTCAATTATATTGACAATACCCCAAATTTCCAATTTCATGTTATGCCATCAATTTTACCAAACATATATATCCAATATAGACAACATTCCCATATTTCCCCGTATTCAATCGTACGCAAATCGCGGTTTAGGCCTAGGTCCGAAATTGACCTAGGTTCATCAAAAGAAAATAAATAGGGGAAGATAGAATTTTGCATAAAAATAAGATCAGAGAGAAAAACATCATTACATGCATAAAGATTACAACTGGATAATAAATTCAACATGAATCAAGAAAGCTGATTTACAATAGGCTGAATAGATCATGAACTTACATGAGAATAAAGATAGATAAGTCTCAAGAACCCAAGATTCAAGAAGCAACAAGAATGGGTCCGAATCAAATAAACATACTTAAATTCAATTCCACTTTATTCCATGGCCATATTATAATTAAATGTTTAAATCTAAAAGTAACTAGCACTTACAGAGCATGGCTAGTGAATTAGGAACTGAAATTTTTATAGAACGTTGTAGTAGTGTTGATTTATTGTTTGAACCATTGTTGAAGCTTTGTTCTTCGAATTAATTTGAGTTTGAATGCTTAAGCTTTAATTTGGGGGCGGCGGCCATGGTTCAAGAGGGAGTTCAGCAGCATAATTGTGTAAGAATGATTTGATATGAATTAGGTTAGGTCTAAGGGTGTTTTTGTAGGTGTAGCTATTAGTTTAGGCCCTTAGATTAACCCTAGAATCAATCTGGACCATCAAAACTTGTCTCAGGCTTCAAAAATGAGTTCTGGGTCAAAACAGGCCGACCAGGTCGACCTATAAGGGGGGAAAGGTTGACCATGTGGTCGACCTGGGGGGTAGGTCGACCCTACGGTCGACCCTATGGTAAACCTGGGGGGTAGGTCGACCCTATGGTCGACCCCCTGGTCCAGTGCTGCCTGAAAACTGCTGAAACTTGTACAGGCCATAACTTCTTCATCCGGACTCCGATTTTCGAAAACTCAGACTCTATTTCATGTAAAATTTCAAGACGAACGCAATAGCGTTACCCGTTTCCCCTGATTCTGATTTTAAAATTTAATTCTGCCTTGATTTCTTGTTTTAATATGCTATTTCATGTAAAATTCCCCTGATTCTATTAACAAGTTCGGATACGAGGATCTGTACGCTTACGTGTCATAACGAGGGTGGTTCTGTGCAATTACGTGGCGTCGTTATGCAGATTTCCATATGCAGTTTGGCGTAGGATAGAGGTTATGCATGCTTCCATGGTGTGACAGCGAAGATCATATGAGGAGAGTACTATGGAGAGTACCTTGAGATGTTGGTCATAACTACATATATATTATATTAGGTTTAATCTACTGAGGAGTAGATGGGTGCAATGTGTGTGCAGACACGAGAGTGCTATTAACCCGAATAACCAAATAATTAAGAAAATGTAACTAAACAATATATGTTGTGTTATTTCAAAATATATAATTTGTCCTCTCACTAGAACTTGTATTCTGACCCCCCCTCTTCATAACATACTCACATGTTAAATTTGCAGCAGAGATTTGATAGCCTTTGGACACTTGTTAGGTAGTGTCATTATTTCGGTAAGGCTATATATTTTTATTTTAATTTATCCATTCCGCTATGAGATGTTTTATCGACCTATGATATATTTATTATCTCTGTTTTTTCTACAGGATACCAAACAAGCCAACACGAGTTTCGGTGGTTTCAAATTTATAATTTTTGAAAAATCCGGGCTGGAATTTGGGTTGTTACGCCACTCACCAGAACTTTCGTTCTGACCCCCTCCTCATAACAAACCCGCTGGTTAGACAGGTGACAGAGATTTTGCAGCTTAGAGACACTTGCTAATCAGTGTCATTATTATGATGAGTATTTTCTTACTATTATATTTTATTCACTTCCCCTATGAGTTATTTTATTATGAGCTTTGATATATCTATATTTTTCATTCTGCGGGATACCATACAAACCAACTTGAGTTTCAGTGGACTTATATTTTAGTATTTTACGAAAAAATCGGACCTGTTGAAATTTGGGTTGTTACAACTTAATTGACAATCTTTGGATGAAGTGCAGTTCCCATGAATTATATGCTATTAACAAATTTTTTTGAATTACTTATAAACAAACTCGCCGTTGTGATCAGATCTTAGCACTTTTGACATTATTCCTACTTTATTCTCTGCCATTGCCTTTCAAGTTTCAAACTTCTCAAATGACTTCGACTCAGTTTCCATCACGAATACCCAAACAGTCTAAGAGTAATCATCGATAAAAGAAATGAAATATTTAGCTCCTTTAGTAGAAACAATAGATATAGGTTACCAAATATTCATATGGACATACTCTAGTATACATTTAGACTCATATCTACCATTACCAAATGTAACCTTCATCAACTTTCTCAATACGTGCTCCTGGTATAATTTAAATGATTGCGGCTTTCACCTTTGATCATCTTCCTTCAATGAAGCATGTCCAAGCTCTTCTTTGAGATATGACTCAGTCTAAGATGCCAAAACATGGTAGCATCCACTTGCTCATGAATTATCAACCCTAGCACATGGCCCTTTGAGAACTATATATCCTTTTAACAGATAAAATTTTTGGGCTAACGCCTCTTTCATTATTACAAGAGCATCATGTGTTAAGGTGATCCGACTCAATTGTGATCTTATAACCCAAAGGCGCTAGCTGACCCAAATACAAAAGACAGAATTCTTTAGACTTGACACATAACAAACTCCAATAATTGTGCGCACCATTTCATCATGCATTTAAATACGCATCGATCTTCTGCTAATGAATTGTAAGTAGCATCATTTCCCGTATATATGAAACCTTCCTCTTTACCCTTATAAGAACAAAAATTCTCCTTCCTATGCATCACGTGGAAAGATGCCTCTGAATATAGTACTCAACGGTTTGATACATCAGAAATAGATGCATGCAACACATCATCGAAAATTTTCTTCTTTACTATAATAGATGAAGAACCATCAGCTCCAACCCTCTTCCTCCAATGTGGATAATCTTTCTTCCAACAGCCGTGCTTCTTACAACGACGACACCTATTTTCTCCAGACCGCTTCTTTAAGCATCTCAGGGCTTTTCCAACTTGAAATACCCTATGAAATTATTTTTCTTTCTATTTCTCTTTACGAACAATCCTTGACTACTATTAGCTTCTCCATTTTCACTCATATATTTCATCTTACTCCTTATCACTTCACTCAGGAGTCGTGTTTTCAAATCTTCTAGTGTCAGTGCTTTTTCGTAGATCAAGAGTTCTTCCACATTCAAATCAACAACTTTCATCTTCGTCATCAAAGAAGTTAAGATTTTCTTCCAATGATGCACCTTTTTACATCTTATAAGTGAACTAGCCTATTTATGAACGGCTACATCATGTAGAGGTTCTTCAATTTCTTCCACAAGCCTTTAGCAGTTATTCCACTGCTAACATCCATGACAACATCCTCACTCATGGCTAGTTGGAGGGTGATAGAGGTCCATTATTCTATCTATTTGTCTTATAGTTTTGATAAATCTTCTCGCAATGATTCTGTATCAAGAAACACCTGATGTACACAATTTCTTCTTAGCACCGCCTTCATCTTCCATTGCCTCTTTCCAAAATTATTATGCTCGTTCCAATTTATTATAACTAATTTTGAACCAGATGCTGGATATGAACTCCAATTGTAGGGTGCATACTCTTGAGTAGGTTTAACCACCTTGCTTCTTTCTCCAGATCCATCCACTTTATTTAACACCTTCTCGTATCAGGCTTCATCAATGACATTTAATGCTTTAATATCTGGAGTAAATTCACACAAATATTTGCAATCAATTCAAACCCATGCGAAGCAACTAGATTGTATTGTAGTGCCATAAAACAACAAGAAAATATTCCAAACAAAAAAATCATGTAAAACTAATAATGTGTTCACGTATGGATTTATAGTGGTTTCACTAACAGTTTAATAACGTGTGTCCACTTTGGAAGAGTGATTCTTTGTTATTTTAGAAAAACTAGTTGGAGTGCAATAATTGATAAAAGCTCTTAGCTTTTATTTGGAGGTTAAGATTTAATGAGAAGAAGATACAAGAACACAAATGAGATCGACAGATTAATTATCATCAGATCTCCTTCACTTATATACATGTCATAACTTAACATTACAGAAATAGATTTATGTCAATAACCTGTTCACAAATTAATATGAAAATATATTGTTTTCGTTATTACTTAAATATTTCAAAATTTTCATGTTACTGTCATATGAAAACATATAATTATGCGTTCAAATGAAGGATCTAGTTAACACATAAACATATAATATTACACCACTAATTAAATCATTTAATGTAATTGATCCTCGTTAATTTGTGCAATCAATTCACATCAATTTGAAATTTGTGTGCTTTATAAAGCATCCAAAAGTTACCATGTTGTTTTTATTAGTTATAAGGTAAATAGTTATCGTTACCTTTCTCATTTATCATTATATTTATGGCTTATATTGGTAAACTCATAACCACTGCACAGATAATGACAAATTACCTTCTGTCCAAACAATTACAGTAAAATTTTGAATTGTTTTACTCTACATGTGCATTTGATTTTTAACAGAAAGGGGTATTTGAAGGGGAATTGTTGCGAGAGGAAATGTGTTTTTTTTTTTACGAAAGGGGCAAATTGGAAGGGGTAGAGTTATTATTTTTATTGTTTTTATATTTGTGTTTATTATAACTTTTATTGAATGCACAATACAAATTGCAGAATTTAAATTTCTTAATTCAAATACCATTACAATACTACCATTTCATAAAAAGCAACAACAAATACATAAAAACTAAAATTGTCTAGTACTCAGCTTATGAACATAATGAAGAACACAACCACTAAGCTGTGCGGGCTTGTCGATCAGAGAATAAAAAAGGTTGTGGCCCCTTCTGTCGTTCTTTGACAGAACAACTGTCACCTCCCACTCGACATAATCATCATCATCGTGACGTACTGTCATGCACAGAGTTGTAAGCTCATCTCGGCCCATGGAACGAGGAGCAGAACGAGAAGGGTCAGCACAAGACCTGACATGCCTACGACCTGGACGTCTCGAGATCTCAGTGGTATCGCCCCGAATAAAATTGCCATACACTTGAGACTCGTGTAGATGAACTGGTCTCGAGATGTCAGTAGTATCTCCCCGAATAAAATCGCCGTACACTTGAGCCTCGAGCAGACGAACTGGTGGAGCGGCTAGAACTATGTACTGACATTTGTCAGTATAAATGCATCCTCTAAAAAGTGAGTCCAACTCTCTGAATCGCCCGGAGGGGTCATCCTTGAATTTGCGATATGCCACTGGCACCGTCGCACACAAATCATCCGTCCCAACGACGGTATCCATCTGCTCATCCCATTGCCTGCCTTGAATCTGAAGCAGCTTGTTCCGCGGATTCCAGTCCCTCTTCATATTGTCTAACTTGTTCTTCATTTGATTCACATTATAGTCCAAGCCGGTGCGTTGGTTGAATATCGTCGCGATAAGTTGGTATCAATTTCCCATGTTATGCGCACAAGACTTCGGATATTCCTTGCACACATCGATGAAAACATTTGGTGTGTCGCTATTCCATTCGGTAATGGAACTTGTGGAGAAGGATTGACTTGCAGCCATTCTGAAAAAACCAAATAAAAAAATTACGAACAAACATATAACGAAGTTAAGAATCTGAAAAAGGCAAATATAAAAATAAATACATAAATAAATTGACGGTTGAATGCGGATTTAAGCTTGAATTTTCGAATTGGTTGTGGGATTTGGTGAGGAAAGGGATGAAATTCGGATGAATATATATGGGAGGAAGAAAAGAACCGACGGATCCATAATTTTCTTTGGCGTCAGACGCGTCAAAGGCCCCCTTTTGGGTTGTTCATCTGGATGGGGTAAATGTGTGGGGTCCATGTTGGATTCGTCGGATGCGTCCGACGCCGACGCAAACGTTGACTGTCAATTCACGAAATCAAACGCTACCTACATTTATGCTTCATCATACATTTCACGTCGTCACTAAACAAAAGACATTAATGAAAATGAAATGAATGTAATTAGCATCATTTAAATCAAATTATAACACAAATTTCAATCATTTGTTTGATTCTGAACGACTACAATACATGTTACATACTTCAAAATGTTACCGATATTTTAACGTATAAAATGGTAACTATACTGTTATCAGCAACCAACAATAATTTATGATTGTGCAATAACTAGAAGTTTAACATTATCATAATACCCTATTAGGTTCACCATTAATGCAGAGTTGAGAATTGAACACGGTTAGAACATAAAGTTCTTCAAGGTACACGTATTTGATATCATCTTCATACTGATCCAGTAACTCATGCTTCAGTGGACGAATTTTTTTGTTTCAACAATCTTCCTTTTGATACTTAGGATGCCATCTCTAACAATGTATTGCTAACTTAATTGGGCAGTGTAAACGCTGTCAATTAATTAAGTGGAGAGTGATTCTACCAAAGCACAAAACTGATAAAACACTCAATTTTATATCTTCTCTAGATCCATGCACTATTGATAAATTATGAGTATCAATGTGATAAGCATTAAGCATACAATACTAATATAACTGAGCTTATGTTTAAATTAATTTGCTCATGATATTTTGAAGTACCAATACAAATAGTTCTGTTAAAAAAACAGTCAAAAGAAGCATGGGCAAAGCTGCAATATTTGTTAGTTAAAGGTTACAAGGCATGAAACAGAGTGCCCCCCTGAAACAACAATAGTGTATTTATTTTCTCATTAGATTAGATTACTCAGGTTTCATGCAACATTACATATAAAAATTTTGTAAATTGTTTTCTGGAATATTTATACATAACAGAAATTCATATGAACCAGGCTATTCCATATGTTAATTATTTCATCTCTGTGGAAGAGCGAAGATTCTCACTTATTTCATGGAAGCAACCAGAAGGTAGTAGTGTCCAAAATACTGACTCTGCTTCACAGTACAAAATACAAACAGTAGATTCTTTAACCTGCACTGCACTCTACGTCGTACACTATAGCTATTAACAAATTCCATCTATTCACATTTATTGCGGAAAGGAGCCGAGGTTCAAATATTTCTTACTAGCAATCATTGTTAATTCAGCGTAAAGCAGTATGTATGACTGTTAAACTGCAAAAATATATATGCTATAACATAAATAATCCTGTGTACCTATGTTGATTTATTTTCATATATGATAAGATTTTTTTTACTGTTATTTTTGAGGTCCCATATTGATCTGAATACAACAATTTTTACTATAGTTGAGGTAATTTTCAACATTTTGTAGGATTGTGACTGTAGTTATTTGAGCATACACTGGATTCATGATTTGCATACTTTGTATCCCTTAAGTGACACGTAAAGCCTGTTTCTATGGAGTTCAGATGCTCTGCTTTAAAGCATCCAAACAGCTTAACTAGCTCATGTTAAAAAAAAGGAAAAGAAAACTGAATTGAACTGCAATAAACTAAGTTGTGGCACAATCAAGGCAATAGTATTATTATAAATAAGTTTAGGATTTGATTTAAGACAACACATAGAATAAAAAAGTAGATGAGGAGTGAAAGCATCCATCCTAATAAGACTTGAAGAACAAACAAAGGTCCCACGCAAAGACCAACTCCACAGGAACCAAAACACCATAATCATTTTGACTTAATTATTGTCTACTTGAAACCTCTTCAACCATAAGTCATATATCTATTTTATTAATTGCTATAATGTAAAGTAGTTGGATGTTATGTTCAAGGCACTAAACAAATCAAGTTGTTATTTTATCAACCTGGTTTCAGTATCAACTCGTATCAGAATACAAAGTTAAAATATGTACTATCATTATTGACAAATGGTTACTCTAAGACTACTTATGAAAATTAAAAATTTAGCACTGCCATATGTCATACTAAATAATATAACTGCATATTATAAAAAAAGGGGTCAGTGGACAAAATAAGTGACATGTTATAACATATTTAACCATTTGTACTACAAAATAATTTGATTATATGATCATAAATGCTATCTAATTTTGAATCATCCATAAGCAGTATGACATATTGTCTTTTATATTGAGTATGACACAGGACTCGGTGAGTTCTGAGGTTAACAACATTTTCAAAGTCAGATCATTTTAACTAAGTTGTCAAAAACAGTTCCCATGTTCAGTCAGTGTGGATACCTCAAGTATATGTCATATGTTCTCTCAGTAGCAATAAATATTACATGGACAACTCAACAATAAAATGGGCCTCAAAAAAGGACAAACATGGTGTGAGGTAATGGAGAGGGCAATAAATCCATGTATCCATAATAAACCAATCTTTCTTCTAGCTAGTGGCTTGGGTAACAAAAGAGGGTCAGTTGATGACTTTGGTTCATCATTTAGTACTCCTGTGCAAGATGTTACCAAACAATCTGTCCTTTGATGTTTCATAAGGGACCCTTTGATCTATAATTGAATAGTCTGAAACACACTGAACTACACATTATACAACACTGTATTATTTCTAGCCAAAGAAATAAATGAAAGGACCTGGACAAAATTATACATGCCGGAATTGAATAGCAGTTGAATCACATTGAGAAACAGGGACCTTGTTGGGAAAAGCAGTTGAGTAATCACAGTACGAGATAATAATACCAGTTACTTCAATACATGGAACCTTTCTCTTTCTTGTAGTCAATCTGTTTTAGTTACCCTATACATTGGGACACTTTGTATGCATCATGAGTATGTATGCACTTGCTGATCATCACATGCAACTTCCACATGCAGTGGATTGGTTATCGTGCATTGTATGTATCAGTTGCATCTTGTGCATCAATGTGAGTGAATGAGATATACAGCAATATCGTGGGAGTTTCTTTATTTCTTCCTTTCCCCTGCTTCAGACTTTGACTGGCAATGAAATACATGCGACTTCTTTGCATCTTTCACTCACATGTGGTTGTAGTACACTACACTTTAATTACTTGGCCATCATTGAAGGTTTATGTTTACTATTCAGAAGTAATCTGCAACAATAGAAATTGTTGTAAAACCACCCTCAAGTGAATGAATTCTAATTAACAGAAGGCAACCATGTGTCCATCCAAAAGCAGATAGAGATGCAACTAGGCCATTTTTTTATAAATTGTATAGTATCTGTCACATTTAAGTTTGATTTCTTTTCAAAGTGAATAGACTGACTACAATGCAGTTTTAGTAAAACGATGACAAATTAGGTGAGGTTGACAACTACAAACTTTTCAAATCCCAACAGTATTGTGGTAGTTGAAAATATGAGTAATGAAAGTAGTAAATACAGACACTGGTCCATAGTTTTGGATTTTTGGTTGCAACTAAAACTATAACTCAGATGTGGGGTTTTCAAACATTTTGATATATGATTCAAGTATTCAACCGTTTACTATAATTTTAAATTTCTGATTGACTTCTACCCAGATGTATATAATGTATTTATATTATGGTAAATTTTATTTACATACACATTTTTAAAACTTAATCCACTCTACGGACTACGATCGTTGACATTTAATCATTTAATCATATTTAAAACTTAATTAGTTTAAATAAAAGGAAAGTATATGGTGAATTCTGGAATAGACGACGAGTCAGCAAAACATTTAATTATGGCTATGTTTATCTTGCTGTGCCACGTCACAATGACGAGTCGGCAAAACATTTAATTATGGCTATGTTTATCCTGTTGTGCCACATCACAATGACACAGCCATATTTCACTTACCCAGAATAATGTATTTTACCGTTACATTTACTAGTATATATAACTGGTCTTTCTGTTCTATCCTATATCAATCAAAAAAGAAAAAAAAAAAAAAAAAATCTTATTGAATAAAATGACAGGCTTTATAATTCTTCCAATTGTAGTTCCTCTTTCCCATCTGAATCTTCAGCTTTATTAACTTGGTATCAGAGTCAGCAACAGCCTAACGGCTACAACAATTCAAGTTGATTGAAATCAAGAAGACGCTTGCTTACTCTTTCGTGGAATCAGACATGTGATCTATAATCATGTATGAAGAGAACTCTGCTACTTCCAACATCAATGCTACCATGCCATCTGCCGAACAACTGATCAAAACAATCATCAGCCCACAAAGCCAATTAATCACCATTCAACTTGAAGAAACCAATTATTTATTGTGGAAACTTCAAGTAGAAACCGCGGTGCAAGGTTACGGACTGGAAGGCTACTTATATGGCATGCTATCAACTCCAGCAAGATATATAACTGACAAAGAAAATAGAGTCACTAGCAACGACGAGTATACAAAATATCATTGACAGGAAAGACTCATCGGTGCATGGCTGTTGTCATCCATCAGTCCAAGCCTACTATCTCAAGTCATAGGCTATATGTGACACCCCGTATGTTTACATTTCAAAAAAAGTAAGAAATTTACATACGTATACGATGATACGCAAAGCATATAAACCAGTAAAGCATGAAGATAAAAGATGTTTTTTTTATACTTCTAGAATTAAGGTAAACGGGATTCACCATTGCGTTCGTCTCGGAAAAATACGCGAAATAGAGTCCGAGTTTTCGAGAATCGGAGTCCGTATGACCCGTTAAAGGCCCAAAGAAGATTTCTGAAAATTTGAAATTCGGAAATAGGTTTGAAAACCAGATCTGGGGTTAGGCGGGAATTTTCCCCGCCTAGGCCATGTCGACAGGGCTGTCGACAGGCCTGTCGACTTGGGCCCAGACCAAGTCGACAGCCCTGTCGACTTGCCTGTCGACAGGGGGTGGTCGGGGGCAATTTGCCTGCCGCACCTGTTTGGCTCACCTGGTTTGGTACTTAGCCTGATTCTGGAAGCTTCCGAGATCTGATGGTCCTAATCTATCCTAGATCTAATCCTATGGCCTAAAACACTCCTAATCTCTATAAAAACACCCCTAAGCCCCCCCTAAACCCTCATAACTCACCCTCTCCACGAAGTGCTGCCCAAATGTCAAGTGATCATGGCCTCCATCCCCTTTTCCTAAAGCCTAAGCACTCAAATCGAGTTCAAATCAAGTGGTGCAAGCTAGCTACGCCAAAAGGAAGGAAGATCAACGTTGCTATGCGAGTTTCATGACGATTCTTCAACAAAGGAGGCACCTTTCTTAGCCAAGATGATTCATGCCTCTTTCCCTAGGCCTAACTAGGTAAGTTCTAGCTACTTTTAGATGGAAACGGTAGTTTTGATAATGACATGGGATAAAATGAGGCTAAACATGATTATGCGAACCTATAGGAACCTTACCTTGCCTCTTGTGTTCATGTTTATGGTTTTAGGCTATGTGGGTGACTTAATCATGCCTCTCATGCTATGCATAACCTAGTTTAACTTGCAAGTTTGGATCTTTGTGCATGAAATACTAGCATGAACCTTTAGGGACCATTTTTACTAGAGAAACATTGGCTAAGATTCGGTTTTGGGGCTTATGCATGTTTATGAACCCAAACCCCTAATGTTAACATGCAAGTTTGTGGCCAAATCCTTGATGACATTATGCATACTTATGGCCCATTTCCTTTTCTTCTCATGTTATGCATGCTTGTGGCCAAACCATTATGAATCTATGCATGTTTTGAGCCAAACTCTCATGATACTATGCATGTTTGGGGTCATTGTGTAGCATAGTATCTCTACGATGTGACTCGTCCATTCTTGCGTTGGAACACGATTTGGGTTGAGGTTAGACAAGCGTGAATATAGCATGAAAAACTTAACTCGAAGTTGCATGAAAACATGATAGGCGAGCTAAACTCGACATGAACCATAACTTGGGTAAATGGGTATAAACGTGATAACGTGTAACGTTAAATATGACGGGTGTATACTTGAAAACATAACTTGTAATGTAACATGGAAGTTGACATGTAAGTATGCATAAAAACATAAGCTTGGGAATTTACCTATTAAGTAAGGTCTACCCATTGGGAATTTACCTATTAAGTTAGGTCTACCTAATTGCTTGAAAACTTGACTATGAACATGATACTAGACTAAACATGAAAGTGGCCAACTCGAGGTTGGGTTGAGTTTGCAACGTAAAACTACCCGGAACCGACCGGCCTAACTAGTAGTTGCAAACAATAGGACTCAATGTGAGAAGTTGGTCATGTTGTGCTTGAACCCGAGGTTAGACCAAGTTGTGGTGTAAATCTACCCGGACCCGCCCGGCTTAACTAGTAACCACAACAAAGTCTAATGTGAGAGGTTAGGGTGCATTAAATAATTAATGCCACATAATAGGGTTAAGTTAATTTGATTAATGAGACTTAACCAAATATGACATGGACAAATGGGTTAAGTAATTTGATTAGGCTAATGATACTTAACAAAACATGACGGGGCTGGTTAGGTCAAGTAACTTGATTTGCCTAACGACGACTAGTGGACGGGATTAAGTTAACTAACACTTAATCAATCCAACATGATAACTTGATAAGGTTAAGTAAATTTTCTTAAGTAACACTTAACCCACTAGACAAACCCCAATTCGGAGGATTGGGTAAATGACCATAGTTAACAAGGATAAGGGAAATATGGCTAAGTGGTAAACCTTAGTTAAGGGAAACTAAGTAATAATCCTTAGTCAAGGAGATTTGGACCATTTCTTAGATAGATTAGTAACCTGATACGTTAGGTCAACGTTTAAGTATGCGTATAGGAGCAGGCTATCTGATTCAGATAAAGGCTCCAACGAACTGGGTAACGAAGCAGCGGCTTCGGGGAACGTGAGGATATTCTTGGGATCCCTCCGTGAGCTGCCAGGTCATTATACTAGGCTCACGGGAGGTTGAGGTCTGCGGTAGAAGAACCAAGAATATGCCTTGGTTGCTATGCGAGCGACCTAAAGACTGGGGTGGATAGCAGTGAGTCGACGAATACATAAGGTGCCCGAGATAGCAAGTTCGTCGATCATCTACCATCTTGAGTCAAGCGTATACGTACGGAAAGGCAGGGAACACCCAACAGACCATAATTGCTATCTAATTATGGGTGAGGTAGGCCGTAGGATGTGGGCTGGCCGGAGTGTAGTTCCCATGCAAGATTTTCTCTTGTGTTGCCTTTCACTAGTTGAGGGAGGGGTCTCGTGGGACCATAGCCACGTGTAGAAAAGCAGACCTTAGTATCTGCATCGGCAGATAAATCTAAAGCTCCCGACCGAGTCCTGTACTTCTTGGTTTGCCCTGTGACTGGACTCGGGTGGCACAATGTGTTACATGTGCGTACAGTAATAGAAAACGATTCACGATGGATGCGGGGGAAAAAGGGCGCGGTTGGGGGTTAGCGTAATCCCTAGTGGCCTAGGTGGTTTAACCCAAACCGAAATACGAAAGCGTGCAATAGGTAAGCGTAATCCCTAGTGGGGCTAGGTGGCGTAAGTCCTAGTAGTTCAAACGATGATTCATATGGAAGAGCTTAGCTAGAACAAGGGTGACAGTCCAAACGATTTCAAGGATAATACGACATGAGGAAGCCCGTACGAGGTACGGCAAAGGACTAAACCTATATACATGAAAAGAAGCATATGATTTGAGTAACCTATATATGCGATATACCATCACATGACTTTGAGTAAGGGACATTCCTGGTTAACGCATAACAAGGCTGGGATACTGGTACGGAGGGTGCAGGGCAGTTATATCTGTTAGAACTAGGAAGAATACACATAATATATCCCGTGGAATGTTAGACGGGGCAGATACCTTGGGATAATGTACTCGATAGAGGTCTGATGATGTGATACCTTGACTTATCATAACACCGTAGTTTGTCATGATACCTTAGTTCACCTTGCCACAGTAGTCAACCGGCTACCCTGGTTTAGTTTATCTATCTTGTAGTTATCCTTATGTTTACTTTCAGTTTATGCATGTCATGTTACCTTTACCTATTTTTATACTGGAAGTAGATAGGACTTACTCAGTCTTTTTGACTGACCCGTTTTGTTTCGCCTCTTTTCTTCCGTTTCCCCCCCCCCCAGGTTGCAGGGAGGAAACAATGCTGTTTAGTTCGGACTTCTTCTGTTTGAAGGTCATCATGGATGGCTTGGACTTTCTTGGCTATGGCTACTTTACTGCTTTATTTGGGGGAATAATTTATTAAAAAGTCTTTATGCTTCTTTACTTTTGCAAGACAGGTTTTGATGTACTCTGATGTAAAAGGCTTTAGACCTTATTTATTCATGTTATGAAAGTTTGATTTTACTTCCGCTATTTATATATGTTCTGTCTTGTGATATTTCTGTGCATGTTTACCAATAATGCCCCTCTAAAGCTAGTGCATTCCTTTGCGAGTGACCCTAGCGGAGGCGGGGTGTTACATTTGGTATCAGAGCAGAAGGTTACCAGGCTGGGCAAAAGTTTTAAAAGACCTTTTGAAAATTTTTCGAAAAACCGTTTACAAAGAAGCATTTTTTCAAGAAAAACTTTGTTTTAAAAAGTTATTCCCCAAAAGCCATTAGCAATGTCCTTGTTTCCTTAGTTGGAATCCTCTTTTTTTTCTTCTTTCCTTCTCTCTCCCATCGATAGTCATGTCGGCTGTGGTCACAAGTAGTTTTTGAGTTAGAAAAGTGTTTTCTTTATGGTGGGGAAATAGTTCTTGAGAAAATGGAGTAAGTTAGGAGGAAGTAAGGAAATGGAAGGATGGCAGGGCAAGAAAAAAAAAAAAAAAGGGCCAGTCGACAGGGCTGTCGACATGCCCCCCCCCCTGTCGACAGGGCTGTCGACACGACGCGCTGCAAGAAAAAAAAAATATAAGAGCCCGAAGGCCGAGAGCTTCAGCTCATAACCCCCAACTCTCTTCTCCTTTCCTCCCAGCCAAAACCGAAAATTCCCCAACTCCACCACCTCCCATCACCTCGTTTCTCCACCATTCTTCATAAAATTAAACTCAAATCGAAGCTAGAGACCCTCTCCATCCGGATCTATAGTTCCCCTCTTCCAATTCGTGCTTAAATCGCCATGGCCAATCAACCCAATCCCTACGAGCTTTACCCTCAACTAACCGCGCAAGAGGTTGAGTGGAGTGACGAGCAACCAGGGATAATTGAGCACTACATGCAGCTTGCCACTAGGAATTTGCTTCTAGGCCGACCGGTGAGGTTTGCGGATTTTGCGGGAACCGCCGTGGAAAGCTTGTTTGTTAATGCGGGTCTTATTCATATTCTGGATACGCACACAGCCGAGAGGAGAGGCTACAAGCGTATGGTAAGACTTTTTGATGCTCGTTTGCAAATTGATGTGGATGATAATGGGTTGATAACTTATGGTTCATGGGTTAAGGGTACCCATATATTTATGAATGAGGTCCAATTTGGGGAAATTTTGAATATCCGGGGTACGGGACTTGATATAAATGACCTGGAGATGGATGATTTGAATGTGTGGGGAAGGATTTTTTTTAATGGACTGGATAGGCAATGGGATAGTACGCATTTGCGCCCCCTAGCTAGGTTTGTGATCAGGATATTGCAATATAATATTGCGGGGCAAAATCATGGGTTTGACAGAGTCCCAGTAGTTGTTAAGGCCGCTACTTATGCTATTTTTGGGGGCATACAAATAAACTGGGCGAGAACCATCTTTCAGCAGTACCAGATCTTTAGGGCAGCAAGGCACTCCAATATTTGTTTTGGGAACTTATGGACCATAGTTTTCCACTGGTTCGGGGTGGATTTGCATGATGAGGATTATGTGGCACTTTCTAACCATCCCTCTGTTATCATTACTGAAGCTGCACTAGGGAGAATGAGTATAAATATGCATGAGCTGCAAGAGGAGCCACAACCTATGGAGCATGAGGGATCGGAAGAAGAGGAAGAAGATGAGGGTGAAGAGGAGGAGGAGGAGCAAGAGGAAGAGCCACATAATGGCCAGTTTGGACAGTTTGAGGAGCCCCATCAGGCACCACAGCACGAGGGTGAGCAGGCTGGGGATGGAGCCTGGCCTTATCAGGCCCCGGCACAGGGGGCTCCGGATACAGGTGCCTGGGATCCATGGGCTACTAGGGATCCAGACTGGAGGACCGAGCTGAGATATGTTTCACAGCAGCAGGCTCGCTTGATGAGGAGCCACCAGGATATTATGAGGTCACAGCAGCAGACGCTGGAGTCACAGGTAGCCATGGCTCAGACACAGCAGCAGATGCTTCAGGATATGAGTTCCTCTTATGACCAGTTGGGGGCTGGGATGCAAGACCTACAGTTAGAGCTTAGGCAAGGGAACCGACGGCAGGAAGAGAGGCTTGATAGCTTAGAGGAGCTCATCCGTAGCTATTTCCATCAGGATTGACCTCTATCAGTTATCCGTAGGATAGTATTTTATTTTCAGTATTGTTTAGCTGTTCCTTTTGTTGTCTAGTTGTAACGATGTACTAAAACTATCTTAATAAAGTTTGTACGTTGTTTGTTTACGCAATTTGTTGTGTCTAATGTAATTATGAAATATTGAACGATAATGTCTGATAACGAAGAACAATGAAAACAACAAAACGGGATATCTCTCCGTTACATAAAAATTTAGAAAATTAGATTTTTCCAAATTAATAATGGATGGTAGGATTCTGGATGCTCAAATTGGATGAACTTCACTCTTATTTTATAAGGGTGTGGAAAAATTTGGATGAAATTACTTTTTCAAATTTTTGCATTCATATAGAACTGCAAGTATATTTAGGATGAGAGCATCATGGTTTAAAAAAGAAATTTTTAAGAAATTGCATTCATGTAGGTGGTACCACAAGTTAGGCATACATATTTTTCTACGATGTGATTCACTTTTGCACATGTGCACATGTTTGCAACAATTGGCTGAACACTTCTAGATGCTAATATAGGGGGACATAAACCCTACTACTATTGAATTTCGGGGACGAAATTCTTTAAGGGTGGGAGGATGTGACACCCCGTATGTTTACATTTCAAAAAAAGTAAGAAATTTACATACGTATACGATGATACGCAAAGCATATAAACCAGTAAAGCATGAAGATAAAAGATGTTATGTTTATACTTTAAGAATTAAGGTAAACGGCATTCACCATTGCGTTCGTCTCGGAAAAATACGCGAAATAGAGTCCGAGTTTTCGAGAATCGGAGTCCGTATGACCCGTTAAAGGCCCAAAGAAGATTTCTGAAAATTTGAAATTCGGAAATAGGTTTGAAAACCAGATCTGGGGTTAGGCGGGAATTTTCCCCGCCTAGGCCATGTCGACAGGGCTGTCGACAGGCCTGTCGACTTGGGCCCAGACCAAGTCGACAGCCCTGTCGACTTGCCTGTCGACAGGGGGTGGTCGGGGGCAATTTGCCTGCCGCACCTGTTTGGCTCACCTGGTTTGGTACTTAGCCTGATTCTGGAAGCTTCCGAGATCTGATGGTCCTAATCTATCCTAGATCTAATCCTATGGCCTAAAACACTCCTAATCTCTATAAAAACACCCCTAAGCCCCCCCTAAACCCTCATAACTCACCCTCTCCACGAAGTGCTGCCCAAATGTCAAGTGATCATGGCCTCCATCCCCTTTTCCTAAAGCCTAAGCACTCAAATCGGGTTCAAATCAAGTGGTGCAAGCTAGCTACGCCAAAAGGAAGGAAGATCAACGTTGCTATGCGAGTTTCATGACGATTCTTCAACAAAGGAGGCACCTTTCTTAGCCAAGATGATTCATGCCTCTTTCCCTAGGCCTAACTAGGTAAGTTCTAGCTACTTTTAGATGGAAACGGTAGTTTTGATAATGACATGGGATAAAATGAGGCTAAACATGATTATGCGAACCTATAGGAACCTTACCTTGCCTCTTGTGTTCATGTTTATGGTTTTAGGCTATGTGGGTGACTTAATCATGCCTCTCATGCTATGCATAACCTAGTTTAACTTGCAAGTTTGGATCTTTGTGCATGAAATACTAGCATGAACCTTTAGGGACCATTTTTACTAGAGAAACATTGGCTAAGATTCGGTTTTGGGGCTTATGCATGTTTATGAACCGAAACCCCTAATGTTAACATGCAAGTTTGTGGCCAAATCCTTGATGACATTATGCATACTTATGGCTCATTTCCTTTTCTTCTCATGTTATGCATGCTTGTGGCCAAACCATTATGGATTTATGCATGTTTTGAGCCAAACTCTCATGATACTATGCATGTTTGGGGTCATTGTGTAGCATAGTATCTCTACGATGTGACTCGTCCATTCTTGCGTTGGAACACGATTTGGGTTGAGGTTAGACAAGCGTGAATATAGCATGAAAAACTTAACTCGAAGTTGCATGAAAACATGATAAGCGAGCTAAACTCGACATGAACCATAACTTGGGTAAATGGGTATAAACGTGATAACGTGTAACGTTAAATATGACGGGTGTATACTTGAAAACATAACTTGTAATGTAACATGGAAGTTGACATGTAAGTATGCATAAAAACATAAGCTTGGGAATTTACCTATTAAGTTAGGTCTACCCATTGGGAATTTACCTATTAAGTTAGGTCTACCCAATTGCTTGAAAACTTGACTATGAACATGATACTAGACTAAACATGAAAGTGGCCAACTCGAGGTTGGGTTGAGTTTGCAACGTAAAACTACCCGGAACCGACCGGCCTAACTAGTAGTTGCAAACAATAGGACTCAATGTGAGAAGTTGGTCATGTTGTGCTTGAACCCGAGGTTAGACCAAGTTGTGGTGTAAATCTACCCGAACCCGCCCGGCTTAACTAGTAACCACAACAAAGTCTAATGTGAGAGGTTAGGGTGCATTAAATAATTAATGCCACATAATAGGGTTAAGTTAATTTGATTAATGAGACTTAACCAAATATGACATGGACAAATGGGTTAAGTAATTTGATTAGGCTAATGATACTTAACAAAACATGACGGGGCTGGTTAGGTCAAGTAACTTGATTTGCCTAACGACGACTAGTGGATGGGATTAAGTTAACTAACACTTAATCAATCCAACATGATAACTTGATAAGGTTAAGTAAATTTTCTTAAGTAACACTTAACCCACTAGACAAACCCCAATTTGGAGGATTGGGTAAATGACCATAGTTAACAAGGATAAGGGAAATATGGCTAAGTGGTAAACCTTAGTTAAGGGAAACTAAGTAATAATCCTTAGTCAAGGAGATTTGGACCATTTCTTAGATAGATTAGTAACCTGATACGTTAGGTCAACGTTTAAGTATGCGTATAGGAGCAGGCTATCTGATTCAGATAAAGGCTCCAACGAACTGGGTAACGAAGCAGCGGCTTCGGGGAACGTGAGGATATTCTTGGGATCCCTCCGTGAGCTGCCAGGTCATTATACTAGGCTCACGGGAGGTTGAGGTCTGCGGTAGAAGAGCCAAGAATATGCCTTGGTTGCTATGCGAGCGACCTAAAGACTGGGGTGGATAGCAGTGAGTCGACGAATACATAAGGTGCCCGAGATAGCAAGTTCGTCGATCATCTACCATCTTGAGTCAAGCGTATACGTACGGAAAGGCAGGGAACACCCAACAGACCATAATTGCTATCTAATTATGGGTGAGGTAGGCCGTAGGATGTGGGCTGGCCGGAGTGTAGTTCTCATGCAAGATTTTCTCTTGTGTTGCCTTTCACTAGTTGAGGGAGGGGTCTCGTGGGACCATAGCCACGTGTAGAAAAGCAGACCTTAGTATCTGCATCGGCAGATAAATCTAAAGCTCCCGACCGAGTCCTGTACTTCTTGGTTTGCCCTGTGACTGGACTCGGGTGGCACAATGTGTTACATGTGCGTACAGTAATAGAAAACGATTCACGATGGATGCGGGGGAAAAAGGGCACGGTTGGGGGTTAGCGTAATCCCTAGTGGCCTAGGTGGTTTAACCCAAACCGAAATACGAAAGCATGCAATAGGTAAGCGTAATCCCTAGTGGGGCTAGGTGGCGTAAGTCCTAGTAGTTCAAACGATGATTCATATGGAAGAGCCTAGCTAGAACAAGGGTGACAGTCCAAACGATTTCAAGGATAATACGACATGAGGAAGCCCGTACGAGGTACGGCAAAGGACTGAACCTATATACATGAAAAGAAGCATATGATTTGAGTAACCTATATATGCGATATACCATCACATGACTTTGAGTAAGGGACATTCCTGGTTAACGCATAACAAGGCTGGGATACTGGTACGGAGGGTGCAGGGCAGTTATATCTGTTAGAACTAGGAAGAATACACATAATAGATCCCGTGGAATGTTAGACGGGGCAGATACCTTGGGATAATGTACTCGATAGAGGTCTGATGATGTGATACCTTGACTTATCATAATACCGTAGTTTGTCATGATACCTTAGTTCACCTTGCCACAGTAGTCAACCGGCTACCCTGGTTTAGTTTATCTATCTTGTAGTTATCCTTATGTTTACTTTCAGTTTATGCATGTCATGTTACCTTTACCTGTTTTTATACTGGAAGTAGATAGGACTTACTCAGTCTTTTTGACTGACCCGTTTTGTTTCGCCTCTTTTCTTCCGTCCCCCCCCCCCCAGGTTGCAGGGAGGAAACAATGCTGTTTAGTTCGGACTTCTTCTGTTTGAAGGTCATCATGGATGGCTTGGACTTTCTTGGCTATGGCTACTTTACTGCTTTATTTGGGGGAATAATTTATTAAAAAGTCTTTATGCTTCTTTACTATTGCAAGACAGGTTTTGATGTACTCTGATGTAAAAGGCTTTAGACCTTATTTATTCATGTTATGAAAGTTTGATTTTACTTCCGCTATTTATATATGTTCTGTCTTGTGATATTTCTGTGCATGTTTACCAATAATGCCCCTCTAAAGCTAGTGCATTCCTTTGCGAGTGACCCTAGCGGAGGCGGGGTGTTACACTATAAAACAGCCAGTGATATATGGCTAACTATGGAGAAAGTGTTCAACTCACAATCAGCTGCAAAGTCGCTATTTTATAAAAGACAACTGCAAAACTGTAGAAAAGAAAATCTAAGTATGAGAGAATACATATCCAAAGTTAAAAATATCTACGATATGTTGAAGGCTGCTAGTAGCAACACAGATGAATCTGAACATGTATTGTCATTACTAAATGGACTGAGAGACGATTATGAAGCCGTAGTAGCCGTCATAACATCACAAAAGGCAACACCGCCACTGGACGATGTCTGTGCTATACTACTCTCTCACGAAGCAAGGATCAATGACAAAAAGCCATCAGAAAGTGAATACTCACTGAACTTCACTACCAGTAACAGAGGGAAAAATCAAAGTAATAGGTACAACGACACTGGTCAAAGAGGTGATTACAATAACACTAGTCAAAGAGCTGGTTACTCTAATCGTGGACGTGGCAGGTGGAGCCCTAACAACAGACTTAAATGTCAAATTTGCGAGAAAATTGGACACAATGCGGTGAAGTGCTACTTTCGATTTAACTCAAACCATGTACCAAATCAAGGTAACAACAGTCAAAGAGGAAGCAATCCTAATGTCAACATGGTTGTGTCTCAAACAAAAGGGATAAATCAAAACAATAACAGCAGAGCTTATAGCCAAAATGACAAAGCTAAAGGAGAAGACATTCAAGACGACAACTGGTATCCAGACTCGGGAGCAACAAATCACATCACTGGCAACTTGGAAAATCTTAATCTTGGAAACAAGGAGTATCGAGGTAATCAAACTATAAGCTTGGGTAATGGTAAGTGTGTAAAAATTTCTCATACAGGAAATGCTATAATTAATGGTAAAAAACAACTATATTTAAATAACCTACTTAGAGTACCCAATATTAAGAAAAATATGATAAGTGTATCACAATTTGCAAAGGATAACAATGTTTACTTTGAATTCTTCCCGAAATATTGCTTAGTCAGGGACATACTGACTAAGGAAATTTTATTGCAGGGGAATACTATTAATGGACTGTATCAGTTTAAAGTTGATGGTCATGACAACAATACTAAAGAGAAAAGCTGCTACAATTCTGTCATGCTACTTGAAGAAAATAATAAAAGTATTTTTGATAAATGGCATTACAAATTGGGTCATGCTAGTGTAAATGTAGTCAAAACAGTTCTTAGGAATAATAAAATTGCTTTTGATGATATATCATATCCCTACATTTGCACTTATTGTCAAATGGGAAAAAGCCACAAATTACCGTTTACAAACTCTTTAACTAACTACACACAATCATTTGAATTAATAGCTACTGATCTATGGGGACCTGCCCCTGTTTGCACCGACTTTAACTACAAGTATTACATTTCATTTGTGGATGCTTGCACTAGGTACACCTGGATTTACTTCCTAAAAGCAAAATCTGACACTTATGCTACTGTTGTTAATTTTTCTAATATGGTTGAAAATCAGTTCAATACCAAAATTAAAGTGTTACAATCTGATGGTGACTCTGAGTATAAGAACCTAAGTGAAAATTTCAAAACTAAGGGAATTATACACAGAACCACTTGCCCCTACACATCTGAACAAAATGGCTTAGTAGAAAGGAAACACAGACACATCGTGGAGACTGGACTAACTTTATTGGCTCATGCATCGCTACCACTAAAATTTTGGTCAGAAGCTTTCAACACTGCCGTATACTTAATAAATAGAATGCCTACAACAGTGTTGAAAGACTTTAGTCCCATTGAAAAACTATATCACATCAAACCAGACTACCAAAGTCTTAAAACTTTCGGATGTTTGTGTTTCCCATACTTAAGACCATACAACACAAATAAATTAAATTTCAGATCCAAACCATGTACATTTATTGGATATGCTACAAAGCAAAAAAGATACAGGTGTATAGATGAAAATGGCAGAATTTTCATCAGTAGACATTTGGTATTTAATGAAGAGGTATTTCCATATAAGAGTTCAGACATCAAAACCACAAATAAAGTAATCACAGGTAAGAGTAGCATACCTAGCATACCATACTATACAGACTCTTTAGCAGGTACTAATAAAGCAGTGGCTGTTGAGGGCAATCGAAACTGCACTACCGGATCAGTTACACCCAATACCAGCAATGAAGAGCCAATCAGCCTCGCCAACTACTCACCTGAAAGACAACAACAAGAAGAAAATGAGAGCCAAAACATTGAAAGCGACATCAGAAGTACAACCAACAACAATATACCAGCAACCACAGTCAATCAAGAAAGCCAATCAGAGACAAAATCATCAATAAATATTGGGCACCCGATGATAACCAGGGCTAAAAGTGGTATTTTTAAACCAAAATTGCTCTTAGCAACTATCAACTCAGATGAACCAGTTACATACCAGCAAGCTGCACAATATAAAAACTGGGGAGAAGCTATGGACGAAGAGTATAAAGCTCTGGTGAATAATCAAACATGGGAACTTGTTCAACTACAAACTAACAAAAATTTAATTGGATGCAGATGGACATATAGAACAAAAAGAAATCCAGATGGATCTGTTCAAAGATACAAAGCAAGGTTGGTAGCTAAAAGATATACACAAGAATATAGATTTGACTATAATGAAACATTTTCACCTGTAGTCAAACCAGCTACCATAAGACTAATTCTCACTATTGCTCTCACCAAACAAAGGAATATAAAGCACTTAGATGTCAACAATGCATTTCTCAATGGAGTGTTACAAGAGGAAATCTACATGCAACAACCAGAGGGCTACATTCAAAATCCAAATTATGTATGCAACCCGAAGAAAGCAATTTATGGTCTAAAACAGGCTCCTAGAGTATGGTTCGATAAATTAAAATCAACTCTAGTGACACAGGGATATCGGCCAACTAAAATCTGACACTTCATTATTCCTCAAATCACATAATTACTATACAACATATGTACTAATATATGTTGACGACTTAATAGTAACAGGGAACAATGAAGGTGAGCTAAAGCAACTGACTCGGTATCTAAATGAGCAATTTTCAATAAAAGATCTCGACAGTCTATCATATTTTCTAGGAATAGAAGCCCAAAGGAGATCAAAAACAGAAATGGTTCTCAGCCAAAAGAAGTACATAACTGAACTCCTGATAAAGACTGATATGCATGAAGCAAAACCTCAACCAACACCCATGATATCTAGTCAGCATCTCTCTAAAAACAGGGGAGAATCTATAAATAATATAAAGCAGTACAGAAGTGTTGTGGGAGCATTGCAATATGCAACCATAACACGACCAGACATTTCATTCAGTGTTAACAAAGTTTCACAATTTTTGCAGGATCCAAGGGACGAACACTGGAAAGCAGTAAAGCGAATACTGAGATATTTAAAGGGGACTATACAGTATGGCTTAACAATAAAAGGAGGAAAAGACTTAAATATCACAGGATTCACTGACTCAGACTGGGCAGCATTTCCCGATGACAGAAGATCAGTAACAGGGTACTGTGTCTATATAGGGGACAATCTAATATCATGGACATCGAAAAAGCAACCAGCAATTTCAAAATCAAGTGCGGAAGCGGAGTACAGAAGCATTGCCAGCGCTAGATCAGAAATAATATGGTTGCAATCAATATTAAAGGAGCTAAATCTATTAAACAATCAAAAAGCAACAATATGGTGTGATAATCAAAGCTCGATATACATGACAGCTAATTCTATTCAGCACGCACGAACAAAACACATAGAAATCGACATTCACTTCGTTCGAGAGCAAGTAAAGGAGGGAAAGCTACAAGTAAATTACATACTGTCTTACCATCAAAAAGCCGACATACTTACCAAGGCTCTCTCAGCTAAAAACTTTACTAGACTACGCGACGCCTTGAACATCAGGCCAATCGACACAAAATCAACGTCAAGTGTAGCTAACCAGCAACCAGAACTTCAAATCGACAGCTCGAAGCCAAATATTAAAGCTACAGTTCGAATGATAAGAGAGGAAGACTCAACTGAGGCTCACAGTTCAGATCCAGCATACTTAAGTCAAGTACGAAGTGGATGGAGAAAAGATCAGAAACAAACTATGGTTCGACATGGCCAACCATAGATTTGAAGGGGGGAAATAAAAGGAAAGTATATAGTGAATTCTGGAATAGACGACGAGTTAGCAAAACATTTAATTATGGCTATGTTTATCTTGTTGTGCCTCGTCACAATGACGAGTCAGTAAAACATTTAATTATGTCTATGTTTATCCTGTTGTGCCACGTCACAATGACACAGCCATATTTCACTTACCCAGAATAATGTATTTTACCGTTACATTTACTAGTATATATAACTGGTCTTTCTGTTCTATCCTATATCAAACAAAAAAAAAAAAAAAAAAAAAAATTCTTATTGAATAAAATGACAAGCTTTATAATTCTTCCAACTGCAGTTCCTCCTTCCCATCTGAATATTCAGCTTTGTTAACTAGTTTATCCATCTAAATGTAAAATTTAAAATTTATTTCTTTTATGTTACAAATGTCTTCCTAAAATCGTAAATTTTAACCGTTCCGGTTCATCATTCAAATTTATTATGATAGATAATTTTTTTCTCATTCAAGCTTGAACTTGATCAAAATGTATGCACAACTATAATTTTGTATCACCATTAGTACATAAAATATATTGATAGTTATGTCCTGAGATGAAGAACTGATAGCAAAATGTATTACAAGAAGAAGCATAAAATCTTCAACTTAATCCATTTGTGGGTTAACTAACAAAATAGTTCTGCATCAACTTAATAAAGTAAAATGACGGATTAACTAATGGAATATTGGATGAAAATAATACTTACCTTGTACTATTAAGGCGTCGGTGGTTATCAAATTTGAAAAATTTAAATAACATGTACAAAAATGTTGAACCTAGCCATTTGTTTTTTTTTAAAAAAAAAAGAAGAAGAAGAAGGTTAGAGGAAGAGATCTATTAGATGAGGACTACCAATTCAAACAACTGACTGTAGAACTGGGAGCATATTGATCAGTGTTTTAAAGACATAACCCAACGTCGGACCACGGTTAATCTTCAACCTTGTAGTGCTACGACTCTGAAAAAAAATAACCTTGTGCATGTAATAACCCGCGGTTTAATATCGAAACCCTACCGACCTCTTTGAATCTCACTGTTCTTCAAATTTGAGAAAAAGTTTTCATTTCACTCTTTATTTTTTCACGTAGTTAATTTAACAAAGAATCAATTTGCATTATTACTGTATGTATTACGGATCATTGTTGAACAGAACTTTTTACATATTCACGAATAAAAAGATTTACAATTTTAAGCTAATGAATTATTATAAAATTATTCCAACTAATATTTGTCATTAATGGTTCAAAACTAAATGTTTTAAGGTAAAATGTAATAATTGTAATTAGTTAATTTTTTACATTAATTGATACGCTTTTACATATAAATTGAAAAAATAAAAAATAATGATCAGCGCAGTTCTTACTGTCTGACCGGTTCAACCACTAGAACTTTTAACCTTTCAACAGCACGGTTCTACTCACGGTTTGGTCTTCGAAACTATGATATTGATACCTATGTGATACCATATAACTTATTGTGTGCTAGACCATTAACCAAGATCAATACAAAAGATGAACAATATTGTTATAGTAAATCACTAAAAATAAACAATTTCTATTTACTCGATTTTTGTTTGTTCAAATTTTGTAAAATTTGAGTGAGTGTTTTGCTTTAAAATGAGAAGGAAAGCACGAGAAGACAGTGAAAATTGCCCTACATCTTGAAAAAAATGAAAAATATATTTGTTTATATATCGATTTCCATAAAATGGTTGAGTTTTTAAATATTTTATGCTTGCTTTGTTACGAGGAGCCAAGTATTGCATGACCACACACCCGCTTGAGCATCCATCCCCTATGATATTTTCTTTTATTATGAGAACAACAATGAGTATGAAAACAAATAGATAAAGTCATGTAAATATTGCTAATGATAAGTTCATGTGCATACATGTTCATATCAAATAACATAACCATCTATCTTAACTTGAAACAACTGAACTAAAACTTTAGTCCGGACCGTGAAATGGATGATTCTCCATTTTAAAAGAATCGTTTAAACTTCAACATAATAATGAAATGAGTTTCAAACTAAAATTATGTGCTGTTTACTGGTCTCTACTAGTAAGAAGAAATTGATTAAATGTAGTCTCCACGGGTATTTCGCTTTAATTCCCTAAAAAATCCACTAGAATTTCATGCATATTTATCTTGTTCGAGCTTTTTTAAACATTCAAAATTCATCAGCAGGTCCGGTCGTCGTCCCGATAACGAGAAGATTCTCACCATGGAAAAGCAATTTACACTTTAGTTTTACTACTTTCAACGAATAAACACCATGAAATAGGTGAGTAGACCGACATTTTTCAACGTTTTATTGACTTATTAATGAAAAAAAAAAAAAAAAAAGTTCATTGTTTCTTTAGTGCTGTGTTGGGATTTCCAACTGATAATTTTTTCATCTATGTCGCTATTTTGAACATCCTTTCAACTGTTCATATTATATTTATATCACATCTCCTTGTGACCTTGTCGTGTAAACGAGAGCACATATCATAGATGCCATGCATTAGCACGTCATAAAGAAAATTGCCCGCAAGTCTTTAACAAAGGTAAAGTTATAACAAGAATAACTTAACATATACTCATTATGACTCGCTTTTGCTAGGTTTTTCAACCCAGATCATACTTCTTTTGACCAGAAAAGACTTTATATCTAACTGGTGAAGAATACATCTCAATGTGACGTCGAAAACAATTGACTTTTAAGATACGTTTGACAGCCAAAATAAAAGAGAATAAACATTTATCTACAAATTTATTACTTTACTTCAATAGTTTCAGGATGTGTACATATCTCATGTATCCAATATCCGGCGTCATCGATATTAAGATTTTAATTAAGGTTATATAAATAAACACAACGGACAAGAAGATAGGTAAAGTGCACATTAACTTGAGAAAATTAGGTGGTGTTAGGTTTATTTTATACTTTGAATTTTGGGTTTTCAACATTGCGAAAATTTGAAGTATAGCTGAACTGACAGACCATATTCGGACGATATAACAGAGAAAATAGTGAATGGATGAATTTGCTATTATTCTTCTATTATTTTTTAGAATACAAAAAATAAAAATAAAGTTGTTTTGTGTTGTGTGTTAACCTCGTTTTATAAAACGATAAATTTTCACGATATGTGTGTGTCGTTCGTGAAAATACAAAATTAAAAAATATAAAGCCAAACACACCATTACCTTTTTAGGACGCAACCATAATGGCTTCTTGTATGGTCTTCCTTCTGAAAGTTTGATAATATTTGAGTCATGGTTACATCAATCAAACCATAAGTTGAATCCTAAACCCATCAAGATTCAAGATATGGATGGTTTGATCAATCCAGCCATTACAAGTGTACATCACATGCATAAACTAGATAAAATTAAAACACATACTAAAATTTTGTCACTATGCAAACATAATTACATATCATTTTCATAATTATGTGAGCATGTTTAATACAATATTACTTTGTAAGCTATAATGTAACATTGTAACTATGTTACTATTATATTAGTTTATAAGCATATCATCTTCATATGTGAGCATTATATCATGTAATACACTATTACTGTGTCGGTTGACATATTAGTTTAGATTATAAGCATAACTAACACATGTTAACTACAAAAAATTTAGAACAACTATAGTATGTTACAAAGAAATATAACCCAACTCGTTACACTACAACTAAAATTTATAAATGTGTTTGGTTACTTGGGCCCGTTACAAATTTTCTCATTACATGAAGGTTTAAGTTTGGGCCTATTATAATAGGCTTTAAGATTGTAAAATATTGCGGTTTTGACCAGTCCAAATACAGGTTTTTTCTGGGCTTTTTGGCGATCCATTGAAGTGGACAGTTTATGTCATCACCGTGTCATTTTTGCCTTTGGACAATGGGTTACACCATCTGGTTGCAGTTTTAGCCTTTTGGCATTGCAAATTTTACAGTTATATAAATTATAAGATGAATATGTTATGTCACATATAAATAGTATTATAATTTCCTTTTTGCATGATATGTGTATAAATAGAGTTTTATTGTATTACATGTTTATATTACAAAAGAAGAGAAACATCTTCCTTTCTTTAACCCGTTGTGCTGCATATTTATATCGGAGATGAGCAAGAATGTATCTTTCTTCTTCTAATGGTTTATTTGTTGGAAGAATGAATAAGTGTTTGAGGCAAACTAAGTCTCACATCGGAAAAATTTGTGCTTTAGTTCGCTACTTATACTAAGGTTTGATATGCTATATCAAAAGAAAGAGGAGATGGAAGAGAGAGAGACAATGACGTGATAAAACATTCATGTTAATATTTAAAAGTCAAAGATTATGGCCTTGGACCTTGGGGTTCCTGTGGTCTTGTGATTGATTGGACCTCCAGATGTAGATGGGCTTGCTACAATGCGAAATTGTTATTTTTGAATTTAGCCACGCGGATACCAACAGAAATATCTGTTGGTAAATGGTCGCAATCGATTGGGCCTCCAGATGTAGATGGGCTTGCTACAATGCGAAATTGTTATTTTTGAATTTAGGCGTGCGGATGCCAACAAAAATATCTGTTGGTAAAGGGTCGCAATCTTTTTTACAGACGTTGCCGTTGCGATTCAAACAGAAGCAACCCTTCGTGAATAGATGTCTCTTCCTGGCTATATAAAGGGCTGCGGAAATCAAATCGAAATATATATTTTTCATTCTTCTTCTTCTCTTATCCTTTGTTTTTGCAAAATATTTTCTTTAGTTTGTCAGGCTCTGCACTGAAGGGCATCGGTACAGAGCGCGGTCCGTTCAACCTTGGGAGGCGAATTGCTGATCAACTCTTGTGCGTCAGTAGGGGAGCAATATCGCTTTAAGGGAACATTATACGCTACTGGGCTCGGACATACAATACGCAGGCAGACTGTAGACATACGGTCCTGCTTTGGTTCTTTACTTTTTCTTCTTCTTCGTATTACCCAGTGCTCATTGCCGCTTATACATATCGTACTTGTTGTTTGCCATACTACCTGTATTGCATATCTGATATACTTAGAATAACAGTCTTAAAGCGATGTTGTTTTTCTAAGTGCTTTCTTTGCCTTCTAGACGATGGCTAAGGACAACAATACTTCGACAAGCAAACATGTTGTGACCGCATCTCAAACAGGACCATTGGTTCCTCCGACTGTCACATTCTCGCATGGAGAACGACCAGAAAAATTCACTGGTGTTGACTTCAAACGATGGCAGCAAAAGATGTTCTACCTGACCACTTTAGGATTGGAAAATTTCCTTACAGAGGAACCTCCTAAAGTCGATGAATTGGAGCCTGACGCTACAAAGGTCGAGGCACTCACTGCTTGGAAAAGTTCTGACTTCATATGTCAAAATTACATATTGAACGGCCTGGATAACAATCTGTACAATGTGTATTGTACAATGAAGACATCGAAGGAACTCTAGATGTCTCTGGACAAAAAATACAAGACGGAAGATGCTGACAAGAAGAGATTCATCGTTGGTAAATTTCTGGACTTTAAAATGGTAAACTCTAAGACAGTGATTAGCCAAATTCAAGAGTTGTAGGTTATTATACTTGAGATACATGATGAAGGAATGTCTCTAAGCGAGTCATTTCAAGTGGCTGCCGCAATAGAGAAATTGCCTCCGTTATGGAAAGACTTCAAAAATTATGTGAAGCACAAACGAAAAGAGATGACAATGGAAAATTTGGTTGTACGACTCAAAATTGAAGAAGACAACCAAAAATCTGAAAAGAAAGCAACTAATACCATTGTGGCAAAAGCGAATGTGGTCGAAACAGAAAAGAACAACAAAAGAAAGCGAGAAACAACCCAAAAGCAAAGAAGTTCAAGGGAAACTGCCATAATTGCGGGAACAAAGGACATAAGGCAAGCGAGTTTCGAGGCCTAAAGAATCAGAACAAGAAGAAAGACCAAGTTAATGTTGCAGAATTTGAAGAACTTTCAGAGAATGTCTCTGAAATAAATTTGTCAGCGATGATCTCAAGTGCAACTTATGGCAACATGAAAGAATGGTTTGTGGACACTGGTGCCATGAAACACATCTGCGCTAGCAAGTGGATGTTTTCCGACTATAAACCTACGACCCAGGAAGAGCAACTCTTTATGGGAAACTCCTCTACGTCTAAGGTTGAAGGCAAAGGAAAAGTGGTTCTTAAAATGACTTCTGGGAAAGAACTTACTCTAAATGATGTTCTACACGTTCCAGATATTCGCAAGAACTTGATTTCAGGATGATTACTGAGTAAAAATGGCTTCAAATTGGTCTTTGTTTCTGATAATTTTGTATTGTCTAAAAATGGAGTATATGTTGGAAAAGAGTATGTGAGTGACGATATGTTCAAAATGAATGTAATGACTGTTGTACCAAAAGATATTGATAATAAAATAGATCCTCCTGTTTATATCACTAAGTCATTTGATATATGGCATGCTAGATTAGACCATGTTAACTTTGATACATTGCGAAAAATGATAAACTTAGAATTTGTACCTAAGTTTACAATAGATTCAAATTGCAAATGTGAAACATGTGCCGAATCAAAACTGACTAGAACTTCTTTTCATCAAGTTGAAAGTAATATGGAACCTCTAGACTTAATACACACAGATGTGTGCGACTTAAAAATGTGTCAAACTAGAGGTGGAAAACAGTATTTCATTACCTTTATTGACGACTGTACGAGATATTGTTATGTATATCTTCTTAGAAGCAAGGACGAGGCATTCAACGTATTTAAACAATACAAAGAAGAAGTTGAAAATCAACTTAATAAAAAGAAAAAATCATTAGGAAGTGATAGAGGAGGAGAGTACGAATTTCCTTTCGAGGAGTTTTGCGCCGAATGTGGTATTATACACCAGACAATGACACCATATTCTCCTCAATCAAATGGGATAGCAGAAGGTAAAAACCGTACACTAAAAGAAATGATGAATGCTCTACTCATTAGCTCTAGTTTACCAGATAACTTTGGGGAGAAGCTATACTTTATGCTAACACATTCTTAATAAAGTGTCTTGAAAGAAGACTTCTAAATCACCGCATGAACTGTGGAAAGGCAGACCACCATCCTACAAATACTTGAGAGCGTGGGGTGTCTTGCCGAAGTAGAAATACCAAAACCAAAGAAAGTCAAAATTGGACCAAAGACTATAGATTGCATATTTATTAGATATGCTCATAATAGTGCTTCTTATCGATTTTGGTATACAAATCTAAAATTGATGACAATCATGAAAACATCATTATCGAATCTCGAAATGCTAAATTCTTTGAACATATTTATCCTCTAAAAAGCTCTATTAAAACTGTTATTCAAGAAAGATATAGAGATTCAGATACTCACGAGGATAATATTGATCAAAGAACACATAAAAGAAATGTTGAAACAGAGGTAGGGGAACCAAGAAGGAGCAAACGACAAAGGATCTCTAAAAACTTTGGACCCGATTTCTATGCATACATGATAGAAAATGAACCTTTAACCTATCAACAAGAAATGTCATGTCCAGATGCTCCTTACTGGAAGGAAGCTGTCAACAATGAAATAGAATCCATTTTGCAAAAACATACATGGGAACTAGTGGATCTACTTAGAGGATCAAAACCATTAGGATATAAATGGATATTTAAGAAAAAACTCAAGGCCGGCGGCTCAATAGATAAGTATAAAGCTCGTATAGTAGTCAAAGGATTCAGACAGAAAGAAGATCTGGATAATTTTGACACTTACTCACCAGTAACTAGAATAACATCCATTAGGATGCTTATTGCAATCACCTCTATACTAAATTTGGAAATACATCAAATTGATGTAAAAACAACATTCTTGAATGGTGAGTTAGAGGAAGAAATATATATGCTACAACCTGAAGGGTTTATAAGCCCAGAAAATGAAAACGAAGTGTGTAAGTTGGTGAAATCACTTTATGGTCTTAAACAAGAACCAAAACAATGGCATGAGAAATTTGATGAAACTATGTTATCAAATGGATTCACTATAAACGAATCAGATAAATGTGTTTATATAAAATACGCACATATTGGATATGTCATTGTATGTCTCTATGTTAATGACTTATTAATCCTAGGCAATAATAAGGCCATAATAGCATCAACAAAAGATATGTTATCCTCTAGATTCGATATGAAAGAACTAGGACTTGCTGATGTAATATTGGGTGACAAAATTGTGAGAACACCACAGGGATATGTATTATCCAATCACATTACATAGCCAAGATACTTGAAAACTTCAAGCAATACAATATAGCTATTGCAAAATCGCCAGTAGATATGAACCAAAATTTAGTTAAGAACACTGGTGACAGTATATATCAGCTTGAATACTCTCGTATATTAGGAAGTATCATGTATGTAATGAACTGCACAAGACCAGATATCGCATATGCTGTAAGTAAGCTTAGTATATTTACCAGCAATCCTGGTAAGCATCATTGGAAAGCGATAATTAGAGTTCTTGGATATCTAAAATATACACAAAACTTTGGTTTGCATTATACAAATTATCCTTCAGTAGTGGAAGGTTACAATGACGCAAATTGGATAAATGGATCACATGATACTAAATCCACAAGTGGATACGTATTCACATTAGGAAATGGAGCAATTTCGTGGAAATTGTCCAAGCAGACTTGCATAGCAAGATCAACTATGGAATCAGAATTTATTGCACTAGATAAAGCTGTAGAAGAAGCAGACTGGCTTCGAAATTTTCTGGAAGACATTCCAAATCGGAGCAAACCCATGCCACTAATATGTATACATTGTGATAGTCAATCAGCCATTGGAAGAGCCAATAGTACACTATACAATGGCAAATCTAGGCATATTCGTCGTAGACACAAAACAATAAGACAACCCCTCTTTAATGGAGTTATCACTATAGACTAAATACGGTCAAAAGATAACATAGCGGATCCACTAATAAATGGCTTGCCAAGAGAGAAAGTTCAAACCTTATCGAAGGGAACGGGACTAAGGCCTATAGATAAAAAGTTTTTCTAAAACGGAAACCCCACCTAGTTGAATGGAGATCCCAAGATCTAGATTCAAAGGGACAACTAAGTTCAAGAAAAACTTGAAAGCACTGTTACTCACTAGCCATTCCTATGATAAGTCAGTGCATTATTTTGTTGAAGAATAGGATAAGTACTAGTACTTTTAATGATCTCTATACTTGGTAAATACTAAAGAACCAAGTGGGAAATTAACAATTTCCTTTATAGAATCACCTACGTAAGTGCGAAGGCGCCGCTTCAAAGAGAATCGTGAGGCCGAATTCTCCAAGCACTCATGAGACCAAGCTGGTGTTCATGGAAAAAACGAACACAAATAGAGAACCAAGAAGATAAGAAATATTTATCATGTGTTATCTTTATAAACTTACGCAAAAAGACTTACAGTTCAAAGACAATCTAGTCCACTGATTCGCCAGTAGGTTATAACGATAAAACACTAGGAAAAGTTCAAGGCCATTGTGCTACTTTTACCGACATGATAAATGCTACTCAAAATTTCAAAAATAGATTAGACAACCACTCATTCATGTGGGAGATTGTTGGAAGAATGAATAAGTCTTTAAGGCAAACTAAGTCCCACATCAGGTAAATTTGTGCCTTAGTTTACTACTTATACTAAGGTTTGATATGCTATATCAAAAGAAAGAGGAGATGGAAGAGAGAGAGGCAACGGCATGATAAAGCATTCATATTAATATTTAAAAGTTAAAGATTAGGGCCTTGGGGCTCTTGAGGTCTCGTGATCGATTGGGTCTCCAAATGCAGATGGGCTTGCTACGATGCGAAATCGTTATTTCTGAATTTAGCCGCGCAGATGCCAATGGAAATATCTGTCGGTAAAGGGTTACAACCTTTCCTATAGACATTGCCGTTGCGATTCAAACAGAAGCAACCCTTCGTGAATAGATGTCTCTTCCTGGATATATAAAGGGATGTGGAAATCAAATCGAAAAATATATTTTTCATTCCTCTTCGTCTCTTATCCTCTGTTTTTGCAAAATAATTTCTTGAGTTCGTCAGGCTCTGCATGGAAGGGCATCGGTATAGAGCGCGGTCCATTCAACCTTGGGAGGCGAATTGTTAATCAACTCTTATGCGCCAGTAGGGGATCGGAGTAATATCGCTTTAAGGGAACAATATACGCTACTGGTCTCGGACATACAATACGCAGGTGGACTGTAGGCATACGGTACTGCTTTGGTTCTTTACCTTTTCTTCTTCTTCGTATTACCCCGTGCTCATTGCCGCTTATACATATCACACTTGCTGTTTGCCATACTACCTATATTACAGATCTGATATACTTAGAATAACATAATTCTCTTCTTGTAGTTTACAAGACACCATTGTATTATAGATCTCATTCGATTGCATATCTGTATTCATTTACTTTTTATTTTTTGATCTTATTGTATTATAAAACTCAATATCGTGCTGAAATGATATATCTTTATGATATATATACATTTTTAAAAAATTAAATATTGAACATAATGAATTTGAATTTAACTTTGAATTTATTTAAAATTTTCTTAATTTTATATGCTATTGGTTTTATTTATCATAAGAAGCAAAGTTTAGAATTATGAAAATTTATGTTGTTGATTTAAATAAATTCATTGATTTTGTTTAACTTTTGGTTTGTTACGTGAATCTAAGAAAACCATACATGTTTGATATATGAAACTTATTGATTTGGACTTTGATTTAGATGAAGACTTTGGAAATGATTGTGAAATACGATTTACATTTTCTAAAGAAATATTTTATTGTTCCTCATAGAACATACGTATCTAAAAGATTGTATTAAAGTTTAAATCCGATATTGATTTTGATTTAGCAAACCTAAAGTGAATGGAAACATTAATGAAAGTACATGCCATAAGATTAACTTTTTATCATTTGAAATAAAATTTGAGAACATGTATTTCAATAAAGTTAAATGCATTAGCTTTTGTGAATTATTAAATTTATGTTTCTCTATTTAAAAAGCAAGAAGTTCAAAGTAAAATCTGAACGCTGCATTATATATATATATATATATATATATATATATATATATATTGAATTTGTTCAGGGAGGAAACCGACCGAAGCCGTAAAACCCCCCTAATGCACCTAGCTTGGTCCACAGATATATATATTTATATATATATATATATATATATATATATATATATATATAAGTGTTCTAGGGCACTCCTGTTTTGCACCCTTATCCTACCATGATCTATACTAATCCAAATTCAATACGATTTTGTAGTTGTTCAAACCACAAATATATGGGGTATTTAGTTTGAAGGACAAGTTTTTTTTTAAAAAATAGATCATAGGACAACTAAGTTTCATAATTAAATTAAGGACAAAGGCCAAATTTTATTATGCAACATAAAATTCACTTTAACTCTCATTATTCAAGAATTATTTTATAAAATAAAAAACAACCCTAAAAAATGAAAGCAAAAAAATATGATTTTGAAATTATTTTAGTTGATTTATTTTATTATAAACATATAAAAATAATCAGTTCGGAAAGCTAAATGAATATAGCTTTATAACTTAAAAATATAGCTTTATATTGTATCATCCAAATATAGAATTAAGTCATTTTAAAGCTAGTCTCATTTACCCCATAAAAAAGCTGTACCATAAATAACGAAGCTATATGCATTTAGCTTTTCGTCCAGAATTTTCTGATATTACTTGCTCTTCCATATATACAACAAAGAAATAATTTATAATTAATTTTTATTATTTTTTAATCTTACAATCGCAGAAAAATATTTGTATATAAATTTTTATTATTTGTGAAATGCCAAAACATGTCCTTAATTTAAAATATTTGGACTTTTTCCAATTAAAACATGAAAGTGGTCCTTAATTTATATAGCAAAAGTCGCTTGTCCTTTGATCTATTTTTTTTTCTAAAATGTGTCCTTGAAACAAATATCCACCAAATATACCATCATCTATCCAAAATTTGAGCTCATTCCGACATTCATAAAATAATATATTCGATGTTTAAGTTTAACGGTTCGAAGAAATTTCTTAACGGTGAATAATTGAGCTAAGATTTTGAAAATGTTACGAATGTCGAAACGAGCTCAAATTTTGAATAGATGATAATATATATGTGGATTGAACATCGGCAAAATCTCGTTGGATTGAGATTAGTGTAGCTCATGGTATGGTAGGGGTGCTGCAAAATAGGATGCTCCAAAACGCTCCTTATATATATATATATATATATATATATATATATATATATGTGTGTGTGTGTGTGTGTGTGTGTACGCGCGCGCATGTGTATGTGTGTGTTATTTTGCATCTTAAATAGTGCAGCACCTCTAAATGCCTACTGATTTCTACATTACAATCTCTTTTCTCCCTTCTTTCACCAACTCTCTCATCCACTCATTTCCTAAAGTTTAAATTTTCAAAAGACGTTAGTTTATAAAACCAATAGCACAAATAGGCGAGTTCAAAAACTATTTGCAGATATAGGATGGTTTTGGATAGCTCTGCGATGAGCTGGCCTGTTTTTAAAAAAAAATACGGGGTGCACCTGCCAAGTGCATCCCTTTATATTTATATGGGAAAACTTGGTATGTGCGCCCGAATATATTTCAATGGCCGAATTAGCCAAGTGTGCCCGTAAGTGTTTTGAACAGGCGCACCTGCCAAGTGCTCATGTTCAAATCTGCTGCTTAACAACAGCTTCCACTGTCAATCTCAAACATAAACAATTGACACAACTATGTACAAAAAACTCAAACAGTGATAACGACACAAATATTAATCAAATTCAAACAAAAATACTAAAAAAGAATGTTAATATTCGATTACAAATACTAAACACAAATAAAATTCGATTACAAAAACACAATGCACATAGTTCGTTTACAAATGTACACTAATATCAAACTTAAAAAACACTCATGGTGAAGTTGTTTAATCTTGAGTAGGTGGAGGCTGAGAAGGTCCTGATATCTACGATCGAGCTGGGTCATATTGAGGTGGAGCTAGAAAAGGATCATGTCTTCTTTTAGTTCTTCGCTCCGGTTGTCCTAGGTGTTGTAGTTGACTTCTGAAGAGCAATGTATCAATGAGTTTTTTAAGTTAAAACATCGTGGTTGGACATCTTGCTCCGGTACTCAACCGCGTCCGTTATCCTCCAACCCTCTACCTACTTTCTCTAGCACATCGACCTACAAATTGTGCTATTTAACCACATATAGAAACTTAACTTTAGCGATTGAACGATATAAGTCAACAAAGTAAAATAATAAAGCAAATTTAAAGACTTACGACATCTCGCTCAAGCGGAGCACGGACGGTGTATGCTCCTTCGTAAGGAGTCTGATCTGCGGTAATGAATCTTCGAGTGATCGACCAATAACAAGTCATGTAACTTGGAATAGGAGTGATAGGAATTTGTTGGCGAACGATACGGTTATGTCTATCGTTCCACTGAATGATAGCAAATTCCAAATTTGGCTTTGGTCCGCAAGATTCGGGGATGTGTTGCTGATGACCAAATATTTGCGTCACTCAATCAGGATTATACATCTCTACATTTCACATGCGTATGATCGGTCTTGCAATGCCAACTAGGCATCCCACTTAGGCATATCTAGGGTAGATCGACTAGCACATCCTGTGTGTAGGGATTCCATACAACATCTTCATCTATTAGCATGAAGAGCTAGTCATGATAGTAAGTTTCAACTTGCTTTGGAGACTCAATCCAGCTTCTATTTCCAAACCACATACGTACATAGTCATGCATTTAGATTTTTTTCTACCCCAAAAAAGGACAAAATGTAAATTAACTACCTTGCACTATAATGCATTGTCCTGTCGATCTACGTGGATAAAGTCACATTTGGACGATCGATGGGAAGATATGTCCATGACCAAAGCTGTAAAATATAAAAAAATTGAATATGGTATAATTACATATTACATATGGCCGTTAACAATTATACATACTAATATTGTACCTGTAAAAGCGAAAGATAACAGCCTATTGATTTGGATTTCCCAAGCGCAACATTTGTTAACTCATTATATAATATTGTCAATATAGCACTACCCCAGGAATATCGTGCACACTCATCCAAATTTGTCACAAACAATAGCCAAAAAAGGTTTAGTCATCCTTTGGAAAGGTTAGGACATAGGCGACAAGATATCAAATGTAGATAATAGCTCTCGCATGATATTCAACTTCTACATCCGATGCATCCAGAGATAGCTCATTTTCAAACATACGTCGTAGCCAAGTCAACTTAACCGTTGCACCTCTTTCCTCACTTTGATGTGGAACCATGCCTAAACAATTGTAATAAATACCTTCACAGTTACTAAGTCGTGAAATAGTAACATGACTTCCTTCCACTACAACACCTAAAAGACATCTAACATCTTGCAATGTTATGGTAATTTCACCAGTCGGAGGTTGAAAGGTTGAAGTCTCCAGTCTCCACCTGTCTACCAATGAAGTAACTAGTGCATTATCTACCTTGAAAAAGCCCAATCTAGATATTTCTCTAAACCTAGCTCTTTGTAATGCTCATTGAACTATTGATGTATTCAAAGTTATCAATCTTAATCTGCTTGAATGATCTTGACAATCAATTGGCTCGCCACTCTACAAATTCAAAAAAGGACGAAAGTAAGTAACTGGCGCATGAGAAATGAACAAAGTATAGAGTTCATCCATGAGAATCACTGAAAATACATTCACCAAGTATGGATCATTGGTACGATGCTCATTTTGAAGATGCAAAACACTTGTGTTTACAGAACACGATTCCGACGCTACAAGAAAACATAACGATTTTACTAAAATATAGAATTTTTTTTAGTTGAGCTAGGTTTTAAAACATCATTTACTTGTGCTAGGAATTGAAATGAACAAATTTTAGGTTAATCTAATCTATATAACTTCTACTTTAAAGCCAAATCTAGTCTATATAACAAAAAAAGCAAATATTGTTAACATTTTACCTCTAATTTGAAAAGAGGATGATGATCCTTCCATTTTTTAACTAATTAGATGAAGAAATATTGAATAATTTAGTTATTCGGGACTTTGAAAATTTAGGTATTTAGGTTTTTCGTGTTTTAGGGATTTTGAAGTAAAAGAATGGTCAGGTGCAAGTGAGGAAAGAAGAGGAGTTCGGTTGGTAAACTACTCAGCTTGGGGCCCAGGTAGGGCGCACCTATAAAGTGCACCCTTGCAAATAATTGAAGGTGCACTTTGCAGGTGCCCTTGCATATTTGCAAGGGCGCATTTTGCAGGTGCGCCCTGACATATTTGCAAAGACGCACTTTGCAGGTGCGCCTTTGCAAATTTGGAAGGGTGCACTTTGTAGGTGTGCCTTTGCAAATTTACAAGGGCACACTTTACAGGTGCGCCCTTCCTGAAAGTTTTAGTAAAACCTGGTGCCCCAACCAAACCAAAAAAACTTACAAAATGGCACATGCAAACTGTCAAGTACAAAACATTCGCTTACCAAATGTAAACCATTCACTTTCAAATGCAAATTATTCACTCACCAAACATCAAAAACAAATATTGACTTACAAATCATTCACTTACAAACATTGCAACCACCCACAAAATGTCAAAATACATATACAAATCATTCACTTACAAAATGCTTACATCATTCAAATAGAAATCACTTGGACGGACATGTAAATATTTTATGCCCTTTTTGACCAAATTTTCTACAAATATTTTGTTTACTTCCTCCCATTTTATCCATCATACATTTAATTCTTGTCGAATGCGGACGTCCTGTCTTCCTTTTTATATGCAGAGGCAATATGGTTGGACCATGAAATTCATCCCAGTACCTACTATCAGGAATATGATGAAATCTTGGAGTGTAACTTGCTTTATTTTTTTTTGATGGAAAACCACATTGAACAAAATTCATCTTATGATCTCTTCGTTCCTCCAACAGTTCGATCACAAGCGGCCATCACATGCAAACATGCTAATTTTTGCAATAATGGAATGTTGCAAGTGCATGTACATACATTATCTTGTAGGGTCATGATAAATGTTTTTCCAAATTGATCATTCACTTTCCATTCAGTTTGATTGACTCTAACCTTCCACAATGTCGTGCTTGTTTTTTTTTTTTATCAAAAAGAGTTTCAATTTTTGGAGTCATTTGCATTTCAAAACCCTCGGCATCGAAACGACATTTCATGAAATAGTCGTTTAAACGATAAAACATTCATGTTACTAACGACTTGACCGACAAAGCACGAGCACCTCCTTGAACTCCATTAAAACATTCGAACACATTTGTTGTCAACATCATATATCTTCCACCGTTATCCTTGCATAGAGCCCAATTTTTCTCTATACCTCGCAAACTCTTTTCAACCCAAGCATGTGCATTCGGAGCAATAGTTTTCAAGTGCCCCCTTAACACTTTGTACTGCAACTCATCTGTAGCACTAGCAAACGAATAAAACAAGTCTTCAATTTTTTTGAGTAAATCCAACAATTTGGAAGTTAGCTTTGAGATGTCTAGCACAAAAGCAGCGATGGTGTTCTTGTGGCCAATTTTCTAATGCTCTTAGAGTACCTTCCATTCGATAAGAAATGAATATCAAACACTTATTGCAAACACTATGTATGAGGTAGTACATGCATCTAAGAAACCATTCCCAACTATCTTCTGATTTAATGTCTATAATTGCATACGCTAGTGGAAATATACCATCATTTGCATCAACTCCAACCGCGACTAGCAAGGTACCTTGATATTTGCTGTATATATGTGTGCCACCAATGCAAATTAACGGTCGATAATGCGCAAAACCATCATTGGAAGCACCGAATGCCCAAAATGCACTCTTGAAAAGAACATTATCAATCGTAAGTCTTTCGGTTTCAACCTTAAAACTGTTCCAGGATTATGTTTTTCAAGAGTAGCCAAATATTGTGGCAACTCAGCATATGATGTTTCTCAATCTCCAAAAAGTGTCCCAAGTGCTTTCCACAATGCTCTATATGCCCTGAAGGAGATTATTTTGATGAAAGAAGTTTCCGACATTAAAACTTGAATCGTAGAGGGAGTGGTATTCAAATCTAATTTCATAAAAGAAAGTATTTTATTAGCAATGAATCTACTTGTTGCTTGCTTATGATTAGAATTAATAACCAGATTAACCCAAGTATGATCACCATCATATTTCCTAACTTCCCACCTTCCCATCAATGATTTTTAGGGATAATTGCATGTATTCTCCACTTGCAATTTTATCAACATTACAAATCGCAGTGCATTCTTTTTTGTGGGATTTTATGGGTTTAAAAGAGACAGAATTCTTAATGGACCACTCACTTAGCTATTGAATTAGTATTTCCTTTGTTTGAAACTGCATTCCAACTTCAAACTTGGAATCAACATAATTTGCAGTAAATACATCTTTAATAGGAGAAACCTTTTCAATCAATGACGCCGCCATAATTTCCGCACTACGTAAATATAATGACCCGTATTCTACGCATTGAAGGATCATAGAATATATATTTTAGTTTCATATGAAGTCGTATAGTCGTGCAACTTTGGGGAACGACTATTGGGGTCATTTCCCATGTTCATATTTTTGCCAATTTTTAAATGATCGTTTTACCCCCGGAGAATCTTGTTTTGCCTATAACTTTTGATTGGTAAGGAGTTTTGACTTGAAACCACTTTCATTAGATATGGATGATGGTTTACCTTTCCGTAGAATGGTCACATTTGTCAAACGGACTTACTGTTTGGGAGATATGGCTGAAATAAGGTTTGGAAGTGAAAAACAGCATAATTGGGCTTAACCGGGTGATTAGCAGCTAAGGCCATAAGCCATTTCGGGATTAGAGTTATGGGAGTGCTGAAAGGATTAGGAAAAACATTTCATTTCAGTTTTCTAGTGTAACGACCCAGAAAATCTGAACCAATTTAATTTTTTTTAATTGGCTAAAACAATGGATTTTAAATATTTAAAATAAATATTTTAAATAATGGCGATGAAAACTGAGTTTGAATCGACAATTGAAAACGAATATAATTAATTATAATTATAAATAAGGCCTGAAAGGGCGCTGTAGTTTCAAAAATCGAATTCAAACTTTGTCGGACTATACCGGGTGCAAAACAAAACGAATTTTAGTGAAACGAAAAATATTTAAATCTGTTAGTGAATACCTTTCCAACGAATCTGACAAATCGAAATTTGATAGCGGGAATCAAAAGATATGTCCAGTTGAAAATTCTGAATAGTCGCTATGGAATTCAGGCCCTTAAAAATGGACATTTTGCAAACAACCTCGGATTTCGACGAAACCACTTTTGTTGGATCCGTGATGTCAAATTATTGCTAGGTTTCAAATTTCATAATTTTTCGAATCAATATGTGAGCGTGGCAAAGGAAAATGCGTTTGACCGGTTTCAGTTGATTTTAATCGACTAGAAATTGGCCATTTTTCAAACGGTCTCAGAATTTGACGAAACTAGTTTTGTTAGGACCGTATCGTCAATACGAAGCTAGAAAATATTTTTCTGGAATTTTTCGAGTTCGTATGTAGCCCCACTAAATTGAAATGTGCGTTTAAATTGAATATATAAAGAATTGCACTTTAAATTCAACAGAAACTGATTCAAACGAACGAATCAGCTTACGATACATATCCCGTTGTGTTCGGAATAGGGGTGAAACGCTATGGGCGACAGTCGTTAGACTCGATTTGAGATTCGTATGTAAAAGGCAACATTTAGGAATTAAGATAAAAAAAAAGAAGATCATTCTCTCTCCTCTCCCCTTTATCTCCTCTGCCCCCCCCCCGTTCATTTCAATTTCAAACAGAGAAAGAAAAAAAAAAAACGAACGCAGCAACCCTCGACGGAGCCGCCTCCAACCAGCTCCGCGCCATCGCCGGAGGACCCCCACCACGCTGCCGATCCCGCTCCTCTCCACCTCGATGCACCCGAACCCCCCCTCCCTGACCTATTCTGCCCCCCTGAAGCCATCGCAACGCCCGATTCGCGAGCCCCCAGTCCGAGACCGCTGAAGCCACCGCCCTGACGACCTCCGACCGCTGGCCAGCTCCGCCCTGACGACCCCCCCTTCTCCGCAGAAACAGTAAGTTGTTTTTATTTTATTTTAATTCTGATTATTTAAAAAAGGTTTAAAACTGATTTTTTAAAAAGGTTTAAAACTGATTTTTTAAAAGGTTTAAATACTGATTTTTAAAAGGTTTAAAACTGATTTTTAAAAGGTTTAAAACTGATTTTTAAAAGGTTTAAAAACTGATTTCATTTTAAGATATGAAAAGAAAAAGATTTAAACTTTAAAAAGAAAAAGATTAGAACTTTAAAAAGAAAAAGATTTAAACTTTAAAAAGAAAAAGATTAGAACTTTAAAAGGAAAAAGATTTGAACTGGGATAGAAAGATCAGATTTTTAGAATAGAATAGATCAGATCTTTAAAATAGAAAAGACGGAATTTTTATTAAGTAGAAGATGTAAGATATGATTTTTATATATTGAACATCGAAGCATAATAAAAATATGATTTTTTTTATATGGAATAACGAAGTAAAAATTCGATTTTTATATATTGAATAGCATAGTAAAAATTCGATTTTTACATATGTAGAGAATACAGGCAACGAAGTGACAAGAGGCAGAACGACGAAGATTTCTATAAAAGAAGTGTCGTGAAGTTGGCTAGCTATCAGTGAGAATTTCTCACTCTTCAATTTCTTTTTCTAGCCATATATATATGTGTGGAAATAAAAGTGAATTGCTATATATATATATATATATATATACGCCCCTCGTCCGCAAACCATGGACGATATTTATTGATTGAAATTGGTGTGAAAATTGATTGATAGCGAATGATTGTTTGGGATTGTTTGTGGTTGATATTGATTGATTGAGGTTGAAAAATACCCGTTTGTGGTTGAGAAATATTTGGTTGAAACCACATAGGATTAGTTTGTGGAAATGAAATAAATATATACATGCCGCCTGCGTGCGAACTAGATGCATGATTCCCATTGTCAAAAACTGCGAGGTTTTAAGGTAGAGCGAGGAGCCGTACTAGGGACGGTCCCGGTTTTAACTACCCTGCCGTTATGCTGCCGAAATTTTGAATAATATTCGAGTGTTTGAATTATTTTCATCTGCTTAAACTATATTTATTCATTGAATAGAAAACCTTCATGTGTTGAATCAATATTCATTCGTTGAATTGAAATTCATGTGTTGAATGGTATTCGCGTTCTAAATATAAAAAATCACATTTTTATCTATATATAGAAACTATAGAAAACCTTCATGTGTTGAATCAATATTCATTCGTTGAATTGAAATTCATGTGTTGAATGGTATTCGCGTTCTAAATATAAAAAATCACATTTTTATCTATATATAGAAACTATAGAAAACCTTCATGTGTTGAATTGATATTCATTCGTTGATTAGAAATTCATGAATGGTATTCGCGTTTTAAATATAAAAATCACATTTTTATCTATATATAGAAACTATAGAAAACCTTCATGTGTTGAATCAATATTCATTCGTTGAATTGAAATTCATGTGTTGAATGGTATTCGCTTTCTAAATATAAAAAATCACATTTTTATCTATATATAGAAACTATAGAAAACCTTCATGTGTTGAATTGATATTCATTCGTGATTAGAAATTCATGTGTTGAATGGTATTCGCGTTTTAAATATAAAAATCACATTTTTATCTATATATAGAAACTATAGAAAACCTTCATGTGTTGAATCGATATTCATTCGTTGATTAGAAATTCATGTGTTGAATGGTATTCATATTTTGAAATAAATTGTTTGATAAAATCACCTTTTATCGACTATATGAAATACATAAAATAATAGTGTTTTGAAATGAATTGTTTTACAATAAAAATCACATTTTTATTGTATGCATAAATCGTTGAAATGTGAAGTGTTAAAAATAGCCACTTGTTCAAAATAAACATATGTGAGTTGAAATATTCATTAATTAGCTAATGAAATGATTTGCACCTATGTATGTAACATTAGAATGAATGGTGTTTTTAAACCAAATAGAAATCAAATATGAAGTTGGATAGAAAACGATAAATGATAAGAACTGTATATATATGTACATGCATATTCATTGAACAGGTTATAGCAAAGGGGCTAGAGAAGAGGAATAAAATTTTGTGCCCGACAAATAGTTACACATTTACTGTTTTGTTTGGGTGATGATTTTATGAGCCTGTTGGCTAGCCGCTTGGCTTTTCCTTTTTCTTTTTGAGATTAGAAGGACCGGGAAAGCTATTTGCGATTTCCCGATGCTCCCGGTGCAGGGGAGGTTATGGCGAAATTTTCCAAAATTTTAAGGCGTTAGTGAAATATTTGAATTGGAAACGATATTGAAATCATTGAATGAACTATATTTATATAAATATATAAATATAAATAAAATTAAAACGAAACGAGGCCGTGCAGTTCGTATTTTGAAAACGTGATTTCAAACAACTAGTACGGGGAATCCGACCATTGGATTTTCCGAAACCGCAATCGTCGGGTTCGCCTTGGAAATATCTTCCCAACGGCACCAACCTTGCAAAAATCCAACGGTTGGATTGTCTGGAATGTTTAATTCAAATCTGAAGAAAAACAGCGCCAGAAGCGATTATATTTATATATATATAAATATAATTATATATTTAATCGAATAACGACGCTACAGTTCGTATTTTGAAATCGAAATTTCAAACGATTGTACCGGGAGATCCGACCGTCGGATTTTCCCGAAACTGGAACCGTTGGATTCGTTTTGAAAAGACCTTTCTAATGATGTAAATTTTGTGAAGATCCAACGGTTAGATTTTCAGATATGTGTAAATCAAATCTGAAGAAAAACAGCGCCACGGCCGCTTTATGGCCCGAAGCGTCGTTTTGAATAAATTAGCTATTTTAAAATAAATAAAAATAGCGATAAATAGTTATAAAATATCATAAGCGATGTGGAATGAAAATAAACTGAATTTGCTCGATTTATGTGGCTTTTGATGGTTGAATGTATTTGGTGTGAAAATTACATTAAAGAACAAAATTGGTGTTGTCGAATAATTTAACCATTGAAATAAATTGATTTGAAATTCTAAATATACGTGAATTATTTGAAAAGGCCGAGTTAATTCTCATTTCGAATAATTGACCGATGATTGAAATTCGAAGATGAAGACGATGGTCGAAGACCGGAGATCTTCACCTCGTTTGGATGGTAACCGAGGTCCTGATTGGGAGGCATCCCGAAATATGGATAATGAGTGGTGATCGTCCAGACGTACGTGGTGATCGAAGGGTTTGCGAGGTATTTAGTGCCTCCGGTTTCGTTCAGACCCAGAACGGACTTGTAAATGGACTGTGTGTCTGACATTGGAGTTTATTCTGTGTTGATTGATTTCTGTTAAATATACATCTGTTTGGCGGTGGAGAATTTATTCTTTTGCTTAACGCCCTTCTCTGAGACGCACGAGCTCAGAGGTTGTATATCGATGGACATCAGTCGCATGGCATGAATTGCCTGTGTGGCATGCTAAGATGCAGTGATCAAGGCTTCTGTTGAAAAGCAAAGTCTTGTGGTGATGATCAAAGCACCGCTTGTGTGGCGTAGCTTTGTGTATAACGTGAATTCGCGAGCCTCACACCCCGGTATGAACCAGAAACGGGAGAGGATATCAGGGAGGGCTTGCGTTTCTTTCTAGCTAGGGTGGTGTCAGTGACCTACCAGCCATGACATTTATATACTTTTCACCTGTGTGGTTGTTGCTGTTGCGAGGCGCCTCGGTTTGATCGGACGATCCGGGTCCGATGGAGTCATTCGTTGGCTCATTTACGCCCCAAAGGGCGGGGAAACGTATTGTTCAGGCACTATAATCCACTCCGTGTGGACCGGCCCTGACGATCCAAGGGGCAGTTGCGGCTGTTCCGGTGGCTCGGGCTAGAGAGTCACGAATTCGGTAAGGACTATCTTTTGCCTTGGTTCATGACGGAAATCCAATTTCCAGATACGTGATTGTGCAGTTTCGATTGTATAGATATTTGGCGACATAGTGGCATGGGACGCTCATGTCGTCTATGATTGATAGTTATGATTTGAAATTGTTTTCAAAACATATAAACACTAGCAATAATATCAAATGCCTTTGTTTTAATTCGTATCAAGCATATTTTGGCCGTTATAAGGTAAAACTCTATCCTCCGGTTTGCGTTGCATTGTGTGATGGGAACTGAGTCTTATAATGGCTTCATTTTTATAAAATGCATTGCGTGGTTTTAAAAGAAAGATTTGTTTTAAAGCACTGGCAATCCAATGGAGTAAACCCGTTCCACGAAAGTGGCATGGTCCTGTGATTAGCCAAACAATATATGTGTTGAGTAGATTTCTCATACCAGTCCCATGACTGACTCGTAGTTTGTTTCACTTTCAAACTTGGGTGCCCCTTTTTCTACACGGGCAGCCTTGTATTCAGGTTTAGCTGGTTCTTTCGGGATAGCTGGAGCTGAAGATGGATTCTATCATTTATTTCTTTTTATGCTGTTCAGCTCCTATTGTACATATTTTGTTTATTTCCGCTGTAGACTTTTATGTATAGCTGAACTGTATTTGTACTAAGTAAGATCCTGTATACTGTGTAACTCTGATGATTACTTTTATCCAGTATATTCTATTGTTCATTATCTGGTGTATTTATTTAATTCTGTTCTGCTATTATCTATTTCTGTGTTATATTCCAAAGATAACCCTTGTTTCCGTCAGAACGGGATTTTGGGTCGTCTCAACGTGGTATCAGAACTTTGGTTAAGCCTAGTTCTGGAATATAACATTTGAACGAACTCGTCAGAAATAGAACCAGTAGTGTTCTAGGACGCGTAACTCCATACAGATAGGATCAGTAATATCCTAGTATGAGTAGCAGAATGAAATAACACATCGATAGACACATTTACATTCAAGTATTTGTCTCTGTATTTTGAAATATCTTTTCTGTTGACCTGACACTTGATCTGCTATTTGTAGAGGAACTAGAAAATGAGTGCCAGAAACAGAGGAAGTAATACTGACCCGGATATAGAAGCTCTATTCATGAAGTATAGAAATCTGGGTGGAAAACCCTTTACGGGTGAAGAAGCAATTATGAAAACACAAGCTTGGATTCGTTCGGCTGAGAAAATCTTCGAATCATTAAAGCTGAGGGATGACCAGAAAAGATTACTGGCCTCCTGGGCGCTCAAAGATGAAGCTTTGTTTTGGTGGGATCCAGTTATTGAGAATAATCCAGAAGGTGATATCACCTGGGATAGATTCAAAGTGATTTTCTTAGAAAGAATTACTCCTCCCGAAGCAATTGAGCGATTATGCGATGAATTTTCTTATCTGATACAAGGAGACATGACAATTCCCGAATATCATAAGAAATTCAATGAACTTTCTCACTTTGCTCCTCATCTAATTCAAAATCTGAAGAGGAAGAATTTGAGATTTATCAATGGGCTTCAAAGGAAATACCAGAATAAAGTATTGGGGCATGTAAAGCTTCCTTTTTCAGAAATGATTTATATGGCTTATCAATATGAAGATCTAGATAAGAAAGGTATGCTACAGTACGAAGAGGAAGTCAACTCTAGTAATAAAATTGAGTCTGAAACTGATTATCCTGAGGCAAGTACAATGTCTGAGATCTGTAAGAAGGCCAGTGCCAAGAGAAAAAGGGCCAAATCTGAGAAGAAACCAGTAACGACAACTGTATGCTCTAACTGCAATAAGCAAGGACATCTCTCGATAAGTTGCCGATCTCTAAAGAAACAAAGAAATGTAGGATCTAAGTCTATTAAGAAGTTTCAAGAGACTAGAGAATGCAGCATTTGCCATCGGTTTGGCCATGTAAGACAGGATTGCCGACTATTAAAGGCAACCAAGGAGTCTCAAATAAATGAAGTAGCAGAAACCTCAGCACCCTCAGATAATCAGGGAAGATCTGATATTTTAGAAGGCACGCTTACTGTCAAAAACATTCCAGTTAAAGTATTGTTTGACACAGGCGCATCGCGAAGCTTTATTTCAAAGAGTGCCGCTAAGAAACTAGATTTGAACTTGAGGAAGCTCAAGGAACCAATGACTGTCCAAAATCCGGTCGGGGGTTCTATCAATCTCAGTTGGATTTGTGCAGTACCTGTCTCTTTTTCCTACTATAAATTCCCTATTATCTCTATCGTCATGAATTTCAATGAATTCGATCTTATTCTCGGATTGGATTGGCTGACCAAGTATGAAGCGGAGGTTAGATGCGCCGACAGAGTCGTAAAGGCAAAGATTAAATCAGGTGATTATATAACCATTCCCTGTGAAGGTCAGAATACTAATAGAAAGGACTTCTGGGCAGCTTTGAATGTCTCTCCAGCCCAAATAGAGAATGTCCCTGAAATCGCAGAGAATATTCCCGACCTCATCAAAGACATTCCGGTCGTCAAGAACTATGCGGATATGTTCGAAGAATTTGTTCGCTTACCTCCGCAGAGAGAAATAGATTTCAGGATTGCTTTAATTCCCAATGCAAGGCCGGTAGTTCATGCTATTCGAAGAATGTCCTTAAAAGAGAAGGAGGAATTAGACAATCAAACAAGACAGCTAGTATGGAAAGGTCTGATCAGGCCTAGTTTCTCTGATTGGGGTGCAGCAGTGGTATTTGTCCCAAAATCTGACGGTACTCTACGGCTATGCGTGGATTATCGTGATCTGAACAAACAGACAATAAAGAACAAATATCCATTGCCGCGAATAGATGATTTGTTGGATCGATTAAATGGCGCACAAGTATTTTCACGAATGGACCTAGCTACAGGCTTCCATCAACTTCGAATCGCCGAAGAGTGTGTTCCGATGACAGCGTTCAGAGGCCCCGATTTATTCTACGGGTGGTTAGTAATGCCGTTCGGCTTATGTAACGCTCCAGCCTACTTCGTCGATCTAATGAACAGGGTATTCAGAGGAGTATTGAATAAATTTGTTCTGGTTTTCATTGACGATATTATAATCTTCTCTAAATCAAAGGCCGAACATGAAAAGCATCTGGAACAGGTCCTAGAAATCGTCAGAAGGAATGTATTGAAAGCCAAGTTTTCCAAATGTATATTCTGGCAAGATGAAGTGAAATTTCTGGGCCACGTAGTATCGAAAGAAGGAATCGCTGTGGATCCAAGTAAAATCACAGCTATTCAGAACTGGAAACAGCCTAGTACTCCTACTGAAGTCCGCAGTTTTCTTGGATTGGCTAGTTATTACCGGAAGTTCGTTCAAGACTTTTCGAAGATATCTGGTCACTTAACGAAGCTTACAAAGAAGCATTCTAAATTCAAGTGGACTCCAGAAAGTGAGGAGGCTTTTGAGGAGCTAAAGTTAAGGTTGACAACTGCTCCAGTGTTAACCATTATCGATGGCAACCAAGATTTAAAAGTCTGGACTGATGCTTCTAGAGAAGGCCTTGGCGCAGTGTTAATGCAAAGGGGCCAAGTAATTGCTTATGCTAGCCGTCAACTGAAGCCACATGAAAAGAACTACGTAACTCATGATCTTGAGTTATTGGCTATTGTGTTCGCTTTGAAAATCTGGAGGCACTATCTTCTGGGTGAGAGATTTGAACTGTTTACAGATCACCAGTCGTTAAAGTATCTGTTCACTCAGAAAGACCTGAATCTGAGGCAACAACGTTGGCTGGAGTTTCTTGCAGCTTATGATTTTGAAATTCTATACACTCCAGGGAAAGCCAATGTCGTGGCCGATGCGTTAAGCCGAAAGAATGAGATGATCGCCAGTTTCATCATTGCGACTTCGTTGATTGATAAGATATCGGCTCTCCAAGAAGACGACCAATTTATCAAAGGAATGAGTCAGCGAATTCGTGAAGGCAATGCTTCGGATTTCCAGCTAGACAACGAAGGGATTCTGAGGTTAGAAGGGCGAATTTGCATTCCAGATATTCCTGAACTCAGAAGGGATGTACTGGATGAATGTCACAAATCTGAGCTCAGTATCCATCCAGGTGTGAATAAAATGTATAACGATATCAAACGCACATTCTGGTGGAAGTCGTTAAAAAGAGACATCTCGATATATGTGAGTCGATGCCCTACTTGCCAGCTAGTCAAAAGTGACCAACAGAAATTGGCTGGATTATTACAACCGCTGGAAGTTCCTGGCTGGAAGTGGGAACATATTTCTATGGACTTCATCGATGGTCTGCCCAGAACCGGAAAAGGAAATGACAGTATTTGGGTGATCGTAGATCGCTTCACGAAGACCGCCCATTTCATACCTGTCAGATCAAACAGAACCGCTCAGAGTCTGGCGCAGATTTACTTCAGGGAAATAGTTAGACTACATGGAGTGCCGCTCAGTATAGTCAGTGATAGAGATACAATATTCACTAGCAAATTCTGGGAAGCATTTCAAGTCGAGCTGGGAACAAAGTTAAACTTGAGCACCGCTTATCATCCTCAGATAGACGGTCAGACTGAGAGGGTGAATCGCATTTTAGAAGATCTATTGCGGGCTTGTGTTCTAGATTTCGGTGGATCATGGGAAGACCATCTGCATTTGGCTGAATTCTCTTATAACAACAGCTACCAGGCGAGTCTGACAATGTCGCCATTCGAAGCATTGTATGGTAGACCGTGCCGATCTCCTGCTTGTTGGGTCGAGCCTAGAAATAGACTTGTGTTGGGTCCTGATATGATTCGAGAAGCTGCCGACAAAGTCGATTTTATTAAGAAGCGATTACTCGCCGCTCAAAGCCGACAAAAGAGCTATGCCGATAAAAGAAGAAGAGATATATCCTTTGAAGTTGGCGACTATGTATATTTGAAAGTATCGCCGATGAGAGGAGTTATCCGGTTCGGAAAAACTGGAAAGTTGGCACCCAAATTCATTGGTCCGTTTCCTATTCTGGAACGGATTGGAACTCTTGCCTATAGGGTCAAACTGCCTAATTGGTTGCTTGAAATTCATGATGTATTTCACATATCTCAACTTCGAAAGCACGTTCATGATCCAGACTTGATCGTGGAAGAAGCAGCTCAATATGACATTGAAATAACCCCAGAATTAGCTGTGAGAAGAGAGTCGCTAAAGATAATAGGCAAAGAAACCAAAGAGCTGAGGAACAAGAAGGTTCGCTTGGTCAAAGTGCAATGGAGTGGAGATCCGCGAGATTGTACTTGGGAAACTGAGGAGAGCATTCGGAAGGCTTATCCTAGATGCCGAGTGGATATCTCTGATTGACTCCGGTGCAAGGTACATTTACCCTACTTTGCACTACCATTCAATTCTCTACTCTATTAGTATTTTCTTTTCATAGATGTACACTTTTAAATTATATAGTCTGAATGATTTTTAAAGGGGTATAGGATTTGATTAGTATATTTTTGAAGGTTAAAAACAATTGGATTGGTTGTTGTGTTGTGTGATTGTAGATTTATCAAACCACTTTCAACTTTGTTCCTTTTCGGGGACGAAAAGTTTTAAGTGGGGGAGATTGTAACGACCCAGAAAATCTGAACCAATTTAAATTTTTTTAATTGGCTAAAACAATGGATTTTAAATATTTAAAATAAATATTTTAAATAATGGCGATGAAAACTGAGTTTGAATCGACAATTGAAAACGAATATAATTAATTATAATTATAAATAAGGCCTGAAAGGGCGCTGTAGTTTCAAAAATCGAATTCAAACTTTGTCGGACTATACCGGGTGCAAAACAAAACGAATTTTAGTGAAACCAAAAATATTTAAATCTGTTAGTGAATACCTTTCCAATGAATCTGACAAATCGAAATTTGATAGCGGGAATCAAAAGATATGTCCAGTTGAAAATTCTGAATAGTCGCAATGGAATTCAGGCCCTTAAAAATGGACATTTTGCAAACGACCTCGGATTTCGACGAAACCACTTTTGTTGGATCCGTGATGTCAAATTATTGCTAGGTTTCAAATTTCATAATTTTTCGAATCAATATGTGAGCGTGGCAAAGGAAAATGCGTTTGACCGGTTTCAGTTGATTTTAATCGACTAGAAATTGGCCATTTTTCAAACGGTCTCAGAATTTGACGAAACTAGTTTTGTTAGGACCGTATCGTCAATACGAAGCTAGAAAATATTTTTCTGGAATTTTTCGAGTTCGTATGTAGCCCCACTAAATTGAAATGTGCGTTTAAATTGAATATATAAAGAATTGCACTTTAAATTCAATGGAAACTGATTCAAACGAACGAATCAGCTTACGATACATATCCCGTTGTGTTCGGAATGGGGGTGAAACGCTATGGGCGACAGGCGTTAGACTCGATTTGAGATTCGTATGTAAAAGGCAACATCTAGGAATTAAGATAAATAAAAAAAAGAAGAAGATCATTCTCTCTCCTCTCCCCTTTATCTCCTCTGGCCCCCCCCCGTTCATTTCAATTTCAAACAGAGAAAGAAAAAAAAACGAACGCAGCAACCCTCGACGGAGCCGCCTCCAACCACCTCCGCGCCATCGCCGGAGGACCCCCACCTCGCTGCCGATCCCGCTCCTCTCCACCTCGACGCACCCGAACCCCCCCTCCCTGACCTATTCCGCCCCCCATGAAGCCATCGCGACGCCCGATTCGCGAGGCCCCAGTTCGAGACCGCTGAAGCCACCGCCCTGACGACCTCCGACCGCTGGCCAGCTCCGACCTGACGACCCCCCTTCTTCGCAGAAACAGTAAGTTGTTTTTATTTTATTTTAATTCTGATTTTTTAAAAAAGGTTTAAAACTGATTTTTTAAAAAGGTTTAAAACTGATTTTTTAAAAGGTTTAAATACTGATTTTTAAAAGGTTTAAAACTGATTTTTAAAAGGTTTAAAAACTGATTTCATTTTAAGATATGAAAAGAAAAAGATTTAAACTTTAAAAAGAAAAAGATTAGAACTTTAAAAAGAAAAAGATTTAAACTTTAAAAAGAAAAAGATTAGAACTTTAAAAGGAAAAAGATTTGAACTGGGATAGAAAGATCAGATTTTTAGAATAGAATAGATCAGATCTTTAAAATAGAAAAGACGGAATTTTTATTAAGTAGAAGATGTAAGATATGATTTTTATATATTGAACATCGAAGCATAATAAAAATATGATTTTTTTTTATATGGAATAACGAAGTAAAAATTCGATTTTTATATATTGAATAGCATAGTAAAAATTTGATTTTTACATATGTAGAGAATACAGGCAACGAAGTGACAAGAGGCAGAACGACGAAGATTTCTATAAAAGAAGTGTCGTGAAGTTGGCTAGCTATCAGTGAGAATTTCTCACTCTTCAATTTCTTTTTCTAGCCATATATATATATGTGTGGAAATAAAAGTGAATTGCTATATATATATATATATATATATATATATATATATATATATATATATATATATATATATATATATATATACGCCCCTCGTCCACAAACCATGGACGATATTTATTGATTGAAATTGGTGTGAAAATTGATTGATAGCGAATGATTGTTTGAGATTGTTTGTGGTTGATATTGATTGATTGAGGTTGAAAAATACCCGTTTGTGGTTGAGAAATATTTGGTTGAAACCACATAGGATTAGTTTGTGGAAATGAAATAAATATATACATGCCGCCTGCGTGCGAACTAGATGCATGATTCCCATTGTCAAAAACCGCGAGGTTTTAAGGTAGAGCGAGGAGCCGTACTAGGGACGGTCCCGGTTTTAACTACCCTGCCGTTATGCTGCCGAAATTTTGAATAATATTCGAGTGTTTGAATTATTTTCATCTGCTTAAACTATATTTATTCATTGAATAGAAAACCTTCATGTGTTGAATCAATATTCATTTGTTGAATTGAAATTCATGTGTTGAATGGTATTCGCGTTCTAAATATAAAAAATCACATTTTTATCTATATATAGAAACTATAGAAAACCTTCATGTGTTGAATCAATATTCATTCGTTGAATTGAAATTCATGTGTTGAATGGTATTCGCGTTCTAAATATAAAAAATCACATTTTTATCTATATATAGAAACTATAGAAAACCTTCATGTGTTGAATTGATATTCATTCGTTGATTAGAAATTCATGTGTTGAATGGTATTCGCGTTTTAAATATAAAAATCACAATTTTATCTATACATAGAAACTATAGAAAACCTTCATGTGTTGAATCAATATTCATTCGTTGAATTGAAATTCATGTGTTGAATGGTATTCGCGTTCTAAATATAAAAAATCACAATTTTATCTATATATAGAAACTATAGAAAACCTTCATGTGTTGAATTGATATTCATTCGTTGATTAGAAATTCATGTGTTGAATGGTATTCGCGTTTTAAATATAAAAATCACATTTTTATCTATATATAGAAACTATAGAAAACCTTCATGTGTTGAATCGATATTCATTCGTTGATTAGAAATTCATGTGTTGAATGGTATTCATATTTTGAAATAAATTGTTTGATAATAAAAATCACCTTTTATCGACTATATGAAATATATAAAATAATAGTGTTTTGAAATGAATTGTTTTACAATAAAAATCACATTTTTATTGTATGCATAAATCGTTGAAATGTGAAGTGTTAAAAATAGCCACTTGTTCAAAATAAACATATGTGAGTTGAAATATTCATTAATTAGCTAATGAAATGATTTGCACTTATGTTTGTAACATTAGAATGAATGGTGTTTTTAAACCAAATAGAAATCAAATAAGAAGTTAGATAGAAAACGATAAATGATAAGAACTGTATATATATGTACATGCATATTCATTGAGCAGGTTATAGCAAAGGGGCTAGAGAAGAGGAATAAAATTTTGTGCCCGCCAAATAGGTACACATTTACTGTTTTGTTTGGATGATGATTTTATTAGCCTGTTGGCTAGCCGCTTGGCTTTTCCTTTTTCTTTTTGAGATTAGAAGGACCGGGAAAGCTATTTGCGATTTCCCGATGCTCCCGGTGCAGGGGAGGTTACGGCGAAATTTTCCAAAATTTTAAGGCGTTAGTGAAATATTTGAATTGAAAACGATATTGAAATCATTGAATGAACTATATTTATATATTTATATAAATATAAATAAAATTAAAACGAAACGAGGCCGTGCAGTTCGTATTTTGAAAACGTGATTTCAAACAACTAGTACGGGGAATCCGACCATTGGATTTTCCCGAAACCGCAACCGTCGGGTTCGCCTTGGAAATATCTTCCCAACGGCACCAACCTTGCAAAAATCCAACGGTTGGATTGTCTGGAATGTTTAATTCAAATCTGTAGAAAAACAGCGCCAGAAGCGATTATATTTATATATATATAAATATAATTATATATTTAATCGAATAACGACGCTGCAGTTCGTATTTTGAAATCGAAATTTCAAACGATTGTACCGAGAGTTCCGACCGTCGGATTTTCCCGAAACTGGAACCGTTGGATTCGTTTTGAAAAGACCTTTCTAATGATGTAAATTTTGTGAAGATCCAACGGTTAGATTTTCAGATATGTGTAAATCAAATCTGAAGAAAAACAGCGCCACGGCCGCTTTATGGCCCGAAGCGTCGTTTTGAATAAATTAGCTATTTTAAAATAAATAAAAATAGCGATAAATAGTTATAAAATATCATAAGCGATATGGAATGAAAATAAACTGAATTTGCTCGATTTATGTGGCTTTTGATGGTTGAATGTGTTTGGTGTGAAAATTACATTAAAGAACAAAATTGGTGTTGTCGAATAATTTAACCATTGAAATAAATTGATTTGAAATTCTAAATATAAGTGAATTATTTGAAAAGGCCGAGTTAATTCTCATTTCGAATAATTGACCGACGATTGAAATTCGAAGATGAAGACGATGGTCGAAGACCGGAGATCTTCACCTCGTTTGGATGGTAACCGTGGTCCTAATTGGGAGGCATCCCGAAATATGGATAATGAGTGGTGATCGTCCAGACGTACGTGGTGATCGAAGGGTTTGCGAGGTATTTAGTGCCTCCGGTTTCGTTCAGACCCAGAACGGACTTGTAAATGGACTGTGTGTCTGACATTGGAGTTTATTCTGTGTTGATTGATTTCTGTTAAATATACATCTGTTTAGCGGCGGAGAATTTATTCTTTTGCTTAACGCCCTTCTCTGAGACGCACGAGCTCAGAGGTTGTATATCGATGGACATCAGTCGCATGGCATGAATTGCCTGTGTGGCATGCTAAGATGCAGTGATCAGGGCTTCTGTTGAAAAGCAAAGTCTTGTGGTGATGATCAAAGCACCGCCTGTGTGGCGTAGCTTTGTGTATAACGTGAATTCGCGAGCCTCACAACCCGGTATGAACCAGAAACGGGAGAGGACATCAGGGAGGGCTTGCGTTTCTTTCTAGCTAGAGTGGTGTCAGTGACCTACCAGCCCTGACATTTATATACTTTTCACCTATGTGGTTGTTGCTGTTGCGAGGCGCCTCGGTTTGATCGGACGATCCGGGTCCGATGAAGTCATTCGTTGGCTCATTTACGCCCCAAAGGGCGGGGAAACGTATTGTTCAGGCACTATAATCCACTCCGTGTGGACCGGCCCTGACGATCCAACGGGCAGTTGCGGCTGTTCCGGTGGCTCGGGCTAGAGAGTCACGAATTCGGTAAGGACTATCTTTTGCCTTGGTTCATGACGGAAATCCAATTTCCAGATACGTGATCGTGCGGTTTCGATTGTATAGATATTTGGCGACATAGTGGCATGGGACGCTCATGTCGTCTATGATTGATAGTTATGATTTGAAAATGTTTTCAAAACATATAAACACTAGCAATAATATCAAATGCCTTTGTTTTAATTCGTATCAAGCATATTTTGGCCGTTATAAGGTAAAACTCTATCCTCCGGTTTGCGTTGCATTGTGTGATGGGAACTGAGTCTTATAATGGCTTCATTTTTATAAAATGCATTGCGTGGTTTTAAAAGAAAGATTTGTTTTAAAGCATTGGCAATCCAATGGAGTAAACCCGTTCCACGAAAGTGGCGTGGTCCTGTGATTAGCCAAACAATATATGTGTTGAGTAGATTTCTCATACCAGTCCCACGACTGACTCGTAGTTTGTTTCACTTTCAAACTCGGGTGCCCCTTTTTCTACACGGGCAGGCTTGTATTCAGGTTTAGCTGGTTCTTTCGGGATAGCTGGAGCTGAAGATGGATTCTATCATTTATTTCTTTTTAGGCTGTTCAGCTCCTATTGTACATATTTTGTTTATTTCCGCTGTAGACTTTTATGTATAGCTGAACTGTATTTGTACTAAGTAAGATCCTGTATACTGTGTAACTCTGATGATTACTTTTATCCAGTATATTCTATTGTTCATTATCTGGTGTATTTATTTAATTCTGTTCTGCTATTATCTATTTTTGTGTTATATTCCAAAGATAACCCTTGTTTCCGTCAGAACGGGATTTTGGGTCGTCTCATCTAGTCACCATTTACCTCCTTCTAACCCTAGCAATGGCTTCCACCTTCTGAACTACCTCTTAATCACATTCTTACCCAATATTAAGCTAATCAACAACAAATCAAGGCAAATTAACATCAAATTGGAAGTAGAGCTGCTATGTTACATTGGCATTCGTACAAATTAGAGATATTTCCAGATCTGAGATTTATTTGTAAGGTGAGTGATTAGCACTTTTATTCACTAATTACGGCTAATTAGGGGTGATTAGTGATAATTAGCGAAATTATGCATGTTAAAAATCTGGGAAAATATGTATAAATTCTTATATATTATTTTGTGTCTCTGTTAGAAATTTGGGTTAATTTGGACATAGTTTTGCTAATTATATAGTTAAAACATGATTAAGGGGATTAAGGAGAAAATTATGGTTTTGGGTATGTTTGATCCATATTGACATGTTAAATTGTTGTTTTGGTGTTTATGTTTGATTATACATGTTGGTATTACTGTATGGTATGCTTTGTGATTGCTTAATAGAATTATAATGGTCAAAAATGCCATCGTATGGCGTAAATAGCTTGCTGGAAAAGTTGCAGAAATTGGTCAGACCCGACCCGTTCGTGAACAAGCATCACGAGCCGATCCCCACTCGTGAAGCACCAACTACCACGAACCGCCCACTCATGAGTCGCATGAAGGACCGCGACCCGATCGAGCTCGACCACGAACCAAGAGATGGAGGGATCCACGAGCCACTTTGAGCCGGAGCACCATTTCCTCCATGAATCGATGCAGCACCATGAACTGCCAGAAGCTTGGAGCCACGACCCACTGTCACAAGCTACGAGCCGATCCAGGGAAGGAGGACCACAAATCGGAATAGGAGCCACGAGCCGGAGATGACCATGAACCACGAGCCACTTGTGTATCGCTAATTGAATAGAAATTGAAATGCGAACTGGAGGAGACCAAAAACCTGAGATGCAAAGGTAGTCCAAATTGGAAGTTCAAACTCAGGATCCAGATGGGGACCAACGAGTTAACTTCATGATTGGACTTTGTTGCGGGACGTGTGCAAAGGGGTTGTCGATATCTATAGCTTTTGTTCACCACTGAGAGACGGATTAACGGCTATGGATCAGCGCAATGGGACCGTTAAGACTCCCAAGGGCAAGTGATCGTAGCATGGCTATGAGCCAGTGCAGTGGAGTCACCATGATTCCATTCTCTATCTAATGAATGAGGAGTCAGTTTGGAAATCGTCCGGCCTGCACCGAAGAAAATAGTGTTCTTGGATTCTTCTGGTCCTAAGATTTTATGTGGAATGGGAATTGTAATTCTTTCCACTTCTCGAAAAAAGAACTAAATTAACCAAATTTTCCTGATGCAAAGAAACCTGACTTGAACGATCCTGTATTAAGAGCTAAATTGGCCAAAGGGATGGGGCATAATTATTGTCGACTCCCAGGAAAGGGTTGAAGAATAGGGCACAATATTTTTTTTATATATGCCCAAATAAAGGAAAACATCTAATCTCTTCTACATATCCGTCAAGTTTATCAACCTTTTCAGAAATGATAGAGCGAAAAATTTCTTTCTACACGCCTAGTATATTAATTGGGCCCACAACGTTACGCCCGAAAAACTCCCAGTATATTAATTGGCCCTTCCGAATGACCAAGGGGTAAAGTGGACATAGCAAAGGATTAGTGGCTATGGATCAGTGCAATGGGGTTATTATAACTCCCAAGGGCAAAGTGATCATAGCAAAGGATTGGGTGATCAAAGTGGTGGATATCGTATACTTTACGCACTAAGTGATAGATGTGAGGATGATTTCTATGTTTGATGTTTGCTATCACCATGGCATGCACACTGCCATTTTTACACTTTATGCTAGTGTTACCTTAGAGTACTGTACATCATGTTGTGTAATGGTTTGGATCATAGGCTGTATTTTGGATTCCGCAGCTATGATGGTTTAGTTTTCAGCTTATGCACTGTCTTACATGTTTTATGTCAAGTTATGTTACTATTATATCTTATTCCATGCGCTGTGAGATGTACTACAAGTTATTTGACGATTCATAGTTTAAAACCCTTTCCTTTTTGACGACCGTCCTATGCTAGTCGGGCATTGGCATAGCGCATTTCGGGGGAAATGTCGGCTGGTCCGGTGCGGGCCGTCACACTTGGTATCGGAGCTCTAGGTTGCGTAGTTTACCTAGGGGAAGACATCAGGGAGAGATAGTATACATATATGACAGCTCATATTTGTGATATTTTGGTTTTCAAAAACTATATATATATATATACTATTAGTATATCTAAGGATGAAGTCGCACTGCACTGGTACCACTATGGAGAGGGTTAATCGTTTTCTCTTTACAGATTGAACGATGAGCTGAAATATGAGGAGTACGAGTTCAGGGGACAATAATAGGAATGTCCCTGATATGAGGACGATTTTTACTACCTTTATGAGTGAAATGCTTAGGGATGTTCAAGGAGCAGTTCCAAATGCTGCTAACGGTGGTGGTGCAGTAGTGCAGGCGCCTAGAGCCGATTTCGCCAAGCTTATTAAGGATTATACTAGCCTTAGTGGGAAGCCGTTCCACGGAATGGAATCGGCAACAGATGTTCAAGATTGGCTTGATAGTTATAAGCACATCTTTGAGGATTTGGGGATCGAAGATGCAATAAAGAGAAAGCTAGCATCGTGTCAACTTCAAGGACGAGCTATGAATTGGTGGAATGCTATTAAAGCAGCTACTCCCGAAGATCAAGTTACCCGGAATCAGTTTAAGACACGCTTTAGTGACAAGATTATCCCAGCTGCTCAGAAATTAGAATTGTTTAGGAAATTTTTGGAAATTAAGCAGAATGGTTGGGCAGTCTCAGAATATATTGCTTAATTTGATACCTTATCGAAGTATGGATTATCTCTTATCGATATTGTCGAGAAGAAAAATGAAAAATTCATAACTAGCTTGGATGAGTACTTGGGGGAAAGGCTGATAAATCATGTAGATGAGACATTTGAGTCTATTGTGGGAAAAGCATTGAGATCAGAGAGCCTTTACCCTAAGTCGAAGACCGAGGTTGCTGTTACATCTGCAGAGGAGCCAAAGCTGCAGGCAAGCAGTGGAGGCAAGAATAATTCGTAGAATAAGAGGAAACAAAACCAAGATAAGGATGGTTAGAAGAAGAATAAGAAAGATGTTGAGTGCTATAGCTGTGGCAAGAAGGGCCACTATGCCAAAGATTGTTGAGCAAAGCCAGCGGATAGGAAGTGCTTCAATTGCGGCCAAGTGGGACATCACAAGGATAAATGTCCACAACCTCCTAAAGAGAAGCAGATTGTGAAAGCATATGCTATCAATGCTCTTCCTTCTTCATCGAGTACCCCAACTACATCGCAGAAGGGAAAGGGTGTCGTCATTCAAGGTATGATTTCTATTTATGATGTTCTTGTTCGAGTGTTGTTTGATATCGGGGCTTCCCATTCCTTCGTATCTAGTGACCTGGTAGATAGGTTGGGATTAGAACCCGAGATGGTCGATAGACCTTTGGTTGTGACAAACCCGATTCGTGGTTTGACTATCCTTAGTATGATTTATCGTAATTTAGTCTTATTGAGTCACAGATGTATGTTTGCTTGTGATTGCTTTGTTTTGGGCTTTACTGGGTTTGGCATTATTTTGGGAGTCGATTGGCTCCAAAGGTATGGGGTGGTAGTGGACTGTGAGGGGTCTTCGGTGACCAATAGAGCGGACGATGGGCGGAGGGTACTATTTGGTTATCTACCTAGTGATGGGGTGATGGCTAGTTTTCTAAATTCCCTCGACATCCCGCATGATGAGTTGTCAGAGGTGCATATTGCTGGCGAGTATCCAGACATCTTCGAGGAAGTGACCGGACTTCCACCACAACGAGAGATCGAGTTTCGGATTGATTTAGTGAAAGATGACAGGCCTATAGTGATGCCTCTTCGTCGTATGGCGCCAAGGGAGCAACAAGAGCTCGGGGTGCAAGTAAGCCATCTTTTAAAGAAGGGATTTATAAGAAGAAGTGTTTCCGAGTGGGAAGCACCAGTTGTATTTGCTACCAAGGCCAATGGTTCCCTTCGCTTATGTATGGACTACCGCGAGTTAAATAAGGCGACGTGGAAGAATATGTATCCTCTTCCACGGATAGGCGATTTTTTTGATCAGTTGAATGGAGCGAGAGTGTTCTCCCAGATAGATCCCGCGATAGGTTTTCATCAGCTCCGAGTAGCAGTTGAAAGTATACCTAAAATGGCATTTCAGACGCCGTCTGGATTCTATGAGTGGTTGGTCATGCCATTCGGGTTGACCAATGCGCCATCATATTTTGTGGATCTTATGAATGGGGTATTCAGGGATCAATTGAATAAGTTTGTTCTTATGTTCGTGGATGATATCTTAGTTTATTCGAGGATGGAGGAAGAGCACAAGGAACATTTGAGGACAGTGATGGAGGTGTTGAGGAAACACCAATTGAAAGCAATATTTTCTAAGTGCCACTTCTGGAGGAGGGAAGTGAGATTCTTGGGCCATGTTGTTTCAAAGGATGGCATTGCCATGGATCCTGTGGAGGTGGCTAGAGTACATGATTGGTCTACGCCCAAGAATGCAACAGACGTAAGAAGTTTTTTAGGATTAGCTGGATATTATCGTAAGTTTATCCAAAACTTCTCCAAGATAGCGACACCGTTAACTCAGTTGACCAAGAAGAATCAAGCTTTTACTTAGGACAAAAGGTGCGAGAATGCATTTAAGAGTCTAAAGGAGAAGTTGACATGTGCACCAGTATTTGTATTCCTAAGGAGAATGAAGAGATGACGGTTTACACAAATGCCTATGGTACCGGACTAGGTGTTGTACTAATGCAAGGGGATAGGGTTGTAGCTTATGCTAATCAGCAACTGAAACCACATGAGAAAAGATATCCTACCCATGATTTGGAATTGGCAGCGACTGTGTTCGCATTGAAGATGTGGAAACATTATCTCTTGGGAGAAACCGATCATAAGTCATAAAGTATCTTTTCTCTCAGAAGGATTTAAATCTTCATCAGCAAAGTTGGTTAGAGTTCTTGTCGTCATATGATTTCAATATCGCATACACACCCGGGAAGGGCAATGCGGTAGCTGATGCATTAAGTAGGAGACAAGCCAGTTTTTGGGCTATGTTTCTGGAATGGAAGTAACTGGTGTATATCGCGGGATATGATTTCAGGCCAAAGTGTGAATTAGATCCAGATATGTTAGCAAGTTTGACGATCAGACCCACTTTGATTGAACGGATTGGTTCCAGTCAGAGGGACAATCCTAATCTATTGGAAATCACCTCCAAGATAGAGATGGATATCGACAGTGAGGAGATGAACAAGTACGGACTTGATCGAGAAGGATGGCTTCGAAAGAATGGGAGACTAGTTGTATACAATGTTAATGGATTGAGTGTAACATCATGAATTTTATATGACTATTAAAAGAACGAATTTAAGAATACTTAATTGTTAAAGTGATAATTAAGGGAAACAGGTTAATCCATTGCATTCGTCTCGAAATTCTGCTTGGACTACAGAACAAGTTTTCGTAAATCGGACTTCGTATGAGGTAGTTATGGCCCTCAGAAGTTTCAGTAATTTAAACAAATTAATAACAGTTCAGAATTAAAAATTCAAAATTCAAAATTCAAACGAGGAAGCAGGCTGGGCGGGATTTCTCCCACCCAAGGCCAGGTCGACCAGGGGGCCGACCTCCCCTATACAGGTCGACCAGGGGGTCGACCTACCCCCCGGGGCAGATCTGAAATCAGACGATCTTGACTTGTTTCTGAGTCTTTCCTGACCTGTTGTTGAGTCACTAGGGCATAGGTGGCAATTCTGGATAACTCTATCTAGTCTGGACTATTGTGATTGCTCCTATGATAATCTAACGGCTTATGTTGAATTAAACTTCTATATAAGCATGCACAAACTCAAGCCCTAAACCTAAACTAAATTTATCTCTTGGCTTCCATGCTGCTGCTAGAATAGTTCTTCTTCCTAAAGCTTAGAGATTTGCAAGTCAGAATTCTAATATGAACGACGAACGAATTATTCTCTTCTCTAACCTGTCTTTGTAAGTACAATTTCTTTCACAAAATAATTAATAAATTAATTATGATGAGTTATAATTTGGATTATGAGAACATGTCTGTTGAATCATGTGATGTTATTTAACTTTGTTATCGTCTGTTGGTGAACATATGACAATTTTGTTATCTTATGTTGGTAGATCTATTTCATATGTCCAATTACAAATGTTTAATATGATTCATTCTATGACATCAGTTTATATGCAAGTTTGGGATGTAAATCATATGCTAGTTTGTATGTGAATCTTGTGCAAGTATGTTTCTATATATACTAGTTTGTATGTGAATCTTATGCAAGTCTGTATGCGAATTATACTCAAGTTTATATGTGAATCAAGTATATACATGTGCTAGCTTATATGCAAAACATGTGATATTAGTTTACATGTTTAAATTCATATGCAAGTTTGTAGGAATTCATATGCAAGTTTGGGTGAAAACTATATTCCATATACGCAAGTTTAGGTGAAAACTATATTCACATATGCAAGTTTGGGTGAAAACTATATGCAAGTTTAGGTGAAACCCATATTCATATATGCAAGTTCACAATTTCATGTTTAGATCTATATTTAGATCCATGGTAGTTTATGCAAATTTATGTTCTATATGTCCATTGCCTATGCAAACCTATGTTATAATTCTTAGATCTATTTTATGTGTTATGCAAGTTGTGATGTTGCTTTTCTTTTTATAAGTTAGACTATTTGCGAGTCTAACATATTTCATATTAAACGTACGAATAGCGTGGGGACAATGGGAAAATATTAATTAGGCAAATTGTGAATTGGCGTAAAATGGCTTTAAAGGCATATAATTAAATTGAGACATTAATTGGTATAATTTATATACCTAAAAAGTATGGACATAATTTAGGTGACAATTATGGACATAGTTAATTTGGAAATTATTGACAATTTGAATAGGGATAATTAATTCATATTGGGGTGAAATAATTATGTGTAATAATAAACGCCTAAGACACGAGGTTAGACTCGTTTGTGGTATAAGACTGTTCGGACCCGCCCGACAAATCCAGCAACCACAAACGGTAGTCTAATGTGAGAGGTCGAAGGCATAAATTAAATGCGTAACAATTGTAAAGACACGAGGTTAGACTCGTTTGCGGTATAAGACTGCCTGGACCCGCCTGGCAAATCCAGCAACCGCAAACGGTAGTCTAATGTGAGAGGTCTTACAAGGTTACGGTTATAATGAATTAAGTAACACTTAACCAAGATAAACGTGTGGTGGGACATGGGGGTTAAGTGGGTGACATGGGTGACATGTGAAACACGATTAGAAACACTTAACCAAATTGAAACATGTAAGAAGACATGAATAAGAAGGGGTTAAGTGGGAAATCCTAGTGGGGGACCAAGCATAGGTGGAAAGCTTGTGTCAAGCATGGGGGACCCTTTTCAAACCAGTAACCCATTAAGTAACTTTGTGAGTTCGAGTTAAATCGAAGACGGGACACGCTTACTGGATTTTGACTGTAAGAGGTCAATACGGGTTAACGGTGGCAACGCAAGTCCAACGAGGTCATGTGCGTGCGTGGGCCCGGGATGGTAGGTTAGGCATTGTTGCATCATGTAGATATAAGCCGTGCATCTTTAGTTGTATCGGGTTGCCACTTTGGGGAGTGATACACCCCACTGTGGGACCAGCATGGGTATCTACGAGTTAGGGAGCCGATCACATGGGGGTAGTGGGTACAACTAGTGGAGATAGGGGCAGGCGGCACATATGAAGACAACTTGGGGTACACGAAACTACCATTATGATTATTATGTTCAGTAGGCGGGATCAACTTTTAGGGTGACTAGTAATGGTGCAGTATAGTAATTATCCTATAGTGATTAGGAACGAGATTAATGGCAGAATATTCCTCTTGTTTGTTTTGTCTTGCCCACTTGTTTCACAGTCATTCCTTATTTTACCAGTTTATGCCTTATCCTAATTACTTTAATAATTATATTGTTAAAGTTATTGGACTCGCCAGACTTTATGTTTGACCCCCTTTTTTTGGCCTCTTTTCTTCCTTTCCCCCTAGGTTCTTAGGGTGGGACTAGTGCTAGGGAGCTTGATTTAGATCTTTCTCTCTCTTTTAGAAATGCTTGGATTGCTAAAAGTAAAGTTCAACTCATCTCTTTTATGGCTACTTATGTTGGGATTATGCTTTTTTACTTTATGTACTCAGAAAACAATTTGTCAAGATGGATATTAAGCATACTTGGTTTTATTGTCAGTTTTTGATGTTATTGTAACCAAACTATTTCTCCGCTGCAATAAAAGTTGTTTAATTTTTGAAGTACCAATATATGTATCTGTCTTGTTACATTCTGTTCTATACATCAATAATACTCCATAAAAGTTAATGCATTCTCTTTGAGAGTGACATTAATGGACGTGGGGTGTTACACGTGGTATCAGAGCTGAAGGTTACGAGAACAGATAAGAGATTTTGAAAAACTATTTTTCAAAAGCATTTTATAAAGAAATACTTTCAAAAGCATGTTTTAAGGAGAGTATTTTCAAGAGAAAAGTTTGTTTTAAAAACATAACCCCCAAGAGCCATATATTTTCGATTCTTCGTTTTGAATCTCTTCCTTTTTCTTTTCAGCATGTCTGGGTTACCCGAGATACCCGAGGGGATATTGATACCAACCAGGTTCGGAAGGTATTTGGAGGCTAGGGCCACCGCCGCAGGCCTAGCAGATATTCCTCCTCCCCAGCTACAGCCGCTCTTCCTCCCCCTCCCCACGTTGATACTTTTTCGAAGATATGCAAAGACTTTTGAGCAATGGGTGGGAAACCTTTTCACGGGTTAGAGATGTTTGTTGAAGCTCGAAATTGGCTTAAGGAGGTGGAAGATTTGTTTGGTATCTTCAAGATAGAAGATGGAAGGAAGGTCCAATTGCCCGCTTGGTTAATGAAGGACAAAGCCTCGTTTTGGTGGGAGGTCACAAATGGAGAGCGTCCAGTGGAGACATGGATGGATTTCAGACATTGTTTCAAGATGAAATTTCTCTCACGAGCAAAAGAGAATTTATACATGGAGAGGTTCTTGGCATTGAAGCAGGGGAATTTATCTATAAAGGAGTACGTCAACAAGTTCAATCAATTAGCGAGACTTGGCTTAGACTTGGTGAACACACCTGAAAAGAAGGCCCTGAGATTCGTTAAAGGTTTGAATGAGCTGCTACATGGGTTGGCTATGACCCACATTCCTGTGGGGGCTACCTTTGAGAAACTGGTTGACATGGCACTTATGCATGAAGAGGAGAAAGGTGCTAATGCTAATAAGGCACCGGAAAAGAAAGGGGATCAAAAGAAGCCACAACAACAACCTAAGAAAGGTGGTAAGGATAACAATAGCAAAGGAAAGAAAAGGTGCTTTAATTGTGGAACACCAGGCCATCTGAGCAAGGACTGTAGGAAGAAGAAGAAGACTGGTCGTTTCAACTGTGGTGAGGCCGGACATCTGATTAAAGACTGCCCGAGAAGACAAGGGCAGAGGACAGGGCCTACTTCTGGAGGGCAGGTTCAGGCTCTCATGGCGCCAAGGCAAGCGAGAGGGCAGGTTCATGCTCTCATGGCACCAGGATAGAAGAGAGGTAGAAACATTTCTGTTGAAAGTTTGGTTTTTCTGTTTGATCATCCTGTACGTACTTTGTTTGATTCTGGCGCTTCACACTCCTTTGTTTCTGCTTCATTAGTTGAAACACTGCACCTAAATACTAGTATAGTTACAGATCCCATAGTAGTCTCAAATCCTATTGGTGGTTCGGCTCATCTTTCAATGATTTGTCGGGATTTGAGAGTGTCTATCTTGATCATTGAGTTTGAATGCAACACCTTCATTCTTAGCTTCACGGGCTATGGGTTGATTCTAGGCATGGATTGGTTATCAAGTAATGGTGCCATCCTCAATTGTGAAAAGATAGTGGTTAGACTTATGACTCGCCTCGGCAACACTCTCGAAATCTCTTGTAATCCCATACATTATGTTATGCTTAGCTACCTAGAATCTCTTGATGCGTCTGTTGAAAATTTGTAGTCTGCTAGAGTAGTCCATGAATACTCAGATGTATTTGAAGAGGTAAAGGGCTTACCTCTGAGGCGGGAAATAGACTTCCACATATACCTTGTTGATAATGCAAAACCCGTAGCTCTACCCGCTAGACAGATGACTCCAAGGGAGAGAAAAGAGCTCAGTAAGCAAGTCAAAGAGTTGCTCGAAAAAGGGTTTATAAGGCGGAGTATTTCTGAATGGGGTGCTCCAGTAGTATTCGCAACCAAAGTGGATGGTTCACTTCGCCTATGCGTTGATTATAGGGAGCTAAACAAGCTGACCAAGAAAAATAGGCACCCACTTCCAAGAATAGACGACTTGTTTGATCAGCTTGTAGGTGCGTCGGTTTTCTCCCAACTAGATCTGGCTACCGGGTTCCATCAGCTAAAAGTGGCTGAAGACAGCATTGATAAGACCGCGTTCAGAACCCAGATGGTTTCTTCGAATGGCTTGTCAGCCTTTCGGCTTGACAAATGCACCCGCTTACTTCATTGACTTGATGAGCAGGGTGTTCAAGGAGTTCCTTAATAAGTTTGTGGTGGTCTTCGTAGACGACATTTTGATTTTCTCGAAAAATGAAGAAGAGCATACTTTGCATTTACGGGAAGTCATGGATACTCTTCGTGCACATCAGCTGAAAGCCAAATTCTCCAAATGCCATTTCTGGAGGGAAGAAGTGAGGTTTCTTGGACATGTGGTGCCCAAAAAGGGGTTGGCTGTGGACCCCACAAAATTAGTTGCGGTGCAAGATTGGAAGGTTCCACGGAATGCAACCAAAGTTCGAAGCTTTCTCGGGCTAGCGGGCTTTTATCGGAAGTTCATTAAAGACTTTGCAAAAATCTCAGCCCCGCTCACAAGATTGACAAAGAAGAACCTAACTTTCGCTTGGGATTTGGATTGCGATATTGATTTCCCATGTTTGTAAAGGGCTCTAACAACAACCCCAGTTCTGACATTGCTTGATGGGAGCAAAATGTTTACAGTATACATAGACGCATGCGATACAGGGTTGAGCGCTGTCTTGATGCAATAAGGCAAGGTAGTTTGTTATTGGGGAAGGCAATTGAAGGTACATGCGAAGAACTACCTAACTCATGATTTGGAGCTAGCTGCCATTATTTTCGCTCTTAAATCATGGCGTCATTACCTACTAGGAGAAAGGTTTAAATTGTTTATTGACTATAAATCATTAAAGTACCTTTTCTCACAGAAAGACCTTAACTTAAGACAACAAAGGTGGATGGAATTTCTGGCCTCATATAATTTTGATATTTCCTATACCCCTGGCAAGGGTAATGCGGTAGCAGACGCCTTGAGTAGGAAGAAGCTGACCTTGAGTCCTCTCTTTGTAGGAAGTCAAGCTTGGAGTACATAGCAAACTTTAACTTTAGACCCTCCTCTGAAATTGTACCTGGTCTGTTAGCATCGCCAGAGGTGCGGCCTACTCTTTTGGACTCATCAGGAACCGCGCAACGAGAAGACCCTCAGCTAGTTGATGTGATGGATAAGCTAGTTAGGGGTGAGACTTCTAGTCATCTCAATGGATACTCCATCGATGATAAGGGTTGGTTGAGACGGGATGGAAGGCTATGCGTCCCACAAGCGAGGGATTTAGTGAAGACGGTTCTCGAAGAAGCACACCGGATTTAGTGAAGACGATTCTCGAAGAAGCACACCATTTTAAGCTGACCATACACCCAGGCGGAGACAAGACGTATAGGGATATAAAAAGGGGTTTCTTTTGGAATGGCATGAAGGGTGATGTAGCTGAGTTTGTCGCTAAGTGTTTGATATGCCAGCAAGTCAAAGCAGAGCAGAAGAAGCCTGGTGGTCTACTTCATCCTCTGGAGGTCCCACAGTGGAAGTGGGATAGCATTTCGATGGACTTTGTTGATGCGTTGCCTAGGTCAAGAAGGGGCAATACCAGTATTTGGCTAATAGTGTACAGGCTCACTAAAAGCGCTCACTTTATACCTGTTAAGAGTAGAAGGACTGCCTTGTCCCTAGCATCCATTTATCTTAAAGAGATAGTTCAACTCCATGGGATACCCTCCAGCATAGTGAGTGATCGAGATCCTATCTTTACGAGTGAGTTTTGGAAAAGTTTGCAAGAGGCTGTAGGCACACAATTATGCTTAAGCACGGCCTATCACACCCAAACCGATGGTCAGACGGAAAGGGTGAACAGAGTATTGGAAGACCTCTTGAGATTGTGCATTCTTGACTTTGGAGGGACATGGGAGGATCATCTTCCTTTGGTGGAATTCTCTTACAACAATAGTTACCAAACCACCATAGGCATAGTGCCCTTCGAAGCTATATATGGGAGACCATGCCGATCACCAACTTGTTGGTGGGAGTCTACAGACAAGCTCATACATGGGTCAGACATGATTAGAGAAACCTCAGAAAAGGTGGACTTGATAAGAAGACGGATGAAGGCTGCACAAGATAGACAAAAGTCCTACACATACAAAAGAAGGACTGACCTTAAGTTTGAGGTTGGAGATAGGGTGTTCCTTAAAGTATCTCCTTTAAGGAATGTCATTTGCTTTGGGTGCGTAGGAAAGCTAGCACCTAGATTTGTAGGACAATTTCCTATCACTGAAAGGATTGGGACAATGGCTTAAAGAGTAGAGCTACTCGAAAGACTGGCTGGAGTTCATAATGTTTTTCATGTTTCTCAACTACAAAAATGCTTACATGAGTCTGCGGAAGTGGTGGAGCCAAGTATACTAGAGGAAATAGAAGTGGAACGAGAAGCGACTGTGAGAAGAGTTCCAACTCGTATCTTAGGTACAGAAGTCAAAAAGCTACGCAACTGTGAAGTCAAGATTGTTAAAATTCAATGAAGTGACGCTGAGGAAGACGCGACTTGGGAAATTGAGAGGAAAATACGCGCAGCCTACCCTTTTCTTTTTGAGGGTACCTCCTTGGTCTCTTTTCCCCATTAGTTTATTCATGCTTATATCTATCTTTTAAGTATATCTCCTCGGTCCTGCTCTTTATCCTTAGGTAGAAACCAATGGATGTAAACATGTATTTGAAACATGTTATGATTAATGGTTACGAGTCGTTGCAAGTGGTTGCTCGTGGATGCATGTACATACACATTAGGCACTAGATCGGCTCAATCACTTTCATATTGCATATAAATATGTGTGCATATTTAAATTAATGGATGTATAATGGTTGTGCTATCATATGGATGCTGCATTTTGATGAATGGTTGTGCACACATGTAGAAGTAATATGCATCGTTAGGATTCTTTTGCATGCATAATGGACGCGTGGCACTATCATGATTTGCATTAAGGAGGTCAACTGAATCATTGGACCGCCTGATTTTGCATTGGATAAGGAACATATACACACACTTTTTTCGTATGTTCACACGGCATTAGAAATCATGTAAGGACAATGGATGCCTGTGTTTGATGGTTGAGTAGATGGATGATTGGATGTTAGGATATACATTCTCCTTAATTTGGAGATTTTGGAGGCGAAATCCTTTAAGGAGGGGAGAATTTATCACCTTGAATTTTCAGTGACTATTAAAAGAACGAATTTAAGAATAATTAATTGTTATAGTGAGAATTAAGGAAACAGGTTACGCCATCGCGTTTGTCTCAAAATTCTTCTTGGAATAAAGTTCAAGTTTTCGTAAATCGGACTTCGTATGAGGAAGTTATGTCCCCCAGAAGTTTCAATAATTTAAATAAATTAATAACAGTTCAGAATTAAAAATTAAAAATTAAAAATTAAAAATTCAACATTCAAACGAGGAAGTGGGCTGGGCGGGATTTCTCCCGCCTAAGGCCAGGTCGACCACGGGGTCGACCTCTCCTATACAGGTCGACCAGGGGGTCGACCTACCCCCCGGGCCAGATCTGAAATCAGACGATCCTGACTTATTGCTGAGTCTTTCCTGACCTGTTGCCGAGTCACAAGGGCATAGGTGGCAATTTTGGATAACTCTATCTAGTCTGGATGGTTGTGATTGCTCCTATGATAATCTAACGGCTTATGTTGAATTAAACTTCTATATAAGCACGCATAGACTCAATCCCTAAACCTAAACTAAATTTATCTCTAGGCCTACATGCTGCTGCTAGAATAGTTCTTCTTCCTAAAGCTTAGGGATTTGGAAGTCAATATTCTAATATGAACGACGAACGAATTATTCACTTCTCTAACCTGTCTTCGTGAACATGTCTGTTGAATCATGTGATGTTATTTACTTTGTTATCGTCTGTTGGTGAACATATGACAGTTTTGTTATCTTATGTTGGTAGATCTATTTCATATGTCCAGTTACATATGTTTAACATGATTCATTCTATGACATCAGTTTATATGCAAGTTTGGGATGTAAACCATATGCTAGTTTGTATGTGAATCTTGTGCATGTTTGTTTCTACATATACTAGTTTGTGTGAATCTTATGCAAGTCTGTATGTGAATTATACACAAGTTTATATGTGAATCAAGTATATACATGTGCTAGCTTATATGCAAAACATGTGATATTAGTTTACATGTTTAAATTCATATGCAAGTTTACAGGAATTCATATGCAAGTTTGGGTGAAATCTATATTCCATATATGCAAGTTTAGGTGAAAACTATATTCACATATGCAAGTTTGGGTGAAAACTATATGCAAGTTTAGGTGAAACCCATATTCATATATGCAAGTTCACAATTTCATGTTTAGATCTATATTTAGATCCATGGTAGTTTATGCAAATTTATGTTCTATATGTCCATTGCCTATGCAAACTTATGTTATAATTCTTAGATCTATTTTATGTATTATGCAAGTTGTGATGTTGCTTTTCTTTTTATAAGTCAGACTATTTGCGAGTCTAACATATTTCATATTAAACGTACTAATAGCGTGGGGACAATGGGAAAATATTAATTATGCAAGTTGTGAATTGGCATAGAATGGCTCTAAAGGCATATAATTAAATTGAGACATTAATTGGTATAATTTATATACCTAAAAATTATGGACATAATTTAGGTGACAATTATGGACATAGTTAATTTGGAAATTATTGACAATTTGAATAGGGATAATTAATTCATATTGGGGTGAAATAATTATGTGTAATAATAAACGCCTAAGACACGAGGTTAGACTCGTTTGTGGTATAAGACTGCCCGGACCCGCCCGACAAATCCAGCAACCACAAATGGTAGTCTAATGTGAGAGGTCGAAGGCATAAATTAAATGCGTAACAATTGTAAAGACACGGGATTAGATTCGTTTGCGGTATAAGACTGCCTGGACCCGCCCAACAAATCCAACAACCGCAAACGGTAGTCTAATGTGAGAGGTCTTACAAGGTTACAGTTATAATGAATTAAGTAACACTTAACCAAGATGAACATGTGGTGGGACATGGGGGTTAAGTGGGTGACATGGGTGACATGTGAAATACGATTAGAAACACTTAACCAAATTGAAACATGTAAGAAGACATGAATAAGAAGGGGTTAAGTAGGAAATCCTAGTGGGGGACCAAGCATAGGTAGAAAGCTTGCGTCAAGCATGGGGGACCCTTTTCAAACTAGTAACCCATTAAGTATCTTTATGAGCTCGAGTTAAATCGAGGACGGGACACGCTTACTGGATTTGAGTGTAAGAGGTCAAAACTGGTTAAAGGTGGCAACGCAAGTCCAACGGGGTCATGTGCATGCGTGGGCCCGTGCTGGTAGGTAAGACGTTGTTGCATCGTGTGGGTATAAGCCGTGCATCTTTAGTGGTATCGGGTTGCCACTTTATGGAGTGATACACCCCACTGTGGGACCAGCACGGGTATCTACGAGTTAGGGAGCCGATTCTATGGGGGTAGTGGGTAAAACTAGTGGAGATAGGGGCAGGAGGCACCTATGAAGACAGCTAGGGGTACACGAAACTACCATTATGATTATTATGTTCATGTAGGCGGGATCAAATTTTAGGGTGACTAGTAATGATGTAGTATAGTAAATATCCTATAGTGATTAGGAGCGAGATTAATGCCAGAATATTCCTCTTGTTTGTTTTGTCTTGTCCACTTGTTTCACAGTCATTCCTTGTTTTACCAGTTTATGCCTTATCCTAATTACTTTAATAATTATATTGTTAAAGTTATTGGACTCACCAGACTTTATGTCTGACCTCCTTTGTTTTCGCCTCTTTTCTTCCTTTTCTCCCCAGGTTCTCAGGGTGGGACTAGTGCTAGTGGAGCTTGATTTGGATTTTTCTCTCTCTTTTGGAAGTGCTTGGATTGCTGAAAGTAAAGTTCAGCACATTTCTTTTATGGCTACTTATGTTGGCATTATGTTTTTTACTTTATGTACTCATAAAACAATTTGTCAAGATGGATATTAAGTGTACTTGGTTTTATTGTCGGTTTTTGATGTTGTTGTAACCAAACTATTTCTCTACTGCAATAAATATTGTTTTAATTTTTCAAGTACCAATATATGTATCTGTCTTGTTATATTCTGTTCTATACACCAATAATAGTCCATGAAAGTTAATGCCTTCTCTTTGAGAGTGACATTAATGGACGTGGGGTGTTACATTGAGAGATGAAGTGCTTAGAGAATGTCATCACTCAAAAATGACTATACATCCCGGTGGTAACAAAATGTATCGAGACATGAAGCAGACCTACTTCTGGGAAGGGGTGAAGACAGACGTTGGGAAGTTTATATCCAAGTGCATGAATTACCAGTTAGTTAAAGCCGAGCAAAAGAAGCCTAGTGGTTTGCTACAACCATTGGAAATTCCCGAATGGAAATGGGAACAAGTCTCAATGGATTTTATTGATGGTTTACCAAGGACTAAATAAGGTCATGATAGTATTTGGGTGATTGTGGAGCGATTGACCAAAAGTGCAAGGTTTATATCAGTCAAGTCAAATAGAACGACAGCTAAGTTAGTGGAACTATATATGAAGTGGGTAGTGAGATTTCATGGAGTACCTAAAGGCATTGTGAGTGATCGAGGTCCATTATTCACTAGTGGATTTTGGAAGAGCTTACAGGAGACTTTAGGGTCAGAATTACTGTTGAGTCAAAGCTTCACGGGTTGTTTTGATTTATGACAAGAAGAAGCTTCTACATCAACAAAAAGAAGACAAGATGACTTCATAGGTTAGAAGTTGATTATTTAGAGTAAAAAATGTTAAAATCTATCCTCAAATGATCATACTTCTAATTGCTTTAAAATATTTCTTATAAAAGCATTTTTTTATGCATATGACCGAAAACATGTCGACCTACAATTTTTCATAGGTCAACAGGTTTTTAAATTGTAACGGTCAAAAATAGGTCGACCTATAAAATTTTATAGGTCAACAGGTTTTTGAAATTCCAACGGCTAAAAACATGTCGACCTGTAAATTTTTATAGGTCAACAGGTTTTTGAATTTTGACCGTTATATTGAAAAGTCATCTTCTTTCTTCAAGAGTTGCATCCTTTTTTTCTTCATGAATAATCACTCCTTTTAGATGCATCTCTTCACCAATGATTGCGACTACTCGATCTTTATAAATACATAAATTTGCAATTATTCAAATCACCGAATTAACCGAATTTACTCTCTATTTTCTGATCTATCTTGCATTATTCTTTTCACTCAAAAAGCACTCAAAAGCATTCAATAATCGTTTGAATCACCAAGCATATTTCATACACTTGTGATTCAACTCGATATTTTACTTCCTAATCTTTCTAAACATCAAATTTCATTTGAGGATAAGATTATAGGAAGGGTGTACTCAATTGTTGACAAATCAGTGTTGAAGGAAGAACACATTCAAAGTCAAAATCTTATTATTGTTGAAGTCCTCGGTGTTGTAAGAGGCAAGTGTTGAAGTCCTCGTGGTATAAGAGGCAAGTGTTGAAGTCCTCGTGTTATAAGAGGCAAGTGTTGAAGTCCTCGTGTTATAAGAGGCAAGTGTTGAAGTCCTCGTGTTATAAGAGGCAAGTGTTGAAGTCCTCGTGCTGTTAGAGGCGTGAAATCCCGTTCGGCTGCTCGGGTATTGTAAACCTGTTTCCTCCGGGTGAAGTGAGGTTGTTGTTTAGTGAAAATCCAGATAGAAGTCTGGGACTGGACGTAGGACGGTGCTCCGAACCAGTATAAAAATCCCTGGTGTGATTTTTCCTATTTACTGCATTTGCTATACTTGCTTCTGTGAGATCTTTTTACATTAAATATTTACCTGCATAACTATTGTAAATATACAAGTTAGTATATCACATACTTTCTGCATAGCCATATTATAGATCCTGCATAAGTCGTGCACACCCGACCCTTTCAATTGGTATCAGAGCAAGGTCATCATATAACCGTAACACAGTTATTTGATATTTTCTGATAATATGGCAAATAACACTAGCACGAGTAACACCACTTACACAGAAGGTCAATCTACACAAAGACCTCCTTTCTTTAATGGCCTAAACTATAGTTATTGGGCAACACGTATGGCTTTCTATATGCAATCAACAAGTTATGATGCTTGGAATGCTACTCAGAAAGAAATAGTTAATCCAACTACTGAGTATGCAGAATGGACTCCTGCTGAGAAAACAGCAGCAGCAGTAAATGCAAAAGCAATAAATATGTTGTTTTGTGCATTAGACCAAAATGAGTATAACCGTGTTAGTATCTGTACCACTGCTTATCAAATTTGGCAAACGCTAAAAACAACTCATGAAGGTACTAACAAGGTTAAACAAGCAAAAATAGCTTTGTTGAAAAGTCAATTCCAAAATTTCAAAATGAAGCCAAATGAAACAATCAATGAGATGTATTCAAGGTTTCAAACTATTCATCATGCTCTTATTGGGTTAGGACAAAAATATTCTGACTTTGATGTAGTTTCAACAATCCTACACTCACTGACTAATGAATGGGAAGGAAAAGTATTAGCTATAGAAGAAGCTAATGATCTTTCTACCATGAAGCCAGATGAGTTGATAGGAAATCTAATGTCCTATGAAGCAAATTTACAGGCTAGAAGAGAACAAAAAGAAGAAAAGAAAAATGTTGCTTTTCATGCCGAAAAAGATGAAGATATTTCAGACTCTGAAGATGAAGACTTAGCACTTATTGCAAAAGGCTTTAAGAAGTTTTTGAAGCAAAGAAAGGCTAGTCGATACGACAAAAAGAAGTTTGGATCAAACAAACCATCTTCTTCAACTTTGGAATGCTTCAACTGTCACAAAAAGGGACATATGCATAAAGATTGTCCAGAGAAAAAGAAGAAATTCGAAAAATTCAAGAAAGACAAATCGAAGAAAAGAGCATTCTCAGTAACATGGGATGATTCAGACTCATCTTCATCTGACAGCGAAAGTGAATCAGACACTGAACAAGCAAATGTATGTTTTATGGCAACAGAGGATGAGGTACAAATTCCTACTCTTGAGGATATGCTTGATATTTATGATAAAGTAATGATTAAACTTAAAGATACAAAATATCAGTTAAAAGAAGTCAAGACAATGTTGAATAGATCCGAATTAGAACGAGATATGTTAAAAGATGAGAAGAAAATATTAGAAGAAGAACTTGAAAAGGCTCAAGAATCGTTTTCTAATTCTAATTCTCAACTATCTCTTTTGACTCAAGAAATTGAAGTTCAAAAAGAGAAGAATGATGTTCTCATTACTGAAAATCATGAGCTTAAAACAAAAGTCAAGATTCTAGACCTTGAAAAAGCTAGTCTACAATCAAAATTAGATGACATTACAAAAAATGTTTCTAATTTTAACAAAGGTCGAGAAAATTTGACAAAACTTATTGAGAATTCACAATCTACTTCAAATAAGAAAGGTTTGGGATATAAAAACCAAGAAATTAAGAAGCATCTTGGTTATGGAAAGAAGAAAATAATGCAAAAGAACAAAGCTAAGAAAAATCTTAGTTTATCTTCCAAACCAAAACCTGTTGTGAAATCTCAAAAGAAAAATAGCGACTTTGGAAATAATACTAATCTTAGAAATAGTACTAGATATGCTTTCATGTACAATAAGAATATCACTGCTAGTACTAATACACATCCAAGACCCAATTATTATAGAAATTCGAATACTTCTATGACTAGCAAATTTTATAATAAATCTAGAAGTACAAAAAGGAACATCAATAGAGATTACTTAAGTATTTGGGTTCCTGTAAGTTGGAAAAACAGAGAAAAATATATCGATGATTATTTTGATTCGGTAGTTAATAACGAAAATTTTATCTTTAAAGGTTCCGTTAAACCTTCTTGGGTTTGGTTACCTTCCATCTAACCCATGGACCCAAACAAAGCAAGTGGGTACCAAATGTATATACATCATATTATTTGCAGGTACACCACAACAAAAAGAAGAAAATTTCGATATCTCCAAATATCTTTGAATACAAATTTCAGTTTATCAAATTGCACATGATCTCCAGAAGGTACTTTAAATTATGTCTTATATTCGATTACTGTTCTATCATGATCTTTATTCTTTTTTATCAATGACAAAGAGGGAGAAATACGCATATATAATAAGTGTTGTTGGAGTTTGAAAATTCAAAAGAGAAGGAGAAAAACAAAATTATTCAAAACCTGTCGACCACCCCAAATTATGCTGTCGACCGGTTACATATGCTATTTAAAAAATTATATGCTTAATATGTTAAAAGTATATGTGTGCTAACATTTGTTAATGCAGGAATCAAAAGGTTAGATATTTTATTATATAACAAATGTTGCAGAAATTCAGGGAGAGCTTTATATTCAGAGGAAGAAAACCTTATAGTAATATTGTTGTTACTATCATTTTTGCAATACTATATACCCTTTTTGTCGATGACAAAGGGGGAGAAATATTACTAATGATTGTTATGCAGATTATATATATGATTCAGGGGGAGCATATATACAGGGGGAGCAAATATACAAGGAACAATACCTTATTAAGACATGTTGTCATCAATCAAAAAGGGGGAGAATGTTGAGTCAAAGCTTCACGGGTTGTTTTGATTTATGACAAGAAGAAGCTTCTACATCAACAAAAAGAAGACAAGATGACTTCATAGGTTAGAAGTTGATTATTTAGAGTAAAAAATGTTAAAATCTATCCTCAAATGATCATACTTCTAATTGCTTTAAAATATTTCTTATAAAAGCATTTTTTTATGCATATGACCGAAAACATGTCGACCTACAATTTTTCATAGGTCAACAGGTTTTTAAATTGTAACGGTCAAAAATAGGTCGACCTATAAAATTTTATAGGTCAACAGGTTTTTGAAATTCCAACGGCTAAAAACATGTCGACCTGTAAATTTTTATAGGTCAACAGGTTTTTGAATTTTGACCGTTATATTGAAAAGTCATCTTCTTTCTTCAAGAGTTGCATCCTTTTTTTCTTCATGAATAATCACTCCTTTTAGATGCATCTTTTCACCAATGATTGCAACTACTCGATCTTTATAAATACATAAATTTGCAATTATTCAAATCACCGAATTAACCGAATTTACTCTCTATTTTCTGATCTATCTTGCATTATTCTTTTCACTCAAAAAGCACTCAAAAGCATTCAATAATCGTTTGAATCACCAAGCATATTTCATACACTTGTGATTCAACTCGATATTTTACTTCCTAATCTTTCTAAACATCAAATTTCATTTGAGGATAAGATTATAGGAAGGGTGTACTCAATTGTTGACAAATCAGTGTTGAAGGAAGAACACATTCAAAGTCAAAATCTTATTATTGTTGAAGTCCTCGGTGTTGTAAGAGGCAAGTGTTGAAGTCCTCGTGGTATAAGAGGCAAGTGTTGAAGTCCTCGTGTTATAAGAGGCAAGTGTTGAAGTCCTCGTGTTATAAGAGGCAAGTGTTGAAGTCCTCGTGTTATAAGAGGCAAGTGTTGAAGTCCTCGTGCTGTTAGAGGCGTGAAATCCCGTTCGGCTGCTCGGGTATTGTAAACCTGTTTCCTCCGGGTGAAGTGAGGTTGTTGTTTAGTGAAAATCCAGATAGAAGTCTGGGACTGGACGTAGGACGGTGCTCCGAACCAGTATAAAAATCCCTGGTGTGATTTTTCCTATTTACTGCATTTGCTATACTTGCTTCTGTGAGATCTTTTTACATTAAATATTTACCTGCATAACTATTGTAAATATACAAGTTAGTATATCACATACTTTCTGCATAGCCATATTATAGATCCTGCATAAGTCGTGCACACCCGACCCTTTCAATTACATCTTAGTACCGCGTACCATCCTCAAACCGATGATCAAACAGAGATAGTGAATCTGTATTAGAGGATCTCTTAAGAGCTTGTATATTGGATTTTGGAGGGTCATGGGATGACCATTTGCATCTAGTTGAGTTCGTATATAATAATAGTTATTTGTCCAGTACTGATATGGCTCCATTTGAAACTTTATACGGAAGACCGTGCAACTTACCGTCATGTTGGTTGGAAACCGGTGAGATATTTGTGCTTGGGCCAGACGTAATAGGTGAAACTTTGGATAAGATCATGGTTTTTCAACAACGAATGAAGGCTGCCCAAGATAGGCAGAAGAGTTATGCTGATAAAAGACGACGAGATTTTAAATTCTCCATTGGCGACTTGGTATTCTTCAAGATTTCTCCATTAAAGAGTGAGATTCGGTTTGGTTGGAGAGGCAAATTAGCAACAAGATTTGTTGGTCCATTCCCAATTTTCAAACAAGTTGGGAATTTAGCATATAAACTTGGATTACCTGACAAGATGGCGTGAGTTCAAACGTATTTTATGTTTCCCAGGCAAGGAAGTTCATGCACAATTCTGATATGACTATTTCACTAGATCAGTTGGATGATATCTAGGTAGAATCCGAGGCAGTTGGGAGCTACAGGTCGATTCATATTGTCGGGTACGATACGAAGCAACTTCGGAGGAAGACAGTGAAACTAGTGAAGGTCCAGTGGGGTGATAATGAGCATGATTGTACTTGGGAAACAGAGGAGAACATAAGGAAGTCGCATCCAGAACTCTTTGCCTGGTAAGGTTTTATTAGCAATATAGTTATTCCCTTGTTAGTAAACCGCATGCTAGGATAGGCTTGTTGTGCTATTATGTATGTTGGATTGTTTGTAAATGGCTGATAGGCATGCAGGACACTGTTGTATGTTTTGGTTAAGGAATTTCGGGGGCGAAATTTCTTAAGGGGGAAAGAGTGTAACGACCCGCATTCTACGCATCAAAGAATCGTGTAATATTTATTTTATTTTCATATGAAGTCGTATAGTCGTGTAACTTTTGGGAACGACAATTGGGGTCATTTCCCATGTTCACGATTTTTGCCGATTTTTAAATGACCATTTTACGCCTGGCGAATCTTGTTTTGCCTATAACTTTTGATTGGTATGGAGTTTTAACCTGAAACGATTTCCATTGGATTCGGATGATGGTTTACCTTTTCTTAGAGTGGTCATATTTGTCAAACAGACTCACCGTTTGGGAGATATGGCTGAAATAAGGTTTGGAAGGTGAAAAACAACATAATTGGGCTTAACCGGATGATTAGCAGCTAAGCCCACAACCCATTTCGGGATTAGGGTTATGGGAGGGCTGAACGGGTTAGGGAAAACATTTCATTTCAGTTTTCTAGCCGCCATTTACCTCCTTCCAATACTAGCAATGGCCTCCACCTTCTAAACAACCTCCTAATCACATTCTAATCCAATATTAAGCTAATCAACAACAAATCAAGGCAAATTAACATCAAGGAAGTATAGCTGCTGTGTTGCATTGGCATTCGTACCAAATCAGAGATATTTCCCGATCTGAGATTTATTTGTGGCTAAGGTGAGTGATTAGCACTTTTATTCACTAATTACGGCTAATTATGGGTGATTAGTGATAATTAGCCAAATTATGCATGTTAATAATCAGGAAAAATATGTATAAATTCTTAAATATTATTTTGTGCCTCTGTTAGAAATTTGGGTTAATTTGGACATATTTTTCTAATCCTATAGTTAAAACTTATTAAGGGGATTAAGGGGAAAATTATGGTTTTGGGTATGTTTGATCCATATTGACATGTTAAATTGTTGTTTCGGCGTTTATGTTTGATTATACATGTTGCTATTACTGTATGGTATGCTTTGTGATTGCTTGGTAGAGTTAGAATGGTTGAAAACGCCGTCGTACGGCGTAAATAGCTTGTTGGAAAAGTTGCAGATATTGGTCAAACCCGACCCGTTCGTGAACAAGCATCATGAGCCGACCCCCACTCGCGAAGCACCCACTACCCCGAACCGTCCACTCGTGAGTCGCATAAAGGACTATGACCCGAACGAGCTTGACCACGAACCGAGTGATGGAGGAATCCACGAGCCACTTCGAGCTGGAGCACCATTTCCTCCACGAACCGATGCAGCATCACGAACCGCCAGGAGCTTGGGGCCACGACCCATTGTCATGAGCCACGAGCCGATCCAGGGAAGGAGGACCACGAACCAGAACAGGACCCATGAGCCATAGATGACCATGAACCGCGAGCCACTTGTGTATCGCGAACCGAATGAAAATTGAAATGCGAACTAGAGGAGACCAAAAACCCGAGATGCAAAGGTAGTCCAAATAGGTAGTTAGAACTCAGGATCCAGATGAGGACCAACTTGTTAACTTCATGATTGGACTTTGCTGCATGACGTGTGCAAAGGGGTTGTCGATATCTATAGCTTTTGTTCACCACTGAGAGACGGATTAGCGGCTATGGATCAGCGCAATGGGACCGTTAAGACTCCCAAGGGCAAGTGATCGTAGCATGGCTATGAGCCAGTGCAGTGGAGTCGCCATGACTCCAAAAGGGAAAAGTGGACATAACAAAGGATTAGTGGCTATGGATCAGTGCAATGGGGTCATTATGACTCCAAAGGGCAAAGTGATCGTAGCAAAGGATTGGGTGATCAAAGTGGTGGATATCGTATACTTTACGCACTGAGTGAGAGACATGAGGGCAATTGATATGTTTGATGTTTGCTATCACCATGACATGCACACTCCCATTTTTACACTTTATGCTAGTGTTACCTTAGAGTACTATACATCTTGTTGTGCAAACTCTTTGGTTGTAGGTCCAGGTTCAGGTATGATTATTTATACCTGTTATTGTTCTGTTTTGCTGTTATCGCTCATACCAGACTTTTGTCTGACCCAGAGTTTTATGTATCTTCTTATTTCTCTGGGTGCTCATAAACGGGCGGACTAGAGACAGGTTAGGCGGTATGCACGAGTAGCCGTCCGGAGACGAGCAGGAGGCTTCCACGTACTATTTACATATATTCTCCCTGTGTTGTTGCTGGTCACTACTAGGGCATTAGTAGTGTACCTTTTCTATTTTGCTTTAGAGACAATAATTTGAAGTTGTAATAATAATGGTTTGGATCATAGGCTGTATTTTGGATTCCGCTGTTATGATGGTTTAGTTTTCAGCTTATACACTGTCTCGCCTGTTTGTGTCAAGTTATGTTACTATTATATTTTATTCCATGCGCTGTGAGATATACTACAGGTTCTTTGATGATTCATAGTTTCAAATCCCTTTCCCTTTTGACAACCGTCCCGTGCTAGTCGGGCATTGGCATAGCGCATTTCGGAGGAAATGTCGGCTGGTCTGGGGCGAGCCGTCACAGTAAATCATCCGTCAAAGGCATCTCAAATTCCATTTGTTAATTGTTATCATATTCATCTTCTTACACCAACGATGCTTCGTTATATTCATTTCCATTCTCATGTTCAAACTTTAGCGGATCATTGTTAGCTTCCATTTTTTCCATGCATTCCACATAATATCCATGGAAGAAATTTGCATGCTATTTATACGCGGTGAACTACAAACTACATCATTATTTGCCGATCTAGAGCTTGAACCACCCAGATGCACTATATAACTATTAAAAAAAAGTATGAGACCAGAACACTATGAATTTCAACTACTCAAACGTAAGTAATTTACTAACTTACTTACTTTGTATTCACGCATGTAGGAAACAATGGACTCGGATTGCTTTGATAAGGATAACTCTCAATAGTACCGAGAATTTGAGTAGAATATTGGTTTAAATTAGTACCAATTGTCTCTTCAAAATGCCTCAGCTCCTCTTTTATTACGAATAACTCAATGACTTTCATATTTACTGAAAACATTGCATCAACATCTTCATCATCATTTACATCGATAGCAGAAGATCCAAAATCTGTCGCCCACTTACCTACTAATTTTGCATTAGACTTATATTAATCGATTATTGTAACCCTATACACTGTTTCTTTTAGTTCATTGTAGGAGCAAAAACATTTGACCTTCGAACCCTTTAGTTTGCCACCAACGTATACTGGCGCATTGTTTTCTTTCAAATTCAATTTCCATCAAAGTAACAAATATTCGGGATGAAATCCGACATAGTTCTGCAATGGAATTTTTTTGTAGTTTTAGAATAATTAATTGTTAAACAAATACTACTGACATAATAAAGTAAAAAAAATTATGCTAAGGTTTGAGTATATTTGTGAAACATAAAAAATTGAGCTAGGGTTTGAACTAAGTTAATACCTTCAAATTGATGTCCAATAACTGATAGAAGTAATATGATGTATAATCCTTGTTTACTTTGATATTTTATGAAGATTTTGAAGAATTTCGAGGTCAGTGGAAGGATAGTCATTTTTGTACTTTTTATCCCGAAATAGAATGACAGACAACATAGGAAGAAAAAAGAGGTAATTAGGGTAAGTAGGGGAAATATAACTGGCGCCCTTGCCAAATGTGCTAGTTAAAATACCATGGGGCGCACTTATGAAGTGCTCCCCGTAATTTAAAAATTGGCCAGCTCATCGCTGATATGGCCAAAATCAGTCTATATATGCAAATACTTTGAAACCAACCTATTTGTGCTATTAGTTTTAAAAACTAGCCTCTTTTGAGAATTTATCATTTCCTAAATATAAATGAATGGTTGTGGTTTGGATGTAAAATGGGCGTTATATAACCCTCCACGCACACACATAAACACATGTGTGTGTATTTATATATTTGGGGAGGAGGGGAATCGGCATAAAGACAAGCTTCGAAAATACGGGACGGAGGACACGAAGTTTGTTTTTAGGTTGAAGGACGAGTTTTGAAAAACATTAGGCTGAAAGACAATGCTAAATATAACTAGCATTTTGTGCGGTGTAAAACCGAATATAATGCCAGTTGTAACTAGCATTGATAAAAACTAAATATAATGCTAGTTATGCTTAGCATTTTTCTTCATCCTAATTTTTTCTAAAGTTTGTCCTTCAGCCTGAAAAAGAAATTTGATGTCCTTCAGCCTAATTTTTTTCCAAACTTGTCCTTCTCCCTAATTACACCCCCACACACCCCCACACACACATATACACACACGCGCACACACACACATATACACACACACACACAAACACACAAAAGCACGCACACACACACACACACGAGGTCTATTGTTCTTATTTATGTATGTAATAATATAATATAACGATGCTTAAAAGAGTATCCTTTTCATGGCCAAATAATACTATTTACTCAGTTGTTTCTATTCTCCTATCCTTTTGCACTTGTATTTATAATTAATGTTTCATTATAGTGCTACGAATTTATGTTTAAATTATTGATGTTATACTTGAATAAAGTGGTTGTGATTGTTTATTCACTGATTGGTTTTCGAAAACTTGTCATGTATTGCTTTTAATTGATTAGCAAGGTATTGGAGTGTTTTGAATTATTTAATTTTGGAAGACGAATGATATAATTATCATAAATTTTGATTATTTGATTGGATTTGAGTGAAAAAGTTTTTAAGACAAAAGGTATTTTGTAAGGAAGACCTTTTATATTGACTACTTTTCAAAATAGGAAGTTTTCTAATATTTAAATCTGACTGAATAGGGAATAATAGATGTGGAAAAGTTTTGTTCTAAGATGAAGCATTAAGGTATTTTAATCATAATTTTTGACTTTGTGATGCGATATAAGTGATGTTTTTATTCATTTGAAAGCTACCTTTAAAAAACGAACAACTTTCTTGTATTTCACATTTTGGAAATGTAAAGCTTGCCAAGCCTAAAGCATGTTTAAATTTGATGTAATAATTGAAGATCATGTTTGGGGAATTAAACATTCTAGCATAATATTGTCATGGCCATAAATTTTGACTTCCTTTTCTGTTTTTTACGATTCAACTCATTGGAAAACTATGATAATATAGGACGACATTTGGTTTGAGAATTATGTGAAAATATGACGATTTCTTGGTAAAACTAATGTATTAAAGGAGTGCACCTGCTTATAATATTTTGCTTAAGAATTTATTTCATTTTATAAAATTACCATAACTGTTTACTTATTCCATGTTTTTGTGATCTAAAATATATCTTAAATATCTCCTCGATCGTGCTACAATATTTTCAGTTTACTTTGAAGTTAATATTATAACTTGTGAAATGTTATCGTTTAAAACTTTAGATATAGAGATGTTATTGGTTAACATTCAAATTCAGTTGGTCAATGTACGTTGGCTTCCACTAAATTGTTGTTTGTTGAATTTGTCGCTAGATCTCTTTATCTACGAATACACAAATCTCCGAGGCACGATGTCGTGATCGTTATCCTAAAATAGTATTTGCCCTCTTAATTCTGTGCACGAGTAATGGCAAATCTGTTCGAAGATATAATAGAGCAGACATCGAATATCTTTTAATCGACGTGTTTGCACAGACACGACTAAACACTATCTTGGATTTGATTGCTGCAGTGATAAGATGATGGAGTTATAGGCTGCAGAACTATAACCCGTATAATCTACTTAAATTTTGGCTGAAATTCAAGAATATAGCAATGGAAGAAAGAAGTTTAAGGAAGGAGAAGAAGAGTATTTTTGAATTGTGTAAAATTGAATTTGGGGCAGCCTTTTTATAGACAGCGAAGAGATGCAACCATTTTCCGACGGTTATGACTGTTTGAATTCAAACAGTCGCACCTATTGATTTGCAATAGTTCAAAAGCGTTGCAAATTTGAATGATGAACAGACGTGTCCATTCATTTGCAACCACTCTGAAGCGTTACAAAATTTAAATCCGCGCACATAAAAACTCAATGGATCTGGTTTCGAGGCCCATCTGATCACGAGCCACCAAGAGCCCTAAGCCCATCTTTTGACATTTTAAATATTAATGTTCATGGATATGCTCTTGCCTCATGCCATTGTCTCTTTTCTTTCCATCTCCCCTTTCCTTTTGACATAATACATAATGCCTTTTCATATATAGTGGCAAAGGCATTAGTTTTTCCCGATGTGGGACTAAACGATTTGTCCCCCATCTTCCTCCTTTTATTTAAAATTTCCTCCAACAATCCTCCACTGTAACACCCCATGTCCGTTAATGTCATTCACAAAGGGATGCATTGACTTCCATGAAGCATTATAAGTAAACATAATAGAATATTACAAGGCAGATACGTAAAGTAGTACTTGAAAAGTTTATAACTTTATTACAGCAGAAACAGAAATAAGTTTGGTTACATCCTTCAAAATCACAATACCAAAACCCAAGTACACAAGTATCAGTCTTATACCAAAATCCTTCAGAATGCATAATTTTAAAAACCATAATCCCCAACATAAACTGCCATAAGAAGGTAGAGTCAAAGCCAAGCAATACTTCAAGCACTTGAAGCAGAGATAATATGAATCAAGCTCCTATGTTTCCACCCTGATCACCCGGAAGGGGGGGGGGGAGGGACGGAAAGAAAAAAGGCGAAAACAAACAAGGTCAGACATAAAGTCTGGTGAGTCCAGTAACTTTCAGCATATAAACAGATAGTAGTATCATGACATGTAAATAAAGCTAGATGAGGGATTACAGCAACAGGAGTAGTAGGTATGGTTAAGTTAACCAGAAGAAACAGAATGATATAGACTAAGATATGCTTTTTACCTATATCTTAATTCTTTGCACTAATACTTAGTACAATAGATTAGGTGTTACCCTAATGTCTAAACTAAAATAGAAACGGAAACAGAAAAATCTCTACAGAAACAGAATGCTAGTAATGGGCCTTTACCACCCCAACAGAGATAGAAGGTACAGAAACAGATTGCTAATAATGGGCCTTTACCACCCCAACAGAAACAAAAGGTATAGAAACATAATGCTAATAATGGGCCACCCCAATAGAAACAGATGGTACACCAACAGAAACAAACAGAACTAGGTGTACCCTAAATTCTACCCCAAGCGATCGGCTCCTTAATACATAAATACCCTGTGCCGGCCCCACAGAAGAGTGTATCATTCCCTAAAGTGGCAACCTATAGACATAGACCTATTTACAGATGTCACGGTGTCTTACATCCTCAGAGAAGACCAGATCCATGCATGCACAAGACCCGGTTGGAATGCGCCATCGACACCCCTCGCCATTATCAGAGTGAACCTCTTACAATTAGTTCAGTAAGCATGCCCGAACCTGTAACAACCCGAAAAATGTGAACCAATTTAAAATTTTTAAATTGGTTATTGTCAAAGAATTTAAACAATTGAAATAGAACATTTCAATAAAATAATGTATTGGAAATAGTGAGGCAGTTTGAAAATTTGAATTCAAACTTTGACTGACTGTACCGGGTGGAAAATATAACAGATTTTAGTGAAACCAAAAATATTTAAATCTGTTTATGAATACCTTTCTAACGAATCTGAAAAATCGTAGTTTCATAGCAGGAGTCAAAAGTTATGGCCAAATGAATTTTCAGAAAGGTCGCTATATAAAATATATGGCCCTTGAAAATAGACATTTTGCAAACGACCTCGGAATTCGACCAAACCACTTTTGTTGGATCCGGGATGTCAAATTATTGCTAGGTTTCAAATTTAACAATTTTTGAAGCTAGTATGTGAGCGGGGCAAAAGAAAATGTGATCGGTCAATTTCTGTTAAAATGGGTCGACCAGAAAATGGCCTTTTTGCAAACGATCTCAGAATTCGACGAAACTAGTTTTGTTGGGACCGTATCATCAAAACATAGCTAGATTTATTTTTTTGGAATTTTTTGATTCAGTTTGTGGCCCTGGAAAATTGAAATGTACGTTCAAATTGAATATTAAATGTTTTATACTTTAATTTGAAAAATAACTGACTATAACAGTCGAATTGGCCAACGAAACATATCCCATTGTGTCCGGGATGAGGGTATTTAGCTAGGGGCGAGAGTCATTGGGTTGAAATTGGTATTCGTTTATTCAAAAGGATATTTTTGGAATTTAAAATTTAAATATAAAGGGTCAAACCCCCTCTTTTCTCTCACTTCTGTTGACTGGTCAAACTCCCCCCCCCCCCCGAACGACGGAAAAGCACTCAGAGCTTCCAAGCCCGATCGCCACCGCCACGTTCGCTTTCACCACCCCCTCCATTTAGATTTTCTGCTCATCTTTCCTGCCTCTATAAATCCATAACACCCTCGTCAATTATAGAGTGGAGTTGGCGTCGAATTTCTTCGAGGAAGACGCCGCCTTTGGAGTGCCGCCATGTGCCGCAGGGATCGCCGAGTTTGCCCAGACCACCACCGATCGACTCACCTCTCTTCCCTCTTCCATGTAGTATAATCCGATCCTTCCATAGTTGCACGGATTTTCTGAAAAATCTGAACCCTAGTTCGAACCACTTTGAAAGGTGAGACCTTTATTTTATCTGAACTTTGAAAAATCATATCTTTAACATGTGTTGATGAAATTCGATGAAACAAAAAACATCCGGACCGCAAGGAGGCTCTCTACCACCTAAAAGAGACCGCAGATTTTTCTGATCTACCTACGATTTTTAGCACTTCGAAAACCAATGTGAGGGATCTAAATTAAATTGTGTGAATGAAATCGTGTTGTATAAATTATATAAGCGAAGTGTAAATTATATACGCATTGTATATCTCATGTACATGTGTTGTATAAGTTATATTAGCGATGTATAAATTATACAAGCGTTGTATGAAACATATATGCTTTGAATTGTGTTGAAATGCAAGCGAAATATAGAAATATATATATATATATATATATATATATATATATATACTCCCCTCGTCCACAAACCATGGACGATATTTATTGCTTGTGATTGGCGTGAAAATATATAGTATGACGAATGGTTGAAAATAATTGTTTGTGGTTGATATTGTGGTTGAAAAATACCTTTGTGGTTGAAAAATACCCTCTTGTGGTTGAAACAAATTAGAATATAATTGTGGAAATGAAAATAAAACATGCCGCCTGCGTGCGAACTAGATGCATGATTCCCCATTGTCAAAAACCGCGAGGTTTTAAGGTAGATCTAGGAGCCATACTAGGGACGGTCCCGGTTTTAACTACCCTGCCGTTATACTGCCGAAATTTTCTAAAATATTAATGTGTTAGAATAATTTTCATTTGTTGAAATTATTTTTATATGTTGAAAGAATATACATGTGTTGAATAGAAATTCATTCGTTGAATTGAAATTCATGTGTTGAATGTTATTCGTATTATAAATAAATAGCTTTAACAATAAAAATCACATATATATATATATATACAAACTGTAAAGAATATTCACGTGTTGAATAGAAATTCATTCGTTGAATTGAAATTCATGTGTTGAACGTTATTCGTATTTTAAGTAAATAGCTTTAACGATAAAAATCACATTTATATATATATATATATATATATACAAACTGTAAAGAATATTCATGTGTTGAATTGAAATTCATTCGTTGAATTGAAATTCATGTGTTGAATATTATTCGTATTTTAAATAATTTGATTAAACAATAAAAATTACATTTTTATTGTGAATATGAAGTGTTAAAAACATTCACGTGTTGAATAAATATTTCTGATGATAAAAATATTACTTTTATCATGTATACGCTTTGATAAAAATACACATGTGTTGAAATAAATAATAGTTCGCTAGAAATATTATTATTAGCTTTGTTATGCATATATATACATGTGTCGAACAGGGAAAATGGATTAGCTGTAGAGTAAAGAAATTATTTGCATGCCCGACAAATAGGTAAGCCTTGATGAGTTGGCTGCGCAATTTTATTTTTATATCAACTCCTGTGAATGCCATTGGATGCAGAGTGCTGGTTATTCTGTGTGTAATAATAAACATCGCCATATGATATTAACAATTAGTTTTGAACTACACTACATGACATACTTCTTGACGATAGGCATACTTCATCATATTCCACATAAGCATTTGGAGCTTGTGTGACGAGGTTGAAGATTTACCATACGAGCGAGAGGCTTTTATGGCTATGATTATATATTACAGGTTGAACTGATGACTGATATGTACTATATAAAATATAACGATAAATTGCCAGATTAATAAAAACCCCACACGGGTCTATGGTTGACAATAATCACGTCTCTCTAGTCATTAGATACGGCACATGGATTATTTATTCCCACATGGGACGAGGTGACGAGGATTTATCCTCTGGAGTAATTAAAAATACACGCTCCCTCAGGCTTGACAGGGTGACGAGAATTTATTCTCTGGAGTTATTATCTATACACGCTCCCCTGTAAACACCAGAATATATCAATATAAATATGTGTATGCTTTATAGGATTTATTGGGTACCTAACGCGGCCCAATAAATTTCCAAACCCCTTCCCATACAAAGGAGGTTATGGTGAAAATTTTCGAAATATAAAGGCGTTAGTGAAATATTTTAAGTGAAAACAATATTGGAATTTTTCGAAATATAAAGGCGTTAGTGAAATATTTGAAGTGAAAACGATATTGAAATTAAAGAATGAACTATATATATATATATAAATAAAAATAGAATTGAAAGGAATCGAGGCCGTGCAGTTCGTGTTTTGAAATCGTAACTTCAATCGATTAGTACGAGAGATCCGACCATCGGATTTTCCTGAAACCGCAACCGTTGGGTTCGCCTTGGAAATATCTTTCCAACGGCACCAACTTTGTAAAAATCCAACAGCTGGATTGTCTGGAATGTTTAATTCAAATATGAAGAAAAACAGTGCCAGAATCGTTTATATATATATATATATCAATATAATTAAATTAAATCGAATAACGATGCTGCAGTTCATATTTCGAAACCGTAACTTCAAACGACTAGTGTGGAAAATCCGACCGTCAGATTTTCACGAAACTGGAACCGTTGGACTCGCTTTCGGAATATCTTCCCAGTGGTATAGACTTTGTAGAAATCCAACGGTTAGATTTTCTGATATGTGTAAAACAAATTAGGGGAAAAACAGCGCCAGTGCCACGGCATGACCTGAAACGTCGTTTAATTAAATATGGCCATTTTTAAATAAATAAAAATGGCGAAAAATCGTTATAAAATATTATAAGTGACATGAATTGGAAATAAACCAATTTGGCTTGATCTGCTTGATATTTGATGGTTGTATGTGTTAGACACGAAAATTATACTAAAGAACTAAAATGTGAATGTCGAATAATATAACCATGGAAAGAATTGATTTGAATTCTAATTATACGTGAATTATTTGAAAGGCTGAGCTAACCCTCATTTCAAATAATTGATCGAACGATTCGAAGTCGAAAATACAAAGATGGTTCAAGACCGACGATCTTTGTATCGGATGGATGGGCGCTGCTGATGTTCCTGATTGGAGTAGCTACCGTGAAGGAACGGAAGTAGTAGCCCTCTGAACGTATGTGTTGATTGTAAGGATATACGAGGAATATGGTGCCTCCCGTTTCGTCCAGACCCAGAACGGACTAGTAAATGGACTGTGTGTGTCTGACATTGGATTTTGTTCTGTACTAATTGATCTCTGTTAAATATATTTCTGTTTGGCGACGGAGAATTTATTCTTTTGCTTAACGCCCTTCTCTGAGACGTACAAGCTCAGAGGTTATATATCGATAGAAATCAGTCAAATGGAGTGGATTGCCTATGTGGCATGCCAAGATGCAGTGAACCAGGCTTCTGTTGCAAAGCAACGTCTTGTGTTCGACGATCAAAGCACGTCCTACGTGGCTTGGCTTTGTGTATAGCGTGGATTCGCGAGCCTCACACTTCGGTATGAGTCAAAAACGGGATAAGGATTCAAGGAGTGCACGACGTTTCTTTCTAGCTATGGATGGTGTCAGTGCTTAAACTGGCTGACATTTATATTACTTTCATCTTTGTGGTTGTTGGAATGAGGCGCCTCGATATTAGGTCTGTTAGGACCGGGAAACGTGTGTTCTGGAATAATTAATCCTCAAACGTAAGGGAGGACCGGCCTTGGAGGATCCAAGGGTTACCCAGAGTGTGTAGTCCTGAGGCATTTGCTAGAGCGTCTCGAAACGGAGAGGAGCTTGCCCCTTGCCTCGACTCATGACGGAAATACAATTTCGAATACGAGATAACGAATTCGATTGTAACTTATGTATGGCGACATAGTGGCATGGGACGCTCATGTCGTCTATGATTGATATTTATGATGATATTCGCTTTTGAAACATATATGCACTAGTAATAATATCAAATGATTTTGCTTTACACGTATTAAGCATATTTGGCCATTATAAGGTAAAACTCTATCCTCTGGTTTGTGTTGCATTGTATGATGGGACTTGAGTCTTATAACGGCTTCATTCTTTTTAAAAGCATTGCGTTGTTTTAAAGAATTTACTTTGTTTTAAATGTACTGGCAATCACTGGAGTAAACCCGTTCCGCGAAAGTGACGTGGTCCTATGATTTGCCTTATTACTGTTGTTTAACCTGTTAAGTAGGTTTCTCATACCAGTCCCATGACTGACTTGTTGTTTGTTTCACTTTGCAAACTCGGGTGCCCTTATTTTCACACGGGCAGCCTAGTTGACAGATGACAGGTTGTTTTGGCTTAGCATTGCAGTACGAGGTGCACTTTTGGCTTGATGGCGAGGGATTAAATTTGTATTTTGGCTATTGACTTTCTGCCTATCTTATGTTATGATTCCGCCTATGGCGATGCAGACTGTTTTACTTCCAGTATTTATTATCATATGTATATGTACCACCTCAGGCGATGTAGACTGATACCCTTATTATGTCTCACTGTATGTATATATTCCGCCTATGGCAATGTTGACTGATCATTCCCCTTTTATTTACTAAATTATATCCTACGTTGTGCTATTCTGATGTTGTTACATGTTATGATTCCGCTGCCATATCCATGTAAAATTATTCTATTTATTGTTTTTGCTATTATCTGTACTCTGCTATGATGATTGATGTGTTATATTCCAATGATTATCCTTAACACCGTCACACGGATTTTGGGATTGTTACAGTTGGTATCAGAGCTTTGGTTAACCTTAGTTCTGGAATCTAACACATTAAACTCCTTGTTAGAATAGAATCAGTAGTGTTCTAAGGCGAGTGGCTCATTAGAGATAGGATTAGTGATATCCTAGAATGAGCTAAGCAGATTAGCAAAACAATTTGATCAGTACATCATTACCTTTCCTTATGTTCTCCTGCTTTATCATATATGAAAGTTATCATTTATGTGAGCTTGACTCTTTTCTTGCTTATACAGTACTTTACTTGATGGCTATGCGAGCAGCTGCTGCCAGAGGTGGCCGAGCAGGCAGAGCTGGAGGACGGGGGAATATCCCCGTAGCAGAAGAGGGTCCTATGATTCAGCCACCAGCACCACAGGACTTCGATCTTGATCGACTAGCAAAGAGGTACAGAAACCTCGGAGGCAAACCTTTTTCTGGCATTGGAACAGTGACAGAGGCTTTGGCATGGTTGAAGACATGCAAGAAGATTTTTACAGGCATGAGACTTGGAACCCATGACAAAGCGATTATGTGTGCTTGGCTCTTACAGGAGGAGGCCGAGTTGTGGTGGGATGCCGTCACCTCTGAGGATGAGGAGGATAATGTTAGGACCTGGGAGGAGTTCAATACCCTGTTCAACGGAAAGTTCATCCCCGAGCAGGCATTAGAGCGGATGCGTGATCAGTTTGCTAATCTGCAGCAGGGAGACCGTTCTATTCAAGACTTCCTCAACAAATTCACACAGCTATCATGCTATGCTTCGGAGCTTATTTTGACATCCAAAGCAAAGTACAAGAGTTTCATATTGGGGCTGAAGCGCAAGTACCAGGATCGGGCCATGAGCAACATCAAACTCCCATTTTCAGAATTAGTAGAGATGACCTGCAACTACAAAGATTTGGATGAGAGAAACTCCAACCTAGACCGTGCTAAAAGCCAAGCTGGAAACAAGCACTAAGCTTCAGGAGATCAGCCCGAGTCCAGCAATGCAGCAGCCACTACTTAGCAATCTGGTAAGATACCCAAAGGAAGCTGCTACAACTATGGAAAGAAGGGGCATTATTCAAATGTGTGCACCGCCCCAAAGAGATTGAAGGCAAATCTTGAAAGCTCAAACCCGCAGCTCAGCTGAATGCTACAACTGCCATCAGAAAGGGCACTATAGCAGGAATTGTCCTTTGAAAAAGAATGCACTGGTGGCACACGTTTATGATGGGGAGAACCCGCCAGCTATCACCGATGGATCAGCTAAACCCGACGTCTTGGGAGGTACCCTTACAATTAAAAATATTCCTATTTCTATACTTTTTGATACTGGTGCATCACGTAGCTTCATTTCTAGTAACACTGTTCGCAAGTTAAAATTGAATCAAAGGAAGCTTAAAGAACCAATTAAAGTTCAAAACCTGATAGGAGGTTTTATTGTTCTCAGTTCATATTGCAGAGTGCCCATCTCCTATTCTTTCTACAAGTTTCCCCTTAGGTTAATCATCATGAATTTCTCTGAATTCGATGTTATTTTCGGTTTGGAATGGTTAACAAAATATAAGGCGGAAGTTAGATATGCCGAAAGAATCGTTAAAGTCGAAATGAAGCTTGGACATATATATATATACACACACCATGTTATGGCTCAGAAACCGATAGAAAAGAATTTTGGTCTGCTTTAGTAGTTACTCCCACTTCATTAGAAAAGATACCGATCGTTAAAAACTATGTGGACGTGTTTGAAGAATTCGAAAACTTACCTCCGCAAAGAGAAACTGAATTCAGAATAGATCTAATTCCGAATGCCCGACCAGTAGTACACCCAATTAGAAGAATGGCCCCGAAAGAAAAAGAAGAGTTAGGCAGCCAAACTCGAGAATTGCTTTGGAAAGGTCTGATCAGACCAAGCTTTTCAGATTGGGGAGTAGCAGTAGTGTTTGTCCCGAAATCAGACGGTACTCTATGACTTTGTGTTGATTACCGAGATCTCAATAAGCAGACATTGAAGAATAAATATCCCTTGCCTCGAATCAATGATCTGTTAGATCAATTAAATGGGGCGAGAGTATTCACCAGAATGGACCTAGCTATAGGCTTCCACCAATTACGTATAGCCGAAGACTGTGTTCCTTTGACAGCCTTCAGGGGTCCCTATTTATTCTACGAATGGTTAGTAATGTCGTTCGGCTTGTGTAACACTCCATCATACTTCGTCGATCTTATGAACAGAGTGTTCTGTGGTGTCTTGAATAAATTTGTTCTGGTCTTCATCGATGACATTTTAATCTACTCCAAGTCAGAAGGCGAGCATGCAAGACATTTAGAACAAGTGTTGGTAATTCTGAGGAGAAATGTTTTGAAAGCTAAATTTTCTAAGTGTATCTTCTGGCAGGATGAAGTTAAGTTCCTTGGCCATGTTGTATCAAAAGAAGGTATTGCTATAGATCCAAGCAAAATTACAGCGATTCAAGACTGGAAACAGCCTACTACCCCCATAGAATTTCGAAGTTTCCTTGGATTGGCTAGTTACTATCGGAAATTCGTTAAGGATTTTTCGAAGATATCCGATGTATTAACAAAGCTTACAAAGAAGCATGAGAAATTCAAATGGACTCCTGAATGTGAGGAAGCTTTCCAGGAGCTGAAACTGAAACTGACCACTACTCCAGTATTAACAATTATAGAACGCAACCAGGACTTGACTGTATGGACAGATGCTTCTATTGGAGGGCTTGGCGCAGTATTAATGCAAAAAGGCCAAGTGGTCGCTTATGCTAGCCGTCAACTGAAGCTGCATGAAAGGAAATATGCAACTCATGATCTTGAGTTGTTAGCTATCGTGTTCGCTTTGAGAATCTGGAGGCATTATTTGTTGGGCGAGAAGTTCGAATTATTTACCGATCATCAATCATTGAAATATCTATTCACTCAGAAAGATCTAAACTTGAGACAACATCGTTGGTTAGAATTCCTTGCAGCATACGATTTTGAGATTCTATACACTCCAGGGAAAGCCAATGTTGTAGCAGATGCGCTCAACAGAAAGAATGAAATCATTGCCAGTTTTATCATTACTCTTCCTTGGAAGATAAGATTACTGTTCTCCAGAAAGACGATGAATTTATTAAAAGGATTAGTCAGCGGATCCGAGAAGGAAAAACTTCAGATTTCAGCCTAGATAGCCAAGGGGTCCTAAGATTACGAGGGCAAATTTGTGTACCAGAAATTTCTGAGCTCAGAAGGGAAGTACTTGATGAATGTCACAAGTCTAAACTGAGTATCCATCCAGGAGTTGCAAAATGTACAATGATATTAAACGTACGTTCTGGTGGAAGTCGTTAAAAAGGGACATTTCAATATATGTTAGCCGGTGTCCCACCTGTCAACAAGTTAAGAGCGATCAACAGAAATTGGCTGGATTATTACAACCATTAGAAATTCCAGGATGGAAGTGGGAGCCGATTTCGATGGACTTCATTGATGGTTTGCCTCGAACTAAGAAAGGAAACGACAGTATTTAGGTGATCGTAGTTCATTTGACAAAGACTGCCCATTTCATACCTGTCAGATCCAACAGAACGGCTCAAAGTTTAGCACAAATTTACTTCAAGGAAATAGTTAAACTGCATGGAGTGCCGCTCAGTATAGTCAGTGATAGAGATCCCCTATTTACTAGACAATTCTGGGAAGCATTCCAGATAGAATTGGGAACCAAATTGAATCTAAGCACCGCTTATCACCCTCAGACAGATGGCCAAACTGAGCGGGTGAATAGAATTCTAGAAGATTTACTACGGGCTTGCATTATTGATTTTGGCGGGTTATGGGGAAGATCACTTTCATTTGGCTGAATTCTCTTACAACAATAGCTACCAAGCAAGTCTGGGAATGTCGCCATTTGAAGCATTATATGGTAGACCGTGCAGATCTCCCGCATGTTGGGTAGAACCTGGCAACAGACTTGTGTTGGGGCCCGAAACGATTCGAGAAGCATCAGATAAAGTCGATTTCATCAAGAAGCGATTGAAAACCGCACAAAGCCGACAGAAAAGTTATGCTGATGCGAGAAGAAGAGATTTATCATTTGCCGTTGGTGATTATGTCTATTTAAGAGTTTCTCCGATGAGGGGAGTAATCAGATTTGGCAAAACAGGGAAGTTGGCACCGAGATTTATTGGTCCCTTTCCTATACTTGAATGAATTGGAACACTTGCTTATAGGGTTTCATTACCTGATTGGTTGCCTGGAGTGCATGATGTGTTCCACGTGTCTCAACTCAGAAAACATGTGCATGATCCGGATCTTGTTGTAGGAGAAGTAGTACAACACGACTTGGAAATTACTCCAGAATTAGCAGTCAGGAGAGAGCCATTGAAGATCATTGGCAAAGAAACTAGAGAGCTAAGGAGCAAAATGATTCATTTAGTTAAAGTGCAATAGAGTAGTGATCCTAGAGACTGTACTTGGGAGACAGAGGAAAGCATTAAACAAGCCTACCCCAAATGCAGAGTGGACATCTCTGACTAACTCCGGTGTAAGGTACCTTTACAATACTTCGCATTTACATTTTGTTTCCTACTGTACTGTTGTTTCCTTTTCGGGGACGAAAAGTTTTAAGTGTGGGAGATTGTAACAACCTGGAAAATGTGAACCAATTTAAAATTTTTAAATTAGTTATTGTCAAAGAATTTAAATAATTGAAATAGAACATTTCAATAAAATAATGTATTGGAAATAGTGAGTCAGTTTGAAAATTTGAATTCAAACTTGGACTTACTGTACCGGGTGGAAAATATAACAGATTTTAGTGAAACCAAAAATATTTAAATCTGTTCATGAATACCTTTCTAACGAATCTGAAAAATTGAAGTTTCATAGCAGGAGTCAAAAGTTATGGCCAAATGAATTTTCAGAAACGTAGCTATATAGAATATATGGCATTTGAAAATAGACATTTTGCAAACGACCTCGGAATTCGACGAAACAACTTTCGTTGGATCTGGGATGTCAAACTATTGCTAGGTTTCAAATTTCATAATTTTTGAAGCTAGTATGTGAGCGGGGCAAAAGAAAATGTGATCGGTCAATTTCTATTAAAATGGGTCGACCAGAAAATGGCCTTTTTGCAAACGATCTCAGAATTCGACGAAACTAGTTTTGTTGGGACCGTATCGTCAAAACATAGCTAGATTTATTTTTCTGGAATTTTTCTATTCAGTTTGTGGCCCTGGCAAATTGAAATGTACGTTCAAATTGAATATTAAATGTTTTATACTTTAGTTTGAAAAATAACTAACTGTAACAGTCAAATTGGCCAACGAAACATATCCCATTGTGTAACAACCCGAATTTTTATAACATGTTAAAACAAGAAATCAGAGCAGAATTAAATTGTAATTAAGAATCAACGGGAATGGGTTACGCCATTGCGTTCGTCTCGACATTCTGCTTGAAAACGAGTCCGAAATTTCGTAAATTGGAGTTCGTATGACCAAGATATGGCCCATAGAAGATTTCAGAAAATTCAGCCCGAAATTCAAAATCAGCTACAAACAGATTGGGTGGGAAATATTCCCGCCCAACCCCAGGTCGACTGGGGAGTCGACCTACCCCAGGCCAGGTCGACTGCCCAGTCGACTTGGGTGTCGACCTGGGGGTCGACCTCCCTGGTCGGCCATGTTTTCCTAGTGCACATGTTTGCTCCTTTGGGTCTGTTCAGTTGGCCTATGACGGGATTTGATGGTTCAGATCTAAACTAGGGTTAATCCTATGGCCTAAACTTGTCTCTACACCTATAAAAACACCCTAAGACCTAGCCTAAACCATCACAAATCATCCTAACAACTAAATTCTGCCAAAATGCTCCCTAATCATGGCCTCCATCTTCATCTTAAGAGCTTCTAAGGCAAAAAGGAGCAATCTTTCTCCATCAAATCAAAGGAGCTACCTATATTCTCAAGGCTTCTAGTGTTGCTACATCATTCTTAGAGCTTCAACAACATCTCTATCTTGTTCTATTTTGTTCTAGTTCTCATAGCCACGATTTATAAGCCCAACTCTACTCTTAGATTTAAACTATGAAATTAATATGAACATGTAGCAAGTTGAAATGGGATTTTTGGTGTAATACTTGTCTTGGGACTATATTTGTATGCATAGATCCATTTATGACTCCTTTGATCTATGATTGTGGAACTATCATGAACCTAGTACCGTTCATCTTGATTTTTGGGTAGAAAGCTATGAGCTTTATTTGGGGACTATGCATAATGCAACAAAGAACCCCTCATAACCTTGATGTTAACTTGCCTATGATGTTGAACTACATGCTACCCACAAGTTTATCACTCTATGTCAACTATTATCATGTTATCACCTTCGCCTATGATGTTGAACTACATGCTACCCACAAGTCTATTTGCTAAGTTTGATGTCATACATGTTTTGAGGCCAATAAATCCTATATGCTAGTTGTGATGAACACCTTTGCCTCAAATATCATCATGTTTAACTTATGACCAACTTTATCACCTTATGCCCATCTTTGTCATGTTGTTATGTTCCCCTTCTTGATCTACTTGTGTTGATGTGAATTTACGTGCGAATGGGAATACGTTATGGGTAGTTAGACAAACTTGAAACGACATGAAAAACATGGCTTGAAATGTGACATGAAACTTGATTATGCTTGAAAACATGAATGTGGTCATGACATGTAGGAAACCATAAAGTGGCCAACTCGAGGTTGGGTTGAGTTTGTAGCGTAAATCTGCCCGAAACCGCCCGACAAATCCAGTGGCTACAAACAATAGGACCCAATGTGAGAAGTTGGTCATATCGCGCTTGAAACTCGAGCTTAGACTAGGTTGTGGTGTAAAGCTGCCCGGACCCGCCCGGCATATCCAGTAACCACAACAAAGTCTAATGTGAGAAGTTAGGTGCATTAAATCAATTAATGCCACATGTTAGGGTTAAGTCATGAACCACTTGGATACACTTAACCAACTTGATACATGATTGGATAGGGTTAACCACGCTTAACCCGTTGGAAACCCTAGTTACGTGGTCCTTTTCAGCAGTAACCCTCTTGGATGTATCACGATACCCTAGGGACTAGGCTAGGGTGGGGCACGATTACTGGGCTGATTGTAAGCGACCAGAAAGACGGCTGAGTAGGTGCGCCAGTGTAGGTTCAGGCGGGCTATGGTCGTGCACATAGTCCGGAGTTGAAAAATAACAGACATGGGCACCAGTAGGTTTAGACTGTGCGTGCTTGATTTGTGTCAGTGGTTGGCACCCTAGGGCTTGATACACCCTAGGGTGGACCTAGCATAGTTCGACTACATTCCGTGATTGGGCCGTATGACACCGACACTCAACGAGTTAGGCTTATAGGGAGTCGATCGACTAGATTGTATAGTTGGACCTTGACTTGGGTCAACTCATGATATTGGGCCAAAGGATCATTTCTTGTTTATACTTGACATGGGTTGGAATACTAGTACTATTGGTGCAAAACTAAACTTTGTGTATGCGATGCCACACTTGATCTACCTTGTTATCTATTTATCATGCTAGTTAGTTACCATCTTTATGTTTCATCTCAGTTCCTCATGTTTAGTTAACTTCATTAGTTTTTATACTAATAGTAGGTAGGACTTACCAGTCTTTATGACTGACCCTTTTTCTTTCGCCTCTTTTCTTCCGTCCCCCCCCCCCCCAGGTTCCCAGGGAGGGAACACTAGTGTTTAGCTTGGACAGTTGGCTTGCTTTCTTGACAGCTCATGTACGGTTTGGACTTGAGCTTGCTGTGGCTTCACCACATCTATCTTGGGAATAGTTTACTTTATGTTATTTTCAGTTTATGTTTTCTAGACTTGTGGTAGTTGGAAAATAATGACTAAGTACTTTGATGTAAGTTGACTATTTGGTTTTGAAATGGTGAACTATGGTTTTTAAACTTCTACCGCTGCTTTACTTATTTATTTATCTATGTTCTGTCTTGTGATATCTCTGTGCATGTTTACCTAGACAACACCCCTCCAAAGCTAGTGCATTCTCTTGTGAGTGACCCTGACGGAGGTGGGGTGTTACATTTGGTATCAGAGCATGAGGTTTTACTAGACCGGACAAAAGTTTTAAAAACCCTTTTTGGAAAAACTATTTTCAAAACCAATTAAGTATTTTTCCAAGAAAAGTCTAGTTTATTTTAAAAGGCTATTCCCCAAAAAGCCATTAGCACTATCCTTCGTTTCCTCATTCTAAATCTATCTTTTCCTTTTTCAGCATGGCCGATCTTAACCTTCCCGAGGGAGTACCCATACCCGGATGGTTCCGAAGGTACTTGGAAGCTAGGGCCAACGATGCGGGCCCAGCAAACACTCCCACTCCTCCTCCCGTACCTGAGGTTCCTCCGCCTCCTCAGCGTCCACAAGCGGATTTCGCGAAGATTTGCAAAGACTTTAAGGCGATGGGTGGCAAGAATTTTGTTGGGACAGAGACTTATGTTGAGGCAAGAAACTGGTTAAGGGAAACTGAAAACCTTTTTGCTATCTTTGATGTAGAAGATCGTAGGAAAGTTCTATTGGCAGTATGGCTATTGAAAGAGGAAGCTGCTTATTGGTGGGAAGTCACCAACGCTACTAGGCCTATAGAGACTTGGGCGGACTTTAGGAATAGGTTTGGGCTTAAGTTTCTTTCATCTGCTGAAGAGAATCTGCAATTGGAGAGGTTTATATCTTTGAAGCAAGGGGACATGACCGTGAGGGAGTATGTGAATAAGTTTAACCAGCTTGCTCGATTCGGTTTAGACATGGTTAACACACATCAGAAGAAGGCTCTACGCTTTGCTCGAGGATTGAATGAGCCATTGCAAGGATTGGCCATGTCTCATATACCCATGGGGGCCACTTTTGAGAGCTTAGTGGATATGGCCTTGCTTCAAGGAGATGATAAGAATGGCAAGAAAGAAGTTAAGCTTAATGAGACTCAAACCAAGAAGGCGGACTCCAAGTGGGGAGGAAACCAGAACAACTAGAACAACAAGGGTAACAAGGCCAACAACAACAAGGCAAGGGAGACAAGGAAGTGCAACTTCTGTGGGATCACTGGACACATAGCCAAAGATTGTAGGAAGAAGAAGAGGAAGTTGGGAGAATGCTTTCATTGCGGAGAGCCTGGACACTACAGTAAGGATTGCCCAAAGAAGCAAGGACATGGGCAAGGACAGACTCAGTGGGCAGGACCTTCTGGAGGGTAGATGCATGCTCTCAACACTACTCCAGCTCCGGACCGAGGTAGTATTTCTGTAGAAAGCCTTGTTTACATTTCTGGTTTTCCTGTTCGAACTTTATTTGATTCTGGCGCATCGCATACCTTTATTTCTTCTGACATTGTTGAAAGTTTGCACCTAAGTACTAGTCTAATTGAGGATCCCGTTAGTGTTTCAAATCCAATTGGGGGTTCCGCCCATCTATCTATGATTTGTATGGATTTGAGGATTTCTATCTTGACCGTAGAATTCACATGTAATGCTTATGTTCTCGGGTTCATGGGATACGGGTTGATTTTGGGCATGGATTGGTTGTCCAGTTACAGAGCCATTCTTGATTGTGAGCATAGGGTAGTGAGGCTTATGACCCGCCTTGGCAATACCCTAGAGATTTCTTGTAACCCTGTGGATCCCATCATGTTATGTTATCTTGAATCCCTTGACTCGTCTATTGACAATCTTCAATCTGTGAGGGTGGTCCGAGAATACCCTGATGTTGTTGATAAGGTGAAGGGGTTACCCCCTAAACGCGAGATAGACTTATGTATTTATCTTACTGATAATGCCAAGCCAGTTTCATTGCCTGTTAGGCACATGACCCCGCGAGAAAGAAGAGAGCTTAGCAAGCAAGTCAAGGAGTTGCTTGAGAAAAATTTCATTAGGCGAAGCATTTCTGAATGGGGTGCTCCTGTGGTATTCGCTACTAAGGCGGATGGTTCGCTTCGTCTATGTGTTGATTATCGTGAGTTGAACAAGCTGACAAAGAAGAAAAGGCACCCGTTACCGAGGATTGATGATCTCTTTGACCAGCTTGTTGGTGCTTCTGTTTTCTCTCAACTCGATCTAGCCACCGAATTCCATCAGCTTAGAGTGGCTGAGGATAGTATTGACAAGACTGCGTTTAGGACTCCAGATGGATTCTTTGAATGGCTCGTCATGTCGTTCGGTTTGACTAATGCACCCGCATACTTCGTTGATTTGATGAGTAGGGTGTTTAGGGAGTTCCTTAACAAGTTTGTGGTTGTCTTCGTGGATGATATTCTGATCTTCTCTAAGGACGAGGAAGAACATGCTACACATCTCAAGGAGGTTATGGATACGCTTATAGCTCATCAGTTAAAAGCCAAGTTCTCCAAATGCCATTTTTGGAGAAGGGAAGTTAGGTTCCTTGGGCATTTAGTTTCTAAGTAAGGCATAGCTGTGGATCCCGCTAAAGTAGTGGCGGTATAAGACTGGAAAGTTCCGAAGAATGCAACTGAAGTGAGAAGCTTTCTCGGTCTGGCAGGATTTTATAAGAAGTTCATTAAGGACTTTGCTAAGATTTCAGCCCCTCTCACTAAGTTAACGAAGAAGAACTTAGTCTTTACATGGGACTTAGAGTGTGAGCTTGCTTTTCAAAGGCTCAAGAAAGCCCTCACCACAGCTCCAGTTCTAGCATTACCCGATGGAGGGAAGTTGTTTACCGTGTACACCGATGCATGTGGCACGGGATTAGGCGCTGTCGTGATGCAAGAAGGGAGAGTGATATGCTTTGGGGGTAGGCAACTCAAAGTTCATGAGAAGAACTATCCCACTCATGATTTGGAGTTGGCGGCGATCGTCTTTGCACTCAAATCTTGGCGCCATTATCTACTAGGTGAAAGGTTTGAGTTATATACTGATCACAAGTCGCTCAAGTACCTCTTATCGCAGAAAGATTTGAACCTAAGGCAGTAGTGGTGGATGGAATTCTTGGCATCATATGACTTCGATATAGCTTATACCCCTGGCAAGGGTAATGTTGTGGCAGATGCGCTAAGTAGAAAAAGGTTGACTTTGAGTCCCTTGTTTGTTGAGATGAAGAGCCTAGAGTTCTTGGCAACCTTTGATTTTACACCTGCTGTTGAGTCGATGACAGGTTCGTTAGCATCCCTTGAGCTTAGACCTACACTTCTTGAACAAGTTGGGGCTTCATAGAGGGAAGACCCGCAAATAGTCGAGATCATGGACAAGTTGATTCGTGGCGAGACGTCAAGTCACCTCACTAGATATACTATTGATGATAAGGGATGGCTAAGGCGTGATGGAAGACTATGTATTCCACAAGTGGGAGACTTAGTAAATAAAGTTCTTGAGGAGGCGCATCACTCAAGGATGACCATACATCTCGGAGGGGATAAGATGTACCGGGATATGAAGCGCATTTTCTTTTGGGATGGGATGAAAAAGGATGTTGCAGAGTTTGTTTCTAGATGCATTGTTTGCCAACAAGTAAAGGCCGAGTCGAAGAAGCCCGGTGGGCTACTGCATCCATTGGAGGTCCCACAATGGAAGTGGGAAAGTATCTCTATGGATTTTGTGGATGGATTGCCGAGATCAAGGAAGGGGAACACTAGCATATGGGTCATAGTGGATAGACTCACGAAGAGCGCTCATTTAATTCCAGTAAAGAGCAAGAGGACCGCATCATGGCTAGCATCTGTTTATCTTCGAGAGATAGTGCGATTGCATGGAGTTTCTTCTAGCATAGTGAGCGATCGTGACCCAATCTTCACTAGCCAATTTTGGAATAGTTTGCAAGAAGCGATGGGTACGCGATTGAATCTAAGTACAGCCTATCACCCACAGACGGATGGTCAGACCGAAAGGGTGAATAGGGTACTAGAAGTTCTGTTGAGGCTATGCATTCTTGACTTTGGTGGCACCTGGGAAGACCACCTTCCTCTTGTAGAGTTTGCTTATAATAACAGCTACCAAGCAAGCATAGGGATGGCACCATTCGAAGCTTTATATGGGAGGCCGTGCAAGTCACCAACATGTTGGTGGGAGACGACGGATAAGCTTATACTTGGGCCCGACATGATAAGGGACACATCCGAGAAAGTTGAGTTGATTCGAAGGCGGATGAAAGCGGCCCAAGACAGACAGAAATCCTATGCAGACAAGCGAAGGACAGACTTAGAGTTTGAAGTTGGAGATATGGTCTTTGTGAAGGTTTCTCCCTTGCGAAATGTGGTTCGTTTTGGAGCAGTTGGGAACCTTGCACCAAGGTTCGTAGGACCCTTCCCTATCATTGAGAAGATTGGGCAAATGGCTTATAGGGTGGAATTGCCCGAGAAGCTGGCTGGAGTGCACAATGTCTTTCATGTCTCGCATCTCCGAAAATGCCTATATGAATCAGCCGAAGTAGTTGAGCCTAGCATTCTTAAAGACGTGGATGTAGAGAAAGAGGCAACCCTGAGGCGAGCTCCGATTCGTATCTTGGGAACGGAGATCAAGAAGCCGAGGAATCGAGAAGTCAAGTTAGTAAAGGTTCAGTGGAGCGAAGCCGATGAAGATGCAACTTGGGAAACCGAGGAGAAGATGCATGGTCTTTATCCATTTCTTTTTGAGGGTACATTCTCGATCTCTTTTCCTAGTTAGCATATCTTTCTTTTGCTATCCATGTTTATCTCGTTATTTCGTTAGTCTTGAGAACCTTAGGTAGAAACCCTTTGGATGAAACATGTATTTGAAACATGTTATGCTTGATGGTTGCAAATGGTTGCAAGTGTTTGCAAGTGGTTACTCGTGGATGCATGATACACGTTAGGCACTAAGATCGGCTCACACACTTTCATATTGCATATGCATGAGTGTTTATGCTTATTCATGGATGAAACTTGTTATGCTATCACGTGGATGTTGCATATGATTGAATGTTATGTGCACTCATGTAGAGATTATAAATTATGTTAGGAATCTGCATACATTTGGGCTCATTTCACTAACATATTCTGCATTAAGGAGGTTTACTGAGTCAGTAACCGCCTGATTTTCGCATTAGATAGGTGCATATACACACACTTTTGCATATGTTCATACAGCATTAGAAATCTTTTAAGGACAATGATTACTTGTGGATGATGTTTGAGTAGATGGATGATGGATGGTAGGATACGTTCTTCCTAACTTGGAGATTTCGGGGACGAAATCCTTTAAGGTGGGGAGAATGTAACAACCCGAATTTTTATAACATGTTAAAACAAGAAATCAGAGCAGAATTAAATCATAGGTTAAGAATCAATGGGAACCGGTTACGCCATTGCGTTCGTCTCGAAATTCTGCTTGAAAACGAGTCCGAAATTTCGTAAATCGGAGTCCGTATGACCAAGATATGGCCCATAGATGATTTCAGAAAATTCAAAATTCAGCCCGAAATTCAAAATCAGCTACAAACAGATTGGGCGGGAAATATTCTCGCCCAACCCCAGGTCGACTGGGGAGTCGACCTTCCCCAGCCCAGGTCGACTGCCCAGTCGACTTGGGTGTCGACCTAGGGGTCGACCTCCCCGGTCGGCCATGTTTTCCTGGTGCACCTGTTTGCTCCTTTGGGTCTGTTCAGTTGGCCTATGACGGGATTTGATGGTTCATATCGAAACTAAGGTTAATCCTATGGCCTAAACTTGTCTCTACACCTATAAAAACACCCTAAGACCTAGCCTAAACCATCACAAATCATCCTAACAACTAAATTCTGCCAAAATGCTCCCTAATTATGGCCTCCATCTTCATCTTGAGAGCTTCTAAGGCAAAAAGGAGCAATCTTTCTCCATCAAATCAAAGGAGCTACCTATATTCTCTAGGCTTCTAGTGTTGCTACATCATTCCTAGATCTTCTACAACGTCTCTATCTTGTTCTATTTTGTTTTAGTTCTCATAGCCACGATTTGTAAGCCCCACTCTACTCTTAGATTTAAACTATGAAATTAATATGAACATATAGCAAGTTGAAATGGGATTTTTGGTGTAATACTTGTCTTGGGACTATATTTGTATGCATAGATCCATTTATGACTCCTTTGATCTATGATTGTGGAACTATCATGAACCTAGTACCGTTCATCTTGATTTTTGGGTAGAAAGCTATGAGCTTTATTTGGGGACTATGCATAATTCAACATAGAACCCCTCATAACCTTGATGTTAACTTGCCTATGATGTTGAACTACATGCTACCCACAAGTTTATCACCCTATGTCAACTATTATCATGTTATCACCTTTGCCTATGATGTTGAACTACATGCTACCCACAAGCCTATTTGCTAAGTTTGATGTCATACATGTTTTGAGGCCAATAAATGATGAACACCTTTGCCTCAAATATCATCATGTTTAACTTATGACCAACTTTATCACCTTATGCCCATCTTTGTCATGTTGTTATGTTCCCCTTCTTGATCTACTTGTGTTGATGCGAATTTACGTTCGAATGGGAATACGTTATGGGTAGTTAGACAAACTTGAAATGACATGAAAAACATGGCTTGAAATGTGACATGAAAGTTGATTATGCTTGAAAACATGAATGTGGTCATGACATGTAGGAATCCATAAAGTGGCCAACTCGAGGTTGGGTTGAGTTTGTAGCGTAAATCTGCCCAGAACCGCTCGGCAAATCTAGTGGCTACAAACAATAGGACCCAATGTGAGAAGTTGGTCATATCGCGCTTGAAACCCGAGGTTAGACTAGGTTGTGGTGTAAAGCTGCCCGGACCCGCCCGACATATCCAGTAACCACAACAAAGTCTAACGTGAGAGGTTGGGTGAATTAAATCAATTAATGCCACATGTTAGGGTTAAATCATAAACCACTTGGATACACTTAACCTACTTGATACATGATTGGATAGGGATAACCACACTTAACCCATTGGAAACCCTAGTTACGTGGTCCTTTTCAGCAGTAACCCTCTTGGATGTATCACGATACCCTAGGGACTAGGCTAGGGTGGGGCACGATTACTGGGCTGATTGTAAGCGACCAGAAAGACGGCTGAGTAGGTGCGCCAGTGTAGGTTCAGGCGGGCTATGGTCATGGACATAGTCCGGAGTTGAAAAATAACAGACATGGGCACCAGTAGGTTTAGACTGTGCGTGCTTGATTTGTGTCAGTGGTTGGCACCCTAGGGCTTGATATACCCTAGGGTGGACCTAGCATAGTTCGACTACATTCCGTGATTGGGCCGTATGACACCGACACTCGACGAGTTAGGCTTATAGGGAGCCGATCGACTAGATTGTATAGTTGGACCTTGACTTGGGTCATCTCATGATATTGGGCCAAGGGATCATTTCTTGTTTATACTTGACATGGGTTGGAATACTAGTACTATTGGTGCAAAACTAAACATTGTATATGCGATGCCACACTTAATCTACCTTGTTATCTATTTATCATGCCAGTTAGTTACCATCTTTATGTTTCATCTCAGTTCCTCATGTTTATTTAACTTCATTAGTTTTTATACTAATAATAGGTAGGACTTACCAGTCTTTATGACTGACCCTTTTTCTTTCGCCTCTTTTCTTCCGTTTCCTCCCCCCAGGTTCTCAGGGAGGGAACACTAGTGCTTAGCTTGGACATTTGGCTTGCTTTCTTGACAGCTCATGTACGGTTTGGACTTGAGCTTGCTATGGCTTCACCACATCTATCTTGGGAATAGTTTACTTTATGTTATTTTCAGTTTATGTTTTCTAGACTTGTGGTAGTTGGAAAATAGTGACTAAGTACTTTGATGTAAGTTGACTATTTGGTTTTGAAATGGTTAACTATGGTTTTTAAACTTCTACCGCTGCTTTACTTATTTATTTATCTATGTTCTGTCTTGTGATATCTCTGTGCATGTTTACCTAGACAACACCCCTCCAAAGCTAGTGCATTCTCTTGTGAGTGACCCTGGCGGAGGTGGGGTGTTACACATTGTGTCCGGGATTGGGGTATTTAGCTAGGGGAGACAGTCGTTGGGTTGAAATTGGTGTTCGTTTGTTCAAAAGGATATTTTTGGAATTTAAAATTTAAATATAAACGGTCAAACCCCCTCTTTTCTCTCACTTCTGTTGACTGGTCAAACTTCCCCCCACGAACGACGGAAATGCACTCAGAGCTTCCAAGCCCGATCGCCGCCGCCACGTTCGCTTTCACCACCCACTCCAGTTAGGTTTTCTGTTCATCTTTCCCTCCTCTATAAATCCATACCACCCTCGTCAGTTATAGAGTGGAGTTGGTGTCGAATTTCTTCGAGGAAGACGCCGCCTTTGGAATGCCGCCGTGTGCCGTAGAGACCGCCGAGTTCGCCCAGACCACCACCGATCGACTCGCCTCTCTTCCCTCTTCCACGTAGTATAATCCGATCCTTCCACAGTTGCACGGATTTTCTGAAAAATCCGAACCCTAGTTCGAACCACTTTGAAAGGTGAGACCTTCATTTTATCTGAACTTTGAAAAATCATATCTTTAACATGTGTTGATGAAATTCGATGAAACAAGAAACATCGGGACCGCAAGGAGGCTCTCTACCACCTAGAAGAGACCGCGGATTTTTCTGATCTACCTACGATTTTTAGCACTTCGAAAACCAATGTGAGGGATCTAAATTAAATTGTGTGTATGAAATCGTGTTGTATAAATTATATAAGCGAAGTGTAAATTATATACACATTGTATACCTCATGTACATGTGTTGTATAAGTTATATTAGCGATGTATAAATTACACAAGCGTTGTATGAAACATATATGCTTTGAATTGTGTTAAAATGCAAGTGAAATTTAGAAATAATATATATATATATATATATATATATATATATATATATATACTCCCCTCGTCCACAAACCATGGACAATATTTATTGCTTGTGATTGGCGTGAAAATATAAAGTATGACGAATGGTTGAAAATAATTGTTTGTGGTTGATATTGTGGTTGAAAAATACCTTTATGGTTGAAAAATACCCTCTTGTGGTTGAAACAAATTAGAATAGAATTCTGGAAATGAAAATAAAACATGCCGCCTGTGTGCGAACTAGATGCATGATTCCCCATTGTCAAAAAATGCGAGGTTTTAAGGTAGAGCGAGGAGCTGTACTAGGGACGGTCCCGGTTTTAACTACCCTTCCGTTATGCTGCCGAAATTTTCTAAAATATTAATGTGTTAGAATAATTTTCATTTGTTGAAATTATTTTTATATGTTGAAAGAATATTCATGTGTTGAATAGAAATTCATTCGTTGAATTGAAATTCCTGTGTTGAATGTTATTCGTATTTTAAAAAAATAGCTTTAACAATAAAAATCACATTTTTTTATATATATATACAAATTGTAAAGAATATTCATGTATTGAATAGAAATTCATTCGTTGAATTGAAATTCATGTGTTGAATGTTATTCGTATTTTAAAAAATAGCTTTAACAATAAAAATCACATATATATATACACAAACTGTAAAGAATATTCATGTGTTGAATTGAAATTCATTCGTTGAATTGAAATTCATGTGTTGAATGTTATTCGTATCTTAAATAAATTGATTAAACCATAAAAATTACATTTTTATTGTGAATATGAAGTGTTAAAAACATTCACGTGTTGAATAAATATTTCTGATGATAAAAATATTACTTTTATCATGTATACGCTTTGATAAAAATACATACGTGTTGAAATAAATATTATTTCGCTAGAAATATTATTATTAGCTTTGTTATGCATATATATACATGTGTCGAACAGGGAAAATGGATTAGCTGTAGAGTAAAGAAATTATTTGCGTGCCCGACAAATAGGTAGGCCTTGATGAGTTGGCTGCGCAATTTTATTTTTATATCAACTCTTGTGAATGCCATTGGATGCGGAGTGCTGGTTATTCTGTGTGTAATAATAAACATCGCCACAGGGTAGTAACAATTAATTTTGAACTACACTACATGGCATACTTCTTGACGATAGGCATACTTCATCATATTCCACATAAGCGTTTGGAGCTTGTGTGACGAGGTTGAAGATTTACCATACAAGCGAGAGGCTTGTATGGCGATGATTATATATTATAGGTTGAACTGATGACTGATATGGACTATATAAAATATAACGATAAATTGCCAGATTAATAAAAACCCCACACGGGTCTGGAGTTGACAATAATCACGACTCTCTAGTCATTAGATATGGCACATGGATTATTTATTCCCACACAGGACGAGGTGACAAGGATTTATCCTCTGGAGTAATTAAAAATACACGCTCCCTCAGGCTTGACAGGGTGATGAGAATTTATTCTCTGGAGTTATTATCTATACACGCTCCCCTGTAAACACCAGAATATATCACTTTAAATATGTGTATGCTTTGTAGGATTTATTGGGTACCTAACACGGCCCAATAAATTTCCAAACCCCTTCCCGTACAAAGGAGGTTATGGCGAATTTTTTTGAAATATAAAGGCGTTAGTGAAATATTTGAAGTGAAAACGATATTGGAATTTTTCGAAATATAAAGGCGTTAGTGAAATATTTGAAGTGAAAACGATATTGAAATTAAAGAATGAACTATATTTATATATATATATATAAATAGAATTGAAAGGAATCGAGGCCGTGCAGTTCGTGTTTTGAAATCATAACTTGAATCGATTAGTACGAGAGATCCGACCATCGGATTTTCCCGAAATAGCAATTGTTGGGTTCGCCTTGGAAATATCTTTCCAACGGCACCAACTTTGTAAAAATCCAACGGTTGGATTGTCTGGAATGTTTAATTCAAATCTAAAGAAAAACAACGCCAGAATCATTTATATTTATATATAAATATAATTAAATTAAATCGAATAACGACGCTGTAGTTCGTATTTTGAAACCGTAACTTCAAACGACTAGTGTGGAAAATCCGACCGTCGGATTTTCACGAAACTCGAACCATTGGACTCGATTTGGGAATATCTTCCTAGTGGTATAGACTTTGTAGAAATCCAACGGTTAGATTTTCCGGTATGTGTAAAACAAATTAGTGGAAAAACAACGCCAGTGCCACGGCATGACCTGAAACGTCGTTTAATTAAATATGGCCATTTTTAAATAAATAAAAATGGCGAAAAATCGTTATAAAATATTATAAGCGACATGGATTGGAAATAAACCAATTTGGCTTGATCTGCTTGATATTTGATGGTTGTATGTGTTTGACACGAAAATTATACTAAAGAACTGAAATGTGAATGTCGAATAATATAACCATGGAAAGAATTGATTTGAATTCTAATTATACGTGAATTATTTGAAAGGCCGAGCTAACCCTCATTTCAAATAATTGATCGAGCGATTCGAAGTCGAAAATACAAAGACAGTTCAAGACCGAAGATCTTCGTATCGGATGGATAGGCGCTGTTGAGGTTCCTGATTGGAGTAGCAACCGTGAAGGAACAGAAGTAGTAGCCATCTAAACGTATGTGTTGATTGTACGGATATACGAGGAATATGGTGCCTCCGGTTTCGTTTAGACCCAGAACGGACTAGTAAATGGACTGTGTGTCTGACATTGGATTTTGTTATGTACTGATTGATCTCTGTTAAATGTATATCTGTTTGGCGGCGGAGAATTTATTCTTTTGCTTAACGCCCTTCTCTGAGACGTACGAGCTCAGAGGTTATATATCGATAGAAATAAGTCATATGAAGTGGATTGCCTATGTGGCATGCCAAGATGCAGTGAATCGGGCATCTGTTGCAAAGCAAAGTCTTGTGTTCGATGATCAAAGCACGACCTATGTGGCTTGGCTTTGTGTATAGCGTGGATTCGCGGGCCTCACACCTCGGTATGAGTCAAAAACGGGATAAGGACCCAAGGAGTGTACGACGTTTCTTTCTAGCTATGGATGGTGTCAGTGCTTAAACTGACTGACATTTATATTACTTTCATCTTTGTGGTTGTTGGAATGAGGCGCCTCGATATTAGGTCTGTTTGGACCGGGAAACGTGTGTTCAGGAATAATTAATCCTCTAACGTAAGGGATGACCGACCTTGGAGGATCCAAGGGTTACCCAGAGTGTGTAGTCCTGAGGCATTTGCTAGAGCGTCTCGAAACGGAGAGGAGCTTGCCCCTTGCCTCGACTCATGACGGAAATCCAATTTCCAATACGAGATAACGGTTTCGATTGTAACTTATGTATGGCGACATAGTGGCATGGGACGCTCATGTCGTCTATGATTGATATTTATGATGATATTCGTTTTTGAAACATATATGCACTAGTAATAATATCAAATGATTTTGCTTTACATGTATTAAGAATATTTGGCCATTATAAGGTAAAACTCTATCCTCCGGTTTGCGTTGCATTGTATGATGGGACTTGAGTCTTATAACGGCTTCATTCTTTTTAAAAGCATTGCGTTGTTTTAAAGAATTTACTTTGTTTTAAATGTACCGACAATCACTGGAGTAAACCCGTTCCACGAAAGTGGCGTGGTCCTATGATTCGCCTTATTACTGTTGTTTAACCTGTTAAGTAGATTTCTCATACCAGTCCCATGACTGATTCGTTGTTTGTTTCACTTTGCAAACTCGGATGCCCTTATTTTCACACGGGCAGCCTAGTTGACAGATGACAGGTTGTTTTGGCTTAGCACTGCAGTACGAGGTGCACTTTTGGCTTGATGGCGAGGGATTAGATTTGTATTTTGGCTATTGACTTTCCGCCTATCTTATGTTATGATTCCGCCTATGGCGATGCAGACTGTTTTACTTCCAGTATTTATTATCATATGTATATGTACCGCCTCAGGCGATGTAGACTGATAGCCTTATTATGTCTCACTGTATGTATATATTCCGCCTATGGCAATGTTGATTGATCATTCCCCTTTTATTTACTAAGTTATATCCTACGTTGTGCTATTCTGATGTTGTTACATGTTATGATTCCGCTGCCATATCCATGTAAAATTATTCTATTTATTGTTTTTGCTATTATATGTACTCTGCTATGATGATTGATGTGTTATATTCCAATGATTATCCTTAACACCGTCACACAGATTTTGGGATCGTCACAGGACCCCTCCTAGTTTTGGGTCAAAGTTTTGATACCAGAAAAGGGTTACTGACTAATATGGGTCCTACTCAACAGATGACACAAGTAATTACCCCTCCTAACCTTGTGTCCCCAAAGTAACAAATTTCAGATTAACTTGCTTACAGATTTCAGATTTACAATGTTCAGATTAACTAGTTCTCAGATCAGACATATAGATTAACAAGTTTTCAGACTAACTGATCAGATATGTAGATTAACAGACTTACAGATTGTTTCACCTAACCTTGTATTTGGCCTACAGATTTACAAAACGGGTTTATTAGATTCATCCGCCCAGTTGATTTAACCTTATCCACCCAACACGTTTTAGGCATCATATGTATCCTAGATTGGCATTAGTTAATTACTAATGCACAGACCTCTCACATTAGGTCGGTAGCTTGTGGCCGCTGGATGTGCCGGGCGGTTCCGGGCAGACTTCTGCCACAAGCCAGAACTTACCTCGTGTCTAAGCATCTTTTAGTTATATGCCTACAACCTCTCACATTATACTGACAGTTTGCGGTTGCTGGTTAAGCCGGTTGGGTCCGGGCAGGCTTCTACCGCAAATAGAGTCAAACCTCATGCCTCAACATTCTTATTTTTAGCTAAAGTATTCATTCACAGATTATGCCAATATTATGCCAACTCAACAAATTAAACTTCTTTACAAGTTACAGCAGATTATTCAAAGTTCTATTAACTTGTTTTGCTCAATTTTAGATCGAGCCTACAGATTTTCATACCCCAAACTACCGTATTCAGTTTTAACAGATTTAGCAGATTAGGCAATTTAATAGATGTAATCATAAAATTAAGCCTAATTTTACATGCCCAAATTATGGTCATGATTCACAATATAACATATGCCCCAAATTTTAGTTAAATTTACACAATACAGAATATTCTCTAAAAACCCCAAATCATGATATACAATACGAATTATGCCAAATTATAGCCTTTGATTTCAGCGTATGCCTAATATCCAAAATCCCCATTTAGGCGTATTCACATTTAATAGTTATCCTATTATAATATAGATCTTTGTGCCTAAGTCATATACACAATAATTCTCCTTCTTCCAAATCATAGACTATCATATATAGTATGCTCAGATCCAGATCTTAAATTACAACATATGTTCTTTTCTCAATTTAGTCACAAATCAGTCATGTCTAATTAGGCATCATTCACTTTTTCCCCTAAATTTAGCGTTCCGCGAAAGTGGCGTGGTCCTATGATTTGCCTTATTACTGTTGTTTAACCTGTTAAGTAGATTTCTCATACCAGTCCCATGACTGACTCGTTGTTCGTTTCACTTTGCAAACTCAGGTGCCCTTATTTTTACACGGGCAGCCTAGTTGACAGATGACAGGTTGTTTTGGCTTAGCACTGTAGTACGAGGTGCACTTTTGGCTTGATGGCGAGGGATTAGATTTGTATTTTGGCTATTGACTTTCCGCCTATCTTATGTTATGATTCCGCCTATGGCGATGCAGACTGTTTTACTTCCAGTATTTATTATCATATGTATATGTACCGCCTCAGGCGATGTAGACTGATACCCTTATTATGTCTCACTGTATGTATATATTCCGCCCATGGCAATTTTGACTGATCATTCCCCTTTTATCTACTAAGTTATATCCTACGTTGTGATATTCTGATGTTGTTACATGTTATGATTCCGCTGCCATATCCATGTAAAATTATTCTATTTATTGTTTTTGCTATTATCTGTACTCTGCTATGATGATTGATGTGTTATATTCCAATGATTATCCTTAACACCATCACATGGATTTTGGGATTGTCACAGGACCCCTCCTAGTGTTGGGTCATAGTTTTGATACCAGAAAAGGGTTACTGACTAATATGGGTCCTACACAACAGATGACACAAGTAATTACCCCTCCTAACTTTGTGTCCCTAAAGTAACAAATTTCAGATTAACTTGCTTACAGATTTCAGATGTACAAAGTTCAGATTAACTAGTTCTCAGATCAGACATATAGATTAACAAGTTTTCAGACTAACGGATCAGATATACAGATTAAAAGACTTACAGATTGTTTCACCAAACCTTGTATTGGGCCTACAGATTTACGAAACGGGTTTATTAGATTCATCCGCCCAGTTGATTTAACCTTATCCACCCAACACGTTTTAGGCATCATATTTATCCTAGATTTGCATTAGTTAATTACTAATGCAAAGACCTCTCACATTAGGTCGGTAGCTTGTGGCCGCTGGATGTGCCGGGCGGTTCCGGGCGATTCCGGGCAGACTTCTGCCACAAGCCAGACCTTACCTTGTGTCTAAGCATCTTTTAGTTATACCTCTCACATTATACTGACAGTTTGCGGTTGCTGGTTAAGCCGGTTGGGTCCGGGCAGGCTTCTACCGCAAACAGAGTCTAACCTCATGCCTCAGCATTCTTATTTTTAGCTAAAGTATTCATTCACAGATTATGCCAATATTATGCCAACTCAACAAATTAAACTTCTTTACAAGTTACAGCAGATTATTCAAAGTTCTATTAACTTGTTTTGCTCAATTTTAGATCGAGCCTACAGATTTTCATACCCCAAATTACCGTATTCAGTTTTAACAGATTTAGCAGATTAGGCAATTTAACAGATGTAATCATAAAATTAAGCCTAATTTTACATGCCCAAATTATGGTCATGATTCACAATATAACATATGCCCCAAATTTTAGTTAAATTTACACAATACAGAATATTCTCTAAAAACCCCAAATCATGATATACAATACGAATTATGCCAAATTATAGCCTTTGATTTCAGCGTATGCCTAATATCCAAAATCCCCATTTAGGCGTTTTCACATTTAATAGTTATCCTATTATAATATAGATCTTTGTGCCTAAGTCATATACACAATAATTCTCCTTCTTCTAAATCACAGACTATCATATATAGTATGCTCAAATCCAGATCTTAAATTACAACATATGTTCTTTTCTCAATTTAGTCACAAATCAGTCATGTCTAATTATGCATCATTCACTTTTTCCCCTAAATTTAGCGTTTGTGTATCAATCTCTTATGAGATTTGGCTCAGGCTCGTGGTAGCCTGGCTATAGAACAGAAGGAAGGAAGAGATACAGGATAGTTACTATAAAATTAATAAGATAGATCTAGACAGAAAAACAGATCTGATAAACAAGAATATGCATAATCTCAAATTCATATTTATAACCATGTCAAGATCATAATTAAATTTCATATCTGAAAATGTAACAACCCGGAAATCTGGGCCAGTTTATTTTTTTTTATTTTGGCCATTTTATTGAATTTTGATTATTTAAAATGAATTATTTTAAATAATAACGACGAGAAATTTATTTTGAATAGAATTCGAACATATATATTATATAGATCGACGATAGAATATAAATAATTATTTATATTTATAAAAGGAATTGAAAATGGCGCGGTAGTTCGATAATTCGATTTCAAACTTCAATTGAATGTACCAGGTGCAAAACAATCCGGATTTTAGTGAAACCAAAAATAATGGAATCGAATTGAAAATATCTTTCCAACGAATCCGGAAAATTGAAATTTCATAGCGGGAATCAAAAGATATGTCCAGTTGAAAATTCTAAATAGTCGCTATGGAATTCAGGCCCTTAAAAATAGCCATTTTGCAAACGACCTCGGATTTCGACGAAACCACTTTTGTTGGATCCGCGATGTCAAATTATTGCTATGTTTCAAATTTCATAATTTTTCGAATCAATATGTGAGCGTGGCAGAGGAAAATGCGTTTGACCTGTTTCAGTTGGTTTTAATCGACTGGAAAATGGCCATTTTTCAAACGGTCTCAGAATTTGACGAAATTAGTTTTGTTAGGACTGTATCGTCAATACGAAGCTAGAAATAATTTTTCTGAATTTTTCTGAGTTAGTATGTGGCCCAGGTAAATTGAAATGTACGTTTAAAATTGAATATACAGATTTATATTTTAAATTTAACAGAAACTGATCGAAATAATCGAATCAGCTTAGGATACATATTCCATTGTGTTCGGAATGGGGGTAATTAGCTAGAGGCGACAGTCGTTGGGTTGGATTTGAAGTTCATGACGATTTTGAACTTTAAAACGGATTAAATAATATTTTAAATAACCTATATATCCTCTCAAACCCTAAATGATTGGTCAAACCCCTTCCTTAGTCAAACCTCTAGAAAATCCCGCCTCCCTCCATTCAGTACACGGCGAAATCAGCTCGATCCTTTCCCCTCTCTTTTCTTTAAATCCATTCAATAAAAAATCAAAGCCTTCAAGGGGAAATCAAAGGGATTTCCATCCTCCTCAGTTTCGTACAGAGGGGATCGGGTTTGGTGGGGTGAAGCGTTCGAAATCGCGGGGCAAACGGGGAGAGTTCGCGCGAGTGACACGCTGGCACTAGAGGAGGGGGCTGACACTCCGACGCTCCGAGGGGCAGGCGACGATGGTGGTACGGCGGCTTGGATGATCGGCGAGAAGGAACCCTAAATTCGCATTATGGGCTTGGATGCTTCGACAGTCCTGGAACGACTTACAGAAGAGTGAGGTGATTAAAAATCTAATTAGCTTCTTCATTAATTATATTATTTTTTATTTAATTAAATACATTTGAAAAAAATTCAGTTTTTATTTAATTTAATACATTGTTAAAAATCAGTTTGAAAAAAAAATATGAATTTGCTTTGAAAGAAAAATGAATTTGCTTTGAAAACAAAATATGAATTTGCTTTGAAAGAAAGATGAATTTGCTTTGAAAACAAAATATGAATTTGCTTTGAAAGAAAAATGAATTTGCTTTGAAAACAAAATATGAATTTGCTTTGAAAGAAAGATGAATTTGCTTTGAAAACAAAATATGAATTTGCTTTGAAAGAAAGATGAATTTGCTTTGAAAACAAAATATGAATTTGCTTTGAAAGAAAAATGAATTTGCTTTGAAAACAAAATATGAATTTGCTTTGAAAGAAAAATGAATTTGCTTTGAAAACAAAATATGAATTTGCTTTGAAAACAGAAAAATGAATTTGCTTTGAAAACAAAATATGAATTTGCTTTGAAAACAGAAAAATGAATTTGCTTTGAAAACAAAATTTGAATTTGCTTTGAAAACAAAATCTGAATTAGCTTTGAAAACAAAGTTTGCATTCTTTTTGAAAATGAATTTTGCATTGATTTTGAAAATAAAATTAACATTGTTTTTAAAATAGAAATAGCAGATATAAAAATTCGATTTTTATATATTGAATAGCAAAGTAAAAATTCGATTTTTATATATTGAATAGCAAAGTAAAAAATCGATTTTTATATATTGAATAGCGAAGTAAAAATTCGATTTTTATATATTGAATAGCGAAGTAAAAATTCGATTTTTATATATTGAATAGTGAAGTAAAAATTCGATTTTTATAAATTGAATAACGAAGTAAAAATTCGATTTTTATATATTGAATAACGAAGTAAAAATTTGGTTTTTACATATTTAGAGAATCTGGGCAACGAAGATGACAAAAGGCAAGAACGATGAAGATTTCTATAAATGAAGTGCCATGAAATTGGATAGCTATCGGTGAGAATTTCCCACTCTTCATTTTCTTTACTAGTTCTATATATACTAGGATGCAGACGGTGCTTAGTAGCACTCGATACAATCGTCCACAGACCATGGACTTGTTTGTTTGGTTGCATAGATTAGTTGGATGATTTGATTTGAATTTTGTTGTTTGGTGATTTTGATTGATGTGTGAATGGCGTGGGCCTTCACTAGACCGGGGATAAGGCTAGGCCTCGTCCTGTTTCTAGTATCGTGCCGTTATGCCGCCGAAATTTTCTAAAATAAGTTAGAAAAATAAAAATATCAATTTTATTTGTAAATGAACGGAATAAAAATTCATGTGTGAAGATAAAATGTTTTATCGTTAAAAATATAATTTTTAACGTAAATTTGAATAAATAAATATTCATTTACAAACTGGACGGTTTGTTTATGTACACCTATTTGAAGGACATTGATTGGGACGATAAATTTTACACATCGCCCAACTGCACAAATAAAATCTGGGTTTGATTGTTTGAAACCCCACACAGGTGTCGGGATGAAATTTGAGATTCACTCATCCTGATTGATTGAATATGTCGATCGATTGATTGACAGGCTGCTATAAGCGTTAGATATCTATATTTGATGCTTATACAGTGTAGTGCACTTTGGTTGATGGTTGATTATTTTCAATGCTATTATATATGTGTGATGTATGAAAATCCATATAATTAATTTTATATGGTGATTGATTGGGCCTCATTCCAATTTAGAGAATAAAGAATATTATAAAATAAAGGTTCATGTGTTGACTATACTCATCCGTTGAGATTAGTCATGTGTTGAACGTAATATTTTAACAATAAATTTTATATCTTTATCACTATTAAATAAAGGTTCATGTGTTGACTGTACTCATCCATTGAGATTAGTCATGTGTTGAACGAAATAATTTAACAAAAATAGTCACACGTGGACAATACTCATTCGTTGAGATTAGTCGTGTGTTGACAAAAAAATAAATATCCATTTGTTGAATAGAATAAAGGAATATATGAAGCCGTGTTGATTAAATTGACGCCATTTTGACGTGAACGATATTTATATCGATTTTATTCATTTTAAAATGAATATTGAAAAGTGATTTCGAAATCGAATATTTTGAAAACAATTTCGAAATGAATTGAATAGAAAATGATTTCGAAATGAATTGAATATTTTGAAAACGATTTCGAAATGAATTGAATAGAAAACGATTTCGAAATGAATTGAATATTTTGAAAACGATTTCGAAATGAATCGAATAGAAAACGATTTCGAAATGAATTGAATAGAAAACGATTTCGAAATGAATTGAATATTTTGAAAACGATTTTGAAATGAATTGAATAGAAAACGATTTCGAAATGAATTGAATATTTTGAAAGCGATTTCGAAATGAATTGAATAGAAAACGATTTCGAAATGAATTGAATATAAAACGATTTCGAAACGAATTGAATTGAAAACGATTTCGAAATGAATTAAATAGAAAACGATTTCGAAACGAATTGAATATAAAACGATTTCAAAATGAATTGAATATAAAACGATTTCGAATTGGATCGAATAGAAAACCAATTTGAATTGAATCGAATTGAATTGAAAACGAATTGAATTCAAATTAAATAGAAAACGAAATGAATTTGATTCAAATGGAAAACCAATTTGAATTGAATCGAATAGAAAATCAATTTGATTTGAATCGAATAGAAAACCAAAATGAATTGAATTTGATTTGATTTGAAAATGAATTGAATTTGAATTGAATAGAGAATGAATTGAATTTGAATTGAATAGAGAATGAATTGAATTTGAATTGAATAGAGAATGAATTGAATTTGAATTGAATAAGAAAATGAATTCGAATTGAATTGAAAAGAAATCGAATTCGAATTGAATTGAATTGAAAAGAAAATGAATTCGAATCGAATTAAAATCGATTTGAATTAAAATCAAATAGAAATGAAAGTAAAAAGGATTTATAATAGAAAATTCGATTTCGATTTGAATTTGAAATAAAGGTTGAAATTGTTTTCGAAACGAATTCAAAACTATTTATAAAATTCGTTTTAAATAGTAATCGACGAAATATATATTATATATTATATATAATGGCCTGAATAGAACGCGCCGCGCCGCGGCAGTTCGTGAATTTCGACCATTTATTTCAAACGGACATTACGGGAGATCCGACCGTCGGATTCTCCTAAAACCGGAACCGTTGGGTTCGTATCGAAAAGAGATTTCTAACGAATATTAGAAATTCAAAATCTAACGGTTGGATTTGGAGATACGTCCAAATCAAATTTGAAAAAGGTCGCTGTAAGTGCAGTTCGATGGCCGTTGATGGAAATCGACTGTACGAGCCTTGATAAAATTATTAAAAATAGTAATAATTTGTGTAAAATCATAATAAATGATTTGGGAAATTTTGGGGTGAAAAACTCCATATATGAAAGGATAAAATTGGATTTTTATCGAAATGAACTAGTTTTGAACTAAATTTAAAACCCAATTATTTTTAAATAAATAAATTAGATTTAAAAAGGGGTTTTAAATAATCGGCATTTCTAATATATTTGATTGGATTTGAAATGGGTTTATCGTGGACGGTGTTTTAAATAACACTAGTTCTTTAACCCGATAACAAATAGAATGTGATTTGGGTTTGTCGTGAACTATGTTTTAAATAACACCTAGTTCTTTAACCCAATAAAAGGAGTTTTAACGAATCTGCAATTAGGTTGAAATGTGAATCTATAATTTAAATTATCAAATTTAGAAATGAGCGGGAATGGAGTATCGCCAGTTTTGCTCCAAAGCGATAGTTAAATCTTTAATTAGATTTGAACGTGAAATGGTAATTAATTTTACCGATAACACAATAGTATTAAATATGGAGTATTGCCAGTTTTGCTTCATGGGATGAATAGGTTGGGATTGGGAAATAAAATAAATAATTACTTCGTTGTGGTTCGCTAATCTCGACTAGTTTGGAAAACCATAATTTGGTTTGAAATGACATCCAAAGGAAGATTAAAGGATAAATTTTAAAGAATTTATCTTGGATAAAATTAATGGGAACCTTTCCCTAAGAGTTGAAATCTAGAAACTAGCTGAAGGTTAGTTAAGAAGAATGGTTTCCTGGATATTGATCTGATGTTGGTTTCGGCCTTCCGGGTTAATATTTGGGGAATTGCTCTCTTACCGATTTACGGTTAGTAACTAATGAATTGGAATGAGGCGTATGTTGTGTTTGTGTAACATTTATTTTTGATATACGCGGGTTGTTCGGAAAGGCCGGGTTTATACCCATTTTGAATAACCGATTCGACGATATGTCAAAGATGAAGACGGTGGTTGAAGACCGGAAGTCTTCACATCGTTTGGATAATTACTGACGATCCTGATTGGGCTGTACACCCAAGAGGATGGAAATAGTTGGTGGTCGTCCAGACGTACTTGGAGATGGATGGATATGCGAGGAAAGTGCCTCCGGTTTCGTTCAGACCTAGAACGGACTTGTAAATGGATGGTGTGTCTGACATTGTATTCCTTTATATTGTATTTGTTGATCTCTGCTAAATATATATTTGTTTGGCGGCGGAGAATTTATTCTCTTGCTTAACGCCCTTCTCTGAGACATATGAGCTCAGAGGTTATATATTGGCAGAAATCAGTGGTACAATATGGATTGATAGTGTGGCATGCTGAGATGCAGTGATCCAGACTTTTGTTGAAAAGCAAAGTTTGGTGGTTGATGATCAAAGCGCAACTGATATAGCATGGCTTTGTGTATAGCGTTGATCCGCGAGCCTCACACCCCGGTATGGTGGTAAACTGATGGTTTGATCAGTATGCTTTTTCGTGGATGGGCACCTTAGTGGTGTCGTGGATTCGGTCGACCGAGATGAGCCTAGTGCTCAGGGATATATAGAGTAGGCGGTGTTTTCTCTCGCTGGGACGTAAGCCGCGGTGGTACTCTGGTCCCAAATGTGCGGATGTGCAGACGGTGTTTCTCTTATTGGGATGTAAGCCGTGGTGAATTGAATTCCGCGATCGATCTTTCGAACCAGGAGCCACCATGATGGATATCCAATTTCCAATACGTGTATTGCGGTATTAATTGTAGAACTAGTATGGCGACATGATATATGGTACCCATGCCGTCTATGATTGATATTTATGATTGAAATTGTTTTGACACTATACACTTATTATAGTATCAAATGATTTGATTTTTAAAACGTACCAAGCATGTTTGGCTATTATAAGGGAAAACCCTATCCTCCGGCTGCGTTGCATTGTGTGATGGGACCTGGGTCTTATATTAGCTTCATTTTTAGAAAAGCATTGCGTTGTTTACTTATATGCACTGGTATTCTTGGGAGGAAACCCGTTCCGTGTTATACGGCGTGGTCCCTTGATTTACCTAACTTTAAAATAAAGATATACAGCTGTTTTAGTTCTCACACCAGTCACATGACTGACCTGGAGTTTATTGTTTTAACCTAAACTCTGGGTGCCCCTATTTTCCACACGGGCAGCTAGTAGTTTTGGTTTTGCAGATTTATATTCACAGGATCCTGGTTTACAGCTGGAACGATATCCGGAAAGTTTTGTATCCGTATATCTCTTCTAGTTGTGTATTGTATTATTTTCCGCTGCGATGTATTTAAATGTAATTTAAATCTCTGATATTTCTGTGTAATATTCATTTATACTCTGTATATTCTTGTATTTGATGGAATTGTTGTAATAACAATGAAATGTTCTTTTGTCTGCGTTCTGATTTGTCTTGTCCTCACAGTAATTCGTTCTTTCTCATCTCTTCGGAGACCGGGGAAGTTTCGGGTCGCTTCAGAAAATAACTGTACTCACCTTGGTTGGATTCTAAAAGAAAAAGGATTGTAGTTGTTCTCTTTTAATACCATTCAGATTGGATGAAGAAGAAGCACTAGTTCTAGCTTAGGTTTCAGCAGAGTAGAGACGCCATTGATTTATTTTAATTAGAATTGAGGCAACATAGCGTTACAATGGTTTGGTGTGGAGAGAAAGTGGGGTTCGGGGGTGTTTAAATATAGGAGCCAAATAATTTGTCTAGAAATCAAATCCAGATACAAAAATCCGAATTTGTCTCGGATCTGCAGGTCGACCTGTAGGAGGGGAGGTCGACCCCATGGTCGACCTGTATAGGGTAGGTCGACCCCCAGGTCGACTTGGCCCCTGGGCGGGAAAAATCCCACCCACCCTGTTCTGCGTTTAAATTCGAATTTTGAATTTTGAACTGAGCTGTTTTAATTAATTTAAATTTTCTGAAACTTCTGAAGGCCATAACTTCTTCATACGGAGTCCGATTTACGCAAACTCGGACTATATCTCATGCAGAATTCCGAGATGAACAAAATGACGTAACCAGTTTCCCTTAATTCTTCCTTTAAAAATTAATTATACTTTGTTTTGTTACTTTTATGTTCATAGAAAATACGGGTTGTTACATCCACCAAATTTTAAATAAATCCTCTTGTCATTTAAATGCAGGAAAATTTGTGCATAAGTATAAATGTCTTACAGACTTGAATCAATACGTAGTGAAAACCCATCAAAGTATATCAGGATGGAGTGGTTGACTAAGCATTGAACCATCAATCCTATATGTTCTTACCAGATGTGATTATCACACACTCATTTTCAATTTATCCAGATAGTATGTATACTCGACCCGTGGATTGGCCTTGGGTCAGTATCTTCTATCATTAAATTCCCTTAGAGATCAAGCCAAAATCTCGCAGAAGGCGGCACCACCTTCATTGTATTCATATAGGTAGGTTTATCGAAAGTGCCTTATAATACACACCTCAACAATATATCTGTTATAAACCTATTAAGTTCTAAGCAGAACATCCTCTCTTCATCATTATAAGTACCAAGCACTTTTCCTTGAAATGTATGATAGCACTTAGTTTTTCAAACTAAATATTATAGTGCTTCCATCTGTAAACATATGAAGTACTTTTGATCTTTGAACTCAAGATAACCAATTTCTTTATTATGTTGAGTTGAGTTTCCTTCATTGGAGATTGTATTGTATAGGCTTTAAACCCATTCCCTGTGATGTTTTCATCACTAAGTTCCTTGCAAGTCCTTTAGTAAATGGATCAGCCAAATTCTGGCTAGATCTCACAAAATCCATGGTAATTACCCCTTCAATGAGCATTTTCCTAACCAAACTGTGCCTTAGACTAATATGTCTAAATTTACCATTATAAACTAGGTTGTATGCCTGTGATAATGTAAATTGACTCTCACAATGCACATATATTGGTGGCATAGGTTTTGGCCACATAGGAATTTCTAATAATAGATTCCTTAACCATTCCGCTTCTTTACTATTAGAAGCCAGTGTTATAAACTCAGCATCCATGGTTGAATCAACAATACGTGTAGTATTCTTTGAGGCCCAAGATATTGCTCCCCCACCAAGAGTGAATATCCATCCACTAGTTGATTTATTATATTCACTTCCAGTGTTCCAACTAGCATCTATGTATGCTTCTATTACACTTGGATAACCGTTGTAGTGTATAACATAATTTATGGTACCTTTTAGATACTTTAAAATTCTATGTATTGCATTACATTGGATATAACTAGGGTTACTAGTATATCTACTGATTTAGCCAACAGCATAGGCAATATCAGGTCGTGTGCATGTCATTGCATACATCAAACTTTCAATGACTCTAGCATATTCGAATTGTTATACAGCTCTTCCAGTATTAGTGTATAATTGCATATTTGGATCAAACGGAGTAGACATACGTTTACAATCGAATAGATTGAACCTTTCATAATTTTCTCAATGTAATGAGACGGGTAATTGATAACCCATCTTTTGTTTTCATGATTCTTATTCCAAGAATCATCTCAGCTACTCCCATATCTTTCATGTCAAAGCATGAAGATATATATCTTTTAGTTTCTTCAATCCTTGAAGTATCTGTTCCAAATATGAGCATATCATCCACGTAAAGACATATAATTACACCTTTACCTGAATGAAACTTGCTATAGACACATTTGTCATATTCAAAAATCCTAAAGCTATTAGAAATAATAGTTTTATCAAACTTTTCATGCCATTGCTTTTGTGCATGTTAGAGACCGTAAAGTGATTTGATAAGTTTACATACTTTACGTTCTTGTATAAACATTACAAAACCTTCAAGTTAAGACATATATATCTCTTCGTCAAGTTCACATTTAAAAATGCCGTCTTGACGTCCATTTGATGAATTTCAAAATTATAGATAGAAGCTAATGCAATTAAAGTCGTAATATTTGAAATTCTTGCTACTGGGGCAAACATATTAAAATAATCTATTCCTTCTTTCTGTGTGAATCCTTTGGCAACTAATCTAGCTTTAAATTTTCCGATTGTGCCATCTACTTTTAACCTTTTCTTTAATATCCATTTACATCCTATTGGTTTAGAACCAGGAGGTAAATCTACTAGTTTTCATGTTTTATTTCCCATAATAGAATCCATTTCTTCATTTATAACTTCTTGCCAAAATCATGAACCTTGAGATTTCATTGCCTCGGCATATGTTAAAGGGTCAGATTCTATATTTGTAGATATCATTAATTGATGCTCAACATTATTTCTAGATCCTTCAACCAAATATACGACAAAATTAGGTCCAAAGGATTTCTCTATCCTTCTTCGTTTACTTTTCCTAAGATAATCACCATTTTCGTCGATATTTTCAATAATGTTTTCTACAAGTTCAATAGTTGGCTCATTAACCTCCACTATTTCACCAATAGGTGCATTTACCTCCACCGTTTCATGAATCAGTTTATTTTGAATATAAGTAAATCTATTCTCATAAAATACCGCGTCCCTTGATTCTATTGCTGTATTTACATCAATAGAGCTATTAGGTTCTATTACTAGAAACATATATCCTTTGCTATGTTGAGCATATCCTAAGAATATGCACTCGACAGCCTTTTGTCCTAATTTCCTGATTTTTGGTTCAAGTAATTGGACAATCGCTCTACAACCCCAAACTCGATAATAATCAAGATTTGGTTTCTATTTCTTCCAAAGTTCATAAGGAGTAACTTTACTTTTCTTATGAGGCATTCTATTTAGAATATAACATGTAGTAAGTAAAGGAGCTCCCCTGGAACTAGTGTTAAGTCCAGAATTACACAACATTTCATTTACCATTTCGGTAAGAGTTCTGTTTTCCCTTTCAGCCACTCCATTTTGTTGTGGAGTGTAAGCAATATATGTTTCATGTATAATTCAGACTGATTCACAATATTCAGGAAATTGATACTCGCCATCCCTATTAGATCTAAATGTTTTTATTTTGACATCGCATTGGTTTTCTACTTCTGTTTTATAAGTAATAAATGAATTTAACACTTCACTTTTAGCATGCATAAGATAGACATAACAATATTTAGAGTAATCATATATAAATGTAACAAAATATCTTTTTCCTCCTCTAGTAGGAGTATCATGTATATCACATACATCACTATGAATAAGTTGTAACAATTTTGTTGTACTTTCTAGTTTATAGGAAATGGTTTTCTAGTTATCTTAGTTAATGAACATATCCTATACTTATCTAGCATATCATTTTGGTGTTTGGGAATTAGATTCAAAGATATCATATCAAGCATGCGTTTATGATTAACATGTCCTAATCTACTGTGCCATAATGAAAATGAATCAACAATACAAGCAGAATTCATACTTTTATTAATATCAACATTCAGTTTAAACATACCATCACACATGTACCATTTTCCCACAAATACACCACCTTTGGTCAACACATATTTGTCTGACTCAAAGACTTGTTTGAATACTAAACTTATTAAGAAGACTTCCCGATACAAGGTTCTTCCTATTTTCAGGTACATAATATACATCATTTAATATCAGAACTTTTCCGGATGTTAACTCCAAATCCACAATCCCTTTCCCTTTGACTACTGCCTTTGTTGAATTTCCCATTTAAAGATAATCTTCATCTTCAATTGGTTCTAGTTTCTTGAATTGATTGTCGTCAATGCAGACATGCTTAGTAGCTCCAGAATTGATCCACCAAGAATTGTCTTGTTCAACCATATTCACATCTTATATGACTGCGGCAAACTTTTCTTTTCCAGATTGCTACTTCTTTTTCCAGAAGCGACAATCCCTTTTGAAATGTCCCGATTTACCACAAAAGTAGCAACCACCATTTTTGCCTTTCTTTTCCTGAATTTGGGAAATGTTGTTGTTCTTCCCTTTTCTCTTTTGATTAGAAGAATTATCTAAAGCATTATTTGCTTGCTTTTCTTCCACCATATGGACCTTTGATGTATCAACAACTTTTCATCTTAGGCATCTTTTTGCCTTAGTTATTGTTCAACTTGAAAATATTGTGCAAGGTTTTCTAGACTCATATCCTCCTTCATGTGTTTCAGTAGTTTCCTCTGATCTTTCCAAGAAGGGGGTAATTAGTCAATTATCGAGGAAACCTTTATTTTCTCATCCATATTTAGCTTATGTTGACTGAATTGGTTAAGTATGTGTATGATGTCATAAAATTTGGTGGCTAGAAATTTCTTACTTGTTGCGTCTTCCATCAGATACTTCACCTCTAATGCATTCCAAACATCCTCTGCAGTTGGCTTGTTGTAGTACATATCAAAAAGTGTGTCCATCATCACATTATAAATATGGCCTTTACAAATATAATCATCTTGTTCCCATTTGATCCGACTCGTGTCTGTGCAATGGTTTCATCTTCTGTCTCCGTTGGTATTGGCATAGTCAAAACAAAAAAAACTTTCATACCAGCCAATAAGAAATGCATCTTCTTCTTCCATTGTAGGAAATTGACACCATTAAATCGCTCTAATTTTGCAAAATCAGCGGCAAACTCTTTGAGACTGTAAGGAGCCATTGCAGAAATACCATTTTAGATTATTGTTTGTCGAATTCGTCACTGGATCTCTTTATCTACGAATACACAAATCTCTGAGGCACGATGTGGTGATCGCTATACTAAAACAGATTTTCCCTCTTAATTCTGTGCACGAGTAATGGAAAATCTGTTCGAAAATACAAAGGAGAAGATATTGAATATCTTTTATTCGACGTGTTTGCACAGACATGGCGATTCACTATCTCGGATTTGACCGTTGCAGTGACAAGATGATGGAGTTATAGCCTGCAGAACTATAACTCGTATAATCTACTTAAATTTTGGCAGTAATTCAAGAATATAACAATGACAAAAAGAATTTTAAGGAATGAGAAGAAGAGTATTTTCGAATTGTGTAATACTAAATTCAGGGCAGCGTTTTTATAGCAGAAAAGAGTTGCAACCTTTTTTCAATGATTATGACTGTTTGAAATCAAACTGTCGCATCTATTTATTTGCAACAGTTATGAAGCATTGCAAATTTGAATGATGAACAGACGCGTCCATTCATTTGCAACGGCTCTGAAGCGTTACAAATTTTAAATCCATGCGTGCAAATACACAACGGATCTGCGCAAGCCTATTGCATTTCGAGGCCCATCTGATCACGAGACCCCAAGAGCCCCAAGGACCATCTTTTGACATTTTAAATATTAATGTCATGCCATTGTCTCTTTTCTTTCCATCTCCACTTTCCTTTTGACATAATACATAATGCCTTTTTATATATAGTGGCAAAGGCATTAGTTTTTCCCGATGTGGGACTAAACGATTTTGCCCCCTTCTTCCTCCTTTTATTTAAAATTTCCTCCAACAATCCTCCACCAAATTTTAAATAATTTCCTCTTGTCATTTAAATGCAGGAAAATTTGTGCATAAGTATAGATGTCATGCAGACTTGAATCTATACGTAGTGAAAATCCATCAAAGTATATCAGGGTGGAGTGGTTGACTAAGCATTGAGCCATCGATCCTATATAATCTTACTGGATGCGATTATCACACACTCATTTTCATTTTATCCAGATAGTATATATGCTCAAACGGTGGTTTGGCCTTGGGTCAGTATCTTCTTTCATTAAATTCCCTTAGAGATCAAGCCAAAATCTCGTAGAAGGCGGCACCACCTTTGTTGCATTCATATAAGTAGGTATATCAGAAGTGCCTTATAACACACACCTCAACAATATATCTATTATAAATGTATTAAGTTCTAAGCAGAACATCCTCTCTTCGTCATTATAAGTACCAAGCATTTTTCCTTGGAATGTATGATAATACTCAGTTTTTAAAACTATATATTATAGTGCTTCCAACCGCAAACATATGAAGTACTTTTACTCTTTGAACTCAAGATAACAAATTTCTTTGTTATGTAGAGTCACTACACCATGTCAGCGAATTTGGCATAGAAGGATGCGGATATACAGTTTGGCTAAAAACCGTATCAAATTTGATAATGCTCAGAACCGTATCTGTAACACCCCACGTCCATTAATGTCACTCACAAAGGGAATGCATTAACTTCTATGGAGCGTTTTAAGTAAGTATAGAACAGAAACTTAACAACAAGACAGATATAAACAGTACTCAAAGATTTAAAACTTTATTTCATTGCAGCGGAAAACACATATGTTTGCTTACAACATCAAAAACCAACGTCAAAGTACATAATATCCATCTTGACTACCAAAAGTACATAAATTGAAAGACATAATCCCAATACGAAATTGCCATAAATAAAAGAGAAGCTGAACTTTACTTCAGTGATCCAAGCAATCTTCTAAAAGCAGAGAAATGACGGTCCAAAATCAAGCTCCACTGGTGCTAGTTCCAACCTGAGCACCTGGGGGTGTGGGGGGGGGGGGGGAGAAAGAAAAAAGGAGGAAACAAGGGGGGTTAGACATAAAGTCTGGCGAGTGCGATAACTTTAACAATATAATTAACAAAGTAACTAGGCTAAGGCCTAAGTTGGAAAATAAGGGAATGACCATGAACCATTGAATATGGCAGAGTAAATAAGGAAACAAGATGAACAGCGATATCGTTAAAGCGCCCCTAAACCACTATAAGATAATTACTAAACTACACCAACACTATATGATAATTGCTATACTGCACCACCACTAGTCACCCTAAGGTTGATCCCGCCTACAGACTTAATAATGATATTGGTAGTTTCGTGCACCCCTAGCTGCCTTCATAGGTGCCGCCTGCCCCTATCTCCACTAGGTGTACCCACTACCCCCAAGCGATTGGCTCCCTAACTCGTAGATACCTGTGCTGGCCCCACAGTGGGGTGTATCACTCCCCAAAGTGGCAACCCGAAACAACCAACAATGCACGACTTATACCTACACGATGCAACAACGTCTGACCTACCAGCCCGGGCCCACACACGCATATGAACCCGTTGGACTTGCGTTGCCACCGCTAACCCGTTTTGGCCTCTTACAGTCAAGCCCAGTATGTGTGTCCCGTCCTCGACTTGGGTCGAGCCCACAAAGATACGTATGGGTTACTGGTTGAAATGGGCCCCCATTACTTGACACAAGCTATTCACCTAAGCTTGGTCCCCTCTAGTACATCCCACTTAACCTACTTCTTATTCATGTTTCAATTACATGTTTCAGTTTTGGTCAAGTGTTTCTAATCGTATTTCCAAATGCCACCCAAGGCACCCACTAGATTCCACATGCCACGCAAGGCACCCACTTAACCCCCTCATGTCCCACTACATGTTTATCTAGTTAAGTGTTTCTTAATTCATTAAGGCCGTAACCTCATAAAGAACTCTCACATTAGACTGGAATTTGTGGCCACTGGATTTGCCGGGCGGGCCCGGGCAGTCTTACACCACAAAAGAGCCTAACTTCGTGTCTTTACATTTGTTACGTATTTAATTTATGCCTAAGATCTCTCACAATAGACTAGAATTTGTGGCAGCTGGATTTGCCGGGCAGGTCCGGGCAGTCTTACACCACAAAAGAGCCTAACCTCATGTCTTAGACGATTAATTACTCCTAATTAATCATTCCCCAATTTGAATTACTTTCCCTATTCAAATTATCAATCAATTCCAAATTTAACGATGTCATAATTGACTCAATTATGTCCATCTATTTATGGTATGTAAAATCATACCAATTTTCATCACAAATTTATTTTATGCCTTTTAAGGCATTTATGCCAATTAAATCTTTTTAATATTATCCCTTTTTACCCCACGTTGTACGTTTGTTCGTTTAACGTAAAATATACGTTAGACTCGAATAGTCTAACTCATGGAATAAAGAGAAAACATCACAATATATACATAATTAAAACATAGATCTAAACACAGGGGTTAACTTGCATGTGTGAATGATGTTCTACATCTAAAACTTGCATAGGCCAAAGTTACAACTTGCTTAAACAACATATGTCATGGATCCAAATCTAAAGGTGTGAACTTGTTGAGATAATGGTCACAAACTTGCATAAATCATGTATGTCATAGATCTACATCTAAAGGTGTAAACTTGCATAGGCAATAACCCTAAACTTGCATAACATGATTCATATCCCAAACTCATATATTTATATAAACTTGCATATGTGATTTATGCATCATAACAATGGTGTAAACTTGCATCTAACATGTAAATTATCATGTAGAATTTATCATATAACTCACACATGTCATAGCCTAACTTTAGATCTAAAATTGATGTCACGAAGCATGTAAGGTTATACTAACTTGCCTATGATTCTTGTCTAAATCAACATCTAAACTTGCATACATACTTGTGATGTATCATATGAATCAACATAACCAAACTAGCATATGAACAACATGATGATTCGATTATAAATAAGCCAATCATAAAATTATAACATAGATGATTACAACTTTACAAGATAGCATCATAGAATTTACAACATAAACATCACAATTTTACTACATGAATAATAACATGCGGTCAATAATTCACATCATATCCAAATAGTCCACATCATAACTCAATCCAATTAATTTGCTAATTATTTTATTAAAATTATCCAACTCACAACTCAAAGGCGGTCTTGAGTTCTGAATTCTGAGTTCTGAAGTTGTATTAGCTTTCCTTTGAAGAAGATTCGTTGTTAGGGTTAAATAGAACTGATTTGATTTGCTGTTCTTCGTCTCTAATTGGTAGCGGCTACTCTAGGTTATAAGACGACAGCATGACGGCCATAGTTTCAGTTTTAATTCTGATTTAGGGTTTGAGTCTACCCATGTTTATATAGAATTTTAATTTAATTATAGCCGTCGGATGATCTTAGGGTTAATCAAAACCATTCAGTGGGGATAGGGTGACACCTCAGCCCTAATGACTCGGTCAGGAGTCAGAAAGGACTCAGCAACATGGGTCAGACTGAACCAGGAAGCTGTGCAGGCCTGCTGCCTCGGCTTGGGCGCACTTGGTAGGTGCGCCGGTGCAATTTTGTATTGGCGCACTTCCCAAGTGCGCCAGTGTAATTTTTTTTCTTGTTTTGCCACCAAACTTCGTTCGTCCATAACTCCTTCATCCGGTTCCCCTTTCCCGCAAACTCGGACTCTATTTCAACCAGAATTCCGAGATGAACACAATGGCGCAACCCCATTCCCTTAATTCTCACGTCTAAGATTAATTATTCTTTATTTTAGTTAATTCGATTATTAAAAAATCCGGGGTGTTACATTCTCCCCTCCTTAAAAGATTTCGCCCCCGAAATCTCCAAGTTAAGGAGAATGCATATCCTACCATCCAAACAACCATATACTCAAACATCAAACACGGGCATCCATTGTCCTTATAAATTTTCTAATGCTGTATGAACATATGCAAGAAGTGTGTTTATATGTTCCTTATCTAATGCAAAATCAGGCGGTCTACTGGTTCAGTTGACCTCCTTCATGCAAACCATGATAGTGCCATGCGTCCATTATGTATGCGAAAGAACCTTATCGATACATATCATTTCTACATGTGTGCACAACCATTCACCAAAATGCAACATCCATATGATGGTACAATCATTATACATCCATTACTTAAATATGTACACACATTTATATGCAATATGAAGTGACTGAGCCGATCTAGTGCCTAAAGTTTGTGTATATGCATCCACGAGCGACCAATAGCAACCACTTGCATCCACATGCATCCATCATACATAACATGTCTCAAACACATGTTTCAACCATAGGACTACCCTATCTAAAGGCCAAAGATACTAGCGAGAGGACATACTAAAGATAAGATAAGTACAAGGTAAGCGATAAAGGAGAAATTAAAAGACATACTCTCGAAAAGAAAAGGGTACAATGAACGCATCTTCTCTTCCGTCTCCCAAGTAGCGTCACTCTCATCATCTCCCCATCGCACTTTGACTAGCTTGACCTCTCGATTCCTCAACTTCTTAATCTCCGACCCAAGAATGCACGTAAGAGCTCGTCAAATCGTCGCATCACCCTCTATCTCCACCTCTCTAAGCAAGCTCGGCTCTACCACTTCCACGGTCTCGTGCAAGCACTTCCTCAAATGTGATACATGGAATACATCGTGTACGCCACTAAGTCTCTCGGGCAACTCCACTCTATACGCCATCTGCCCAATCCTCTCCTTAATAGGAAACGACCCTACGAATCTTGGTGCTAACTTCCCAACGAACCCAAAGCGAACAAAGTTCCGTAATGGAGACACCTTGACAAAGACCATGTCCCCAATATCAAACTCAAGATCTGTCCTCCTCTTGTCAGCATAAGATTTTTGCCTATCTTGCGCCGTCTTCACCCTCCTTCGAATCAAATCGAACTTTTCCGAAGTCTCTCTAATCATATCGGGTCCAAGCAAGACCTTGTATGTAGACTCCCACCAACATGTAGGCGAACGACACGGCCGTCCATAAAGAGCCTCGAACGGTGCCATGCCAATGCTAGACTAAAAGCTGTTATTATATGCGAACTCCACCAATGGAAGATGTTCCTCCCATGTACCTTCGAAATCTAAGACACACAACCTCAATAAGTCCTCTAGAATACGATTCACCCTCTCGGTCTGGCCGTCCATCCGAGGATGATATGCGATGCTCAAACATAACTGAGTCCCTATCGCCTCTTGCAAGCTCTCCCAAAACACGCTAGTGAAGATAGGATCGCGGTCGCTCACTATGCTAGAAGGAACACCGTGCAAACGAACTATTTCTCGAATGTATACGGAGGCTAACCATGGAGCAGTCCTCTTACTCTTTACGGGAATGAAATGGGCGCTCTTAGTAAGTCTGTCTACCATGACCCAAATCCCCGTATTACCCTTCCTCGATCTTGGTAATCCGTCAACATAGTCCATCGAAACACTTTCCCACTTCCGTTGTGGGACCTCCAATGGGTGAAGCAATCCACCTGGCTTCTTTTGCTCTGCTTTTACTTGTTGGCACACCAAGCATCTAGCAACAAACTCTGCCACGTCCTTCTTCATACCGGCCCAAAAGTAAACTCGTCTCATGTCCATGTACATCTTGTCCCCGCCGAGATGGATGGTCATCTTCGAACGATGTGCATCATCAAGAATGGTCTTCCTCAAGTTCTCGTCCTGTGGTACACAAAGTCTACCGTCCCTACGTAACCAACCCTTATCATCTAGGGTATACCTACGGAGATGGCTCGATGACTCCCCTCTTTTGGGCTTTTCTACTAACTCAACCAACTGTGGGTCATCTCGTTGTGCCTCGCCAATCCGTCCCAAGATCGTAGGTATGACCTCTAAGGATGCTAGCGAACCGGGTGCAAAGTCAATGGAAGGTTTAAAGTCAAACGTAGAGATGAACTCTACGCTTCGCCGCTCAACAAACAACAGACTCAAGGACAACCTTTTTCTACTTAAGGCGTCTGCCACCACGTTACCTTGCCAGGGGTATATGCTATCTCGAAGTCGTAGGATGCTAAGAATTCCATCCACCTTTGCTGCCATAAGTTAAAGTCCTTCTGAGAGAATAAGTATTTTAACGATTTGTGGTCAGTGAATAATTCGAATTTCTCGCCAAGAAGATAATAACGCCAAGACTTAAGCGCGAAAACAATAGCGGCCAACTCTAGGTCATGTGTAGGGTAATTTCTCTCATGTACTCTCAATTGCCTTCCACCATAGGCTATTACCCTTCCCTCTTGCATTAAGACTGCGCCTAGTCCTGTCCCACAAGCATCGGTATAAACGGTAAATGGCTTACTCCCATCTGGCAACACTAAGACTGGGACTGTGGTCAAAGCTCTCTTTAAACGTTGGAACGCATCATCACAATCTACGTCCCACATGAAAACCAAGTTTTTCTTCGTCAAGCGTGTTAATGGTGCTGATATTTTTGCAAAGTCTTTGATGAACTTCCTATAGTAGCCATCCAACCCTAAAAAACTCCTCACTTCGGTAGCATTTTTAGGAACCTTCCAATCTTGGATGGCCACTATCTTTGCGGGATCCACATCTATCCCTTCTTTGGAAACCACGTGCCCTAAGAATCGCACTTCCTTCCTCCAAAAGTGACATTTAGAAAATTTAGCTTTAAGGCTATGCGCTCAAAGAGTCACCAACACTTCCCTAAGATGTAGGGCATGCTCTTCCTCCCTTTTAGAAAAGATCAAGATGTCGTCCACAAAGACTACCACGAATCTATTAAGGTACTCCCTAAACACCCTACTCGTCAAGTCAACAAAATATGCGGGGGCGTTTGTCAAACCGAAGGGCATCACAAGCCACTCGAAGAAACCGTCTGGAGTCCTAAAGGCAGTCTTGTCTGTGCTATCCTCATCCACTCTTAACTGATGGAAACCCGTGGCTTAGTCCAACTGCGAAAACACTGAGGCGCCAACTAACTGATTGAAGAGATCGTCAATCCTCGGCAGTGGGTGTCTATTCTTCTTAGTAAGCTTATTAAGTTCTCTATAGTACACACAAAGTCTAAGGGACCCATCCGCCTTCATGGCAAACACTACTGGAGCACCCCACTCTGATATACTGCGTCTGATGAACCTCTTCTCAAGCAATTCTTTCACTTGCTTATTGAGTTCTCTTCTCTCTCTTGGAACCATGTGGCGCACTGGTAATGCAATCGGCTTTGCATTATCTACTAGATATATACGAAAGTCTATTTCACGTTTTGGGGGTAAACCCCTCACCTCATCGAAGACATTAGCATATTCACGGACTATGGGAACATAATGTAAATCATCATCGGATGCGTCAAGGGATTTCAGGTAGCTAAGCATTACCGGGCCTCTAGGGTTACAAGAAATATCAAGGGTCTTTCCAAAACGAGTCAACAATCTAACTACCCTTCTTTCACAGTCTATAATGGCCCCATATCTAGTTAGCCAATCCATACCTAGAATTAAACCGTAGCCCATGAAGCCAAGAACAAAAGCGTTGCACTCAAACTCAATGCCCAAGATAAACACTCTCAAATCGCGACAAATCATAGAAAGATGTGCCAAACCACCGATAGGATTTGAGACTACTAAGGGATCAATAACTAGACTAGTATCAAGGAGCAGTGTTTCAAATAACGATGTAGAAATAAACGAATGTATGCGCCAGAATCGAATAAAGTACGGACAGGATGATCAAATAGAAAAACTAAACTTTCAACGGAAATTGCTCTACCTCGTTATTGCAGCGGTGGGACAACGAGAGCCAGAACTTATCCCCTTGTCTGCCCTGGTGCCATAAGAGCCTGCACCTGTCCTCCCGAAGTAGACCCTGCCCTCTGCCCTTTCTTTGGGCAGTCCTTAATAAGATGTCCCGCCTCGCCACAATGGAAACAACCAGTCTTCTTTTTCTTCCTACAATCTTTGCTTAAATGGCCGGGTGTCCCACAGTTAAAGCATCTTTTCTTTCCCTTAGCATTGTTGCCTTTGCCACCTTTCTTGTTCTGTTGTTGCTGTTGCGGCTTCTTTTGATCCCCTTTCTTCTCGGGTGCCTTATTAGCATTGGCGCCCTTCTCCTCTTCATGCATGAGTGCCATGTCAACTAGTCTATCGAAGGTAGCCCCCATTGGAATGTGGGTCATAGCTAACCCATGAAGTGGCTCGTTTAAACCCTTAACAAATCTTAGAGCCTTCTTTTCTGGAGTATTCACCAAGTCCAAGCCAAATCTTGCCAATTGGTTGAATTTATTGACGTACTCTTTCACCAATAGATTCCCTTGCTTCAGCGCCAATAACCTTTCCATGTATAGATTCCCTTCAGCCCGTGAGAGAAAATTCGCCTCAAAACTCTGCCTAAAATCTGGCCATGTATCGACTGGACGTCCCCCATTAGTGACCTCTCATCAAAACGAGGCCGCATCCTTCATTAGCCAGGAAGCTAGCTGGACTTTTCTTCCATCATCCACTTCAAAGATTCCAAACAATTCCTCCACCTCCTTTAGCCAATTACAAGCTTCAACAAATATCTCCGTCCCGTGAAAAGGTTTTCCACTCATTGCTCTAAAGTCCTTACATATCTTAGCAAAAGTATCGACGCGAGGAGGAGGAGGGGGAGGAGGAGGAGGAGGAACATTTGCTGGACCTGCGGTGGTGGCCCTAGCCTCGAGATATTGACGAAACCAACCAGGTACATGAACACCCTCTGATATCTCAGATGCTTCAGACATGCTGAAACGAAAAAGGAAAGATTCAATATAAAAGAACCGAGGGAAAGATATATGGCTCTTGGGGTTATGCTTTTTAAAATAAGCTTTTCTCTTGAAAATAGTTTCCTTAAAACATACTTTTGAAGGTACTTCTTTATAATTTTTTTTTAAAAAAAAAATAGTTTTTCAAAATTCAAATCTGTTCTGGTAACCTTCAGCTCTGATACCACGTGTAACACCCCACGTCCATTAATGTCACTCACAAAGGGAATGCATTAACTTCTATGTAGCGTTTTAAGTAAGTATAGAATAGAAATTTAACAACAAGACAGATATAAACAGTACTCAAAGATTTAAAACTTTATTTCATTGCAGCGGAAAACACATATGTTTGCTTACATCATCAAAAACCAGAGTCAAAGTACATAATATCCATCTTGACTACCAAAAGTACATAAATTAAAAGACATAATCCCCAATACAAAATAGCCATAAATAAAAGAGAAGCTGAACTTTCCTTCAGCGATCCAAGCAATCTTCTAAAAGCAGAGAAACGATAGTCCAAAATCAAGCTCCACTGGTGCTAGTTCCAACCTGAGCACCTGGGGGGGGGGGAACAAAGGGGTCAAACATAAAGTCTGGCGAGTGCAATAACTTTAACAATATAATTAACAAAGTAACTAGGCTAAGGCATAAGTTGGAAAATAAGGGAATGACCATGAGCCATTGAATATGGCAGAGTAAATAAGGAAATAAGATGAACAACGATATCGTTAAAGCGCCCCTAAACCACTATAAGATAATTACTAAACTACACCAACACTATAGGATAATTGCTATACTGCACCACCACTAGTCACCCTAAGGTTGGTCCCTCCTACAGACTTAATAATGATATTGGTAGTTTCATGCACCCCTAGCTGCTTTCATTGGTGCCGCCTGCCCCTATCTCCATTAGGTGTACCCACTACCCCCAAGCGATCGGCTCCCTAACTCGTAGATACCCGTGCTGGCCCCACAGTGGGGTGTATCACTCCCCAAAGTGGCAACCCGATACAACCAACAATGCACGACTTATATCTACACGATGCAATGTCTTACCTACCAGCCCGGGCCCACACACGCATATGAACCCGTTGGACTTGCGTTGCCACCACTAACCCGTTTTGGCCTCTTACAATCAAGCCCAGTATGCGTGTCCCGTCCTCGACTTGGGTCGAGCACACAAAGATACGTATGGGTTACTGGTTGAAATGGGCCCCCATTACTTGACACAAGCTATCCACCTAAGCTTGGTCCCCTCTAGTACATCCCACTTAACCCACTTCTTATTCATGTTTTAATTACATGTTTCAGTTTTGGTTAAGTGTTTCTAATCGTATTTCCAAATGCAACCCAAGGCACCCAGTAGATTCCACATGCCACCCAAGGCACCCACTTAACCCCCTCATGTCCTACTGCATGTTTATCTGGTTAAGTGTTTTTTAATTCATTAAGACCGTAATCTCATAAAGACCTCTCACATTAGACTGACATTTGTGGCAGCTGGATTTGCCGAGCGGGTCTGGGCAGTCTTACACCCCAAAAGAGCCTAACCTCGTGTCTTTACATTGGTTACGTATTTAATTTATGCCTAAGACCTCTCACATTAGACTGGCATTTGTGGCAGCTGGATTTGCCGGGCGGGTCCGGGTAGTCTTACACCACAAAAGAGCCTGACCTCGTGTCTTAGACGATTAACTACTCCTAATTAATCATTCCCCAATTTGAATTACTTTCCCTATTCAAATTATCAATCAATTCCAAATTTAATGATGTCCATAATTGACTCAATTATGTCCATCTATTTATGGTATGTAAAATCATACCAATTTTCATCACAAATTTATTTTATGCCTTTTAAGGCATTTATGCCAATTAAATCTTTTTAATATTATCCCTTTTTACCCCACGTTGTACGTTTGTTCGTTTAATGTAAAATATACGTTAGACTCGAATAGTCTAACTCATGGAATAAAGAGAAAACATCACAATATACACATAATTAAAACATAGATCTAAACATAGGGGTGAACTTGCATGTGTGAATGATGTTCTACATCTAAAACTTGCATATGCCAAAGATACAACTTGCATAAACAACATATGTCTTGGATCCAAATCTAAAGGTGTGAACTTGTTGAGATAATGGTCACAAACTTGCATAAATCATGTATGTCATAGATCTACATCTAAAGGTGTAAACTTGCATAGGCAATAACTCTAAACTTGCATAACATGATTCATATCCCAAACTCATATATTTATATAAACTTGCATATGTGATTTATGCATCATAACAATGGTGTAAACTTGCATCTAACATGTAAATTATCATGTAGAATTTATCATATAACTCACACATGTCATAGCCTAACTTTAGATCTAAAATTGATGTCACGAAACATGTAAGGTTATACTAACTTGCCTATGATTCTTGTCTAAATCAATATCTAAACTTGCATACATACTTGTGATCTATCATATGAATCAACATAACCAAACTAACATATGAACAACATGGTGATTCGATTATACATAAGCCAATCATAAAATTACAACATAGATGATCACAACTTTACAAGATAGCATCATAGAATTTACAACATAAACGTCACAATTTTACTACATGAAAAATAACATGCGGTCAATAATTCACATCATATCCAAATAGTCCACATCATAACTCAATCTAATTAATTTGCTAATTATTTTATTAAAATTATCGAACTCACAACTCAAAGGCGGTCTTGAGTTCTGAATTCTGAGTTCTGAAGTTGTATTAGCTTTCCTTTGAAGAAGATTCGTTGTTAGGGTTGAATAGAACTGATTTGATTTTCTGTTCTTCCTCTCTAATTGGTAGGGCTACTCTAGGTTATAAGACGACAGCATGACGGCCATAGTTTCAGTTTTAATTCTGATTTAGGGTTTGAGTCTACCCATGTTTATATAGAATTTTAATTTAATTATAGCTGTCAGATGTTCTTAGGGTTAATCAAAACCATTCAGTCGGGATAGGGTGACACCTCAGCCCTAATGACTCGGTCAGGAGTCAGAAAGGACTCAGCAACATGGGTCAGACTGAACCAGGAAGCTGTGCAGGCATGCTGCCTCGGCCTGGGCGCACTTGGCAGGTGCGCCAGTGCAAATTTGTACTGGCGCACTTCCCAAGTGCGCCAGTGCAAATTTTTTCTTCTTGTTTTGCCACCTAACTTCGTTCATCCATAACTCCTTCATCCGGTACCCGTTTCCCGCAAACTCGGACTCTATTTCAACCAGAATTCCAAGACGAACACAATGGCGCAACCCCATTCCCTTAATTCTCATATCCGAGATTAATTATTCCTTATTTTAGTTAATTCGATTATTCAAAAATCCTGGGTGTTACAGTATCAAACACCAATTTGCGAACTGCACCACTCCAAACACCCTAAATCTGACCGTCCATCGCGAATTCTTCGGATTGGTAAATTTGATATGGCTTAAGGCCAAATCGAATGTGTATCATATTGTGCATCTCCTTAGGCATTTGGAATTAAATTTTGGCCGCTCCACATTCCATTTGTTTTACTTTAATGTTGACCGAAAACCCAAATTAGGGTTTTCGGTCACCAAAACATGCCTCCACCTTTCTCTGGAATCACCTCCTCTTGCATCCTAAACACAGGATCCCTACCATCTTGCTTCCTCTGTCAATCGTCCATCATCAATCGACAGAAGTTTCAATTTAAGTGTTGTTTTCATCGATTTATATCTGCCGTGAATTTTGTTTGCAGCTAAGTTAATTTGTAAGAATTTGCCGATGTGAATTGTATTTATGTGAATTTTGTTTGTAGGTAGAAATTGCTTGTTTGGCTTATTTGATTGTTTGTTTTATGCTGAATCGTATCAAAGACATTATTCTCATCTCCTAGCGTTCCTCTTAATTCGAGGGCAAATAGCTCAGTTCTCTTAGTGTATGTCGTCTAATATGGGTTCAAGCTTAAGAGTTGAACCGTTTTTGGATTTTTACCAATTTTCCCTTTGGCTTGTGTGTTATATTCACATATTTACAAACATGCTGGCAAGTTATGACATCTATTACGTCCATATGGAGTCCATTTGTTTAAAACTTAGTTGGGTTAAGCTTTTGAACATGATAAGGTCTGAAATTTCGGCGTTCATCTTGATTTCTAAATGAATTTATATAGATAAGTAGACACAAATTAGTTGTCCTTGATTAATGATTGAGATTCTATACTAGTAATTGGTTGCATTAAAACAACATAGCAATGTACTAAATATTACTATATTAAATTGGGTTGTCTTAGTGTAATACCATACAATATTAAACAGTGTTTTAATTGGTATGTATTACTATTATAAATCATACCGGTTTTAATTGGTATGTCTTAGTGTAATTGTGTATTAGTGTAATAATGACTGCTACTATGTTTGGAGAGATAACAAGTTTACTGAAAATATATTAATAGGTTTGCTCAAAATTTTGGTACATGAATGATTACTCGACTTATTGGTTAATATTTTAATGGGTGCCGATCCACCAGGTGGATGCATTTTAGCTCACAAGTAGGGTCGGGTATCCATGCTTATTAGGTTTATCCAAATGTCGGATGTCACTGCACTTAACCTTAGTAAAAAGCTGCTTTCACTAGCAACTTTCCCCTACTTTGTAGGAGAGACTATAGTGTAAGTTATCTTCCACTACACAGTCTGCTTCAAAGAAACTGAAAGTTGCAAGTGAAAGCAACTTTTTCCAAAGGTTAAGTGAAGTGGCATTCAACATTTGTATAAAGCTAATAAGCATGGTTTACTGACCCTGCGCGTGAGCTAATATGCATCCACCTGGTAGATCACCCAGTAAATTCTTAATCTGAAAGTCAAGTATCTGTGTCCTCCAAAGATGATGATTCGATACCTTTAGACATTGGATCAGGTATATATTATATTACACTTATCTCTACATAGTATCTTACATTGACGATGCCTTGCATTTTTAACGACTGGCATTTCATTCATCTTTAAGACATATACTGACTATACAAACACATTTTTATGTACTATTTGTGTAAATTTTTATAGGTTGTTTAATAAAAAAATTTGAGTGTGATATGTGCAATTTTTATAGGACTATTTTCAAAGTGCTATTTTTGACTTGTTTTAGTGTAATTTGAGTTAAAATCATTCAATACATAATAACAGAAGACATTTCAGTCCACATATCATTTCTATATGTCATTAAACAAGTTCCATTTTAGCTCATCTCTATATGCTAATGAGTTACAATGTCAATCTCCTGTCCAGTGAAGTATTTGTAACTTGTTTAATGAATTTATATGCAGTCCTGTTTTAGAAAACAGTAAAAGTGGGGAGGTCACGTTAAACCACAAAGCATGTGAGATGCTGGTATGTTTCTAGTTTACAAGTTCATGAAATCATGTCAGTTGCATCATAAACATGTTATATAGATACAATTGACTAATATGCACACACGAACACAAAGACACGATATGCCCTTTTACTGTTAACAGTACGACGCTCAACTAGTCAAGTACTCTAGATTGAACCATTGACATGAAGTCTCGACTTGCCTTTTATTTGAAGCACATGGGTAGAAATTAGTCGACTAGTTGAGACAACTAGTGTTGACCAGTTTTGTGTGCAATCAGGCATAAAAGTACTTGTTTTTTCCTGTAGATTTTGGTGCTTTGCTGCTGGAACTCAGGCTGGCTATCACGATTCAGTTTTGTCGCCAATCATCTGGTTGGCCTTTTAAGCTTTTGTTTTAAACTATGTATATATATATATATATGTTGTTATGAAACTTTATCAGCACCAGCTAGCTTATTCTCATAGTACTGCTTTGATTTACAACAAACACATGGATTTCAATGGCATGATCATCACGTACGCTTAATCTTCTCGGCTTCGACTGGAGTTATATCAGGCTGATATGTTTTTACCTTTTTTTGTTAATTCGTAATGTGATGAAAATCTTTGACAATTTCATTGTATATGTTTGTATGCACACGTACATTGTATTCGTGTTATGAAAAATCTTATAATCCTTTGAGTATGTATGTATATATATATATAAATTGTGTTAGTCTTGTGTATAAATTGTGGTATATATGCTGTGTTATGAAAAATATGTGCTACAGTTTCTTTTATATATATATATATATATATGCATATATGTGTACACACACACACAAATATATATATATATATATATATATATATATATATATATATATATATATATATACGGTCAAAAGCCATGTCTGAGTAAGCTTTAGATACAGCAACCAGCCGTATGTTATTTCTAGTGAGAAACAGTTTATAGCCGTATCTAAAATTTTAACACACCATTTTTTGATACGGATTTTTGTCGTGCCTAACTGCTTTAGATACGGCTAATAACACAGCTTAATTAGCATATATGGTGTAATGACTTGAGTTTCCTTCGTTGGTGATTGTATTGTATAGGCTTTAAACCCACTACTTGTGATGTTTTTATCACCAAGTTCCTTGCAAGTCCTTTAGTAAATGGATCAGCCAAATTTTGGGTAGGTCTCACAAAATCTATGGTAATTACCTCTTCAATGAGCATTTGCCTAACCACACCGTGTCTTAGATCAATATGTCAAGATTTACCATTATAAACTTGGTTGTATGCCTATGATAATGTAGATTGACTATCACAATGCACATATATTGGTGGCATCGGTTTTGGCCACACAGGAATTTATAATAATAAATTCCTTAACCATACCTCTTATTTACTACCAGAAGCCTGTGCTATAAACTTGGTAGCCATGGTTGAATCAGCAATACATGTTTGTTTCTTTGAGGTCCTGGATATTGTGCCCTCCCCAGGAGTAAATATCAATCCACTAGTTGATTTATTATCTTCACTTCCAGTGTTCCAACTAGCATCTGCGTATCCTTCTATTACACTCGGATAACCATTGTAGTGTATACCATAATTTATGGTACCTTTTATATACTTTAAAATTTTATGTATTGCATTCCAATGGATATGACTAGGGTTACTAGTATATCCACTTATTTTGCCAACAACATAGGAAATGTCAGGTATTCTATTTAGAATATAACATGTAGTAACTAAAGTTTCTCCCCAGAAACTAGTGTTCTGTCCGGAATTACACATCATTGCATTTACTATTTCGGTAAGAGTTCAGTTTTTCCTTTTAGCCACTCCATTTTGTTGTGGAGTGCAAGCAATATGTAATGACCCGCACTGGCAGGGGTATATGATTAATTTATTTAATTGTATATATGGTAGGTTAGTGAATTAAATGGTCGTGGAATTAAATAATGATGAATATTTAATTAAAATAATAAATTAAATAATATATTTAATTCTGAATAATCAGAATTTGTCGAAATGACGATATGGTGTGAACCAGATCATCTATGATATTTAATTCAGGTTGGAATTGAATTTGAATGACGAATATATTCAATCGTCGATAGTTGAACGTATAGTTTATAATATAATTATAAACGAGCTCGAAATGACGTTGCAGTTCGTAAATTGGCGATTTGAACTTCAACTGAATGCACGGGATTCGTTTGAAGCTGGATTTCTGTGAAACAAGAAACGTGTGGAGCTGGTGAAGTATATCTTTCTAGTGGAAGAAAAAATGCGGGATTTCATTGTGTAGATTTTGAGATATGTCCAAATCAAATTTCAGAATAGTCGCTATAGAACCGTTTATCGACCATAACGGTTATTTCAAAATAACTAGATATCGGGTGTGAATTCAGACAAGGTTCTTTTGGGAAATAGCGATAATCTAATTTTTGGGATTTTACTGTAATTTTTAATTAATTTAATAAGCAACTTTTTATTTGAAGTATTTCGCACCCTGAAATCAACATTTTGAGGTTTCAAAATATGAGTCAATCTACCGGTATTGTTATATTATTGGAATCCTGGAAAATCGCTGATCACAACGGTGTGGTTATTACTGTCTATAGCAGTTCGTAAACAAACGAATTTCACAAAATGAAGTACCCATAGTAAACGTATATATAAATGTGATTCCTTAACCTAGCCACGTTCCACTCTTCTAAAACAACCGTTACTTGCGGTTTCTAAAGAAAAACGTGGCCTACTCTAAACCAAAGAAAAGAAACATGTCTATAAGTACCCACCCCTTCTAAACCTAATTTAATGTTTCCTCCGATCAAAGCTTTTTCTCAGCCGCCACCAAACAAGAAAAAAACGCAGCAAAACAAAATCAACATAAAATCCAATCTTCCTCTAAAAATCCAAACTCAAGTATATTTGAAACCCAGCGAAGATGCTTTTCATTTTGATACCAGTTTCGTGGGTTTCGATCTTCATTTGTTGCTGTACGTTTTCAACAACGCGTGCTAGGGTTAAATAATTTGGGCGTTCTAGGCCTGTGTTCATGAAATCGATTTTTGGTTTTGAGGTTGTACGATGGTGTAGAGGTAGCGTGCCAAGTTCGATGGATTTCTGGAATAAGAAAGTGTCGTTCGAAGCTTGGAGCGGGATAGATGGAATATGCGATCTCACAGGGTCAAGGAGTTTCAGGCGCGTTTTGAAAAGAGAGTCTGTATCGTGGTTTTTGGAGCTGTTGGCTTGAGATGTTGAGGGAGTATATGGCATGAGTGTAGTAAAGTATTGAGGTGGGAATACTGTTGGAAATCTCGGAAGGGAGAAGCAGATTGAAGACGTTGGAGAAATGGAGTGCATCGTGTTGGGTATACGCTGAAGTGGGGAGGAGCGGTTATGGTGTTGGATGGAAGAAGTGAGTTGCGTGAATACTGAAACGAGGTGCGGTTATGTTTGAATGAAGAGGAAGTAAGGACGTTTTCCACTTATTGAAATTAAGGGGAATGGTGATTAGTTTGGATGGGAACACAAAGGAGGAAATGGGTTGGAGGAGAACGTCATGAATGAAGAGTCGAGTACGGCAACGTGTTTCCGTTCTAGAGTGCGGAGTTTGTTCGATCAGGGAAAAAGGAAGAGGGCAGGCCGACAGGTTGGGTTTTATTGGAGCTGGCTTGTATCTATGGAAATGGGCTGAGGAATATAATGGGTAAAGCCCGTTAAATAAATCCAATAAAGTTCGTTTTAACGTATTATGTATATGAAAATTGTAATCAACATTTCTAGGTCATTCGTGAACAGAATAGCATGAAAACAAATCATGTTGAAATCCTGTGAACGGGAACAACGTTTTGGAACTGACTTGAAGTGGATTGGGACTCGTTTGAATTTACGGCGAAGTAAATTGTTTGATTCAAATCAAACAACAGTTTATCGTTCTTTAACGATGAACTGCCAATGTGAGTAAATCTCACTAACTCTGAACAGTTTATAAATTCATGTTGTATTTTTAGAACTGTTAGATATTGGCTGTTTGACTGTATGTTGACTGTTTGATTGAACTGCTAGTCAGTTAGTTAAATTTTCTATATTTGATTCTGTTTAACAGAATATATCATATAGAACTGAAAAGTGATGTTATCTATATTGTTTAACATCTGTGATGCAGGGAAACAGGTTGGAGGAATCCAACTGGATTCCTCAACATTTATTTTACTGTTTTCATATATTGTGATATATGGTGTGTTATATAATCTGTTATGGATTATGTGTGTTGGAATGATGCTGATCATTGTTATTCGATATTGTAAATATCACAAAAGACCCTGGGATGTAAAAAGAAGTATTTCAATGTATATTGAAATAAAGGAATTTTATAAAATCACAGGATTTTATAAAAGGAATTATTTATAAAACGAACACGGTTTTATAAAAGGGATATTTATTTAGAAAATAAATAGAAATAGAAAAGAAATATTTATTTAGAAAATAAATAGAAGTTATAAATAGGAAGTATTTGTAACGGTAATAGAAGTTATAAATACGATATATTTGTAACGGTAAATAAAAGTTATAAATAGGATATATTTGTAACGGTAAATAGAAGTTATAAATAGGAAATATTTGTAACGGTAAATAGAAGTTATAAATAGGAAATATTTGTAACGGTAAGTAAACGTTATAAAAAGGAAATAGTTGCAACGGAAAACGTAGTTTATCAAAAGGAGCTAATCGATGTTAGTTAATCGATTAGTGTTAAAGTTAAAAAGAAGCTAATCGATGTTAGTTAATCGATTAGTGTTAAAGTTAAAAAGAAGCTAATCGATGTTAGTTAATCGATTAGTGTTAAAGTTAAAAAGAAGGTAATCGATGTTAGTTAATCGATTAGTGTTAAAGTTAAAAAGAAGCTAATCGATGTTAGTTAATCGATTAGTGTTAAAGTTAAAAAGAAGTTAATCGATGTTAGTTAATCGATTAGTGTTAAAGTTAAAAAGAAGCTAATCGATGTTAGTTAATCGATTAGTGTTAAAGTTAAAAAGAAGCTAATCGATGTTAGTTAATCGATTAGTGTTAAAGTTAAAAAGAAGCTAATCGATGTTAGTTAATCGATTAGTGATAAAGTTAAAAAGAAGCTAATCGATGTTAGTTAATCGATTAGTGATAAAGTTAAAAAGAAGCTAATCGATGTTAGTTAATCGATTAGTGTTAAAGTTAAAAAGAAGTTAATCGATGTTAGTTAATCGATTAGTGTTAAAGTTAAAAAGAAGTTAATCGATGTTAGTTAATCGATTAGAGAATAAAGTTGAAAGGAGATAATCGATGTTAGTTTAATCGATTAGAATAGAAGCAAGTGAGTTAAATCGAATATAGTTATTCGAATAGAAACAAATGAGTAAATCGAATATAGTTATTCGAATAGAAAGTAAAAGGGAATTATCGAATATAGTTTATTCGAAAAGAGTAAGTGAAATGAGTAAATAAATAGCGTTAGTCAAATAGTGTTAGTCCAATAGAGTTAATTGATAGGGGTTAGTCCAAAGGAGTTAAGTAAAAAGAGTCAATCGAATATAGCTATTCGAAGGAGGGTTAAGTAAGGAAGTTAGTAAATGGAATACAAAGTGAACTTTGCCATTTCAAAGTTAGAAATGTTGTTCAGTTAAGGTCTGAGAGGTAGTTCTACCCCAACTTAATTGGCTTCGTTTTAACTAAGGAATAGTTAATGTTCGGCAGTAAAGGAAATGGTTTGAGTTGGCATCGCGATGGTTTGTTTAAACATCTGTCTAAGTCCAATGAAGAAGCTTTGGAAATGTTTTCCAAATAAGAAACCAGAAATGTTTTCTAATAAAGAAAACAAGAAATGGAAATGTTTTCCATTGTTAATAACGTATATTTTCTAAATTTAGAAAATAAGAAATATTGAATATAGGAAAACAGGAGATAAGTAAATTTATGAAATTAAGAGATAAATGTTGAATGATGTTTGATCAATATAAATTTCCATTTGGAAATAATATCGTTGTTTGCACACTTGTTTTTATTCGATAGTTAAATCACAGACTATCGAAGTTTTGACCATTTTAACGTTGTTAATATGGAGAGACCGGTTGGATTATTATCCAAAGAACCACTCTGTATTGGCATAAGCGTTGCGAATCATATATGCCAAAGATAATTGAAGACGGAGTTATGCAAGGGCTATCCTGTTTACAGAATAGTGCCTTCGGTTCATCCTGTTCCCGGATGACTTGTATGGACGGATGTCTGACAGAGTATGTCCAGACGATCACGTATATTGATTTCTCCAACTGTACCAAGAGTGGAAGCGGAGAAGGAAACTTCTTTTAGCTAACACATAATGTATGGTTGAGGACGTCAATCGGTGATTTGATGGATTTGATGATGTGGCATTCAAAGTGAATCGGGTATGATGTTAAAGCGTAGCTTCTAGCCTCAACATCCGGTAAATGACAGAAATCGGGCAGGCAGCATGGCTAAGTCGGTCGCACCGAAGTAGGGTGTATAATCACCTGATCTAGAGTTTCATTTACTTCTAAAAATCTATTGTTGATGCTGTCCCATTCGGGAAACGGTTGCTGATCCCAACTGTTGGTGATATACATTCGATACACTTAAGCGAAATGAGTGGTCGGTCATGTGTGGCCGGGTTGCAAGATGTTCTTGTTGAACCCAGTGTATTCCTCTCTAGAGGTACACGAGCGAAAGGTGGATCCATACCTTGTCATAGTTGGAAATCCATTACCCAATACGTGCTTGCGGTTTTGATTGTATACTATATATGTAGAACGTGAGATGAAAGCGTTCTGCTAAATGATTATATATATACTGTGGTTGATAGACATTATTATAATATCAAAAGGTTTTTGATATAAAGATATTTTGGATTCTCATAAGGGAAAAACCCGTTCCGTTATGCGGCGTGGTCTTATGAGATATCATTTACTTTTTCAACTGTTTTAAACTGTTTTACTCATACCAGTCCCATGACTGACCCGGAGTTTACTTTGTTGTTTTCCCTAAACTCTTGGGTGCCTAAATTTGTATGGGCAGTCAAGTAGTCGGGATTTACAGATATACTGGAAGAGCTTGGAGCAGGAGGCTTCAGGATCATATAGCTATAGTTATTTCCGCTGTGTTGTAAGTGATGTACTTTGATAATGATATGTATATTCAAGTACTGATTTGTATTTCAAAGTTATGTTATGAAATATATTTATTCGTTCCGCTGTGAGATGCGTGTTACTCTGATGTTGTGTTCTTCTTCTTCTTCTATTCTAATTTTCTATCTTATCTTTCCTCACCCTCTAATTTCTTTCACTAATTACCAGGATTTCTCGACGTTTTGGTTATCGACATCGTGCTTATGCCGATAACCAAAGTTGCTCGAAATCCGGGTCGTTACAGTTGGTATCAGAGCTTAAGTTAAGAATTACTTGGCTCTGTGGCGTGACTCGGTAGAGATAGGGTTAGTAATACCCTAGACTGAGATTGAGTGTATATATACGAGTGAACGTATTTGTTATTGATATAAAAATTTGTTTTATATTGTGGAGATCCGTTGGTTGAGTTGTTTGTGAATTCTGGTCGATCAGTTTGATCCACTGTATCGGTAGGAGTTACTAAACACTTGAATACGATGAACCATCATGGTATGTTTTGAAAGAGGGTAAACGAAATAGTTTACCCAACGTATATTTTGAATATATTGGATATATTGGTTGTTATTATAATCGAGTAAGATTATAAATTAAATGGTTATGTAAATAACCAATCAGAATTCATATAAGTGAAATACGTGAAATCAGATGAGTTAAATCTGAAATTTTAACCAGAAATTGAATTAAAACTCTATAGAATTGGATAAGTGTTTGTAAATGGATTTGGATTAAAAATAAGGAAAATTTATGATCCTGGGATATTTTAAATTTGTTTTACAAGCAGTGTGAATTATATTTTGAAATGAATTTCAAAGTGGAAATGTTTAGAAATGGTTTTATAGTATTGAAATCACTTCGATCGCTGGAAATTAGATTCTGATGATGACAGCTGCATCATCAGTATTCATTTTCGAGTTGTAAGTGACGAATTACTACCAAAGATACTGTTTTGAATTTGTTTTGGGAAAGACAAGTTGTGTTGAATTTCAAAAATGGGATTTAAAATATAGAATTTGAACTTTTAAATAGATTTGAAATACTAACTCGTTTTAAAAGAAATAAAACGAGAAGTTCCTTTATAAACGAAGTTTATAAATAGTTCTTTTATAAACGAAGTTTATAAATGAAGTGGAAAGAATTATCATTTGGATAATTCAGAAATAAAAATACAAGTGTGAAGTTGAAAGGGAAATCTATTTTCCAAAGGTAGAAATATCGATTTCAAAAGGAATTGAAATCGAGACTTATGTAAAGGATGAATAAAGAAAGTTTGAAAAGGAAATTTGAATAAAGAAGATTCAAATAGAAGTGAAAATGAAATTTGAATATAGGAGATTCAAATAGAATTGAAATGAAATTCAAATATAGTATTTGAATAAGGAAATTGAAATGAAATTCAAATATAAAGTTTGAATAAGAGATTTGAAATGAAATTCAAGTATAGAATCTGAATAAGAGATTTGAAATGGAATTTGAATATAGGAAATTCAAATAGAATTGAAAAGGAATTCAATTAGTTGATAAACAAGTTAAAATATATTTGAACATGTTATATTCAAATAAAAAGGTGAAATGGGCAAACCAGTAATTTGAAAATCACTTAACAAACTAAGTTAAAACGATTGGATTAAGCTGGAATGAATTAGAAATGTATGAATATACATGAGACAGGTTTGGAATAAAGTACAGAAGGTATATAAATAGAATGCTCGACGGAAAGGTATGTATTTAATTCATATATGAGATTTTATGCGCCGTATCGGCTAGCTGCTTGGCTTTTTCTTTTTCTTTTGGATTGGTGAGGGCCATGGGAGGCTATTTGAAATATCCCGATGCTCCCAGTACAAAGGAGGTTATGGCGAATTTTTCCGAGAATTTAAGGAGATAGGATAATTTTAAGATAATTTGATAGTTAGAAATCAACGTATCGATATATATAGAAGTCGATAAGGAAATGAACTTAGAAATAGAATAGTAAAATCAAAAAGGAAGACTAGGAATAAAATCTAGTAAGAATAGAAAAAGCAAGTGTATACGTGTTTAAAAGTGAATAAGTAGTTGTATGGTATTGATTTTTCGAGTAAGTAGTCTTGTCTGTTTTGACGTTAAATGTTATTCAGTCAAGGTCTGAGAGGTAATTATACCCCAACTTGGTTGATTTCATGATATACCGATAAGTAGCAAGATTCAGGCTCGAAGATCAATGTGGAATAATAATTAGTTAAATACTGTATTTGGGTTGTCGTAACGATGTTTTACACAACATCTGTTTAACCCAAATATGTGCAAAACTTGGAAATAGAAATAAAGGATATTTCCTATGTATAAAAATACATGAGTTCGAAAAAGAGATAAGTAGTTGGAATATTTTCCAATTTTAAATAGCATATTTTCTAAAGTTTAGAAATTAAAGGAAGGCAATATTCAGAAATGTTTTCCAAATAACATAAAAGGCCAGTATGGTTATTGAAAATATTTGGTTAACAAATATTGATAAAGAAACAGAGAAGTGATTTAACTAATGGAATATTAATTAAGGGCTCAGTGACATGTTCAAAAGGAAAAATTGATTTTTGAAAAGAGTTAACTGTTTAAAAATTCCCAAGAAGAGACTGTTTGAATTAAGAACAAATTTAAATAGAAGTTTGCGGAAGTAAGCTGAAATTGAATTGAAACAGTTAAGTGAAAACTGAATGGAAATAGAACGATATCAAGGAAAATTTATTCTTGAATAAAATTGGATTGTCGAGATAAGAATCCAAAATGATATTGGATTGAGGAGTTAATGGATTGAAAATCAAGAATTGAACTTGAATTGAAATGGGATTTGGCTTGGATATAAGCGAATGGTTGTGTCATTGATAAAAGCAGATTGGATTTGATTGGGGTAACTCTTGTATATGCTGAGTTGATAGCATAGGGAAGTGACAAAGTAGAATGCCGACAAAAAAGGTACCAGTTTATATTATATAATGGTATGAGATTTTGATAAGCCGAATTTACAAGCCGCTTGGCTGTTTGATTTTTCTTTTGGGATGGAAATGGCCCAGAGAGGCGAGTAGTGGTTTGACCTATTGACCAGTACAAAGGAGGTGCTGGCGAAATTTTTCGAAGAGTTAAGGCGTTAGAAAATTTTCAGGATTTTTGAAAATTTTCGTTGATAAGAATTAAAAAATAATTTAATTGAAATTAAATTGGTCCAGTTGGAAACTGAAGTTAAGAAGTGAACAAATATGTTCTAACCAGTCGATAGGGTCGTCCTCTACCTTTTAGCAATTTCGAGGACGAAATTTTTTTAAGTGGGGAAGATTGTAATGACCCGCACTGGCAGGGGTATATGATTAATTTATTTAATTGTATATATGGTAGGTTAGTGAATTAAATGGTCGTGGAATTAAATAATGATGAATATTTAATTAAAATAATAAATTAAATAATATATTTAATTCTGAATAATCAGAATTTGTCGAAATGACGATATGGTGTGAACCAGATCATCTGTGATATTTAATTCAGGTTGGAATTGAATTTGAATGACGAATATATTCAATCGTCGATAGTTGAACGTATAGTTTATAATATAATTATAAACGAGCTCGAAATGACGCTGCAGTTCGTAAATTGGCGATTTGAACTTCAACTGAATGCACGGGATTCGTTTGAAGCTGGATTTCTGTGAAACAAGAAACGTGTGGAGCTGGTGAAGTATATCTTTCTAGTGGAAGAAAAAATGCGGGATTTCATTGTGTAGATTTTGAGATATGTCCAAATCAAATTTCAGAATAGTCGCTATAGAACCGTTTATCGACCATAACGGTTATTTCAAAATAACTAGATATCGGGTGTGAATTCAGACAAGGTTCTTTTGGGAAATAGCGATAATCTAATTTTTGGGATTTTACTGTAATTTTTAATTAATTTAATAAGCAACTTTTTATTTGAAGTATTTCGCACCCTGAAATCAACATTTTGAGGTTTCAAAATATGAGTCAATCTACCGGTATTGTTATATTATTGGAATCCTGGAAAATCGCTGATCACAACAGTGTGGTTATTACTGTCTATAGCAGTTCGTAAACAAACGAATTTCACAAAATGAAGTACCCATAGTAAACGTATATATAAATGTGATTCCTTAACCTATCCACGTTCCACTCTTCTAAAACAACCGTTACTTGCGGTTTCTAAAGAAAAACGTGGCCTACTCTAAACCTAAGAAAAGAAACATGTCTATAAGTACCCACCCCTTCTAAACCTAATTTAATGTTTCCTCCGATCAAAGCTTTTTCTCAGCCGCCGCCAAACAAGAAAAAAACGCAGCAAAACAAAATCAACATAAAATCCAATCTTCCTCTAAAAATCCAAACTCAAGTATATTTGAAATCCAGCGAAGATGCTTTTCATTTTGATACCAGTTTCGTGGGTTTCGATCTTCATTTGTTGCTGTACGTTTTCAACAACGCGTGCTAGGGTTAAATAATTTGGGCGTTCTAGGCCTGTGTTCATGAAATCGATTTTTGGTTTTGAGGTTGTACGATGGTGTAGAGGTAGCGTGCCAAGTTCGATGGATTTCTGGAATAAGAAAGTGTCGTTCGAAGCTTGGAGCGGGATAGATGGAATATGCGATCTCACAGGGTCAAGGAGTTTCAGGTGCGTTTTGAAAAGAGAGTCTGTATCGTGGTTTTTGGAGCTGTTGGCTTGAGATGTTGAGGGAGTATATGGCATGAGTGTAGTAAAGTATTGAGGTGGGAATACTGTTGGAAATCTCGGAAGGGAGAAGCAGATTGAAGACGTTGGAGAAATGGAGTGCATCGTGTTGGGTATACGCTGAAGTGGGGAGGAGCGGTTATGGTGTTGGATGGAAGAAGTGAGTTGCGTGAATACTGAAACGAGGTGCGGTTATGTTTGAATGAAGAGGAAGTAAGGACGTTTTCCACTTATTGAAATTAAGGGGAATGGTGATTAGTTTGGATGGGAACACAAAGGAGGAAATGGGTTGGAGGAGAACGTCATGAATGAAGAGTCGAGTACGGCAACGTGTTTCCGTTCTAGAGTGCGGAGTTTGTTCGATCAGGGAAAAAGGAAGAGGGCAGGCCGACAGGTTGGGTTTTATTGGAGCTGGCTTGTATCTATGGAAATGGGCTGAGGAATATAATGGGTAAAGCCCGTTAAATAAATCCAATAAAGTTCGTTTTAACGTATTATGTATATGAAAATTGTAATCAACATTTCTAGGTCATTCGTGAACAGAATAGCATGAAAACAAATCATGTTGAAATCCTGTTAACGGGAACAACGTTTTGGAACTGACTTGAAGTGGATTGGGACTCGTTTGAATTTACGGCGAAGTAAATTGTTTGATTCAAATCAAACAACAGTTTATCGTTCTTTAACGATGAACTGCCAATGTGAGTAAATCTCACTAACTCTGAACAGTTTATAAATTCATGTTGTATTTTTAGAACTGTTAGATATTGGCTGTTTGACTGTATGTTGACTGTTTGATTGAACTGCTAGTCAGTTAGTTAAATTTTCTATATTTGATTCTGTTTAACAGAATATATCATATAGAACTGAAAAGTGATGTTATCTATATTGTTTAACATCTGTGATGCAGGGAAACAGGTTGGAGGAATCCAACTGGATTCCTCAACATTTATTTTACTGTTTTCATATATTGTGATATATGGTGTGTTATATAATCTGTTATGGATTATGTGTGTTGGAATGATGCTGATCATTGTTATTCGATATTGTAAATATCACAAAAGACCCTGGGATGTAAAAAGAAGTATTTCAATGTATATTGAAATAAAGGAATTTTATAAAATCACAGGATTTTATAAAAGGAATTATTTATAAAACGAACACGGTTTTATAAAAGGGATATTTATTTAGAAAATAAATAGAAATAGAAAAGAAATATTTATTTAGAAAATAAATAGAAGTTATAAATAGGAAGTATTTGTAACGGTAATAGAAGTTATAAATACGATATATTTGTAACGGTAAATAAAAGTTATAAATAGGATATATTTGTAACGGTAAATAGAAGTTATAAATAGGAAATATTTGTAACGGTAAATAGAAGTTATAAATAGGAAATATTTGTAACGGTAAGTAAACGTTATAAAAAGGAAATAGTTGCAACGGAAAACGTAGTTTATCAAAAGGAGCTAATCGATGTTAGTTAATCGATTAGTGTTAAAGTTAAAAAGAAGCTAATCGATGTTAGTTAATCGACTAGTGTTAAAGTTAAAAAGAAGCTAATCGATGTTAGTTAATCGATTAGTGTTAAAGTTAAAAAGAAGTTAATCGATGTTAGTTAATCGATTAGTGTTAAAGTTAAAAAGAAGCTAATCGATGTTAGTTAATCGATTAGTGTTAAAGTTAAAAAGAAGTTAATCGATGTTAGTTAATCGATTAGTGTTAAAGTTAAAAAGAAGCTAATCGATGTTTAATCGATGTTAGTTAATCGATTAGTGTTAAAGTTAAAAAGAAGTTAATCGATGTTAGTTAATCGATTAGTGTTAAAGTTAAAAAGAAGTTAATCGATGTTAGTTAATCGATTAGAGAATAAAGTTGAAAGGAGATAATCGATGTTAGTTTAATCGATTAGAATAGAAGCAAGTGAGTTAAATCGAATATAGTTATTCGAATAGAAACAAATGAGTAAATCGAATATAGTTATTCGAATAGAAAGTAAAAGGGAATTATCGAATATAGTTTATTCGAAAAGAGTAAGTGAAATGAGTAAATAAATAGCGTTAGTCAAATAGTGTTAGTCCAATAGAGTTAATTGATAGGGGTTAGTCCAAAGGAGTTAAGTAAAAAGAGCCAATCGAATATAGCTATTCGAAGGAGGGTTAAGTAAGGAAGTTAGTAAATGGAATACAAAGTGAACTTTGCCATTTCAAAGTTAGAAATGTTGTTCAGTTAAGGTCTGAGAGGTAGTTCTACCCCAACTTAATTGGCTTCGTTTTAACTAAGGAATAGTTAATGTTCGGCAGTAAAGGAAATGGTTTGAGTTGGCATCGCGATGGTTTGTTTAAACATCTATCTAAGTCCAATGAAGAAGCTTTGGAAATGTTTTCCAAATAAGAAACCAGAAATGTTTTCTAATAAAGAAAACAAGAAATGGAAATGTTTTCCATTGTTAATAACGTATATTTTCTAAATTTAGAAAATAAGAAATATTGAATATAGGAAAACAGGAGATAAGTAAATTTATGAAATTAAGAGATAAATGTTGAATGATGTTTGATCAATATAAATTTCCATTTGGAAATAATATCGTTGTTTGCACACTTGTTTTTATTCGATAGTTAAATCACAGACTATCGAAGTTTTGACCATTTTAACGTTGTTAATATGGAGAGACCGGTTGGATTATTATCCAAAGAACCACTCTGTATTGGCATAAGCGTTGCGAATCATATATGCCAAAGATAATTGAAGACGGAGTTATGCAAGGGCTATCCTGTTTACAGAATAGTGCCTTCGGTTCATCCTGTTCCCGGATGACTTGTATGGACGGATGTCTGACAGAGTATGTCCAGACGATCACGTATATTGATTTCTCCAACTGTACCAAGAGTGGAAGCGGAGAAGGAAACTTCTTTTAGCTAACACATAATGTATGGTTGAGGACGTCAATCAGTGATTTGATGGATTTGATGATGTGGCATTCAAAGTGAATCGGGTATGATGTTAAAGCGTAGCTTCTAGCCTCAACATCCGGTAAATGACAGAAATCGGGCAGGCAGCATGGCTAAGTCGGTCGCACCGAAGTAGGGTGTATAATCACCTGATCTAGAGTTTCATTTACTTCTAAAAATCTATTGTTGATGCTGTCCCATTCGGGAAACGGTTGCTGATCCCAACTGTTGGTGATATACATTCGATACACTCAAGCGAAATGAGTGGTCGGTCATGTGTGGCCGGGTTGCAAGATGTTCTTGTTGAACCCAGTGTATTCCTCTCTAGAGGTACACGAGCGAAAGGTGGATCCATACCTTGTCATAGTTGGAAATCCATTACCCAATACGTGCTTGCGGTTTTGATTGTATACTATATATGTAGAACGTGAGATGAAAGCGTTCTGCTAAATGATTATATATATACTGTGGTTGATAGACATTATTATAATATCAAAAGGTTTTTGATATAAAGATATTTTGGATTCTCATAAGGGAAAAACCCGTTCCGTTATGCGGCGTGGTCTTATGAGATATCATTTACTTTTTCAACTGTTTTAAACTGTTTTACTCATACCAGTCCCATGACTGACCCGGAGTTTACTTTGTTGTTTTCCCTAAACTCTTGGGTGCCTAAATTTGTATGGGCAGTCAAGTAGTCGGGATTTACAGATATACTGGAAGAGCTTGGAGCAGGAGGCTTCAGGATCATATAGCTATAGTTATTTCCGCTGTGTTGTAAGTGATGTACTTTGATAATGATATGTATATTCAAGTACTGATTTGTATTTCAAAGTTATGTTATGAAATATATTTATTCGTTCCGCTGTGAGATGCGTGTTACTCTGATGTTGTGTTCTTCTTCTTCTTCTATTCTAATTTTCTATCTTATCTTTCCTCACCCTCTAATTTCTTTCACTAATTACCAGGATTTCTCGACGTTTTGGTTATCGACATCGTGCTTATGCCGATAACCAAAGTCGCTCGAAATCCGGGTCGTTACACAATAGATGTTTCATGTATAATTCCGACTGATTCACAATGCTCAAAAAATTGATACTTGCTACCCCTATCAGATCTAAGTGTTTTTATTTTGACATCACGTTGGTTTTCTACTTTAGTTTTACATATAATAAGTGAATTTAACACTTCACTTTTAGCATGCATAAGATAGACATAACAATATTTAGAGTAATCATATATAAATGTGACAAAATATCTTTTTCCTCCTCTAGTAGGAGTACTGTGCATATCACATACATCACTATGAATAAGTTGTAACAATTTTGTTGTACTTTCTAGTTTATACAGAAATGGTTTTCTAGTGATCTTAGTTAATGAACATATCCTACACTTATCTAGCATATCATTTTGGTGTTTGGGAATTAGATTCGAAGATATCATATCAAGCATGCGTTTATGATTAACATGTCCTAATCTATTGTGTCATAATGAAAATGAATCAACAATATAAGCATAATTCATACTTCTATTAATATCAACATTCAGTTTAAACATACCATTACACATGTACTCCTTTCCTACAAATACACCGCCTTTGTTCAACACATATTTGTTTGACTCGAAGACTTGTTTGAATACTAAACTTATTAAGAAGACTTCCCGATACAAGGTTCTTTCTAATTTCAGGTACATAATATACATCATTTAATATCAGAATTTTTTTTGGATGTGAATTCCAAATCCACAATCTCCTTTCCTTTGACTGCTGCCTTTGCTGAATTTTCCATATAAAGATAATCTTCATCTTCAATTTGTTCTAGTTTCTTGAATTGATTCTTGTCAATGCAGACATGCTTAGTAGCGCTAGAATCGATCCACCAAGAATTGCCTTGTTCAATCATATTCACTTCTGATATGACTGCGGCAAACTTTTCTTTTTTAGATTGCTGCTTCTTTTTCTAGAAGCGACAAACCCTTTTGAAATGTTCCGGTTTACCACAAAAGTAGCAACCACCATTTTTGCCTTTCTTGTTCTGATTTTGGGAATTGTTGTTGTTTTTCCCTTCACTCTTTTTATTTGAAGAATTATTCGAAGCATTATTTGCTTGCTTTTCTTGCACCATATGGATGTTTGATGTATCAACAACTTTCCATCTTGGGTATCTTTTTCCCTCAGTTGTTGTTCAACTTGCAAATATTGTGCAAGGCTGTCTAGACCCATATCCCCCTTCTTGTGTTTCAGTAGTTTCCTCTGATCTTTCCAAAAAGGGGGTAAATTGTCTATTATCGAGGAAACCTTAATTTCCTCATCCATATTTAACTTATGTTGACTGAATTGGTTAAGTATGTGTATGATATGATTGAATTGCTCTACTACTGAATGATCATCAGTCATTTTGTAATTAAAAATTTTGATGGCTAGAAATTTCTTACTTGTTGCGTCTTCTATCAGATACTTCGCCTCTAATGCATCCCAAACATCCTCTGCAGCTGGCTTGTTGTAGTACATACCAAAAAGTGCGTCTGTCATCGCATTACAGATATGGCCTTTGCAAATATAATCATCATGTTCCCATTTGATTCGATCTCGTTTTCGTGTAATGGTTTCATCTTCTGTCTCCGCTGGTTTTGGCGTAGTCAAAATATAAACAACTTTCATACCAGCCAATAAGAAATGCATCTTCTTCTGCCATCGTAGGAAATTGACACCATCAAAGCGCTCTAATTTTGCAAAATCAGTGGCCAACTCTTTGAGACTGTGAGGAGCCATTGCAGAAATACTGTTTTAGATTGTTGTTTGTCAAATTCGTTGCTGTATCTCTTTATCTTCGAATACACAAATCTCTGAGGCACGATGTGGTGATCGCTATTCTAAAACAGCATGTGCCTTCTTAATTCTGTGCACGAGTAATGGAAAATCTGTTCGAAGATACAACGGAGCAGATATCGAATATCTTTTAATCGGCGTGTTTGCACAGACACGACGATTCAGTATCTTGGATTTGATCGCCGCAGTGACAAGATGATGGAGTTATAGCCTGCAGAACTATAATCCTTATAATCTACTTAAATTTCGGCAGAAATTCAAGAATATAGCAATGATAGAAAGAAGTTTAAGGAAGGAGAAGAAGAGTATTTTTGAAATGTGTAAAACTGAATTCGGGGCAGCCTTTTTATAGACAACGAAGTGATGCAACCGTTTTCCAACGGTTATGACTGTTTGAATTCAAATAGTCGCACCTATTGATTTGCAACAGTTCAGAAACATTGCAAATTTGAATGATGAACAAACGCATCCATTCATTTGTAATGGCTCTGAAGCGTTACAAATTTTAAATCCGCTCTCGCAAAAATTCAATGGATCTGTGTACGTCCACTGGCATTTCGAGACCACAAGGCCCATCTTTTGACATTTTAAATATTATTGTCCATTGAAATGCTCTTGCCTCATGCCATTGTCTCTTTTCTTTCCATCTCCCCTTTCCTTTTGATATAATACGTAATGCCTTTTTATATATAGTGGCAAAGGCATAAGTTTTCCCAATGTGGGACTAAACGATTTCCCCCTTCTTCCTCCTTTTATTTAAAATTTCCTCCAATATAAATTTCATACTTTTTGGGTCAAATGTACACTTAGGGATAAAACAAAATACAAGTTCCATTATCTAGTCTAGAATTATTTCACGATGTTCTTGGTGCCTACAATCTAGGTACGAAGTTTCTTTGGTTTTGAAGCAGAATCCTCTTCCGCCCTATCAGGGCGTAAGCTCATGTTCCAACCAAGCGATCTATAATCATGGTAGTATCATTTGTTGACTTGTGATGTCCTCTATTAAGTCCTTTTTGACCCATTGGGAAGATGCCCTACAACCATTACTGCAATCCGACCACTTCAAGCACATAAATAGGACACATGTGTTGTCTTCTTCCTATACACATTAAAACGCTAACTTTAACACCCTCCCTTAAACTGAATGTGCTAATATTCAGTTTACAATCCCAAACACAAACTGCAGTTCTCAATTTCTTCATTGTCTTACGTAGACGAACTCATAACTTTCATCTCTACCTATTTGGACATACTCAATTGTTTCGCGTTGATTGATACTTTAATCATCAACAACTACTCTTGGTTTCTTTTAAGGGACCTTCTTGGTCTCTATATTTGGACCATCCCTTGATATCGCGGTACCTGTCACCCCCCAACAAGCTAGAGCTGCGGCTCTTTCTCATTTGCTTGTTGGATGACACAAAACCAAATCTTCTTCACTCACTAACTCATCTACTTCACTTGTAGACATATACCTATTCTCTAATAGGCATTTCATCAAACAGCTCTCCCGAGCATTCACAAATATCCAACCCACAAAACGACATTACACCCTTCGTCGTCTTTATCGCTGTTACATTAGCAACTAACGTTCTGCTGAATGTTTTCTTCATGCTAACATCAATAGCAACACTGCAACCAGCATCTAAAAATAAACTCCTCGTCGTCACCACAAAGAAAAACACAGCCACATCACACAACTCTACACCATCTATACAATAACTTACCTACAAATTACTTCCACTCAAATACTAAAACCTCCAGTATGCCATGAATCTGTCACCAATTCATCCAAACTAACTTCATACAAAATAAAATACCCCACAACAACACTCCATCGCTATCAACACAGACAACTTCACAAATATGCATATTCACCAAATAAACCCATGCCAATCACCAACACACCTCCATCTTCTAAACTCAAGAATCCAGTCCAAACTCCTTCAAGTACCCAACCTCAATTCATACCAGCACAAATTGCATTTATACTACACTCAACAGAAAATCACAACACAAATTTTATTCATACCTCAATTCATGTGTACTCGACAAAAGAGTTAAGCATCAGCAACATCAGTATCTTTCCCAAAGGATCGTGTGAAGGGCCTACATCATGCCCAATATGCCTCTACACCAGCCTCTGCAAATCTGCCATAACTTTGTGCTCCCTCTTTGACTTCTCTTCATACTTGAACATTGCAAGTGCCCTTTTATCCTCTACGCTCTATTTTCTGCTCCTTTTTCTACTGCTACTACTTGATTTCCTCCTCTTTGAACTTGAATTTTTGCTCCTCTTTTTATTTGTAGAATTTTTATGATTATCAACTGATCTATTTTTCTTCCTTTCATCCAAATCATCGCCTTTTTCTGTTCACCCCTTTCATATCTCTTACTCTACCAACCAATTTCGACATCACGACACAACAATTATGCCAAATCTTCCATTAAAATGTTGTAGTCTCCCATTTACTTTGAACAACAACCTCACCACAACTACAATCACAGTCCAACCCATCCATAAGCCTAACTCCAAAATCACCAAACCACTATAACCTGAAATTCAACCACTGAAATGAATTAGAAACCACATTCAAAAGCCTTTAGAAACTTTTGCATCACCGCAATCGTTTCCTGCATATCCACGATCCATCCTCACCATCCGAATAAGACACCAACAACAAGCCATAAATTATTCGTCACTATCAGCCATTACAAATAGCAAACAACATCTAAAGTAGCACGATATTCACAATCGGAAGAAAACTTTCATTACTTGTGTCACTAGGTTCTCTCATCTTATCCATTGCATTTTCCCTATTCCTATACACCTTACTATTAGCAATAACATATTCTCATGCATCAATCCCACATGTCAATTTTAAAGGTGAACCAGAATTCATGTTCATGTAGGAACTCACATTCCTTTTTTACTGGACGGGAGTTGAAAACACACTGGGCATCAAAGAGTCCAAGTCCATCTCTTCATAATAAATCCAATCACCTTTGACATTTACATTTTCCTCCATCCTTGCTTTCTCCTTCTTATACTACTTCTTCAATGTATCTAACCTGCTCCTGCATTGAGATTCAGATCTTTTTTTCTTTTTTCTTTTTGAGTTATGATTAACCTGATTCGCTACTTCATTCCACTCATCCGAATATAGCGACTTCCTTCCATTCTTCACAAAAGAAGCTCATAGACAAGCAATCCAACCTACAACCACCTGCTGTAATCCATCAACTTGAACTATCTCCATCTCCCTCGCCTATTCTCTCAAAACAGTCACAGCCATTAAACAACTCCATCTTCCAACAACTGTCTCTTTGAACTGCTATCATTAGCTACTCCACTTCACAATACATCTAAACTACCTTTCATAGTCATACATACAACATCATCACCTACCACTCGATCATCACAACTCCTTTCCCACACTTGCACCAACATCAACATGCAATCACTTCACCAAACATATCATGCAACCATACAACAAACAACTAAACTCTTTACTTAACACTTCCTGCCTCTTTTATCATCAAGCAACACCGCCGCTTCAAATACAATCACAACCGCAACATCTCCAACCTCCAAAAATAAACAAACCACAACCAAGTTACTTCAGCGGCCATATTACTTCAACACAACTGCCTCACAAACCTTCTCCACACTATTTTACTGCCATCATTTATCTACTTCTCAATCCACGAATTATGCTGCTCAGCTGGTCATGACATCATCACAATCCAGGACGCACAATGATGCTCTGCATGTACAACTGCCTGTCATCCCCTCGTCAATCGCCCAAATTCTCAATTTTTGAGAAATAATTAGGGTGTTTCAAGCTGCACGTGAACACATGCCACAATTGATCTCGTCGCCTCTCGCTTCCAAGAGGTAGCGACTCCTCACAACAATGACTGCTCGCTCACAATCATGCTTCTGAGTCGAGCACAATTTAGATTGTTTTTGTGTGTGTGTATTTTCCGATTTTTGGAAATCCTTTAGGGCTGAGAACGAAAGGAGAGAAATAAAAACCCGATCTTTTAAGTTTGCAGATGCAACAGATCGGCTATAGATCAAATCTATGGAGAGCATCTCTAGACACTCTAATTGGAAGAAAAAAATGTTTTTTTTTAAATATAAAAGAAACACAAAAAACTCACTTGAACCCTTTATCTTTTTCTCTATCCTCTCTAATCTGGCTCTGATACCATGTTAAAATTTGGTACAGAGAGAAGAGAGAGCAAATGTAAAACAATTAAAAAAACAATTAAAGGATTACATTGTTATTTACTTCGTTAAGATTGTTATTTGAATTACAAAGCTTTTAAGTAGAAAAATAAAATATCCTAATACTTCCTATACTTAAGCCACAAGACTACTTCTAGCACATAAATAGGACACATGTGCTGCTGACTTTTTACTAAACACATTAAAACGCTAACTTTAATCAGGATGATTCAGAGTATCTATCTGCAGTTTATTTGGTATTTTGGGGGGAGCCATCAAAGAATGAGTATGCCAACAAGTCGCTACCTGGATTTAGTGCTTACCATTGATTCATCGCTTGACTGGCGTAGTTCCTCCTTTTAATTCATTTTTTGGGTGGTACTCCAAGAGATGGGTATTGCACCCTTTTTGATGCATCCTAATGGTTACGTCGTCTCGACCTGCATATGTATTTTCTCTTCATGCGGACCTTCTTCAGACATCCTTGACTTTTGCTGTGTTGAGATACTTTCTTCTATTAAAAACGAGACAAGATTATGCCTCCTTTGTTTTAATTAAGGTGCAACAGGATCGTAAGCTTATACTCAATATCTATAACTTGTTATGTGCCCTAAAAAAAAATCA